>OZ010581.1:27251431-27308931 GCA_963932145.1 Acanthosepion lycidas
TGCTACCCTATGCTCCCTCTTCTCAGGGTATATTTCTTCTTAAAAGCGTATCGTGTTATTTTTAGCTGTTTTGGCTTAAAATTGAGTTGCTGGACCCTCATAACCTGCAGACGACAGGAGAATCTATACCATCACACACATATACACACACAAATACACGAACACAGACACACAAACCCACACACACATACACACATCTAGATATATATATATATATATATATATATATATATATATATATATATATATATATATATATATGTATATATATGTGTGTATAGATATTCGCATATATACGTATATATATATATTCACATATATATATGTATTTATATCCATATGTATGTACCATTATTAAATATTATTTATTTTTAATCATCTTATATATTATTTGTTTTATCTATCTCTCCCCACTCTCAGTGTCTTTCTCCTTTTTCTTAGTCTGTCACTCTCTCTCTCCCTCTCTCTCTCCCTCTATCTCTCTCTCTCTCTCTTCATATATATATATATATATATATGTATATATATATATATCGAGAGAGTTTGTGTGAGAGTGAATGAAAGATAGTTGTATAATGAGCGAGGGCATTCGTATCAGAAAGCATATACTTAGTGATTTAATAATGGTAATGTATTGATAAAGTTCACATACATACTCACACACACAAATATACTTATATATATTACAAAGCAATATATATATATATATATATATATATATATATATATATATATATTACATACGCAATATATATGCTTTTGTGTGTGTACAATTATGACATCCATCAAGCAAATCCTCTTATGAAAATATTAGAAATAATCTTGACAGGCTACATGCCAGAAAGGAAAGAAGATAATACGCCAAACTTGAAACTTACTTCGACACAAAATCGACAGATCAATAAAGTATGTATAAATACACATACAAATATATATATATATATATATATATATATAGAAATGCATATATATTTGTACAGATAGGTATGTATGTATGCGTGCGTGTGTGTGTGTGTGTTTGTCTAATGTGTGTAAAACAAGACCTTGGCTTTGTTTGCTGGCGAAGATATTTGCAAATCTACTTTGTACGGTCTTTGAACCCATTTTAATGTCGGTATTTCAATGCTGTCCAGGCAGACAGGCTGGCCCTTCTGACGTGAAAGATTGGCGCATTACAATCTATCTCAACCGATTTTCCTCCATATTTACATTTATGCGAAGGAATAGATTTAGCTAAGTATACACACACACACACACATATAGGTATATATCTATATCTATATATATATATATATATATATATATATATATATATATATATATATATTTATATGTAATACATTTAGGTAAGTATGTGTGTGTATGTGTGTATGTATGTCTACTTAGCTAAATTTATTCCATCGGATTAAGGTAAATATTGAGGAAAATCGAGGAAGATAGATTGTAAAAATTGCTACACCTTCAGAACTTACGAAATCTTTTATATATATATATATATATATATATATATATATATATATATATATATATATATAGATATAGATATAGATATATACCTATATGTGCTTATGTATGTGGTTCCTTCTCGAGTTAAACCCACAAATATTGACTATCCTGTAATCACTGTGATTTTGAAAAATTATTCAAGAATTTTTTTTTTCTGGACCATGTTGACATATAAAAAAAAAGAAAAGGTTTGAAACGAAACAAAAATTGAGCTCTGTGAAGAAAAAATGGCGTCATTTAAAATTGAAATCACAAAAGGCAAGCTTGAAACTATTAAAGACCAGAAACTTATTTTAAATAATTAAAGAACAGAATTCGACGACACAAATGACGTTTGAGTTTTCTCCTTTTAATTAGAAACAAATCTGAATGTAAACATGGATTTTATTATCGTCTATTAACGTAGACCAGTGGTCCCCAACCGATTTGGTGCCAGGCTCCACTTTTGTATTTTTAAAGTTCTGGTGCCCTCTCTGTAATCTTTACTTCGTCCATAATCACAATGTTACAGCAATTCAACTGAAGTAGGCTTAAAAGGTCATTAACTTGGTCTCTAAAACAAGCCTTCAAAGACCATGGCGTCCATGAAAGAGAAAAATTAAAAAAAAAACAAATAGACAGTTAAATATATATATATAGTTTCAAAACATATAATAGAGAATTGAAAAGTAGAAATATAAAATACTTGCAGTATAATCCTTCTTCGACGGGGTCTTTTATCACTGGGAATGTTTGCCGTTCAAATGGAGCAGTTTAAGTTTAAAATCAGCCCACCCGAAAATCAATATTAGTAACAACATTTGGGTGCAACTGAGGTACATCCCCAAATGGGGTGTTAAAATTTTAATTGAGGGTGGCCCTGAAAAGCGAACTGCTTTACAATATTATTGTAATAAATTAAACTAATTATTTTTATTAAAGTTTTTATGAAATATATATATATATATATATATATATATATATATATATATATATATATATATATATATATCCAAGAACTGATAGTAAATAGTAAAACGTTGCTGAGAGTTATAATGGACAGGAAGTAGTGGAGAACCATTGCCGACAACAATTTACCTCAAAACTGGCACTGAAAAATTATCTATCAAACAGAAAAATTTCATCGAAATCGTATAACTGTAGAAATGCATAAACAGACACGGACACTTTGAGAATTATATATATATATATATATATATATATATATATATATATATATATATATATATATATATTGACCACGAATATTATCAATATATATATATACACACACACACACAGACATATATATATATATATATATAGATATAGATATATATATGTATTGATAATATTCGTGGTCAATATATGTGTGTGTGTGTGTGTGTGTGTGTGTGTGTGTGTGTATCGATAATATCCGTGGTCAATATATATATATGTATATATATATATATATGTATTGATATTATTCTTTGTATATATATATATATATATATATATATATATATATATATATATATATATATATATATATTGATAATATTCGTGGTCAGTATATATATATATATATATATATATATATATATTTATATATATATATATATGTATGTATTGATAATATTCGTGGTCAGTATATATATATATATATATATATATGTGTATTTGAATGGTTGGGTTGGCCCTGAAAAGTGAACTGTATAATTATAAATAATATTATTGTAATAATTTAAACCATTTTTATTAAAGTTTTTACGAAGAACAGATTTTGTATTAAAGTTTTTACGAAGAACAGATTTTTTATTAAAGTTTTTACGAAGAACAGATTTTGTATTAAAGTTTTTACGAAGAACAGATTTTTTATTAAAGTTTTTACGAAGAACAGATTTTTTATTAAAGTTTTTACGAAGAACAGATTTTTTATTAAAGTTTTTACGAAGAACAGATTTTTTATTAAAGTTTTTACGAAGAACAGATTTTTTATTAAAGTTTTTACGAAGAACAGATTTTTTATTAAAGTTTTTACGAAGAACAGATTTTTTATTAAAGTTTTTACGAAGAACAGATTTTTTATTAAAGTTTTTACGAAGAACAAATAGTAAATAGTAAAACGTTGCTGAGAGTTATAATAGACAGAAAATTGTGGAGAGCCATTGTCGCCAACGCCTCTACGTTGGGAATGCCTTGACTTCATCTGTTGATGATTCATGTCTTTTTCCAGCGATGGGGGTATAATAATTTATATTAGTGAATATTAGGGATAAGTATGAGAGATGAATAACAAATGTTCAAATATATTCGAAACATAACATTTATTTTATTGAGAAAAAAATCTATGACATTCATACATTTACCTTTTATGAATTCTTTTTTTATAGAAATATGTTCTGCTTTTGAAAAATGTCTTGAATGTTGTTTCAGGAATGCCTGAAGTAGCAGAAAGATGGTTTACGATTGGACAGTTTTTTGACCAATCCAGAACACCTACTCATATACATTTCGACAGGGGAAAAGCGTTAAATACTACTGAAGCTATTAGGTTGGTGCAAAAATAATGACGTAATAATGTCGTTTTTGACGTTAAAAAGTACGTCAAAAAACGACATTATTACGTCATTATATGTGTATGTGTGCGTGTGTTTGACCAGTGTGTGAGGGTGTGTTTATGTTAACTCACTACATGGGTATCATTCTTTAATGATTTGAGTATAAACGACTAATTGGCTACTCGAAAATTCACAAGGATACTTTTTAATAAAATATTTTAAAGTAATTTTATTTTTTGGAGTATCTTTCTAAAGTATTTTGAAATGTTTTTTATTTTCTAGATTATAAATCGTAAATAAATCTGTAAGACAGGTGTGTTGAGACGCATACTTGAAGAGAAAAAAAGGGAGAAGTCATGCCAACTTCATTGCCCGTAGAATGCTTCTAGGAGTATTATACAGTGAAATATTAGATTTAAGAAGTATTATACAGTGAAAATATTAGATTTAAGAAGTAATATACAGTGGAAATATTAGATTTAAGAAGAATTATACATTGAAAATATTAGATTTAAGTATTATGTTGGTGCAAAAATAATGACGTAATAATGTCGTTTTTTGACGTTAAAAAATACGTCAAAAAAACACATTATTACGTCATTATTTTTGCACCAACCTAATAGTATTACAGAGTGAAAATATTAGATTTAAGAAGTATTATACAGTGAAAATATTAGATTTAAGTAGTATTATACAGTGAAAATATTAGATTTAAGTAGTATTATACAGTGAAAATATTAGATTTAAGTAGTATTATACAGTGAAAATATTAGATTTAAGTAGTATTATACAGTGAAAATATTAGATTTAAGTAGTATTATACAGTGAAAATGTAAGATTTAAGAAGTTAGCATTTGTTTTATTTCCCTTTTTTTTTTTTGTCTTTATACTTGTCATCTAAAAGAGATAAATATCATTTTTACAAGTATTTGGCGTGTAATTAAAACCCAACTGAAAATATAAATATGTATATCTATCACGATATCGAGCAAACATTTCCCGCCATTTGTGAATAAAGAACATGGCCTGAGTCTATATCTTAATGCAATGTCTTACAACAAGAGGCTGGAATAACTCATCATTTTTAATTATAGATTCATAAAAAAAATGGTTCCTACATATAATCCAATAACACTAATGATTCCGATAATGTGACGTTTTAAGTCAATTCATTGGTGAATTTTAACTCTTTGGATCAAGTATTCAGACCTCAATTCAGCTAATTCGTACGTGTCAGGCTACGGTATTCTATACCCACGTTTATGCATGTTTAATTGAAACAGATTGATATTTATTCTGTTGAATTTATTTCCTGTTTGTATTTGCGTATAATCTGACGGATAAAATCATTTCTAAAAATAAGAATGTGTGCATGAAATTAACAAATTCGTTTTCCTAATGTAAATCTTTAAAAATAAACATTCTTTACAATGTATCAAAATAGTCGAAAGTCCTCAAACAAAAGCATCATGAACTTTTGTATCGTATTTCAAATTCTATCCGGAAGGTTGCATATACGCGAAAAGGAAAAATATAATAAAAAATTAAACAGATAGCAATTGGATGTTCAATATTAATGAAGTATGCTTAAATGAATTCTTTCTACCTTACACAGTCGGACTGGGCAGGGTGTCGGCTTACCTGATGGCAAGTGGGTCCCTGATGTAGTGGGTCCCCAAAATCAAATAAAAACGCAATAAAGAAACAAACGCAGACAACTGTTTTAATGATAAAAAGAACTTTATAAAGTCTTTTGCACACTATCATTTAGACAAGTTGCAACAATGTGACAGAACATTTCCAAAGCTCAAGGTCATAAAGACAAGGTTAAGAAATTCACTGCCTTAGAAGAATTTGGAATCATACATATTAACAATGAAAAGGAATTGTTAGATGAACTTGATGAAGAAGCAATTATTGGCAGATTTAAACAATCATCGTGTGAACAGTAATGATTGCTCTTAATATAATGGACTGCATGCAATGCTGTATTGTGCTTTGGGACTATCTATTAATGTGTAAATTTTGTAGTATACTATTTAAAGATATAAACCAATAACTTAAAATAACAACAATAAACAAAAAAAAATTCAATTATAACTTTCTGTATTTACTTCTGCTATCTACTGTCAGTAATATGTACAGCATATGTACACTGAAATTTCTAAGAAATAAAATATTTTATCCACGAAAATGTTAATTGTACCATTTTCCCCATATGTATTGTTTGAGAATTTCATTCATTCCTTAGGAAAACATAATGATAGCATTGTAGTTGTGAGTAGCCTCCCTTTGTCTCATTGTCACCAATATTTTTCAACCCAGTCTGCCACTGGTAATACATTTTATTATGTATTTTTCTGTATCTACGTGTTTATGTGTGCACGAGCATACACACACATAAACACATGCAATATATATATATATATATATATATATATATTCACCATAATAGCATTGGCGCCATTGTTTATAAGAATAGTGTGAGCATTCTTATTTAACGACCAAATCAAAGAAAAGTATATTCGAGTGCATGGCTTCTTTTTCCTCTATCGTTTTCAACTCGTCTAATGATAACAGTCGATTCTTCTCTTCGGAGGAAAATTAGGCTAATTACGTGATGCAGTCATTTGTTTTTGTCGACAGGCATTTTTAGTTTTATAATCATTTTCTATAATACAAGCTCAGCGTTTTCTTATTGAAAGATGGGACGACTATACTGTCTCTGTTCAAAATTATGCGTTTACCTTGATGTCAAATTTGTGCAGTCCATTGCGCGAATTAAACGGAGATCAAAAAAAAAATAGGTGGACGTAAGGAAAAGCAGACAAATTTAGGAAGAAAAAAAAAAGAAAAATGGCGGCGAGAAATTGAAGAAAAATCAAGAGATTTTTCACGAAATGGTGGTTTGCTTTGGAGCCGATTTTCGAACCAATCCCAGAGGTCGGTTTCCGAACTAAAATAAAAACCTTGATTTTAAATTCTGATTTTCAAGGTACACAAAACATTATATGTGTGCTGTGCGAGAACAGTTAAAAAAAGAAAAAAATCGCTCATAGTACGACCGCAATTATAGATCGTTCCATCGACATATACAAAGAATTACATCTTAAAACTTCCTGTCCATTGTTCAAATATCGGAACATATTTTAAGAAATTTGTAAAAATATTAGACGTGTATTTTATCGACAATTTACAAGAGAAAGATTAAACTATAAAATAAATCGGTTATCAAAGCCTCTGATCGGGAGATTGAAGGTTTTGTGGAATTAACCTCTTAATTACTGTTGTTTCCAGGTTAATCTTTTCCCGGGGTGGTTGCACCTGTTAGGGTCTCAGCTATGGGCAAATAGTGAACCCCAAACAAAAACAAAACACTATGCAAGTATAAAAATACATTTTTATCGAAATATACCAGCAATATATATTTTTATGCACATACTAAAAAATTGTAACGACTTCATCCAAATCCGTTTAAAATACTACCAAACAAGCAACGTGAAAGAACTTTCATTACATTAATCTATATGATATCTAAGAATTTCTTAAATCAAATTGTATTCCAAATCATAACTTCTCAAAACTATAATATAAAATACACATTACCGCATCTAGTAACGATATCAACACAAACATGTATAAGCACACATGCTGAGTATCTACCATGTATTCACTTGTGAAAGCAGAATAACATATCATATTTTTATTGTTTCCATGCTCCCAAGAAAATTAAATTTCGGCGTTAAACGACCCATAAGAAGTTGATATGCCGTTAAACAGATTCCGTATAACATTTTCCATCCTCTGTTAAAATGCTTTCCAGATGTTTTAAACTTCTTCACTTCCACTCGCCTCTTGGGCTTTTTTCTCTTGCTGCTGACCATAGTGTCTATATTTTTGCTGTCGATAGTTAGTCCTTTTTTCTCTCTTTTCTTCTATTAGATAGACCTTTTTTCTTTCTTCTCTTCTACTAGGTAGTTAGTCCTTTTTTCTCGATTTTCTTCTGATAGATAGTCCTTTTTTCTCTCTCTTCTACTAGATAGTCCTTTTTTCTCGCTTGTCTTCTACTAGATAGTTAGTCCTTTTTTTCTCACTCTTCTTCTACTAGATAGACCTTTTTTCTTTCTTTTCTTCTACTAGATAGTCCTTTTTTCTCGCTTTTCTTCTGATAGATAGTTAGTCCTTTTTTCACTCTTTTCTTCTACTAGATAGTCCTTTTTTCCCTCTCTTCTTTTACTAGATAGTTAGTCCTTTTTTCTCGCTTTTCTTCTATCTAATATCCTGCATTTTTCTTTGTGAGTCGGCCATCAACGCAGTATCATCTGCCTTATCTTATATTGTTAAGTTTATGCGCACCGATAATAAAACCTGGTAGGGTCTCCACTTCCATTAGGATAACGTCGCTGTAGAGGTTGAATAAATCTGGGGAGAAGATGCATCCTTGTCTCAGGCCCCTTTCTATTCTTTTGTGCAGCTACTCAATTCATTTTCTATCCGTATGCAAGTTGTTTGCTCTTAGTATAAATTCTAGATTATTCTAACATCTTTTCCAAACGGATCGAGTTTTCCTATCAAATAGGCCCCTGTGCCATTCCTTGTATTTTTAATATGCTCACCCTTTTGTCTTCAGTTGGTTTAAAACTTCCAATTTGCTCACATGCTCAACCTACGATATTCTCAGAATTCTTCTGTAGAACCTAGTCTTTGGCCGCTGTTTACCTCTTCATCCCCGAGGAAAACCTCCAGAATTCGCTGTATGTAGAAGGATTGGTATTACATAACAGTACAGAATTCATTACTTTGCTTCTAACGACTGTTTTCTATTTCTTAATACATTGTTTAGTTTTTGGAAGACATATTTTCCTATTTGGTTTTATTGCTCTTTAAATTATGTATTGTGCATTTAAAATTTATTAATATTATATCAGGGGATTGGCAGGAGATATAAAAAATAGATGCAATGAGGAAATGAAAAAGAACAAGGAAGAAATTGTAAGAGAAAGAAAACAGAAAGAGATAGAAAAGAGAAAAATAAATGGTTGAAGAAATAATGACTCAAAGAATCAAATGATTTTGTGCATCTCAAAGACAGACGCCATATTCGAAATAAAAACAGAAATTTCCCCGCGGAAAAGAATAAAGGGTGAAAAAGGCCTTTTCCTGGCAGAAGTGGGTCAATCACTATTTGGTCTGGAAAAAAAAATTTGTTGGCAGTTATCCCACTCCGAAAAGGCCACAACTTCGCCAAAACTAACAATCATTTTTCCTACCGTTGCCTCGGGGTTAAGAACGGGTCATTCGGTTTGACCTTTCATCGATTGCTTGGGGATAAAATCTATGATAAAGCACGTCATCCGCTGGCGGTGACTGCGTGGTGAGGGCTTCATTTTGTAGACGTGGCAAAAGACAAGAGATTGTTATTAGCTAAGTCCTCTGACAATGTTACTTTCCTTGTTTCTCTTCCGAAAAGGATTTGGTCATACACTATCTCTGTAAGACAGCGACAGATCTTGTACAGACAGACTCAAAAGAATATCAAATTCTTCGAGATTAGCCACTAATATTAAATTTTATTATTGTAAATGGAATAATCTGGCATTGGAATTCAATCAGTGACGGTCGTAAGAATTCCGGATTTAGAATTAGTAAATACTAAGCACTTCAAATACCTCTGTTTATGGATCAGTTACAACAAATTTAGATTGCGGGATGAAGGAATTGAACAAAGAATAGGCCGCGCTAGAAGTAGTTTCGCCCAATACCACAACTTGCTACATAACTAAAACATTAACATAAAATCTGAAACAATGTTGTTAAGCAGTGTCTGCAGATCGAGGCTTTCATGTGGATGCCATGCAAAACATTGAACTCATTCAGGAATATATAATCTATGGGCTGTGTACAACAGCTTTCTCATATCGATGGTTCAAATGAGTGAGGCGTGCACCCCTATGAAAGGGCCATCCTTCTTCAAAATTTTGTGGAATGGCGCTGCAGAATCACAAAGACCTGTACCAGATAACAAAAACCACATTACATTCGGACTCTCATGTTCAGCAACCACAAAAATGTATAGAATTCGATGAGAAAATAATGACATAATCAAGATATAGACATTATACAATACTTAAAACAAAAGATTAAAAATTAAACCTACGTTAATAACGGAAATAGCGATAAGAGTTACTGGAATTAAGAAACTTATTTTCCCCAAAATGTATTCCAAGAGAAAGATTTTATAAATTTCAAAAGAAAATAGCACCGTCTTCTCGCTCAATGAAAGCCAAATGTTTCCTTATAAGGAAACGGCTAATATTATTATTACATGTCTATATCTCTGAGATGAGGTATTATGATTACTTGTATTATTTACATTATTCGGAATGTTATTCTCATCTTTGTTTCCGTATACACAACATTTCGGCCGTTGTACGCTCTGGCCTTCTTTATGTGTTTGAAATTTCGAACCGAATCCTAGACCGTTCTAGTTCTACGTACCATGCCTCTTCCAGATGTCTCAGTTATTTTAATTCAGCTCTCCAAGTTTAGGTTCAACATTTCTGCGGCCTGATATTGAACTCATAACTCTTTGGATCTAGTCACTGGATATAACCAACGTCTTTATCCACGTGGCCATTTTTCCGTTCGTAATTTCAATCACCTGAAGAAGGACGGAACTGTGGAAACGTTGTGAATATGTCAATGAAGATGAGGGTAACAGTTCGAATGATGTAAATAATTCAAGTAATTGACATTACCATTGAGTAGAATGCTGATTATTGCCTTAAGAAAACGATTATTAATGCTGTTATTTCCAGAAGCCTCTCTTCTGGGGCTAAACAAATACAAATTATTCTTAGCCCATCTAAATACTAGATGAGTTCCATAGTAGTTCAGTTATGTGCCATGCGTGTATTTGATTTTTTTCCCCCGGAGTAGGTTGCCATTTCTTTTTGCGGTACACCAGTTGCCATCCAAAGCTATAGAACATTGTCTGTCCTGCTATTTACCCATAGCTGGTAGAAGAAGAGGAGGATTCATATCTATCCCAAGGGTATTAGCACGTAAGTGAATATATTGGATCTGATTGGAACTCGAACTCTGCTCTCAGATTTCTCAATCCGAGCCGCTATCCATTACTCCACCGTGATATTTAAAGCCTATAAAAATCAAAAAAACCTGTAACATTTCCACCAGTTTCTACATTTACACCTTTTCTAAGATCCACCATTCCACCTACACAGGGTCGGATCATCTTCATTACCTTCGAATTTCATTGGTAAGAAAGAAATTATAATCAGACAGCTTCTCCTCGAGAGCCGCTACTTTGAGCAACAAACTTCCAACAGGATGCACTATTTACATTATTCGGACGATTGTCCTCATCTTTGTTGCCATATTTATCACAACGTTTCGGCCAATGTATGCTCCGGCCTTCTTCAGGTGGTTGAAATGTCGAACTGAACCCTTTATTTTGCTCACTGGGGTAGACTGTTCTAGTTCCACGTACCATGTTTAATGGATGTCAGTTATCTCCTGTTAATTCCCCTTTCAAAGTTCTTCACTGCCTTAACCGGGTTTTGAGCTCACAACTATTTGGGTCCTGTCACTGGATCTAACTAACGCCTTTATCAACTGTGCCTTAAGGCCGGAGCGTACAACGGCTGAAACGTTGTAACAAATATGTCGACAAAGATAAGGACAATAGTTCGAATAATGTAAATAGTGTACATAATACCTCATCTCAGAAATATAGACAGATACTAAAGGGCCGAAACGTTGTAATAAATATGGCGACAAAGATGAAGACAATAGTCCGAATAATTTAAATAGTGTACATAATACCTCATCACACAAATATAGACAGGTACTGAAGGGCCGAAACGTTGTAATAAATATTGCGATAAAGATGAGGGCAATAGTTCGAAAAATGTAAATAGTGTACATAATAGCTCATCTCAGAAATATAGACAGATACTGAAGGGCCGAAGATAACCCCGTCCAGGTTCAACTAAACCCGGAAATATATGGATCCGGGCATTGAACGAAAGCGACTCGGTCAGAATTTGAACCTTGCACGCCGATTTCGCTTTCAGAACCGATAACCGTTAAAAAATAACTTGTTTTAATTACTTATTTATTTATTTTTATTAAACGAAGCGAAAAATAATCAAGCCGGACTATTCATCATGAAAACTGTTTCAATTTGAGGTCAGGACCTAACATGTTCTCTCATCTTCAGTATTCGACAATATTTTGCCAGCCTTCTCTGTCGTCTGCGAGTTTGCGAATATGTTGCAGATCTTCCCTTGATTGTAAACTTCTCCAAAGGAAAAGTTGGATTTTTCTGCATTGTTCTTTGAATGTCCCGGTTCAAGGTTCAGATTAAATAAAGGGTTCAGTTTGAGATTCCATGAACGTTACCGTCATCGACAAGCACTTGATGAAGGTCGCAGGGCACAACGGCCGAAACGTTGTGATAACAGCAATAAAGATGTAAATTTATGTAAATAATTTTGTTTATTTTTGTGAAATTCTAAATTTTATTTGCAGGTTTCTGATATTATCCACCCACCTCTGGTTTTTCACCAGACACTTGCAGTGGCACTTTATATTATTGCATTCATTTGTTTCCTTGATTTGCGTGGGTGGGCCGGGATCTTTTTGCCGAATATTAATTCCTGAAATCGAAATATATTTTGGTAATCTCTTTACTGCACAATATATTTCATATCTCTCTCTCTCTCTCTCTCTCTCTCTCACACACACACACACACACACTCACTCACTCGCTCACTCCTTTTTAACTTTTATTGTTTTCCTCTCTTTGCAGGTAAGTGGCCTCCCGTGTTGTATTTCCCAGAATTTGCTGTATTGATTTTTGGAGGGCGACACGTAAGTTTTCGCATTAGAGAAATCCTGGTTTTTAAATTTCCTTTCGTTTCTTTTCATTCTATTCGATATCCAACTGCAAAATAATTCACCCTTGAAGATATTTCTGGAGTTCGATCAAGCAATGTAAGTTATTAAATTGTAAATGTTAAAATTAACAAAACAAATGTGCAGTATTGCCTGAGTCGAAGAAAATCATATATATATATATATATATATATATATATATATATAATAGCGTCGGCTAATAATACAGATTGTCTTTTACATGCATACATACATATATATATATATATATATATATATATATATATATATTATACAGTTTTGCTATTGTCTCTTACCTTCATATATATATATATATATATATATATATATATATATATATATGGATAAATGTAAAAGGCAATATATATATATATTTATGGATGGATAAATGTAAAAGACAATAGAAAAAATGTATTATTAGCCGACGCGTTTCGTCCAATATGGACATTTTCAAGGCAAAAACGAAATGATTTTTTGAAAACAAAGTAACTATTAACAACAAACAAAATGTCCTTATCAACTAGAAGAATTTAGAAAGCCCTCTTGTATTCATATTGTCAACTGAAAATTACGCCAAGTACTTTCACGTGTAGCAATATTATTTCTTGATATACTTGCGTACGTTGGCTTCGGAGTAGTAATTCTGTCAGGAAATGTGATATTGGGAACAAACGTGGGCGTAAATTAACATTTGCATAATATTCAATGGTGGCACTCTCGATGACTTTCCTTCTGAATGAGTTATTTGCTATTTTTTATATATTTATATATGTGAGAAAAAAAAATATATATATATAAATTCTTATATACCAGAACAATGTAACGAAAATAAATAACAAAATGGAACAAAAATTTCGTCTGGCGCGTTTAGTTCTTTAGAAGTTCAAAGGGATGTTTATATTGATGTAACTACACATGCGCAAGAAGGATGCTGAAATTTTAAAATTTAAATTAATTTTTTTAGCATATGTTTAGGCATGTAGTCTAGCCAAATGAATTTAGTTCCTTTTTTGGTTTTTGTTTATCCAAACACATATTATCCCAAAATAAAATAACATGTCAAACATAAAGATTTCATCATCATCTACCTTCGTGTCCACATCTCTTTAGTCTGATATAGTCTTAAATAACAAAACGCATCACACGAAAGATTTTATCTACTTTCGGATAATCTATTTTAAAATAATATTCTCGTTTGACCCGATGGCAATGAAGATGAGGATAACAGTCCTAGTAATATATATATATATATATATATATATATATATATATATATATATATATTCATGATTCATTCATACAAAAAACAAATATAGAGGTTAATGATTTAAATGGCGAGAATACATCGTCGCAAACAATATAAATAAGATACATCCGAACCGAACTCCGAACCTGTATATGAATGATATGATCCCTGTTTACAAATTCCAGTTACATAAGGTCTTTTTAATTTTTTTACAAGCTTTTGTCTATTCCTACAGACATCCTCAGGTATGGAAATAGATTTGTTCTTGTTTTTACTTCTCGATAATAAGAAGACAACGAACATAGAGATGTAATTCAAAAAAATGCTATGAGAAATGTATGAATGATTCATGAATTTATAAATTATAATTGCACCTTTTAATTGAAATTAAAATAACTGATCCAACGTTCAACTTTCGGATAATAAGTGTGACATTACTGTAATTATTGAACAATATAGTTCATCCCATAATATATATATATATATATATATAATTTTTTATTCGGAAATTATAACATATATCTTATAAGATCAATACAAAAATAGCCATTTTGCTTCAACACTTTTTATATCTTCTCAAGTGATGATGTTGAATGTAGAATAAAAACCCTTTATTCTAAATTCAACACCATCACTTGATAAAACACCAAAAGTCTTGAAACAAAATGGCTATTTTTGTAATGATTTTATAACTTATATATGTCATAATTTTCGAATAATTATATTTGTTCTACTCTGTATTGAGCAATCTTTTAAGAATAGTATTTGTTGGTCATTGGAATCTATTCCGTATATACCAATCCTATACTTGAATATATATTAGGTTGGTTCAAAAATAATGTCGTTTTCTCACATAGTAACATATGTGAGAAAACGACATTATTTTTGCACCAACATAATATATATATATATATATATATATATATATATATATGTGTGTGTGTGTGTGTGTGTGTGTGTGTGTGGTTTATGTGTATATTACAATGAATCATTTATACAAAAATAAATTAGAAAATGCAATGATATAAAATGGCAAAATCTCTTGGCTAAGAAAATTTTAAAGATGCATTAACCTACTAATCACTCGATGTACTGTCGAAAGTACTTGCGTATTTAAGAAAGACCTTATACAGCTTATAATTAAAAAAAACAAGGATCATAACATTCATCAAGTGATTAGTAGGTGATTAGAATTTTCCACTTAAACTCTGGAAATTTGTACATCGGGTAATACAGGAAATTGACTGATATAGCTCGTTATTTTAGGCAAGACAAATCAACCCAAACATTCTAATAAGTACCGCGCATATAATATATAAATAATTATATATATATATATATATATTTATTTATATTTATATACACACACTTTACACACACACACACACATATATATATATATATATATATATATATATATATATATATATATATATATATATATATATATATATATATAATCTTTATGCTCTGTAAATTTACATTGGGCACAGTTTTGTAAAAATAAAAATATCAATAAGTACACCGGATTATATATCTTACTGTTCTTTCTTTCTTTCTTTCTTTCTTTCTTTCTATATATATATATATATATATATATATATATATATATATATATATATATATATATATATATATATATATATATATATATATATAGTCGTGTATGTGCGTGTATATGTTCCGGAATAAGAAAGGAAGATGGAAACACTTATAAAATGGAGTATTTCGAATCAATTTTCAAGGGAAATATCTTCATAATCTCGATGGTAATAGTTTCATTTCTCACACTCCTTGTTTGTGAAACTTTCTTCTGCCTTCTTCTTTTTCTGACATTTACGATCTTCAGAAATGTTAATGTTACATCAATCGACATTTTCTGTCTCCTTCAATTCTATTCTGGCATTGCCCTCTCTACTCTAATAACATTTTCTGTCTTGTTTTACTCTCAATAACCAGATGCGTCTTAGTGGCTTCCTCACGTTGCCTAGCGTGAAATGATTTAAACAAGAGATTATCCCATGGTAAATATTCTACCCTTTATTTACTTACGCTACTGGGCTTAAGCCAGGCTTAGTATGACTTGTAAATGCGATTGGATGCAGAAGAATTATCTGCTTATCACATTTTCCAAACTAAGTCTGGTGATGTTTACACCAAAAGATACTGATTTGCATTTCAAGCCGAGAACTTGTCTACACCACTTCCTATTAACAGTGAATGTCTCTGCCAGTAAACTGCTTTTTGACAGAGATTTGTCAAATCTTCCCGTGAGTGACTTGAATTTTAATCTGGACTTAAGCAACAATTAAAATAAATACGAATTCGCTGGCGATACCCACCTGAGCACATCCTTTTAAGGTGGGCGTCTTTCAAATTACGTTCGTACCGAGATAGTAGTTGACTTTAAAAAATAACTCCCTTCTTAACTGAGAACAAAAAAGTAATTTATGCACGTCACTTCGGCTATACAACTTCAGATTCTTTTGTTTCTCACGTATTTGCTATTAAAAATAAATCACTTTTACAGCAAAACATGAAAATAATTTTCCAAATCGTGCGATTACATGAAACGATCTTAGATATAACACCGGATAATGTAAGCTAATTCTTATAATGTGAAATATGTTTTGAAACGATCTTAGATATAACACCGGATAATGTAAGCTAATTCTTACAATGTGAAATATGTTTTAAAACCTTATTAAATATAGCTCCGGATAATGTAAGCTAATTCTTACAATGTGAAGTATGTTTTAAAACCTTCTCAAATACAACACCGGATAATGTAAGCTAATTCTTACAATGTGAATTATGTTTTAAACCATCTTAGATATAACACCGGATAATGTAAGCTAATTCTTACGATGTGAAATATGTTTTAAAACCTTCTTAAATATAGCTCCGGATAATGTAAGCTAATTCTTACAATGTGAATTATGTTTTGAAACCATCTTAGATATAACACCGGATAATATAAGCTAATTTTTACAATGTGAAATATGTTTTAAAACCTTCTTAAATATAGCTCCGGATAATGTAAGCTAATTCTTACAATGTGAAATATGTTTTGAAACTATCTTAGATATAACACCGGATAATGCAAGCTAATTCTTTACAATGTGAAATATGTTTTAAAAACTTCTTAAATATAGCTCCGGATAATGTAAGCTAATTCTAACAATGTGAACTATGTTTTAAAACCCTCTTAAATATAACACCGGATAATGTCGGCTAATTCTTACAATGCGAACTGTGTTTTAAAACCTTCCTAAATATAACACCGGATAATGTAAGCTACTTCATAAAATCTGAAATATGGTTTGGAATTTTTAAAAATCCCAAATGGTTGATGAACCGTAAAATCATCAATTAATCAATCAATCAGGCAATACTTGAAGCATTCATACATTGGCATGGATGAAAATCAAAAACCAGAATTCAATAGAAAGAAGAGGAACTCGTCTTTCTTCTTGGCGGGGAGTTTTGTTAAGTTTTAATCAACAGTGAGTCAAAATGAACACCCTGCCATTTCCACTGCTCATTCTTTGAAATGCAACACGATCAGATGACTTTGTCACTTGTAGTTTCTCTTTTATTCTTCTAGTTTTGGAATTTATCACGAAAATTCCTTTTGGACTCTTTGTCTTTGAGCAACCATTCAGCCATTTTCCAATCATTTTCTTAATAGGCTATTTTCTCAATAGTTTTGCCAATATATCCCAACCTATTTAGCTTCAAAGCGCATATCCATATTTTTACGCCCTCATATTATTTCTACTTGGATAAACAGTTATATTTTTGTTGGCAAGTAATTGCACGGGGGTGCGGAACAGTATATCTATCATAGTTTGTTCATATATATTTATCTACCTCAGCGTGGTCATATATATATATATATATATATACTAAAGAAATATAAAAGCCGATGGAACCGACGGATAACTTGCCAAAATCTAGAACAAAAATGACAATGCTCAAAAAAGTCATAAAGGCAAAACTACTTACTCAGTAATGTCAAGTGCTCAAAGCCTAGATTGTCTAGAGTGAACAAAAAAAAAGAAAGCTTAAAATGTTAAATCCTATGAGAGGATGGCTTTAGTCGTAACCTGATTTTCCCATTCAGACGACATGAACGCATATATATATATATATATATATATATACAAAGTCTTTGTCTGATGATCGCAAAAGAGTGAATCTCAGGGATACAAACTCATATCCATACAACTGAATACGTTAGCTCTACCATTGATATTGAGCACTTTCAAATAAGCACCGCACATATAATATATATATATATATATGTGTGTGTGTGTGTGTGTGTGTGTGTGTGTGTGTGTGTGTGTGTGTGTGTGTGTAATTTCTTTATATATTATATATGCGGGGTACTTATTGGAACGCCCTCAATATCAGTGATAGAACTAATATATTCAGCCGTCTGGATATGACTTTCTAACTCTGGGTTTCACGCTTCTGGTGTTTGTCTGATGATCATAAAAGCGTGAAACCCAAGTTTACAAACTCATATCCATATAACTGAATGAATATATATATATATATATATATATATATATATATATATATATATGTATGTGTGTGTGTGTGTCTATTTTTCCAATAGAACATCACCCAGTTGACATGTTAATACTTCGTTTGTCCATTCCACGAAGTCCTTTCTTGCAGATTGACCACTGATTCTCGATTAGATTTAAATCAGGAGAGTTCTCGGGCCAGCCTAGAGTACTTTGATTTGCTCACTGTTAAAGCTTTCATGTGTGTTCGTGCACCGTTACAATTTTCGTACGCTTTCTTGAAGTAACGTCCATCACAGACAATGGCCGTAGGACAACTAACCGACAGTCGAGACAATACTTTCTGAGTGTGATGAAAATCTGATGCAATCACGGATGATGCAATATTAATATATAAGAGAAGATAATTATCAGGCGAAAAGTAGATAGCGATTGACATTGCATTTAAATTTTTGCAAATTAAAGTTGGTTGGAAAGCATGGAACGGGAAGGGAATTTCACAAGCGGGGAGTGCGAGAGAATAAACTGTTAGCATAAAATTTACGGTTACATCTAGCGAGCTCCCCTCTAAATTAGTGAGATCTCGACGACAGTCTTGTGCTATGCTTAAATTCAATATGTCTAGGTACCATGGCAAAGAACTTATTCAAACAATTACCATAAAAGTATTTATAGAAAAGACACAGAATAGCAACCTTACGGATGTGGGAAAGTGACTAGAGCTGAGCAGCCAGACCAGGACCAATAATATTGCAGATTCTTCTTTAGATTTTATGAAGGTAAATAGCAGGGACACCAGACCATATGTGGCAGTATTATTATGGACGAATGGTAGATTTATAGATATGTAAGAAAAATTGCCTGGCCTGATATAATGAACCGATTTTCTTAGAAGCTAACTTAGCAATGGATTCAATATAGTCTTCTTATTTCATATCAACAGGGAAGGTTAACCTGAGAAGGCGCATCGATTCACTTTCCAGGAGGTTAGCATCAGCCATGCTGATGGAAGGCAGAAAGAGGTCTCTTAGATGATTAATGCCGAGAAGTGTAGTGTTGAAGTCGTTCAAATTAACAAGTCATCTTTTGCCCCAGTTAACTACGGATTTGAGGTCGTTTTGAACAACGCCTGCCATTTTTATCTTGTCAGATTAATAAGCTTTACTATCGAGACAGGGGTAAATTGTTTTGTCGTTAGTGTAGATAGCAAGTTTAGAGCTGGTGCCACCAGGAAGTTCATTAATGAAAATTAAAAATAGAGTAGAACCAAGGATGGAACCCTTGATTAAAGGAACCCTTGGTTAAATGGATCGCTTGGTTAAATGGAAGCCTTGCGTTAATACGAAAAGATCTAGACGAGTGGCCGTTCGGGATGAGTCTCATTTTACGATGTGATAGAAAAGAGTGGATCAGTTCAAAAATTTCTCCAGAGATACCTTAAATTTTCACCTTGTGGAGACGACCTGAATGCCAAACTTTGTGAAAGGCTTTCGAGATGTCAAATGCTACAAACCGGGTTTCACCGTTTTTATGTAGAGCCTGAGAAACTCTTTCCGCAAATATCGTCAGTATATCAGCATTTGACCTGAAAAAACAAAAACCATATTGTTTGTCTTAGAAAAGGACCTGCGATGAGAGATGATAGACCAATTCTGAATTGATTAGGACCTCTAAGAATTTCCCAAAAAGTGGTAGAAGCGTAATAGACCGATAATTAAGAGTCGGATTGTTCACCAGAGTTCTAAAAAGTGGAATAACAGCTGATGACTTCCAGCAGGCAGGAGGCGGGAGGCAGGAGGTAAGAGGCAGGAAGGCAGGAGGCAGGAGGCAGGAGGTAGGAAGGCAGGAAGGCAGGAAGGCAGGAAGGCAGGAGGCAGGAAGGCAGGAGGGAGGAAGGCAGGAGGCAGGAAGGCAGGAGGCAGGAGGCAGGAAGGCAGGAGGCAGGAAGGCAGGAGGCAGGAGGCAGGAGGCAGGATGGCAGGAGGCAGGAGGGAGGAAGGCAGGAGGCAGGAAGGCAGGAAGGCAGGAGGGAGGAAGGCAGGAGGCAGGAAGGCAGGAGGCAGGAAGGCAGGAGGGAGGAAGGCAGGAGGCAGGAAGGCATTTATTACAGTTTAGAGAGAACATGAACCAGTTCGGGATCAAGCAACTAAATGACTATTACAGGGATACCACCGCGTCCACATACTTTGCGCGGATCTAAGTTAGAAATTTTTTTAAGCATTTCACCCCAAGCAAGGCGGGATGCCACGAGTACGCAAAGGGGTTACAGAGTGGACACGAGAGTAAAGAGACGTGATGGAGGAAAGGATGAAGAGAAGGACAGAGAATAGATCAGGGCATCTGGAGATGTCGATTGACATTACATTTGAATAGTTGGAGATTATAGCTATCAGGAAAACAAGAAATAGGAAAGTAATTTTACAGATTGGAAGTGCGAGACGTGAAGCTATTGCGACAGAAGAGACGGCTACATTAAACCGATACGAGAGTGAAAGGGTGGGACCGTGATGCCAGCCTAGTAGCACGATTAAATTCGTGCAGTCTAGGAACTATCAAAAGTAGCTCGTCGGAGCAGTTACCGTGAAAGTATTTCTAGAAAAGACAGGGGGAGGCGATAGCACGTCTGTGAGAGAGCCACTGTAGACAAGATGCCAGATCAGGAACAGCCTCATTGCATATCTGTCTCTGGATCTTGTCAAGGACCTTAAGGCGAGATAGCAGAAAGGTGTTGTAAGCAAATCACTCAACAGAGAATTCGTTCTAGGCGGATATTCCGGATGAGTTTAGAGTAGTGGCCAAATATACTGGTGTGAACCATAGAGAGTTCCCCCTGATTCTTTTCGAGAAGGGATGAAAGCGTCCATGCCTTCTTTGACCGAAAAAGGAAGCCCGTGGCGCAATTTTCAATTGGGAGTTTAAAGATGTGTCGTCACAGAGAAAATCACAGAGTGACTCCCAATCAGTATGCTGGTAATGTAAAGAGGTCTTGTAGATAAGGGTTTCTTGTTTAATAGAGGACTGGAACAAAATATCAATAGCTACCACAGAGACGGTCAGAATTACCCAGAGGGCACTGTTGTGAAGCTTGGCAACAGCATGCAGAGAAGGCAAGAACTAAATAATTTAGAGAAGCCTGTTGCCCGGATTTGCTAGAGAAACGAGTAGGGTAATGGAAAAATGTAATTTTTGAACACTGGCAACATCAGTCCTTTTAGAATGTTTAAGCAACGTGTTGCGGTGTCACCAAAGGCAAAGATGTTTGCAGATGGGTGGAGGGAAAATTAAGTTTCTATACTGTCAGTAATTATACATAATATAATGCAGTACTGATAAGAGGATATAGCGATAAAGGAAAAAGAGATAGCTAACAGAGTTTAGTAACGAAAGATGGAAGCACATGTAAGAGTAGTCAGGGACCTCGAGTGACAATTCCCTGGCGATCGGAAGATTATCCCGGATGTAAACACTAAGGCCATGTATGTGAATGCTGTAATCTTTTCGGCAAAAGGGTAGATAGCCTGGAACCAAGAATACATTGGTAGCAATGGAAGAATGTAAGTTAGTTTCACAGAGGGAGACCGTTCCAAGTGGAAAGATTCCAATCTGCAAAAGTTTGAACGGATGCCACGAATAATAGTTAAAGAAAGGTTGAGTGGGTTAAGTGATTCTTTTTTATTTACAGGTTTACCTGTATTTCTTTTTGTTGTGTTTTCCATGATATTCGTTTTGACCACCGTAATGGTTACTATTTGTAGTCAATGGTAAAACAAACCAGCCAAAGCATGAATGAGAACAGAGAATAATGTGGCCTCATTGTTGCCCACCGTAAATACATAACAGGAGCACCTACCTATGCAAGACATGACACTACAAACACCTAGATATTATCCCATTGTTAATCAGAACAGCCTTTCTAAGCGCTACCAAAATGTTCGGACTCATAAAAACCAGACGGAAGCAGCAGCCAGCCAACTGGCAAACTGGTACCCTCACAATGGAAAGTCACAGTGCCTAGTTAGTCCGAGCAATAAAAGGTTTAGACAGTTAAATCACTGTGACTGTTGTAGAAGAAAGAGAACTGTCAAACAATCTCCTGAACAGAAAACAAAGGTTGAACCTGTACTCTTAATATAAATGGCAGGATTTCGATTCGGGTGATAAGTGAGTCTATCTACTATTAACCAAAACAAATCTTTTATAAATAATAAATTATATCTGTCTATATTTCTGAGATGAGCTATTATGTACACTATTTACATTATTTGGACTATTGTCCTCATCTTTGTCGCCATATTCATTACAACGTTTCGGCCTTTCAGTATCTGTCTATATTTCTGAGATAACGTATTATGTACAGTATTTACATTATTCGGACTATTGTCCTCATCTTTGTCGCCATATTTATTACAAATTTTCGGCTGTTGTAGGCTCCGGCCTTCTTCAGATGGTTGGAATATCGAACTGAACCCTTTATTTCGCTCACTGGGGTAGACTGTTCTAGTTCCACATGCCATGTTTTTGATCGATGTCAGTTATCAGTAATCTGTTAATTCCCTTCTCCAAGTTCTCCACTGCCTAAACCGGGTTTTGAACACACATTCTTTTGGGTCCTGTCACTGGATCAAACTAACGCCTTTATCCACTGTGCCGTGCGTCCATGAGGACACATGGCACAGTTCAGTTCGACATTGCAACCACCTGAAGAAGACCGGAGCGTACAACGGCCCAAACATTGTAATAAATATGGCGACAAAGATGTCGTCAATAGTCCGAATAATGTAAATTGTGTAAATAAATTATATATTTATAATTTAAATAATACATTATATATTTATAATAATACATTATATATTTATAATAATACATTATATATTCATAATTATGAATAAAGTAATGTGTTTTCTGTTGTGTATGAACAATAGTAAACAAATCATTTTTTTCTTAATCTTGTTGATCAGATTAGTTGAGAATTAAGTAAACAATATTATTGTTGCTACTATCGTTGGTCCTTTTAACAAAATTAATTAGTAAAAAAAATAATTAATAGAAAAAGAAAAATCAAGATTCGGTTAATAATGTTTAGAATTTATACAAAGGATAACGCATCATTGATGTGGAATTTAAAATAATAATAATAATAATAATAATGTTTACAATTTTTAAAATAAAAGATTAAGTGAAACATTACTGCAAATGGGAAAAGTAAATAATTTTTACTTAGTGATTTATTTAAAGAAAGCTGGGTTGTTATTTATCTGGATAAATTTTTTAAAACTTGATAACTTATTTGTTTAGTTAAAATTATATATATATATATATATATATATATATATATATATATATATATGACATGCTCTCGTTCGCCGATTGAGCACTATGGAAAAAAGGTAATTTTTAAAAGCTGCTGCTGTTGCTTAATGCATAGCTCTTCGTCAGAACTGAGCAACCTGGCTGCTGTTCGAGCTTTTATATTCATCACGTATATAATATTTAGAAATAATACGATTTTTCTTCTATGTACAGTGTGACTTCAGGACGTATGCAATCATGGCTCTCCAAAGCTTCCTATCATTTATAGCCCATACTATTTTAATTCGTTTGCTATGTACATGACAAAGAAATCGCAAATTACCTCATGTGTATAGACTATTTCAACTAACGTCAATGCGTAAGCCTTATTCAACTCAAATGGTGGATTAGATACAGTGTTGGAACTCGATATTTAAAATTTAATATTTAAAAAAGACAGCAGTTGAAAAAATTGATACAAGGCCAGCCCATAACGTAGCAGACACAAAAACCTTCCCGAGTGATGTTAAGGGGACGACGTATGTTCTCTGGCTTAAATGGAAATAAGCTATACAAATTCAATCCAGATATTAACCTTAACACCCCAAGTTGGGGATTATAAGGATTATAAGAAAAATGAAGAAAAGTAAAAAGAATAAAGAAATTTTATAAGAGGAAATTATTAATTATATAACAAAAAATATGTTACCACTCAAAATTACCAACATATGCTATAAATAAAACATTAGAAAATGATTAATAATAAATCGCTTTTAGACAGATTATATTAAGAAAAAATATTTACAAATATTAAAAAATATTTTAAAAAAACATTTAAAATAGAAAATAAGAACAATATTATATCTAAAGATAACTTAAATTATTAATAATATATATATATATATATATATATATATATATATATATATATATATATATATATATATATATATATATATATATTAAAAAGAAGAGAAGAGAGACGCAAACGTTTTTGGTTGTAATGTGGATTTATTTAGAAAAAAATATTATGCCTTGTTTTTACTACACGTGTTTCTGGTCTCGCGACCATCTTCAGGTAAAAGCGGAGATTTCCACATATTATTAAAAATAATTAATTTTTTCCTTGTGTTTTTCAGTGTTAAAATTCTCGATATGAGACATTTTCTGAAAGAAATTCGGATTACTAACACGAAAACAGAAGAAGGTCGCGAGACCAGAAACCTATGTAGTAAAATTATGGAAAACAAAGCATAATGTTTTTTTCTAAATAAATTCACATTACAACCAAAAACGTTTGCGGCTCCTCTCTTCTCTTCGTTTTAATATTACTTTTCTCTCGTTGGAAGCACTACAACCCCTTTCTTTTATATATATATATATATATATATATATATATATATATATATATATATATATATATATATATATATATATATACAAACTTTATTAATTCGTTCATTCATTTGTTTGTTCGTCTGTATATTCAGTTATTTATTCACTGAACTCGTCGAAAATCTACGACTCATGTCGTAGTCTTTCTAAAGAATAGTCAAAAAATATATGAATAATACAGATAAGAAAATTAGTCAACATATATATACAGATATATATATATATATAGAAAGAGAGAAAGAGAGAGATATTATCCCTCACCGGTTGGTCCGTTTATTTTTATATATAAATATTTAATTATCTTAATTTAAAAAAATAAAAATAAAACCAGTAATCTCACTTTATGCTTCATATAATATATATATTTTTCTTAATTTATTCAGCCCACACAAGGCAATAATACCACTAAGACGCAAAGAAGACGAGAAAATTTTATAAGGAAGCGGAAACGCAATCCTAAACCGGAAACAAGGGATAAATCTCTATTCCTTTTCAAAAGACTTATTCAAACGTTGTCAATATTATTCATTTTTAATATTTTTACTAAATTTTATTTTCTAAGTAAGTCTAGGAAATAAAATTCAACCGCAATTTTAAATCAAATCACGAACGAGATGTCCGAGTCTTAGCGATCGAAGGTGTAAGGAATATTCCTATATGATTTTGTTTTTGCTTTTTAGCAAAGTTTGCGAGTAAATTCTCTGTATTCAATCTGACAAAGACGTTATCAGGGAAAGACGGGCTCCCATATAAACTGTGGTCACAAATCAGACATTTTTTTTAATCAATAATGACTGTCTTGTTTTCTCGTTATTTTCCCGCCTTTCGTGTCACGTGTCAGTGATGTTTCGGTAAAACTTACACGACTGATTGACTTGTTCGACCCGACCACTTCTCAACTCTCTCTCGTCGTCATAAAAGCTCCTTCCTTACCTCTTTCTAGCGTTTACCTGCTCTTTAACAAGTCCCGCTTCTTCGACTTCTTCCTGCGCCAGTCACGTCCGGCTTGACTTCTTCTAATCAAGACTTACTGATGTCTGTCTCCGATTTTCTCAGACAATTGGTTTAACTTTCTTTCAAAATTTAAGTCTGACAATACTCACTGCATAAGTTTTGCCTTCACCCTATCGGATAATGAAGCAACCGTAGGACCTTACCCTGTAAGGTATATATATATATATATATATATATATATATATATATATATATATATATATATATATATATATATATATTCAAACCTAGTCTAACTAAGTCTGCTCTACGGTTGTATTGAGCTCTTTTTAGTTAGTTGTTTACTTGTGTCGGTTTTTTTTTCTTTGGGCTTTGAGCCTGTATCTGTGCTATTTTCTCGACAGACTTTCATGTTCCTGGATCTTTTATTTTTTAAAACCTTTTTTTCCTTCGAGATTGATTTGATTATTGGCAAATCAAAAATTCGAAGGTTTTTCGAGACGAGTATTGTTACCTATATATATATATATATATATATATATATATATATATATATATATATATATAAGCATCAAATTTATTTCTTCGTGGATATTTTTAAACATTTAAATTACTGTCAAGCAATAAAATCTATTTTTTTACCTAAATTGCTAAAACTATACCCCCCCTCTCCTTCCTACTTAAAACCCATTTACAGTCTCATTCTCTTTACTTCCCCCTTCTTTATTCTTTCTTTTTCTTTTTCTGTTTCTCTCTTCTCCCCTCCTATTTCAATATATCACTTCCGTTAAGTTAACCGAATAAATAGGTCATGGTCTGGTCCCTCCTCCCCCAAATACTAAGTATGATTGAAAGAAATATTAAAATGAACCCTCTCTAAACTCGACCATGTCTCTCACGCCAACCCTCATTACTCACTCTGTTAAATTACAAAAACTTAATACTACCCATCAAAAGTGTGAATTTTCATTTCACTTTTCATTTCATCTTTTGGAAGTGTGATGTGATGATCAAGCGTCCTTTAAAAGGGCATTGGTGAAATAAATTATTATAATGGAACCTTACAGGGGTCTGTTTTTCTTTAATATATATATATATATATATATATATATATATATATATATATATTTGCGGGGTAAGTCAAAAATTATCTTTAGGTTTGTCAAACTGCCTTCTGCGCTTGCATGCATATAGTTAGTACTGTGGTATTTCAACTTACTCGACCGAGTCTTCTTGCTACTCTTACAATGTAAACATGGACGCTCCGCTAGGAGTGTGCCCCATAGAGAAACAAAGAGCAGTGATACAAATCTGCAGAGAACATGTTACCTCATCAATGATAATTCGCCACTTATTCAGTGGATTTAAATACACATTTATGCGCTAGTCCTCTTGTAAAATCAAAATGACACCCCACCTTCAAACACACACACACACACACACACACATATATATATATATATATATATATATATATATATATGTAAAAGACAATAGGAAAACTGTAATAGTTGCCGACGCGTTTCGTCCGATGTGAACTTTTTAAGGCGAAACGACATGAATTCATTAAACAAAGTAACTAACAATAACAAAAGAAAATGTCCTTAGCAATAGGATGAATTTAGAGAACGCTATTTTTATGCTGTTAAATGATATTACGTCAATTACTGTCACGTGTGGAGATATTGTTCTTATTGCTGCGTTGACGGATTCAACCATTTTCTTTTGATTTCTTGATACTGTAGTAATTCTGTTAAGAAAGATGAAATAGGAAAAAAGCTTGGGCGTAGATTAATATTTGGGTAATATTCAATGGCGGCACTCTCGAGGATTTTCCTTCTGAGTGAGTTATTTTCTTTTTTTATGAGTGTAGCATTTTTAAAATCGAAATTTAACGCCCAGGCTTATTAAGACTCCACTCTATGTAACATTTTAGCAATCTCAGACGATGCAATTTCAGTAACCTGAGAATTTAATTTTGTCGTATCTATCGGAATGTTCTAAGTCAATACATCCTAAGACCGTGAACGTAATCAGACGAATAAAATTAAAAGAGTTATTTTCAAACGTGACTGCGGAGATCCGGGTTCAAGCCACACTTACGCACAAATACACTTGGGAAAGGCATGAATCCGCCTCTTCTCCCACAGTTATGGGTTAATAAGAAGGACTTGTATCAGTAAATAATGTTTATCCAAAAACCATCTTAAAATTTACAAAAATATTTTCTGGTTTTAAATAACCTGCAAAAGAATCGATCAATCTAAGAATGATGATTGTAACCTACATCGTAGCTTTCCATTTGGTTTAATAGCGGATCCGTACGAGACATCGGCAATCCAAGATCGAATTTCAGCTGTAATTGTTATATTCACTTTCGCAGATATTTGGTGGGAGGTATGGATCCGGCGCTTCTAACCTCCAGATATGGATGATATAACAGCGTAGTCTCGTCTCTCTAACCTGGACTGGCTACTATTGTAGGGATAGGAAAACTCTGAATTCAAAATCAGATCTAGCCCTGATGTAGCGTATAGCATGAAGACAGCGATATGCTCATTGTTATGGGATCTTACCCATAATAATAATAATGGACTTTTCAATACTTAATAAATACTGCGTCTCAAGCAAGGAGTCAGTAGTCTAAGTTGAGTCAGTTTTTCAAGTCGAGTACAGAGTCGAGTCAGAGGCAGTCCGAAACAGAGTCGCATTTAGACAATTACTGCAAGACATTGGAATAGTGATACTGGCCGAGACAACATTGTTTTCTTATTGTTCCTACTAACACTTCTACTTCTCTGTATATATTCCTGTTTGTAATATATCTGTGTTATTCCATACCTGTGTTCGAGTTCTTCTTTGTTGGTTCTACCTTGGACTATCACCGTGGTACAAGGAACCGGACCATAACAATCATGGAGTTAGCAATTACTTTAAACCACGGTTGCGTCGGTTTTATTTTATTTAAACGTAGGTAACGGAATACTGAGAATAACATTCAGCACTCATTGACCCAACCATCATGAACATGTATTTTAAACGGTTTAACCGATTTGATTGCCGTGTGTATTTTTAGAATGTCATTATTTATTTAATTTTATATAAGCTTCACAATAATTTTAACTTGATGAATTACTAATTTCTTTATGTAAGCAGATATTATCATGCATCTCTTGAATATAAAGGGTGTTTGATTGAGATGGATTATATATAAGGGTGTTTCATTAAGACGGATCAAAGTCCGTCTTATTGGTGAAAATTTATTTATTTCTCTATTAGATTATGTTATTTAAATCATGGCAATTATGTGTGAAAAAAATAATATCGGCCAAATGTCCGCCAAATCTGCAAGGAAAAGAAAAAATTATTAGGCAATTAAACTTAATACATATTTATTAGAACAACCTTTAATAGAAGCATAAATTAACACGACAATATATATATATATATATATATATATATATATATATATATATATATATATATATATATATATATTATCGTTCACAGAGGTTTCATGCACAACGCCGTTTTCAGGTGCTGAGTATAGACTGACGGTTACGTAAACTAAATTTAAATAAAATATCTGGTTAGTGCAAAGTTGTTGCAGTCCTTAAGTTATACGGCGATTAGAGTTTTTTTTTTATTTACAATATATATTTTGCATTTAAAATAAACCGGATATATATATATATATATATATATATATATATATATATATATATATATGTGTGTGTGTGTGTGTGTGTGTGTGTGTGTGTGTGTATGTATGTATGGGCCTGACGATTGCATATAGCATGAAACAGACTGTCGCCTCTAAGTGTTGACTTCTATGATCGCTTTTATATTTACACACGCTCTATCTCTTGTATTGAGCACTTTATCCCATAAATATATCACATCTAAAGACTATATTTCTTCATATATATATATATATATATATATATATATATATATATATATATATATATATATATATATGAATGAATAAAAATGACAATAGGAAAACTGGTAATTGCTGACGCGTTTCGTCCAATGTGGACTTTATCAAAGTAAAATACGAAAATGAAATTAAATGAACAAAGTAACTAATAAAAACAGAAACAGAATGTACGTAGTAACTGGAATGTAGAGAACGCTATTTTCATATTTTTAACTGAAAAATAACGTCAGTAATTGTCACGTGTGGAGAATATTGTCATTATATCTGTGTTGATGTATTCAACCATTTTCTTTTGATTTTATGAATCTGTTGTGTATATTTGCTGGTAAGAGCATTAATTTTGTTAAGAAAGGTGAAATAGGGAAAAAACCTGGGCGTAGATTAATATTTGGGTAATTTTCTATGGCGGCACTCTCTAGAATTTTCCTTCTGAGTGAGTTATTTTCTTTTTTTTTTTCTCAGTGTAGCATTTTTAAAATCAAAATTATGGTTGATTTTATTTCTATGTATGACTAGTGCATTAGCTAAGTTGTTTTTTGTGAGGTCTCTTTTGTGCTGATAAATGCGTTTTTTCAAACTTCTACTTGTTTCTCCAATATATTGAGAGGAACAGTTTTGGCAATTTATTCTATAAATGCCTGCTTCAAAATATTAGTGCTATTATATATTAGGTTGGTGCAAAAATAATGACGTAATGATGTCGTTTTTGTATGTATTTTTAACGTCAAAAAACGACATTATTGCGTCATTATTTTTGTCCCAACCTAATATATAAATTTTTTGATTTAATGTTGTGAATATTAATTCTATATTAAGTATAAATCATAATGTATCTTAAAAATTAATTTCGATCAACATATTTCAGCAGATATTTATTTTTATGCCTACATGTAACCATCAATCCATCAATTCATTTGTCGTGTTTATATATATATATATATATATATATATATATATATATATATATATATATATATATATACTTAAATTAATAGGCCCCACATTTTCATTTAAGCAAAATGTTTTATCAAATAACATGTTTGGCTAGATTTGAGGGGATTGAAATAAGTTTATCAAATACTTGATTACAGGCTTTCAGAGGCGATTGATTCATTTACCCGGGTCGTTGTGGAAGATTTGACTGATTAGCCAATACAACCATTTATCAATTCTTGACTCGATTACGCTGTCAGAGCTTAAACCTGTAAATTACACCTCCTCATCCACACGCACAAAGACGCATCTACATAAATTCATTCCCCTCGTTCTGCGTGTATCCAAATATTTCAGGCCCACTTATCGCGTGTGATCTTAATACTCTGTGCATACACATACATATACATAATCGTCAGAGTGAGATATGAATTTTATCGAGTTTTGTTAAAATGTGTATCCAACCAGTTTCAGTTTGCAAATACAAGCACAGAGATCCAAGCCACCTAAACACAAACAATATATTATGAAACAAGGAAAGCGAATCATAAAAAGAGAAATTTTAAAATAACAAACTTAGAAGCATTTTATGAAACTGCTAAGAGATAAATAAACAAATATTGGAAACTCAATGACTAGTAGTGAGTTTAGCACGGCACAAACCTACTTTTATATTGTTTATTTGTTTGATGGCATAGCAAAATTTTATGGGTCATTTTATGCCAAAATTTAATTTTCTTGTGAAGGGTAGTAATTTATTTTTCTTACAAAAATATATCGTAGGTAATATTTTTTTTTTTTTTTAATTTTTACAGTAAATTATTGATGGTATTTTTTTTTACTATCAAAATGTATTGCTGGTATTTTTACGATAAAAGTTTTTAGACTTTCATGGTGTTTTGACAGAAGTTTGGGGATCGCCTATTTTCTGGATCTTTACCAGGTGGTACCATCCCGGATCAGGGTAGACCTGGGAACGACAACAAATAAGAGATGGTTTCACGCTCCTCAAAACCTCCCTTGCAACCGGATGTATTTTATCAGCATACCCAGGGCGGACAAACCTACTTGGTTGTTGAGACTATGGCATAGTTTCCAATGGCATCAATGATCCAAGTATCATGCAAGGCAAAAAAATGCCAAGACTTTCAAGGCTGATTTCTAAATTAGCCTTCTCTCATCGTCACAACGCCTAGAAGGCACGATGGAGTAGTGGATAGCGGCTCGGATTGCGGCATTGGCAAGTCGAATTCAAGTTGAATCCATTACATTCACTTGGTTAAAGGTAAGAATCTTCTACTTCTCCAGCAGCTATGGGTAAATAGCACGACAGAATGGGTTCTATAGCCTTGGATAGTAACTGGTCTACGAGAAGAACAACTCTGAATTCAAAATCTATCCTCCAGGTTGGGGGTTATGCAGTAAGCTAACAACAACATAGTCATTTAAAAACTGGCTTTTTACAGATATCTTGCGGTCCTATATTTCCCTAGAAATTTAAAAAGAATATATATATATATATATATATATATATATATATATATATATATATATAAAAGATTGCGTTCTATATCTATATCATGAAATGGACAATTATTTTAAGACATTTTTATGTTCATACATTCTTTTAATATTCTTTAAGTATTTGTATCTATAAAAAAGAATGTATAAACATAAAAATGTCTTTATATATATATATATATATATATATATATATATATATATATATATATATATATATATAACGTAATCATTCCAATCTGTGTTTATATGATTTTTGCTTGTTAACCATAATATTAAACATCTACTTTTATAAAATTCAAAATATATAATGTGTAGTTTGGTAGTAAATTCTCTCTTTGAGACAGACGCGCGGCTTGATGCTTTCCCGAACATTACAATTATAACCTTTTCAAATCTAGAGTCATAATTTATTATCACTATTATCTTTATATTCACTTTCTAGTTCCTTCTCTTACGTCCATATCCCTCAGATCATTTAGTAGACCTCTCAATTGAGTGGCTCTTGTGCCTTGTATGCGTTGAAATTTATTAAAAAAATATTTGAGTGTAGAAAATGTTTATTTTACTATTTCTCAGTTTTTTTGTATTAGTTTTTACTTGTTTTTCGCATTTTTTTTTCTTTTAGTTCTTTTTTTTTTCTTTACTTCTGTTTAGTTTTGTTATTGTTTTTCTTTACTGCTGGGGTGGAACAAGTATTTTTAGAAGCTTCTTCAAGATTATAGATGTGTTTCTTGGCATTCTTTCTCCAAGTACTTCCAACCACTTTTTTCATCTTCTGGGACTAAAGATTTCAATTGAGGTAAGTCTTTGTTTAACTGGCGTCTGAAGGTATATATATATGTATATATATATATATATATATATATTAGGTTGGTGCAAAAATAATGACGTAATAATGTCGTTTTTTGACTTATACTTTAACGTCAATAAACGACATTATTACGTCATTATTTTTGAACCAACCTAATATATCATGGAGAATTGTAGCTTAAAAACAGTAAAATCGACGTTGCTAACCGAAACGCTCCTCTGTTTACGGTAAAAGCACGTCGGGCCATATGACGGGGTAGCATATTTTCTATGAGACAATTCAGGCCGGTAAATGTGGTTAATACTGTTTGTTATAAACAGAGCATTTACTTAAAAAATTGTATCTATAAAAAGAACGTATAAACATACAAAATATCTTAATATATATATATATATATATGTGTGTGTGTGTGTGTGTGTGTGTGTGTGTGTATGTATGTATATATAAATAAAAAGAAAGAACAGTAAGATATATATTCCAGTGTTCTTATTGATATTTTTTTACAAAACAGAGCTCAATGTAAATTTACAAAGCATAAATATTATAAATTAACTAATTTAAAATATGTTTTTTCGATACACAGTAATAACCATGTTTAAAAATGGAAGCTAAAAACTTTAAATTTAACTATATATTTAAAATTCGCTTCAAGATAAAACGGAACTAATCCTTTTAATTTAATTATATAATTAAATTTAAAGTTTTTAGCTTCCATTTTTGAAACATGGTTATTACTATGTAGCGAAAAAAACATATTTTAAATCAGTTCATTTATAATATATATATATATATATAACAACAGAATATGTCTTCGAATATTTCTGTTAATTTTTTATATGATGAAATATATTTAATTTTTACAAAAATTAGAAGTCGTTTTTGATAATAAATCGTTTTTAATGTGCATTTCTTACAGTATGATACCTCACGAATTTTTAGTCTCTTGAAAAGCTGTTTTTTAGATTTTTAATAAAACCCAAATATATAAATCGGAATGACTATAAATATGTTAACACCATTTATATATTAGTAGAGGCTTTTGAACACTGTCATGGCTGGAAAGTGAGGTAGCCCCAGTATAGATGTGATATCTATACTCCGTTTTGAACTGATCTGACTCTTGCAAAGATAGGACATAGCAGTGGCACAAAGAACGATTTAACCACCCTCTTCAGCGATGGCTTCTATATTGTTGTGGTAAACAATCCTACAGTAGAATGAACTCTTCCTCCTCTCATAAATACAAACTGCGAGAGTCGGGTAGAGTAAAGTGGAGTGGACTAGTAGACGCAGTGCTAATCTACTTATAATAAAACTATTGTTTTGGATATATTTTCAATATACTTTTTCAACCTACCTTCGTCTTCCGTGTCTTTCTTTCTAGCCCCTAAACAGGCCACAACATATATATCAGTTCCGCTTTAGGTCTATGTCAAGTTGAACCCCAGATGATGACTGAATAATGATGCTATGAATTCATAGGAAAAATATTTTGTCAAAAAAAAGAAAATGCTGGAAACATCTTCATCTAATTAAGTAATTATTATTCATGTGACCAACAGATTTAATTATAATTTGGTCACGAATCACTTATTAAATAAATTACTAAAAATCAATCAGTTCAAAGAAGAAAATAAATTGAAATCAATTTTGTGTGAAAACTATATATATATATATGTGTGTGTGTGTGTGAAAAATATATAGGAAATAGGAAAGAACTCGTTAGGTAAATAATCCAAAGCTCTTTAGTATTTTTGTTCTTATTTTTAAAAAAGAGTGCTCGATACAAAAGTAGAGCATAAATATAATTATTTATTTAAGAATATGATTCCATATATATATATATATATATATATATATATACAGAGTAACCATAAAGTTTCTGTGCACTTTAAAAAATTTAAAACTTTATTTGTATTTTTGAAAGAAATAATCTGTAAAAAATGTTATAAAGTTTAATGTACCTAGTTTTAAGTCTAGCTAAAATAACTAATGTGACTTCAGGCATTACTGTAAATCAGTTGGCAAATGTTTTCCGGGAACTGCAAAATCGTATTACCCTTTGTATTGCTAATGATGGAGGACATGTGGAAACTTAAATAAAATTTCAATAAAACCTTAAAGAAAACATAAATTTACTTCTTTCTAATCCTTTTTACAAATTATTCCTTATTATTTACAAGATGATTAATTTATAATCTGTAATTAATTATAACTATATGAAAATTAAATATTTGATTGTGTTCGGGAGCTTTGGGGATTTTTTTTATTAATTCTCACGGGAAATTTTATTACTATAAAATTAAACTATTTTTAGAATTTAACAAAAGCATAACATAAAACTTAATTTATAACTTTTTCGTGCTGTAAATAATTGTGACTACATCTTGTTTAAATTTTCCAATGGGCGTTCAATTCTCTCTTCGATTTTATATGTTATGATAAATAAAATTTTCACTCTCTACAGTAAGAACGGCTTAAAAAGAAAAATGTATTATGGTGATACTATCTTTTTTGCTGGTCTAAAGTTAAACTTTGCCAATATTATTTAATGCAATGTGATAGTTCCTGACCTGGCATCTCGGCGGCAGTCCCCTTCTCACAGACTTGATGTGACTTCTCTCTGTCTTGTCTACAAATATTTTCATGGCTACTGCTCTGACGAGCTATTTTCATTAGTGCCCCGACTGCATGAATTTAAGCTTGTTACTAGGTTGGCATCTCGGTGCCAACCTTTTACTGACGAAACAGTTAAATATAACCGCTTCTCCTACTCCAACAGCTTCTTCTCTCGCACTTCCCGACAGTGAAACTTCCTTCCTCTTACTTGTTTCCCTGATAACTATAATTTTCAAAAATTTAAATGTAATGTCAATCGACATTTTCTGATGCCTTCATCTTGATCGCCGTCCCCTTCTTTATTCTTTCCTTAGACCCCCCCTCTTTATTCTTTCAATTTCTGTAAACCCCCCCTTGCATGCTAGTGGCATTCCCCCCTTGCTTGCGGTGAAATGTTTCTTTTTTTTTTTTAGAAAAAAAAGATATACATAGTATATATATATATATATATATATATATATATATATATATATATATATATATATATATATATATTGAACAATAAAAATTAAAAAATTAAAAAATTAAAATCCTCAGACACACTGGGTTGTAGATTAATATTCTTTCGTTTTTTTATTATTATTCCATTTAGATTCCTCGACTAGTTTCGGCCGAAATGGCCATCATCGGGAGGAGAAATATTTCTGCTTGCTGCTAGCACTAAACTACAGAAATGAATGTCTTGATATATATATATATCATTTAAGCCATGAAGGAAAAGAAATTGTATGAAGAAAGCTGCCCTAAAATGTTGCATGCCGTGCAAAGTTTGAAGGATCGATCCAATTTAAGGGAATGATTCCAAACACTTGGCACTTTCTTTCGTTTCATTTCATGGATGTAAAAAAAATATGCACGTATACAAGAAGAGAAAAAAAGAGAGTGAATCGGATAGAGAGCGTTACAAAAAAGAAAGCGAAAAAGACGAAACTCGTTGAGTCGGAGGAGGAGGAGGAGGGCGAAGGGGAGGAGAAAATAGTTACGGAAAGAAGGAAAGAAAGAGGAAAAGTTGTTTTCTGTTTTTCTTCTTTAAAAAAACAACTTATTTTTATGTTTATGCGTTTATTATTTATTTAGTATATGTGAAATCGAGGTTCATTCTGGCTTTGTACTCTGAAAGCTGCAGGTGCTTGTCGTTCATCCGGGCATCTGCGTTCCCGATGTGCTAGGATGAGATCGGAGGGGGCGAGGAAAAAGTCAATCGGGGCTGGGAGAAGACAAGCACTGTGAGTATTGAAAACTCAGTATATTCAAATATCTACAGTGTGTTTCTCTTTACTTGTGTTTCTGTATGCGGTGGGGGAGGCGAGTGCGTGTATGTGTGTGCCCATCAGTGAGCATACATTTTATTTTTTTTTTTTATCTATAAAGTTATGTTTGTGTGATTGTACGTATCTGCGCCAAAGTGCATCTGTTTCTGCCTCTGCGCATGTCTTCCCCTCTTTCTCTTTCTACACACACAGACACACACATATAGAGGTGTATGTATGTTTGCGTGCATGTCCGTTTGTGTCGTTGTGTTCGTGCCAATTAGTGTACTTTTTGTGTTTTTTTCTGTACAGACATGTTTGTGTGCTTGTACATATCTGCGTAAAAGTGCGTCTGTTTCTGTCATTCGCGCATCTCTCTCTCTCTCTCTTTCTCTCTTTCTCTCTCTCTCTTACATTCTTTATCTCTCTCTCTCTCTCTCCCCACACATACAAACATATATTTTTAGGAAATGGATTATATCCCACATATTGTTATTTTTAATTTATTTTGTTTAAACGTTATTTTAGATGGATTCTCATATTCGGATATTAAGGTGAATGTGCTAATAACCCTGGGAAAGGGATGAATCCTTTTCTTCTCCCCACAGCTATGGGTAAATAGCAGGGTTCTATAGCCCTGGATGGCAACTGGTCCACCACAGAAAGAAATGGCAACCTACTGCGGGGAAAGAATTCTTCCTCGTCAGTCATTATCGAAAGATACATTCATCACACATAGAATCTACGTTTTTTAATTAAACAGTATTTTTTGATAAAACAATGTTTTTATCCAACTACATCTATCGGGCTAAATATTCGAGAAAGGTTGTCAGAAAAATTCAGAGCTTTTTATTCGAATATGAGTATCCATCAAAAATAACTTTTAAATAAAATAAATTAAAAATAACAATATATATATATATATGTGTGTGTTTGTGCGTGTGTGTAAGAGAGAGAGAGAGTAAGCATGTGCAAGGGCTGTACGATTGTGTGTGTTAGGTTCGATCAAATTGGGAGAAGAATGCGATCAAATCAATAACAAATGTGCCCCTGTCTCTCTTCATTCACGGTCTTTCGAAACGATGTGACAGAAAACTCAGCGGATACGTAAATGAGTCGCCCGTATACAACGAAGATGCGCACTCACCTTATTTCCGGGGTTAAGCTCGTGGCTCATCCAGTATAGACCGCACCGTATTGAAGCCAACAAGCGGTCATTTGTTCAGATCATTTATAGTTCTCTTGTCCTATAAAGAGCTATTTTTTATTGACATAATTTATACAGCATCGGAAAATAGATAGAGGATTTATATCTGTCAAAATGGCTGCTTGTGATCGAGTTGTCGGTGTTCAAACCAAGGAAATAACTACAAATATGAATACTGTTTGTTTTACAGGAGAATTTTATAGGCATTTCTTAAATAGAGAATTATCGCAATGTAATTTTGCTCCCAGGTCGTCCATTTTATAGTAATGGTCTTTAATATCAAATGTTGTACTATTAGGTACAAATAATGACGTAATAATGTCGTTTTTGACGTATTTTTTAACGTCAAAAAACGACATTATTACGTCATTAATTTTGCACCAATCTAATAATATTGACTTCCGTATAGATATCTGCTCGTCGTTGAATTGTTATTTTTCCCCAAAATATTCCTACACAAGTGCTTTGTGTTCATATCCCCACCTAGCTTATTAATATCCTTATGGAATCCCAGCCTGGACACTTCCATAACGTACCTTCTGGAATATTTTCTCAGTCTTTAGACGTTTGAAGATTAAAATCTAGATGACACTGGACAGTAATGGTAACTCGCAAACATAGTTTTCTTTCTTGCTATTAATGCTTTCAATTGCAATAAAAAAAAAGAAAACGAGCAATGCATAAACTTTTTTTTAGTCACTACTATTATTTGGGTATAAATAACAATGACAATTGTTTGAATGGCCTCTTTGCTATGGTACCAAGACTTTATCAATTCATGCGCAGTACTAGATTGGCGGCAAGGTCTCATCAATTCACTGTTGAATTGCCTAGATGTAACCGTAAGTTCTAGGCTAACAGTTTCTTTTCTCGCACTTCTCGCTTGTGGAAATTTATTCCGGCTCCATTATTTCCAGCCAGCTTAAAAAATTTAAATGCCTTCTGTCTTCTTGATTACTCGTCTACTGTTCTCGCTCGTTAATAAGTTTTCACGTTTTTTTTTTTTTGTTTTTTTTTTGTTTATTCTTTCACACTCAATAACCCCCTGTACCTTCGTGGCTTTACTGCCTTGCATGGGGTGATATGATTTAAAAAAAATATTAGTTTTATATAGGAATAAAGTGTCGCTGCCGACACTTGAGTTTGAACATAGTGAGCAAAGACAGGCGAACCGATTATTGAAGAAGACCACGTGACCATAGAGGAAACTCATATATAGGTAGTGACATGACGTTTAATTGATCCTCATTTCTAGTCTACCCCATATACTATACGGATCGCTTTTTCTACTCTCTCCTCTATTATATGACGGACCGCTATTCTCTATACCCTTTCACTGTACAGATTTCTGTTCGGGCGAGTATTATGGAGCAAGTACTATTAGTGCAAGTGTTATTCGAAGGCGTCTGACACGAGTATTGTTCAACGGCGTTACTATAGTTGTATCTGCGATTACAAAGTCTCTACTACAACGAACATTACGAAAGTGACAACAGTTATTCGTTGACATTAGAAAAGTGACAACGATTGTTCGTTGCCATCAAAAGAAATAGAAAGGAATAGGTGGCAGCCATATATACGTTTATTATATTTTATCATTTCTCTCAGAGTGGTTAAAACATTTGATTTCCGATATGCTATTTGTGCTGTGTACGATTTCCGACTCCGTCGTCCACGCAGGTACGAAACGCACTTTCTTCTCATATTTGTTAACAAGCGCCAACGGGAATTGCCGAAACACCAGCGGGTCAACCATGAGCATGATCAGCCTTTTCATCATCGTTATGGCTGTAAAACAATCAACGCTTGGCTAGTCTTACCAAATGGCCAAGTGATATTTCCAGATTTTCAACTTGTATCATATGAATGTTAGATTTTAATGCAGGACATGTATTGACCTGTGTCTCAATTTAATTGAAGCTCTTATTGCTACAGTAGCTAAAATCCGTTCGTGATCCGGTGATTGATAGAGATGAAAATGTCGAGAAAATTTCCTATATGCGAGATGCATGAGCCCGTTGAAGACGTGCGCTGTAGGAAGAAGGGACATTGGAAAATGTGACACTATTTAGGGTTGCGTGAAAAAAAGAAAAGAAAAGGGGAGAATTAATTTAGGTGATAAGAAGCCATCACGAAAAGACACTGAGCGATGTTATTTTTTCTAACAAAGAAAAGTGGTAAAGATTTTATTTTCATTAGCGAAGAAAGTAATATACCGGATTTAATTTGATTTATGTTACGACGCGGCGAAAGAAGATAGCAAGTGACCTACAAGGCAGAATGCTAAGAGATAAAAATTAATTGGGACGCGCTCTGACCGAGAAAAATGTCCGCTGGACCACCGACAAAGTACAAAGAAGGAAAGATTAAACCATTAACTATCTGCGGAGGTATCATTTGAGAAGAGCACCTGTTTTGTGTCAGAGCTGGCCATGATAGAAAAATTATTTTATCGGAACGAATAATTGGCGACAGGGTGCGGAAGATCATTGACCAGCCTCGGTGCTTGTTTGGCGAAGGTCTCGTTGACGAGTTCCAGACGGCATTTGGTTAAGATAAGAGTCGTAAGGGTTTGTTGTCGGGAAGAAGAAAAGAAACAAAAAGAAAAAAAAAGCGAAGATAATTTTTTTTTCCTTTGAGCGCTGAGCGTTCATTGGCTGAAGAGTGGCGTGAGCGGCAGGCGAAGGTAAACTATGAAGAAGGAGGGAGGGCCTCTTGACGCCCCCTGAAGGGATTGGTGTGAGATGCCACTGTGAGAGAGAGGGGAACCTGTTGACGCCTCTGAAAGGATTGGTATGAGATACCAATATGAGAAAGGAAGAATTTGGGAGGACGATTCCCTTAAACTAGAAATTAAGGACTTCCAAAAATAGAAAGTAATAAATTTTCCTGAGCGAAAACAAAGGAATCCTTGAATTATCAAGGAACCTCAAACCCCGACAGGCCCACCCCGGTTTTGGTCGGCGTCCATATAAGCTGAGTCGCAGCGAGTGGACGGCAGTTGGGTTTAGTCAGACAGGCAAGTTGAGTTTAGTAAAGCTGACTGAGATCAACGCATCACGACCTCAACTTCTAAACAAGAACAATTTATTTTTGAAGAACGACTTAGGCTCACACCACCAAAACAAGTTTTACAAATATCGCCTGAAGATACACCAAAAACCAGTTTCTTAAAAAAAAAACAACTTAAGATGTTAAGACTCGCCTAACAAGCACAAAGTATCACGAATCCATATAAGCGGGTTAAGAGAAAGACGCAGTCCTGTATTCAGCAACCAGATATAAAATATTGTTATTCTTTTTTAACACATTTGAACTTTTCGAGTTGTTACTTTATTTTCTTTTACATATACTTATGCGGTATTACCCTTGTTCGGACTCGACTTGCATTGCAGTCCGGCGACTGATTGATTTCGTCTACCTAAGATCAAATCACAACGTGGGTAGGTTAGACTAAAAATAAAAGCAGTTACTTCGGTAACCAGACGTTGGAGGCGAGCTGGAAACAACAAAGCTGATACCGAATCTAACCAGATTCCCATCCGAATCAGCAAAAGGTTAGAACGTCACATTTGGTGCCGCGACCAATACCAAATCACATTGGTCGTCACAGGATATCACGGCGATGGGCTTGGAGAGAGGCCGGGGTGACGTCACAAAAACAAGTTTTCCTCTTTTCATATTTTGAATGTATATTGTGCAAATATCCAGCCGCATAAGAAACAAATCTTTGTGATGTCAACGAACACTAGTTGCCACTTATTTGATGTCAGCGAATAACTGTTGTCACTTTCGTAATGCTCTTTGTAGCTGAGACTTTGTAATCGCGGATACAACTATAGTAACGCCGTTGAACAAGACAGAGGCCTTCGAATAGCAGTGGCGCTAATGATACTCGCTCGATAATACTCGTTCGAAAAGTAACCACCGAATAGTGCTCCGAATAGCAATCCGTATAGTGATGATATTCACTAACCACCCAACGCGGACGGATGCGGCTCAAGGCCGAGTTTATTGTAGGGTATCCGAGTCCATACGCTCGGGCAAAAATATCCTCATAGACACCGTAAAAACGTGGTCGGGTAGCCGTCTACCACCCCAGACGAGACTCTGTCTTTTGGCACAGCCTCGTCTGGGTTCCTCCCTACACAGAGGCATAGAGTTCGACAAGCACACTACCGAAGTAATCCGTATAGTGATCACTATAGAGAAATAGTGTAGTGAATAATATAGAGAATAGCGATCCATATAGTAATAGAGGATAGAATAGAAAGAGTGATCGTTTAGACGCCACACTGATTCCTATTCATGCGTTTCCTGTATGGTCATGTGATCTACTTAATTCAATAATGGGATCGCCTGTGTTTGCTCACTGGCGATCTATGTTCAAACTCAAGTGTCGGCAGTGACACTTTATTCCTATATAACACAAATGAAACCCCATTTTTATGAGATCGACAAAGTAACCGCTTTTGATTAGCACACAAATATTTCGCTTATTGAAAGGAGGTATTGAAAAGCCAGGAAACACCTCTTAATTGCTAGTGTTACTCGGCCCACTTTGACCCAGAGTGGTAGCACCCGTTAGGGTCCTAGCTAATCTATGGGAAAATAGTTAACTCCAAACTAGGGAAAGAAAATCTATGAGAGTGTAAAAATAGGTACTAGCAATACGTATTTATAAAAACTTATTACCAACATTGAATTTTTGATGTAAAGAATTATTACAAGTAATACATTATTAACAAAAATACATTTTTGAAAAAACAAAATATTATCAGAAATACATTTTTTAAGAAAAGGAATGTTAGCAACAATATATTTTCGAAGGAAATAATATTACCAGCAATACATTTGTTAACAAAAAAATTACCAGCAATAAAAATCTTTTTGGCATTAAATAACCCATTGAGGTTTACACGCCGTAAAACGTAACAAGCCAAATCAATAGATAGATAGATAGATAGATAGAGAGTGAGAGATGTCAATAGACTGAAATAGATAAATGAGGTTGATACGCCGTAAAAAGGAAACAAACCAATAGATAGATAGATAGATAGATAGATAGATAGAAAATATTACCAGCAATAAAAACTCTTGTCGACATTAAATAACCGATTGAGGTTGATACGCTGTAAAACGAAACAAACACAAATCAAGCAACATGAATCATAAAAGGCAAACAACCCGATATCCATAAAAAATACGGATAAATATTCTAAGTATATTTTATACTAAAAAAAAAAACAGTTTCTACAACACGAATTGGTACGCGTAAATTCTTGAGACTTTAAAAAAACAAAATGACGAATGAAGTAGATATTTAAAAATTGATAAATGAGACATAAAATTAAAAAATCACAAACTTATGTCTGAGAATTTTGGGCTTATGAAAGCCGAAAGTGCTCAAACATTGAATGATTTATATTTAAACTTAATTAATATTTAAACGAAGAGCAGAAAAATTGTTCGAAAAATGAACAAAAAGTATCATTAACAACGAATCTTCGTTGGTATTTAACCAAGCCTGCATAAATGATAAACTATTTCCTTAAGACACTTAATAAATAGATACATACTTATGTAGGAATAGATAGATAGATAGATAGATAGATAGATAGATAGATAGATAAGAACAGGCTGAGATAGATAGATAGATAGATAGATAGATAGATAGATAGATAGATAGATAGATAGATAGATAGATAGCAAAATATTGAGATAGATAGATAGATAGATAGATAGATAGATATGAACAGACTGAGATAGATAGATAGATAGATAGATAGATAGATAGATAGATCGCAATAAACTTCGTAAGTTACTGAGTGATAGATAAATAGATAGATAGATAGATACATATCTGTGAATTTGTGTGTGTGAATGTAGATACAAGTGCCTGCGATAGATAGATAGATAGATAGATAGATAGATAGATAGATAGATAGCCACTTGTACAAATTAATTGAAACAAAATGAATTCCGTTATTATTTACTTTTTTCGTATTTTCCAATGTTAGTACTTCTGATGTCCATTCTACGAAGTCGTTCCTTGCAGACTGATCACAAATTCTCGATTGGATTTAAATCAGGACAGTTTCTGGGAGAGTCTATAATACTTTCATTTGCTCACTGGTAATGCTTGCTAGTGTGTTCGTGCAGCATTACAATTATTGTACGCTTCATTGGAATAACGTCCGTCGCAGACAATGGCCGTAGGACATCTAATCGACAGTCGAGACAATAGTGTTTGGTGATGATGAAAATCTGACGCAATCACGGATGACGCAATATTTTCATGGCGAAACAAATTTCATCATACACCTCGAAAAAAGATTCATATTACTGCACACCTAATCTGCAAATGACCTAATCTGAGGGAAAAAAAATCGATTACACCCTGTCACTCCAGGGGGTCTAAAACTGACCGTATGAGGAAACAAAGGAAACTAAAGTGGTTGTTTCAATTAATTTACACAAGGGGATAGATAGATAGATAGATAGATAGATAGATAGATAGATAGATAGATAGATAGATAGATAGATAGATGTAAGACTGAAGCCTGCTTCTATAAAAGATGAAATGTTATTGTTAAGCATCAGGTAAAGAATTTTACGCTCAAAAAGAAATTGACAATGACAGATTACCTGAAGCCTAATCAAGAATAAATATTTTTATTTAATTTGTTGTAAGATATCTATTCCCCTTTATGTGGGGGAAACCAATTAGTACATGGCTCATTTGGTAAAACTTTACCTTGCCGCATCTTCTAAAAGGTAGCGATATATCAGCGCAATTTTTGTCAAAGGCAAATATGTAAAATATATATATACTATTGTTATTACTGTTATACAATCTTATACTTTCTTGGCACATCAAAACGTACAACATACGAGGATGTGATGAAAAGCTCTCAGCCAGAATAAAAAAAAAAGAATATGATATTAGCTAAATTTCTGGAAGTCACTCGATCTTAAAATTTTTCAGCACCCCCTCGCAAAAATCATGTATTTTTTATGTGGATTTTCAATGCAGAAAGAAAATATCAAAACTGGTTTGGCGTAGGTCTAAAAAATATTTTTTTAAACCAATTCACGCCAAGCAAGGCATATAATGCCACTAAGATGGAAAGGGTTACTGGGAGTTACAAAGAATAAGAAGACATTAAGATGAACCGGAAATCGAATCCTAAACAGGAAACAAGGGATAAACCCCTACTCCTGTTCAAAAGACCGGGAAGCATTGTTACAGTGACTATATATTTCACAGAGATTCTATTGCTTCATAAAGATTGAGCTCCTAATATTTCTCCGCTGGCCCCTTTATAAATGCTTGTGTTTTGTAGTCATTCGCTGAATTGAGAGAGCTAACGTATACTTTTATTTCAACACGTATTATGAAAAGGCCGATATTTCATATTCATAAGAAGCGTGATTATGAATTATTTAATGAGATAAATAGCGCCGTTTAAACGTTTACATTTCCACATTCAAAAACGAAGTCATTTAGAAACTTCTCTGATCAAAAGGTTCCAAGATTCTTTTTTTTAATTTTTTATTTTGTTTTATTTTGTTATCACTACTTCTTGTCATTATTAATTTACTAAGCGTTCAAACATATTCAACTAGTGGCTCATAAAGGGGATCAAGTGACTGCATGTCTCCTTGATGAAACAATAATGCCCGCTTTATTCGTTTCCGATGGAAACCCTCTACCAGATCGGCTAGCCAATCCTTGTAGCTGACGCCTGCTCAGTCCACCTGTGGCTTATGCCACATCTATACAGAACAGACCTTAGAGTTGCTGGGTGAAAGCATATAATCTAATGGGATCACTAGTTTGAAAAAGATCTATACACCCTAAGCTTCGATCGCGATTACTTGTAGGTTCGGGGTTTCCAATAATTCCGTCTAATCAATTTCATCCAGAAGGCTTGTAGTATGGTTCCTCAATGGTGCCGAACAATGGGATCGCCAATAGCATCAAGAAATTACCTCTCAGTCAAATCAAACCTTGCAAGATTCAAACCCTGGTCGTGATTTTCTAAGCATACCTGATATGTGCTACAAGGCCGAAAGGATGGGGCGCCCAGTGAGAATCGAATTCACTATCCAGTCGTAATTGATCTAACGAGACAAATTTGCTAAACGTTAAACCACGTCAAAATACACCGAACCCGGTTTTCATGACTGAAATGCGAACGATGTCACCACTCGTGCACGCATCTTAGTACTCGACTTATTTTCAATAATTCTCATCTCTTGGCGCCATTAAGTCTTCCCCCAATTTTCAGTTTCTGTAGTTTTTTGTTTTTTTTTTGTTTTTTTTTTTCAGGCTTTACTTGGCCGCTCCCAGTGCACCCATAACAACTGTAACGACTGACAAATTCATGTCCCACAAATTTTTACATTTTTACGGAAACGTCGAGTTCTATATCTCTATTTTCATTTCGTTTTGCTTTCTTTCAGATCAACTTACGGTCAATCACAATAGCCAATAGGGCACCTCGAGGTGGTTTAATGGTTAGCAAGCTTGTCTCGCTAGAACAATTACGGCTGACTAGTGAGTTCGATTCTCACTGGGTCCCCCCCTAATTTCGGCCTTGTGTCACATCTTAGCTATGCTTGGAAAATTACTATCACAACAGCCGATTACCCTAATTTCCATGTTTTCTTTTTTTTACCACTGCCAGATCTGGTCTTCTGGCCTGACTCTTAGTATCTCGAAATTGCAGATAATTATATGCTTCATAACCTGCAACAGATTCTCTAGTATCCATTGACGCTTGTGCAGTTCCCAATGAATGTCCTTCCCCTTTCAACTATGCCAATTTTTGACTTTTTCTATGCTAAGATCAACAATCATGAGCTACACTGTCTTATTTTTATTGTCACACAATCTAAGTTCCCTATTTATTACTGTTTTACCAATCTTGCCCTTAATAGTTTCGGTCCTAACGGCGTTGTTCTGCTTAAATCGACTCAATGTCTCCTTTAAGGTTTTCTGGGCGATAAGGAAATTAGACAAAGAATACAGAGTGCTAGGGATAGTTTCGCACAGCACCATAAGTTGCTACAAAACCAAAACTTTAACTTAAAACTCAAGTCACATTCTCCAACATCCTCGTCGGATCGAGACATTCATATGTATGTCATGCATGGCGCTAAACCCTTTCAAAATATCTAAACTGCCAGCTGTATACTACCGCGGATTAATATTAAGTGAATGAACATTGTAGGACTTAACGGGGACAATCCCTCTTCAAATCTCGTAAAGGAGCCATTTGCTTTTAATGAAAATCTCAGCATTCATTGACCGAGAAGTACTACTTTCGGTTAAAAATGATGAAAACCTTCTCTTAAAACGCTTATTCCAAAATAGGTTTTGCAATTCTAGTAAATATTATTTCTCTGTCCGGTATTGAAGGGGTTTCCTTCCTATCCTTTTGTTTGGAGTAGTGTGGAGCATCAACATCTTAACTATGACAAATAACAGAAACTACATCACATATGAATATTCAATATCAGTAACACCTAAATTGAATAGCACGTGTAGCTCGAAGAGAAAATTACCACAATGAATAAGGAAAGGATGAAGAGAAGGACGGGGAATCGATCAAGGCATCTGGTGATGTCGATTGACATTGCATTTGAATAATTAGATATTATAGCTCTCAGAGAAGCAAGTAAGAGGAAGGGAGTTCCACAGACGGGAAGTGCGAGACATGAAGCTATTGGAGTAGAAGAGACGGATACATTTAACAGTTTCGACAGTAAAAGGGCGGGACCAAGATGCCAAATTAGGAGCATGGTTAAATGCAGTTTTGGAACCAGCGAAAGTAGCTCGTCGCAGTAGTTAACGTGAAAGTATTTGTAGAAAAATTGTAGATCATTGATTCTCAACGTGGGGCGCATGCCCGACCGGTGGGGCATGGTAATATTTTGGTGGGGCATGCGTAGGATGTGCACCCGTCGGCTTATTATACCAACAGAATAAGAGAGCAATTCGCGAATGAGTTATTAACTGTTATTAATATTGATTTGTTGTTAGCATTTCCATTTTCATATTTAGCTGAATGTGGCTTTAGTGCTGTAAATGACTTGTTATTGAAGAAAATAAATCGACTGAATATCACTAAACGAGGACACATAAGGCTTAAGCTGACTAAATTAGTGCCTTATATAAAATCTGTCTGTGACAGTCATGACGCATAAGGATCTCATTAACAGTCATTTTGTGATGAGCTCAAATTTCATTGTGCATTATTATTTCATGATTAAAAAGATCAAAGTATATTAGAGAATAAGCTTTCATTCTAATATTTTATATTTCTTAAGTTATTATAAGTTTTGTAACTATATATATTTAACAATCTTTTTTTTAATTTTTTCTTTTTGATGGACGCCATGGTCCTTGGAGGCTTGTTTAGAGAACAAATTAATGGCTTTGTAAGCTCCCTTCGCGTGAATTGCAGTAATATTTTGAATATGTAAGAATTAAAGTTTACGGGGTAGGGGTAGCACCAGAATTTTAGACATTTTAGAAATACCAAAGTGGGGCATGGCTCAAACCAGTACCCTAAATGAAATGCTGGAATGGTTATGGTCAGACAAGCTTATCTCTGTTACTGAGCTGGTTACTTACTGTAATCCATCTTAATTGTGCAAGATGAGACTAGAACATCTTAAAACAGCCTGGTTTGGAATTATTACATTTATTATTATTATTATTATTATTATTATTATTATTATTATTATTATTATTATTATTTTCTTTGATTTCTGGTAAATTCTCATTTCTTTCCGGGACACGAACAGAGACCTAAGCAGTTTTGAAAACAAAATCACACATATTTTGCATAGATAAAGCCCATCGTATGGTGTGCCCTGCACTTGAGAGAACATTTTTTTGTATTTCTTTAAGGCATGGGCTACCAGGGATTCCTCCAAAGGATCTATTGGAATGTTTTCCAATCTATCCGAGTACTCCAACTACAACTGGAATTGTTGATATCTTCATGTAACACATTTTAGAGATTTCGATTTCAAGGTCTTTGCATCTTGACACTTTTTGAAGATCTTCAAATATACGTTGCAATCTTCAGGGACTGCCATGTCAATAAGAAGGCACATTTTGTCTTTGCCGTCTCTAATCACGATTTCTGGGCGATTAGCTTTGATTGTTCTGTCTCTGTGTATTATTAAAGTCCCATAAAATTCGTACATGTCCTATCTCCATAACCTGGTCTAGGTAGTGCTCATACCAATTTCTTGCAGTTTCCTTTCTGTAAAAGTTACAGATTTTCCAGTGGAGGTATTGGCCCACTCTGTAATGCCAAGTTTTATATTCAGTGGGTGCCAACATCGCGCAACTTGATACAGTTGAGTCTTGATCTTTGCTTTGTTCAATACCAGTTGACCCGAAGGTTCAATCAGAGACTTGAAACGGCAAGTCATTTCGTATGTATCAGAAGATGCAAACTGATGAGGTGTCAGGCAATCAGAAAGAAAAAAAATTAATATAATCGTGGTCACTGAATATAAAAAATGAGTATGAATTTTGCAATTCACATGTCACATATTTTAAGGCTACGAAGCGATTGATCCACATATTTGATAAACTGCATCCGAGTCCTGGGTATGATGGTAAACAACATCCGTGTCCTAGGTAAGACGATAAACTACATCCGACAGCAAGGCCTCTGATCAGGAGGTTTTGAGAAGCGTGGAACCACCTCTTAATTGTTGGTGTTCCCAGCTCCACCCTGACTTGAGGTGGTAGCACCTGTTAGGGTCCCAGCTATGGGGAAATAGTTAACCCCAAAACAGGGGTCAAAACACTTTGAAAGTCTAAAAATAGGTTTTAATACCAGCAATACATTTTTGTAAAAAATTATTACCAGCAATACGTTTTTTTAGAAAAATAATACAAGCAATAATATAAAAAATGTAAGTAATACATTTTTGAACAAAAATATTACCAGCCATAAAAATCTTGTCGGCATTAAATAACCCACTGAGGTTGATATACCGTAAAACAAAACAAAACAAAGAAATGAATAAGTAAAAAAAGAAAAAAAAGGTAATGTTGTTTTTTGATATACCACATTCTAGAGATTTGTGTCTGTATTTATTTCGTTTCACAGACGTATTAAAAGATGTGTTCTTGTCGGCTGGGTCTACAACATCTGTCAGAAAACACGTCTTTTCAACATGATTTTTCCTGCCCTTCCTTGGATTCTCCTATCGGTCTGAACGCCGAAATTCTAGAGGATGGTGAATTCTTCTTTCTGTACAACTTATAGTGAATTCTGTCCGCACCAGTTTTCTTTGCGAGGGAGGTTGAATGCGCGACATGTATTAATGTATTATTGAAAATTATTATTATCATTATTTAGGCATTTACATTCTGGATTTCTATTAGTCATCACTGAGGACTAAGTGACAACATGCAAACGTATAATTTTAGGACCTTCCACAGTATCAAAATGTTTTTCAATGTTCTTTACTACATTTCCATTTGCACTAAATTATGTTAGTTTAACTTTTATATTCCATCTCCTTCATTGCTCTCGGGTACAGTCCTGGTATTTCAACAATTTCTACTCCCCCTTTTGAACCACGCCTAAAATTGGACAGGTTCTTTTCGCCTTATTCAGCATAATCAAACCCGTTCTTCTTGATTGGATCGATCGATCGACCGATCTGGATGTCGAAATTTTTTTTTTTGTTTTCCTGTACAGTATATTATTATTATTATTATTATTATTATTATTATTATTATTATTATTATTATTATTATTGGCAGTAGTCGTAGTAGTAGTAGTTCATTAAATGCATTTTCATTGTTCAATTTAAGATTATTGAAATTAAATTATAATGATCGTATTGTTGCCTTTCTGATTCCGAACACTGTCAATTTTAACATGGCTAAAAAAAATTCATAAACAACAGCGTCGCCTTCATCAACCATATTGTTCGTTACGTTGTGTTTTGTGGATTTGCCTGGTAGAACTTTTTATTTAATTTGTTCTAAGCATTTACAGAGTTGAATATTAAGCATTTTAAGCTTTCAAGTTTTAAAAAAAAAAAACGTATCTTTTTCTCGTTTTTCTACTGTTTTCATGAACATACAAGATTGATATTAATAATAATAATAATAATAATAATAATAATAATAATAATAATAATAATAATAATAATAATAATAATAATAAAAATTAATAAAAAAAATCACCGTGAGATAAAATATCTCAAACTGTTAATTTTCTTTTCTGCTTGAAATTTTCTACTTTTTTTTTTCTCTTTTTTTTCTTTCGTTTATTTCTTATTTTGATTTTGACATGTTTCATGGTAGTAGTATTTTTTTTTCCAGAATGATCTTTCTTCATTAATGAGAAATGCAAATTTGACGCAGTTACATTTTATAGAAAATTGATTTTAGATTATCAACAGAGATTCTGATATTGCTGCATTGGAAAGAGAAAATGAAGATATATTTATAATCATTATCGTAATTAACATGAGTTCGTGAAACTCTCAGTTAATCTCGAGGGTGCTTCGGTATGGCAATTATTAGCAAGCTAGTCTAGCCTTCCGTTACCAAAGATTTCAATCCACTTAGACAAGAGGAAGCTTAATAAATGCTTATATACATTGGTACCTCGCCTTTGAGCAATTTTAAAAGCTTATTCAAGCAAAGGAATGGGTATGAATCTAGACAAGACTCATCAAGTAGCAAGAATTAGATCGACAAAAGAGTTTCTGAATAATAATAATAATAATAATAATAATAATAATAATAATAATAATAATAATAATAATGATGATAATAATAATAACGTACTTTTTACTGGAATAAAAATGTATGTAAACGGTAATATATAATATAATGTAATATATATATATATATATATATATATATATATATATATATATATATATATATATATATATATATATATATATATATTGTTTTTGGTAAAATTCAGGTAGCTTCCGAGAGAAAAAATACAATGCGAATCGAAATATGTTTTTTTTTAAATATGTTATTGATAACGGATACAAACTTTTAGAGAATACAGTCGCAACGTTAAGTTAATTTTTTTTAATTTTTAAAAACAAGGATCATGACATTCATCGAGTGATTTATAGGTTAATGCACCTTTAAAATTTTGTTTGCGAAGGGATTTCGCCATTTTATATCATTAATTTTACTAATCTACTTTTTGTGTGAATGATTCATTGTAATATAAATTGAACTGAACCACATATTTAATTTAAAAGAACCGATCCGACGTGCAAATTTTCGGGATAACAACTGAGACATTACTCTATTTATTGAACTATTTAGTTCATACCAAATTGACTGATGAACTCCTATAACAAAAAAATTCTCAAATTGATATATTAGTAAAAGATGCACACTCTTAAATTTTCAAAAAATTCAACCTTAGCGTTTCGACTACATGCTCCCAAAGTTTGCATCCGTTACAATAACACATTTCAAAAAACACATTTCCATTAGCATTATATTTTTTCGTCTCAGCATCTATATGAATTTTACCAAAAACAAAATTATATCCATGTCTGAAAATGACTGAATGTACAGTTGAAAGTACTTTCGTATTAAAGAAAGACCTTATACAGCTTATATATATATATATATATATATATATATATATATATATATATATATATATATATATATATATATATATATACTCACAGTAGAGCCCGGCGTTGCCCGGGGATGTAACAGTAAGAGATAGATCAAGCATCGACCATCATAAAGACTGAAAAATAAAATTGACAAAGATTATTGTTTGAGGTCGACGGACACGCATGTCTTAATTAGTTTTATTTTATTTTTTTTACGAATTGGTCAAACCAAAACTCAAACAAAGACATTGTTTTCAATCTTTATGAGTCTACCGATTCAATAGAATTTTATTATAAACAATTGTCTTGTAAATGGAATTTTTAAAGCATTCTGAATGTAAAAAGAAAGAAAAAAGTGTGCAAGACAATAAGAAACACTACCTGCCAAAAAAAGTGAAGTTTTGTTGCAATGGGTTGAAAAATGTAGGAAATCCGATCCCCTATATGTAAACGAACACACAAACAAAAACAACCAACCTGGGTTTTATCATAAGTATAACTCGATAACTCGATATTAATAAGTATAATTCGATATGAGTTGTCCCCCTTTCATTAATGCCTCTTAATCGTGTTTTCAAATTGATTTCGTGCAAAAACAATTGTGTTTTTTCCAATTTTGGGCCCTGTCAGAACCACCGCAAGGTAATTTTACGTAGTCCTGTGAAGTTTTGTTGAAATCGGTTGAAAAATGTAGGAAATCCGATCCAATATATAAACGTACAGACACACACACAATCTGCGTTTTATAATAAGTAATATATATATATATATATATATATATATATATATACATATATATATATATATATATATATATATATATATATATATATATATATATATATACACACATATATATATATATATATATATATATATATATATATATATATATATATATATATATATATATATATCAGCTAAGTCGAACCGGAGGAGTCGATCTCAGCTGCACGCTGAGATCGACTCCTCCGGTTCGACCTTTGAAAAGTGCTTGAAAAACATATCACGGGTTGCGCCAAGCCTTCTGAGTGAAATTGGGTATACGGAACCCTTGGGGGCCGTCGATAGCTGTGCTAGCACGAAGTCACGAGTCGTCGTGACCGAGGTCTTGAGCGTGCTGGCATTGTTCTCATTGCTGATCACGCTAGATGATAACTAAGTTCTGCTCTATTTGCCATATTTATCACAACGTTTCATTGCCCTGACGATCTGTTTAGGTGAAACCTAGATAGGTTTGCCTGGCTCATTAGGTTTTTTAGGTTTCTTCTACTTCGTGTATTGAGCACTTTATGTAGTTCCTTTTACTCATTTTGGAGGTGTTTTTTTTCTTTGAACTTTGAGCTTGAAATCTGGGCGATTGTTTTCGCCTTAGTTCTTTCTTTTTTTTATTCCTCTTTTTTTCCTTGGGTACTGGTTTGTTCTACTATATGCCGAAATATCCAAGGATTTTGCAAGTGAATACCAACATTTATATATATATATATATATATATATGTGTGTGTGTGTGTGTGTGTGTGTGTTGCTTAGTCTGGAAAAAGGCACATATGCGGTACGCACCATGAGAATATAAATGACTCTAATAGTAATTATCAAGCAAATCAGGTGTGATAATTACATGGACAAGGTGAGACGTACGATAGATAGATAGATAGATAGATAGATAGATAGATAGATAGATAGATAGATAGATAGATCTAAACAGATTGTGAGAGATAGATAGATAGATAGATCTAAACAGATTGTGAGAGATAGATAGATAGATAGATAGATAGATAGATAGATAGATAGATAGATCTAAACAGATTGTGAGAGATAGATAGATAGATAGATCTAAACAGATTGTGAGAGATAGATAGATAGATCTAAACAGATTGTGAGAGATAGATAGATAGATAGATAGATAGATCTAAACAGATTGTGAGAGATAGATAGATAGATAGATAGATAGATAGATAGATAGATAAGAACATATTATAAGAACGTATTTTATATATCATTATAAGAAATGAGAATTATAAATCTTATAAAGGTCGCTTCAGTTCTCAAAAAATAATAGATCTTCTCAAGCCGGGAAACATCGTTTTGGACCTGTGTCGCTTTGATTAAATGAACCATACATCACAATTACTTAAATTTTGTTCATTTACTTATTCTTAAACAGATGATTTAGCTTTCGTTTTCCCCCTTTTCATCATTATTCTTTATCTTTTTCATGCACATTTACTTACCTCTTTTTGCCTTCACCTTTTATCTGGCACTGACAGCTGTCGTTAAAAAACATAAAAGCCTGTCTTGATTGCGGACGCTAATGGACGTTTTGAGGGTAAAAAGCTCCGTACGTTTTTCTGATTAACAAAAGAAGAAATGGAAATCAAAACAAGAAGAAAACAAAACAAAAAAAAAGATTACTATCGCGTGGCTCTTTGTTTAAAAGCTCAGACATTTCAATTGCGAGATTTTTAGTTGCGATTGTATTAATTGCACAAGTTACGTGGTGGGGCAAATGTCTGTCTGTCTGCAAACGACTTGACATTTGTAAGCGCCATGCTTCAATGCGTTCCGTAACTCATCGTCTTCCGATGACATGAACATTTCTGACATGAACTTAGCCCTAATTCCATTGCAGTGAAGGATAAATTAGTCATGAGTCCAAGTACATTTTGTTTTTTTACGAGTAGATTATATTAGGTTGGGCCATACCCGAAAACAAGGTTGGTGTAGATGGAATAAAATTCCAGTAACCAAATACATTACTTTTTATTTAAAAAAAAAAAAAAGTGCTCAGTACAAAGTAGAGCGGATTTTATGTATTTAAAAATTATAACATAAGTATGTTATAACATCACTATAATGCAACTAATTTTGTAGCCATATCTTGCACCACTAACGTTCGCTCAGATTCGGAAAACTTAGGTATTAGTTTAATGATACATTTTAGATGCATCACGGGTGGTCTTCCGTGTTGCACTGTTCTCATCGTCGATTTCGGGTTTCGCATCATATCGCATCCCCTACCTGATTCTAGACGAGTCAGGCCGCCTCCTTAAAAGCGACATTGCAATGTCGATGGGAGTTGGGAAATGCAACGTCGGTCTTGGCCTTCCAGCTAACTTAGAGCATGTGCATGTAAATTTTGGTGCAAATCCGTCGAAAATTGCGACCGTGCATTCGTTACACACACACACACACACACACATACACGTACATCCTGCCTTTTATAGATAGAGATTTTGTGGGATAGATAATTATACTGTTACACCCGGTATATGTGCAACTATCTGTCATCCGTCATATACACATAGATATGAATATATATTAGAGAGTGCTAAAAATATCTCGGGAGTGGGAGATTGATTTGATTTTTGTATGGCTTATCACACCGTTTGTATGTTATTTTAAAGCCGAAACTTATTTTGAAATGCAAGAACATTTTTTTTTTGCGGTGGGGAGGCAAGTGAATATTGTACTACATTGTTCCGAGAAAAACAATGATTTTCTAAATACCAGTCTCTCTACTGAAATGGATTCATACCTTTCCCAAGGCTATTTGTGCGTAAGCCAGGGTAACGATCCCAGAAGGAATGCGAACTCAATTCTAATTCAGAGCCGTTAATCATCAGACTGCACGCACATATCTGTGTGAAGAGAAAACGGAAGAAAAAAAAAACTCAAGAACTTTGCTGGGTATAAATGATTTTGTCTTAAAAGAATACACTCTTGAAATTTAAGCATTTCCCTATCTCGGTCACTGCAGGCGAATGCATTAAGCATAAAGTGGTAGGAAAAATTGTCACCTAAAAAAAAAAAAATGTAAAACATATGACCATACAGGTATGTTGGAAATATATCGGATCTCTTAAAAATGATATATTTTTTATCTGTCTATATTTCTGATATGAGGTATTATGTAGATTATTTACATTATTCGGACTATTGTCCTCATCTTTGTCGCCATATTTATAACAACGTTTCGGCCGTTGTTCGCTCCGGCCTTCTTCAGGTGGTTCGAATGTCGAACTCGACCCTTTATTTGGACATAAGAACAAGAATAAATACCAGTCTTGTTCTTATGTCCATCGTCTTTGTCATGTTGAATTGATAATGTTAATTATATTTTATGAATATGTCCTGAAGATGGTTTATTAGACCGAAACGTCCGACG
>OZ010581.1:27313931-27381431 GCA_963932145.1 Acanthosepion lycidas
AATGAGATATTGTAAGCCAAAACGAAAATTATATGTACCTCTGAATAGAATATTTCACCAAAAACAAAAATATACGAAGTAATTTTGCAATTGGGAATTTTTTTCAGAAAAATTCAATATTTTGCTTTCGTTTTTGTGCGTTGTCTGTTTTAGTTCGTAGGTGGTCGTGGCTCTCCACATTTATCTGTCTTTTGTTGCCATGAGATTTTTTTTTTTTACCATTTCCCATACTAATGGACTATTATGTAATATCCGTCATCATATATAACAGTGAATGTTGGACAATCTCTTGACAGATGAAGAAGAGAGTTGAACAAAATGTGGAACTACAGAAGGATGCTGAGAATACCGAACGTGTCAGCAGATTTTTGAGAAGACGGAAAGAAAAAGATCCCTTATATTTAACATCAGAAAGAGATATTTGAAATTTCCATGGGACATAATGAGAAAAGAAGGCTTGAAAAACGTGATACACACATGTGACTGGGTAAATGAGTGGGGATAAAAATGCGTTACTTACCTAACTAGGTGGAGTAAATTGTTTTCAGAACAGGGTTTAGGAGAGTTAACACAATAACAAAATTTATTAAGAGCTATAAAGGACAAGAAATAGAGGAGAGCCAATGATCGCCAACGTCCTGGATATAGAAGAAATTATGCCATTTTGATGATATGCTGCTTCCGTCTTATTTTCCTGCTTTCAGTATATCTCGCTGGTATTAAGATCTTTATAATCTTATATATATATATATATATATATATATATATATATATATATATTCAAGAAATTTCAAGAGATTGTGAAGTTGAAATTTCCTTGCAGTTAGTAGTTTCGTTAAAACCTTTTTATTACTCACATGCTCTGTCCATGCTATTTTCAGCATTCGATGACAGAATAACATCGCTTTCGTTTCAAATCTCTTCTTCCTCTGTGAGTAAACTATAATGTATTCACTAGTTTATACGTAAGAAATTACGTAGTAGTTCAGCACTCGCTTCTTTGTGCCTGACGAAATTTTCCTATCTTTTGATATTTTGCTTAATATCTGGAACAAATATTTTGAGGCCACGGGGTCAGATAGCTGTCTACCTCTCCAGACGAGACTCTGTCCTTCGTCAAAAATACGACAACGCACAAAATACGAAAGCAAAATATTTAATTTTTCTGAAAGAAATTCCCAATTGCAAAATTACTTCGTATATTTTTGTCCGGGTTCCTCTCTGCCCGGAAGCAGAGAGGTCGACAAGACGTGTTCCAAAACCCAGAAGTTTGGCTACTGACTAAAAAAACTTTTATATAAACTGATTTTATACTAGTGTAGTGTCTTAATAAACCTAGTATCAGCAGCAGCCCTTAATAAAACTAGTATCAGCAGCAGCCCCGAAGGTATAAAAACAGGCGAACCCTTAAGTAACCCTCTCTTCCTGTTTTTCCTCATTTCGAAGTGTGGATCATGAACTTTACACGTTGAATTAAAAAGGGGTGTTAGAAATTCTGATAAAATACATCTATCAAAAAACATTAGTATGAATTTATGTATTTGGCCAGCAATTCATCCTTAATACATGTTTCCATGAACAAAATGGATAAGCAGTTTTGTCCAGTTTTCGATTATATTTTTCTTTGTTACTTGCCTGGATAGGTGTGTTATTCTGTGTGAAGCGCCCCCCCCCCTTTTTATGTAAAAATTTCTCGGACATTCAGGCCGGTAAATTTTGCTGAATACTTTTATTATAAGCAGAGCATTTACTTAAATATTTGTATCTGTAAAAGAATGTATAAACATAAAAATGTCTTAATATATATATATATATATATATATATATATATATATATATATATATATATATATATGGAGGTATGTCAGAGTCTATGCACCCATGATTATGTCAACGCGTATTGTTTTTTGAGTAATTTTATCAAAGGTAAATGTAGAAATTGTATAAACTGGATGATAGACAAACATATCTACTCCTATTGATGGAAAAAAATGCTAAATAAAATTTTAGAATTTAAGTGGAGACTCTAGAATTATAGTCTTGAAATAGATTTTAGAAGGAACCGGAAACCCAATCCTAAACAAGAAACAAGAGATAGACCTCTACTCCTGTTCAAAAAACCGGTGAGGTGTGTGAAGTGGACTATTATTTAACCTATCTACTTCTATAGAAACAGAGGATTGGTGAATCTATCTACTCCTATACATATAGATACTGATTAATTAGTTGTGTGTCTTCACGTCATTTTTTTTTTTTTTTCTTATTTTATATTTCATTTCCCAGTTTTTCTATATCGTTTTTTTTTTCTTAAATTTTGTTTTTATACATTTTTTTTCTTTTTCTCACTTAGCAGACATTCTGTTGGTTATAATGACACATTGTTTTTTTACTGCAATTTCCACCAATTACATATACGCAGTCATCAAAAACAAGCAAATAACCAGCTTTAAAATAGTAACAAATAAACTTTAAAAAATTAAAAAATAATAAAATTTTTATTTATCATAATTTTACACAGACAACACCACACGTATATATGTGTGTGCAAAGAAATATTATTTAGCGAAAGAATAGAAAAATGCTCTGATTGCTGACATGTACACATTCATGAGACATTCACGAGAAATTTTCGCTACACTTCCGATCTTTTCAAAATACAAATGCGTATGTATATAGACACACATATACATACATATGTCAAATCTCATACTGTCCACATATGTTTATGTCTGTATGAGCCCCGGCGAACGAGCGAGTGTGTATGTGTATCTGCGTACCTCATCGGGTGTACGGACATGCATCTATGTTTGCGTTAGCATGAGTGACATCACGACGACGATTCCGCCCACTTCCATAATAACACCAATACACGCAATCTACATAAATCCAAATTTGTTAAAAATTAATCAGTTTGTCTGACGATCGCAAAAGCGTGAAACCCAGAATCACACACTCACATCAATCCAACCATATATATATATATATATATATATATATATATATATATATATATATATGGTTAGATTGATGTGAGTTCGTGACCCTGGGTTACACGCTTTTGAGATCGTCAGAGTTTTCTGACGATCGCAAAAAGCGTGAAACTCAGGGTCACAAACTCACATCAATCCAGCCAAATATGTTAGCTCTGTCTCTGATATTGAGCGCTTTCTAATAAGTACCGCACATATAATATATAAATAATAATATATAAATTACATATATATATATATATATATATATATATATATATATATATATATATATATATACACTCACACTTTTCACACACACACACACACACACACACACACACACACATATATATATATATATATATATATATATATATATATGTATGAAGGGAAATAGAGAAAGAAGAAGAGAGAATATTAATGGCGAGAGAATATTATTGAAGAGATTGATTGGCTGACTGACCTCAACACAAAGCGTCTTCTATTCTTCGTTAACGCTTGACTTACTCGTTGCGGAACGGGTCCCCACTCAGGCGTGGCTCGGCTTGAGCCTCAACCATAAATAAACCAGACGTATACCCTAAACCGATCGTTGAGCCTTAACTAAGTTGACCGATATCTAATTCTGCTCACTTCGAAAAACCCAATTTTGACCTGTGACCCTAACCAGTTTCCTTGGTTCTATGCTAAGATGTCATGGCAAGTAATTTTGGTTATTTCTACTCGAGAAGATTCACAATTTCAACGAAGAGAAAACGCTCCGGGCAGATTGAAAGGCGTTAAGCGTAGTGAAGATTTTAATAGCACGGGAACGGGTCTCGGCCCTAAAATACTTTCTCAATCCGCAACATGAATCCTTCGTTGTTTTATTCATTTACTTGCACTCAAATCACTTCCAGAAATAATATGACAGTTCATATATATATATATATATATATATATATATATATATGAGTGTGTGCGTGTGTGTGTGTGTGTGTGTGTATATGTGTGTGTGTGCAGGTATGTAAAAAAGTAGGAAAGAACACGTTAGGTAAATAATCCAGGGTTCTTTAGTATTTTTGTTTTTATTAAAAAAAAAAAAAAAAAACAGTGCCCCATACAAAAGTAGAGCTATATCAGTCACCTTCAGGGAGAGGTCAAGCCGAGGTAGAGTGGGATGTCTATTTTAAAGCGAATTATGCCTTTCTTGTACGCGCATTGTCTGTTCATTCACAGAGAAAGATAGATTTTTGCACCATGGAATGTTGTTAAGTGCCTGGATAATTTTCTTTATTTTTCTTTATTTATTTATTTTCAACGGGCTGTTTCATATATAAATGCTCGCACTGAACTACAAATTGTTTTTTTTTTGACGACTTCATAAAAGGTTTTTCCCTTTAATAATGATGTTTTTTTGCCCTTTTTTGCCCTTTATTAAACTATGAAATTTGATTTTTTTTTTAGGCTAATTATTTAATGCGAAGTTTTGTTGATCTCGGCAAATAGTGATATGTGGATAAAAATGGTCGCCCCAGCCGTTTCCATAGTAACGAATGAACACGCTTATAACGATACGTAAATTTAAAAATTGGTTATTCCTAAATTTTCACTTGAGGATGAAACAGGGCTTGTTAACTTAATTCAATTTAATTTTAATAATTACATCGATGGTTTCGGCTCTCGTTTTTGAAACATGAGAACTCTTATATAGCGTAGGAATCATATTTTTTTTTAAATAATATATATATATATATATATATATATATATATGTTTAATTAAATACGACAGACAAGGTACTAAGGTTAAGCTTTTTATTTAAGTTTTCTTGTGTTCGAACAAGAGCTTTCTTTTTTGGACACAGAGTGTGTAAAAACTTCAAATATTCTGTAGTTCCGAGCGCTTTCGGCTATACTTTTAGCCATTATCAAGGATGATTTTATTTTTCAGTTTAATTGTGTGCGTTATGTGGATGCTTTTAGTGTGTTATAGAGATGTTTTTTTTTCCGAACACGGTTAGTACATTGTGGCCTAGTTCGTAGTTAATATTAATAAGTATTGGCCTTTTCTTTTTTATTATTAGGGCTTTCATTATGTACGCTATTTACATTATTCAGACTGTTGTCCTCATCTTTGTTGCCATATTTATTACAACCTTTCGGCCGTTGAACGCTCCGGCCTTCTTCAGGTGGTTGGAATGTCGAACTGAACCCCGGGGTAGATTGTTCTATTTCTACGTGCCATGTTTAATGGATGTCATTTATCGGCTATCTCTTGTTAATTCCCCTCTCCAAGTTCTCCACTGCCTTAACAGTGTATTCAAATCACACTCTTTGGGTCCTGTCACTGGATCTAACACCTTTATCCACTGTGCCATTTGTCCTTGAGGACAGTCTACCCCAGTGAACGAAATAAAGGGTTCAGTTCGAAATTCCAACCACCTGAAGAAGGACGGAGCATACAACGGCCGAAACGTTGTAATAAATATGGCGACAAAGAGGAAGACAATAGTCCGAATAATGTAAATAATGTACATAATACCTCATCTCAGAAATATAGACAGGCTTCCATTATTTTTAATCTTTTTTTTTTTACAGGTAGATGAGGTTATTATGTTTGTGTTTTCTACTCGTATGTTTCGAATGGAGTCTGGTAGGTTTGTATGTATGTTTAAATGGGTTCTAAAAGAGCTCTGGTCAGATATGTGTAACATAAGGTGTTTGGATAGGCATGTAGTTGTATGACCAATGTAATTATTTAAAAGTTCGGTTTGATCAGGAACACATTTTCTTTAAGTGGGACTTGAACACTTACTACACACTTTCTTATATCTCTCTTGCCTTCACTGTGTCCTGTCAGTGTCAAATTCTCCAAGCCTTCTTTCCCCATTATGGCCGATAAATGTAATTAATATTGTTTAATTAAAAAATAGCATTTACTTTTTAAAAAATTGCATGTGTTAAAAAATAATGTGTAAACAGAAAATATATTAAAGTTGCAGCCATACCCAGCTGGTCGATCAGAAAAAAGCGTTTAATTTGAATGGAGCAAAAACAGAATCATGTTTAGAAGTAACAGAGTCAATCTTCTTGAATTACTTTAAAGTACTTTCATTAAGAAGATTTTGAATTAATGAAGTTACTGGTATAACAGTAGTCTGTATTCATTTAATCGAAGTTAGCCGAGGGCATGAAGGAGTAAAACACGAAGACCCACTTCAGACAACAATTATTTTGGAGTTTTTGAAATTCATTTTGTTAGTGCACTACAAGGGATGTAAAAGAAAATACATTTATAAAGCAATTGTTAAGTTTGAGGAAAATTGGTTCAAAGATCAAGGAAAAATAAGAAACCAGTAAAAATCGCCACCTTTAAATTGTTCACTCTCTCCTTTCTTATATTTCTCTTGCCTTCACTATACCCTGTCAGTGTCAAATTCTCCAAGCCTCATTTCCTCATTATGTCTCAGAATTTTCAACTGTGTCAGTCTGATGCTAAGTGTCAATTTTTGTTCCCATTTTCTTTAAAACTTCCTCGTTGCTCACATGCTCCATCCACGGCATTCTCAGCATCCACATCTCTTTTACCTCAAATCTCCTCTTTATCTGTGAGGAAATTGTCTCACATTCGTTATTACATAGCAGTACGACGCTCTTACCTTTGTTTCTTACAACGTCTTCCTGTCTCTTAATACTTTGTTTATCTTTTAGAAGGCATCTTTCACTATTCTTATGTGTTTCTGTGTCATAGCCTGCGATAAAATGGACGATTATGTAAGGACTCATCCTAAGATTACGCTGAGGTAATGATAAAGACTGATCTTTGAAGTGCAGACAAAGTTGAAGCCATTTTCCGTTTACTACACTGTTCATTATAAATTAATTGAAACCCATCAAACGACTACACAATAATCATAGCCAACAGGTAAATCGTTGTCTGCGAAGTTTCAATTAAAACATACGTAGGTTGCATATTCAAGATTATACTTGATATGAGGATTAAAGTTCTTACTAATTTTCGCATTCGTTGTTTGAATGTTCTTATTTACTAAGTGTTGTTATATACGAATTCTGGTTTCTTTTGGAACAAGGTCAAAGAAATCGGACACACAATGACGCGTAAGGTTAAATGGATTTAGAAAACTCCGGAAAAAATGGCTTGCCAATGTTAAGGACTTAATGTAATCATTACTCAAATGACAGGTTTATTATATTTGTGTTATAAATGTATTGTTTACTAAATTTATATAATGTGTGTTATAATGTATTGTTTACTAAATTTTTATAATGTTATTATATAAATAAAGTGTAAATAATTTAATTATAGAAACGCATTGCAAATATTGTTATTACAGAATGCACTTACAAATAATTGTATTGCAGAAAAATAATCATTCATCAGCTCGTATAGACAGATGGTACCGAATTTCAAAAACTATATACCAACTAACAAAATCCACATCACTTGAAGACATCCAAAGGAAGTCAGTTATGTACCATGCGTGATACACGCTTAGGCCCTCAGATTGATATCAAAACCCTCTGAAATGTTCGTATTGGAGCATGCCGTTTCCAAATTTCTGAAGGCTTGAATTACGTCATGGTGTTCTTTTGCTCACAGACGATGCCTAACTGACCTTACTATATTGCGCAGTCGACAAAATAAAAACAAAAACAAACAATGCTCATGCGCGAATTTAAAAATATATAATGGCGACCACTTGCCCATCGCATCCTCTATATTTACAGTCCTTTGCTATAACGATTACAATACTCACATCTTCATAACCTTCTAGAGAAGAGAATGCCAGACGTAGTTAAATATTCTTTTTATTCTTCTTCCTCTTTGAATTTCCTCGTATGTCTTGGTTTTTCTAATGGAAGAACCTTCGTAGAATATTTCTCACGTTTTTTGTTTTCCGAAACGTTCTTTCAAATGAAAATGGATAGCGTCGTAGAATGATTTATTTTACGAATCTCAGACGACATATATTGGCGCCAAAAAATGTAAAGAAAATACTTAGTTTAGTTCTTGATGTAACCAAATCCGCTATTAAAGAAAATGTCGACAAAGTTTATTTGAGCCTTTTTACATCAATTTCCGATCTGTATTTTAGATTTAATTTCTTATTTTTACGTAAAAATGAAAAAAAAAAAAATAATTGAACAGATTATTTCGAAACTTTTAAGGAAAATAGACAAATTCCCAGAATTGCAGAGAATTGCATTTTACAAGAACCCTCACGCACAGACTGCCTGGCACCAACCGTAAGTAATTTACAACACCACCAAAATCTATAAGTGTAGTGAGGTGTCTACATAAGGCATTTGTGGGATTCCATTCATCATATCTTTGATTAGCTTCAAATGACAATTTCGTATCGTTTTGATTGATCTGAAACGAATGATTTGGCAATATTTCAATAGCTCCTGTATTCATTTTTATGGTGATTGAATTTCCCAGCGACAAAGGAAAAAAAATTAGTAGATTAAACAACAGTTTTGCATCAATGTTTCATCACATGAAATAAATGTGATCAGTATATCTTTAATGCAAGCTAAATTGAAAAATATGTTCTCTTAGACGTTTATATTCAGTGCGGTGTGCAGTTTGGGATGAAAATGTAGTGTAAGAGAAATCGGTGAGTTGAGTTCAAATTCCAGCGTGGCTTGTTACATATACATTTGCACGAATAGCCTTGATTTGGTTTGGTTTATTTTGTTTTATGGCATATCAAGCTCAATGGGTTATTTAATGCCGACAGCATTTTTAGGATAGATTCGTATGAATAGAATATGTATTCTTCGGTTTAGATGGGTTTGGTTTATTTTATTTTATGGCATATCAACCTCAATGGGTTATTTAATGCCGACAACGTTTTTAGGATAGATTCGTATGAATAGAATATGTATTCTTTGGTTTAGATTGGTTTGGGTTATTTTATTTTATGGCATATCAACCTCAATGGGTTATTTAATGCCGACAACATTTTTAGGATAGATTCGTATGAATAGAATATGTATTCTTTGGTTTAGATTGGTTTGGTTTATTTTATTTTATGGCATATCAATCTCAATGGGTTATTTAATGCCGACAACATTTTTAGGATAAATTCGTATGAATAGATTATGTATTCTTTGGTTTAAATTAGTTTGGTTTATTTTGATTTACGTTATATCAACCTTAATGGATTATTTAATACCGACAAAATTTTTATTGCTTGTAATTTTTTTTTTCAAAATATATATTGCTTGTAATATCTTTCTTCTTTTTTCAAAAATGTATCTATGGTAATAATTTTTGTAAAGTATTTCTGGTATTAAAACCTATTTTTACATTTTCACAGTATTTTGACCCAAGTTTGGGTGATAACTATTTGCCCATAGCATAAGAGGTGTTTCCATGTTCCTCGAACCCTCCTGAACAGAGGACTTGCTGTTGGATGCAGTTTATCGTCTTACCCCGGACGCGGATGTAGCTTATCGTCATTTCCCTTGTCTCTCTTTCCCTCTATTCGACCCGTGAGTATCAGATTCTCCAGACCCTCTTTCCTCATTATGTGTCCCAGAAACTTCAGTTGCCTCTTCCTGATATTAAGTATGTGCCTCCTCCTTGTTTGCATCCTCTCCAAGACCTCATCGTTACTCACATGCTCGGTCCATGATATCCTTAGCATCCTTCTGTAGAACCACATCTCTATCATCTCGAGTCTCTTCTTCATCTTTGAGGAGATCGTCCAACATTCGATGCCATAAAGAAGGACAGATGTCACGTAACAGCTCAGTATTCTTTTCTTCATTACCAAAGAAATCCTCCTGTCTTGCAATACTCTACCCATCTTTTGGAATGCATCCTTGGCCGTCCCAATATCTCTACGGATCTCAATGTCGAAGATACTATCGACCTATTATACTTCAAAGATGTGAATGGCATATTATATATATATATATATATGTGTGTGTGATTACTTAAATTATTTACATCATTCAGACTGTTATTCTCATCTTCATTGACATATTCACAACGTTTGACTGTTCTAGGCTCCGGCCTTCTTCAGATGATTGGAATTTCGAACCGAACTCTTTATTTCGTCTACCAGAGTAGACTGTTCTAGTTTCACGTGCCATGTCTCTTCCGCATGTCTCGGTTATTTCCCTTTAACTCAATTCTCCAATACCTGTGGTCTGGTATTGAACGCACAACATTTTGGGGCTTAATCACTGGATTTAACCAACGTCTTTATCCACTGGGCCATGTGTCCTTGAGGACAGCTGTTTACGAATGTTTGGTACCAATATTTTACGAACCGTTTTTTTTTTAGTGCTCATATTGCAATTTTTGTTAGTATTATTTCATTTTTTTTTACCAGCCCTTAGTCCGAATAATGTAAATAACGCAAGTAATCAAAAAAGCTCATGCAGACAGATATTATAAGTGGTTAACACGAAATATGCTGAGTTGTTATTGCGTATTCTAAAGCCCGTAAATTCTCTAATCCGAACAAACAACAAATTCCTCCAAACGACGTCATGGATGTGGGACTAAAAGCATTAAAATCGTACGTCGAAGATTTTGTGAGATTTTAAGCTCACTCTTAGATTCAGTTAAGATTTTTAATCTTAAATAAATCGAATGCTGGATATAAAGTCTCTCAAAAAACGGGTTTTTAAACTCACTCTGTCCACTTATATGTCAGCGAATGATGGACAATCTCCCCAAATAGGAAGAAGAGACTAGAATCAATAGATATATGGTTCTACAGAAAGATGATGAGATTTCTATGAACCAAACATGTGAGCAACAACGAGATTTTAGAGAAAAATGAAAAAAAAAAAAGTAAATTTATACTTAACATCATGAAGAGGCAGTTGAAATTGCTGGGGCAGGAAGGAGAGCTTGGAAAATCTGATACCCACAGAACAGATTGAGAGAAAGAGGGACAGAGGAAAGCAGCGTGTAACATACTTATGAGCTTGAGTAAATGGATAGAACAAAACTTACTAAGGCATAGAAAGAACAGCTAGAATGTGGAGGACCATGATCGCCTAAAAGAAGAAGAAGATTAGTTCCATGACTTAAATAGATTTCCTTTGTCAATGCTTTGAACACCAAAACGAGAATAAACTCGAAATATTTTTTTGGTGAAACAAGACTTAAAGTAAAGCCCTTTGTATAAGTTAAAATACTCGTTACTAAAGTTATTTTCCAACGAGGGCATCTATAATTTTCAATAACGACTCTAAGCAAGTGTGAAAAGCTTCGGAGTGTAGACGCTGAAGACAGGGAAAGTCATACCATTCAATTTTATAAAGTGCAAAAACAATTCAATAGAGATATGTTGGACTTGATTAATTTCAAGTGTCATCGTTGCCAATAAATGAAAAAAGCAATACAAAACTGGCTAGACGTGACTTGACTTGGGAATATACAAGCCCATGTCTGTATTTATACAAATATATGTATGTCTATATGAGCCACTGTCTCAATCCATATTGAGCGTGTATGTGCATATATATATATATATATATATATATATATATATATATAATTATGTTTCTGAATATGAAAAACATTGATTTCACACAAAAAATACCCAACTTAATTTCGTTCTTTGTAAATGTAGTTGGGAATAATAATTACATAGATCGAATATTTACAGTGAAATTTTCAAATCAAAATTCAGCTAATTAGTATGTCTAGCTGCAGAAACATTGATCCAACTTCATATTTATATTCATATATATATATATATATATATATATATATATATATATATACTCTCGTTCGCCGCTTAAACACTATCGAGATAAGGGAATTTTAACGGCTGCTGCTGCTGCTTCAATGCATCGCTCTACGTAAGAATATGGCGGTCGGTATGGCGTTTACATATGACGTATATAATGTACTAAAAGTTAACTTTCTCTCCAGTACGAACATTTTAGAGTGTTTGGGTGTTAATATGCGGACAGTGCAGAGGATTCGGAAAGATTCGGCTGAGTCTAATTGTGATTACGAAGGTACAGTAGCACGGAAAACCAACTCTGATCGTTCTGATAAGAAAAAAAAATTCCCGAATTTGTTTGTCAAAGCCTCAGACTCAACTCGGTGACCTACATCAAGTGATCTGAGGAGGTAGTGCTGGGTCAAGAGGGTGGCCGCTGGAAGACCCTATGTTTGGCAACAGGACTCTTCACCATACTACACAAGCAAGAGAACCAGACAATTTCTATGACCACATCGTCTCTTACATCTGACCATCCAACTCCCTAGACTTACAAGCCTTTTGATTATGAACGAAGGACCAACAATATTCTTTGTAACACTAAAGATGAACTGAAGGCAAGGACTATGGCAGCCTTCACCAACTTAAACAAGGAGACCGTCCAGAAGAGTTGCGGAAGATTCCGTAGTCGCCTGGAGACCGTAGTTGAAGCCAATGGCGATTTTATTGAATAAATTCACTTTTTAGTATTTCAAGATATTTTTGTGTAATTTGGATGAATATATCTGTTAAAAGGAGATGTCAGCGTTATTTTCCTTTTGGCGTCCTTTGGATGACAATTTATCCAACGCACCCTGCTTGTGTCCTGTTAAAATGAGACGTCAGTGGTATTTTCATTTTTTTTTTTTTTGTATAATTTAGACAACAATTTATCCAACGCACCCTGTTTGTGTCCTGTATAATGAGATGTCAGTGGAATTTTCATTTTTTTTTTTTGTATAATTTCGACGACAATTTATCCATCGCACCGTGCTTATGTCCTGTTAAAATGAGGTCAGTGGTATTTTCATTTTTTTTTTTTTTTTGTGTAATTTAGACAAAAATTTATCCATCGCACCCTGCTTGTGTCCTGTAAAAATGAGATGTCAGTGGTATTTTCATTTTTTTTTTTGTATAATTTAGACGACAATTTTTCCATCGCACCCAGTGTGTAAAAAGATATGTGGGAATATGTACCAAATAGAAATATCATTGGTTGTTTGGTAGTTGCAAAGTATTTGAAGCCTTCACAAAAAAAATGTACTCTTTTGTTTCTGTCTCTCTTTCCTGAATTCTTTCTTTCCAATCATTCTCTCTCTTTCCCTCTCACTGCCCTCTCTTTCTCGTTCAGTTATTCCCTTCATTACGTGACATGTTTACACATAAAACAATAACGAGTCTTCTTGTTTCTTTTCTGTTTTGTTTCATGCGTAATTCTTAGGACTTTCCAACATTTACTTGCCCTCCGCAATGTTAACGATCAGTCTATCATTTTAAGGAATCGTGACGTTCATTGGTAATGAACTTTCAGTTAGGAAAAAGTTGCAACATAATCAATGAGATCAGCTTTTGGCTTTATCGTTAGGCAGAGGAAATGTGTCCGGGAGACCAACTTAAAGACTTGTCACATAGTTAATTAAGTCTCACATAACATACATAATTCCCGACAAGAGAGCTCCACTCATATCGGCTTATTTTATAGCACTATTATTATGACATTTCGGATTTTAGAAACTGGTAAAGATTTGGGCGTCCAGGATAAGACGATAAACTACATCCGTGAATTGGATAAGACGACAAACAACATCCGTGACCTGGGTAAGACGATAAACTAAATCCGTGGCCTGAGTAAGACGATAAACCACATCAGTGATCTGGGTAAGACGATAAACTACATCCGTGGTCTGGGTAAGACCATAAACTACATCCGTGTCCTGGGTAAGACGATAAACTACATCGGTAGCCTGCGTAAGACGATAAACTAAATCCGTGTCCTGGGTAAGACGATAAACTAAATCCGTGTCCTGAGTAAGACGATAAACTACATCTATGTCCTCGGTAAAACGATAAACCACATACGTGTCCTGGGTAAGACGATAAATTACATCCGTGTCCTGGGTAAGACGATAAAGTACATCCGTGCCCTGGGTAAGACAATAAACTACATCCATGAACTGTGTAAGACGACAAACCACATACGTTTCCTGGGTAAGACGGTAAACTACATCAGTGTCCTGGGTAAGACGATAAACCACATCCATGAACTGGTAAGACGATAAACTACATCCGTGTCCTCGTTAAGACGATAAACCACATACGTGTCCTGGGTAAGACGATAAACCACATCCGTGTCCTGAGTAAGATGATAAACACATCTGTGAACTGGGTAAGACGACAAACTCCATCTGACAGCAAAGCCCCTGATCAGAAGTTTTTGAGGAATGTGGAACCATCTCTAAATTGCTGGTATTTCCAGGTCCACTCTGACCCGGAGTAGTGCCATCTCTTAGGGTCCCAAGTATGAACAAATATTTAACCACCAAAACTGAATCAAAACACCATGAAAAAATAGGTTTTAATACCAGCAATAAATTGTTTGAGTAAAAATTATTACCAGCAATACATTTTTGAGGAAACAATATTACCAGGAATAAATTTTTGGATAAAATATTACCAGCAATAAAAATCTTGTCGGCATTAAATAACCCATTGAGATTGATATGCCGTAAAACAAAACAAAACAAACCTAACCAGCGATAAAATTCTTATCGGTATTAAATAACCTATTGAGGGTGATATGTCATAAAACAAACCAAACCAAACTAAATTAAACCAAAGATTCGGTACTGAAACAATTGTGTCTTGTTTTTGTCCAAAAAAACGAAATTTGAAAACTGATTATTTGGAAAGCATATAAAAAATCATTTTTATTTAGACAGAAAACCGATAAAGTGAAGAAAACTGGAACTGGGTTACCAAAAGTCGACAAACATGTGCAAAGATTACCGATGTGTTGTTTTAGTTAATATGTCACCTAGTGAGCATAAGATCTTAGTACAGATCAAAGGGACTAGTAAATCTATGGAAAGTATTTTCAGGGTCGACATTTCTGGAATCATTGCGTGTGCGTATCGAAAGCTGGATCGAAATGAGGATTATAAGGTAATGATTAACTGCTGACTTGAAGAGGTCTTCATTGTTCAGGAAAACACCGACTATGGCAGAACTTGGGAGAAAGCAGCCTGAGGGGGATCTTACTTCTTACTTTTGTGGCACGATCGAAATTCGGATAATTTGACTCCTTGAATGTAAAAAAAAAAAATTCCTAAAATCCTAGATGCATACATAAAACAATGCATATATTGAGTTAAAAATAGAAAATAAAATTCATCCTTGATAATGGCCGAAAAGTATAGCCGAACGAGGTTCGAAATTATTCGGACATTTTTTATAATTTATGTCCGGAAAAGAAAAAATATACCAACACACGAGAAATTATATAAAAAAAAATCAACCACTGCACCTTGTTAGTAGTTTTCAATGAAATATATATATATATATATATATATATATATATATATATATATATGGATCGATCGATCGAAATGTGTGAAGTTTGCTTAGTTTAGCCTCAAGTAGGAAGAAATGCTGATATGAAGATGTGTTTGCGTCAGTTTTCATGCGGTGATGTCCTGCTGTCTGCGGTATCAGCATTCAACAACAGAATTTAATCTATGCTCGAACACCGATCATTGGCACTACTGTTGTACTTGAAAATAAATATTCATAACGCGAATTGGTTTCTAGATGAAAAGATCACTACATTGAATTTTACTCTGGATCTTACGACTCGACTTTATGAATTGTGGCAAGTATTTTTTAAAATCGATGAATTTGCATAACTAAAGTTACACCGATATCAAAACAATTTGTAAGTGTGTACATGTGTGTCTGTGCATGTGTGTGTGTGTGTGTTTGCGCACGCGCGTGTGTGTGTGTTTGTGTGTCGGCATTAGTACCTCTCTAATACATGCTTCATAAAAAACAACGGAAAATGTATTTCTGTTGTGAATTTCATCGTATTGTTCTTGTATGCGAACAAGAAATTTATTTCGATCTTTGTGTAGAAATATAGAGAGAGTGAAACCTTGCTTCTTGAACGTCTCACTTGTCAAACAAATCGATTTTCGAACAGAAAATTTGAGATGAAAATGGCTCGGTTACCGAACAAAATTTCGGTTCTCGAACAACATAGCCGAACCGAGTTAACACGAACGGAATAATTTCTGAGTCGATCGACGTGTTGTATACATTCATGTGTTTTGTCATACTTTTATTTTACAAGTTTATTGTACTGTGACTTATTTCTCTACATTTATTCCGATTGGAAAAATATTTTCGATTTACGAACATTTCGGTCTACGAACGGCCTTCAGAAACGAATTAAATTCGTGAACAGAGGTTCCACTATATATATATAGTGTTTAAGCCTTTTTATTATATATATATATATATATATATATAATAAGAAGGCTTAAACACTAATATTTCATGGTCATAATTTATTCCATTGGAATCGTAAATACGATCCAATTCATCAGACCTACAAATTCAAAAAGAAAACAGAAAAAACAACTCCGGAAATAAAAATGAATTTAGAGAGAGTGTATGTATGAGAGTGTGGGACGAATAGTTCCACCTGGATTCTATCCTCTTGGAATTTTTTATTCAAAAAATATACATGTATGTCTATGCATCTATGTATATATATTTATATATTTTGCATATGTATGTGTATATTTACCACTAATATTATCTATCTATCTATCTATCTATCTATCTATATATATATATATATATATATATATATATATATATATATATATACGTAATATATTACATATGTAATGCGAAACCGAAATCCGAAGACGTTTTGGGAAATTGCCTTCTAAAGTCTAAGTAAAATATTAAGAAACACGAAAATATCTTTAGAAACCACGAAAAAAGTACTTAAAGAGTTAGATAATATCATTCCACCTTTATTGTAATGAATGATGGACAATATCATCAAAGACTAAGAAAAATATGAAGTAAAACATTTGAAGCAGCAAAAATGTGATTCTACAGAAGGATGCTGAGAATATCGTAGCCTTAACATTTAAGCACCGACGAAGCTTCAGGAAAAAATGGAATTTTTTTTACTGCTTATCAACCTTTTGTAGTTTATTTAAATCCAGAAAATATGTTTAGATTGTAAGAATATTTTTTGAGATAATAATGATTTACGGATAAACGTCCTCCTAATAAATCCATAGCTGGGGATAAAGAGATGGACTCATACCTTTCCTAAGGGTATTTGCTCTTAAGTAAATATAACGATCCTGATTGAAATTAGAACTCGGCTCTCCGATTTTCAATTCCGAGCCGTTAACCATTACACCAATCCCACATCCAAGTTTACATGACCTGGTATTCCCAAGCGGTAACCTGTCTAGGTACGAACCAGCTTATTTTACTGATCGTACGAGAAGCGGAAAACATAAGGACACATAATGAGGAAAGAGTGCTTAGAAAATTTGACATTGAATAATGGCAGCAAGATGGACAGAGGAAAGCAGTGCGTAACCTACATAACAAGCTTCTGTAAACAGTGATTAGAAGTGATATAAGAAAGACAACTTTAGTTAGCGATACAAAGGACAGGAAATCATGGAGAGCCATGATCGTTCACGGAAGAAGAATTCGTGTATATGAAGAGGCAGAAACGTTCGCCAAAAAATGACCTGCATGAAAGAAACCCGGCCATCTTTTATGGATATCTTGGAACGGTTTAAATAGCGAAAAAAGTCTGGCGCATATTAAAAAACAAAAAAAAAATATATCAGAGTGGTTGGGATTAACGAAAGGTCAAATGGGCGGGCCAGGGATTGGCGCGAAATTTTAGATGTTTTTTTCTTTTTTTTCTCTTTCTCTTTTTTTTTTTTTTTTTTTTTTTTTTTTTACAATGAAACATCTGTCTCCACCCATCGCTCTCTCTGTTATGACCGGATCAAAGACTGAACTTCTAGTTACTAAATGCTGCCAGATGGTACCACAGCAACTAAAGCCTGTCAAGTTAGCAGAGGTCAAACAACAGCTGCGACCAACAAGTTTAACTCCACTCATCTGCCGTGTCGCCATTATTACGATATTGCTGAACTTTACATAATTGTCTCCCTTCTAAGAAAAGATACAACCTCTCCTTCTCTCTCTGCATATATATATATATATATATATATATATATATATATATATATATATATATATATACTTGTCTCCCTTCTAAGAAAAGATACGACCTCTCTCTCTCTTTCTCTATCTATGTATCTATCTATCTATCTATATATATATATATATATATATATATATATATATATATATATATATATATATATATATATCCATGTTTATCTCTCTCTATATTTACCTACCACTCTCTTTTTCCTCATCTCTCATTTATCATATGCCTATCTCTTCCAACGTTGTTATGTTCACCCTTGGTCAATTTTTATTTGGAGTATTGCCTGTGATTTTGGCTTCATGTCGAAGTACGTCCAACAGAAAACACTTTAAGTTTTACTTCCGAAATGCTTTAAGATTGTACGCTAGGCTATATCGCTCCATAAGTCGCACAAGTTTCTTGAGTAGTTTGTGTACTGAACCAGAAGTTAAAGTAAACTTACAGATGTACTTTCTTAACGTGTCAATTCGTTTCCATTCAAAATAATTAAAGTCATTGCAGATATTTTATTTTACATGGTTTCATAAAAGACACCGACGCAAGTTGTCGTGCTATGATTCGGAAGTCTGTTCCAAGTTTTCTATATATTTCTTGTGCGTGCATAGGTTTTATGTACGGCTTGCCGAAAAAAGTATTAACGCATTTCGAAGAAAATAATGGCTGAATACAAAATAAAGAAACATGTGACACTAATTATTCTTCGTGTTTAATTTGAAAAAAAAAAGGGACAGTGGAAGACTGACAATGGATTTTTCTTAAATGTCATATCCATTGAGAATCGGGGCGGTCATGACTAGTATTACATTCCTTTTCTTTATTATATGTGAATTGACAAACCGCTTACGGTCATATCACTTTTGTAATACTACTGGTAATATTAGCCGTTTCCCTAAAAGGAAACATTTGGCATTCATTAAATGAGCAGACCAGTACTGTTTTCGGTTGAAATTTATAAAGCCTTTCTCTTAAAACACAGGGAAACAGGTTTCTCAAGTCAAGTCGCTTTTAATGTTCTTTCCAGTACTGATGGCGGTTTCCTTGCTAACCTTTTGTTCATACTAGTGTGAAATGTTAACATCTTATTATTTTCTCTCTGAGTTACATGTACTGTAGATCTTAGTTGTTACTGCTGTTCTCAATCTGGTTAGTAGTCAATCAGGTTCAAGGCAGTAACAGAGACAAATGATTTTGGTGAGGGACAAAAAATTTAGAATTTAGCCTGAAGTTATCAAAGGCCACCAACATGGTTAGCGACAAGTTTTTACCACAAATTATTGGGCTGCTGGACCGTCAATATCCGGTGTTTTCAGCCCGGGTTAAAATTTTAGTCTTCTTTCTATTTTTATTAAGAGAGAAATATATTGAGAGAAAGCTAGAAGACATAACTGTGTAATAGGAAAGGAAATGCTTTGTTTTAATTTGAATTCTTTTTTATTTGTTCATTTTTATTTTCATATTTTATTTTATCTTATTGGACACACCACAATTCCAAATTAAAATGAAAACGCTATAAAGGGTAATTACCATTATTGTGGAGGGCTTTTTAATGAAGAATTATTTCATCGAGGTTTTATGAAAGTATTTTCTTCCTTGCTTGGATAGTTTTTTTTTTCTTTCTTTTCTTTCTTTCTTTATTGTATTTTGTTAAAGTAAAGCCCTATAAAAAACATACTACAATTAGTAAAATTTTGGCGGGAACCAAATCCAACACCTCCACAAACACCTATATATATATATATATATATATATATATATATATATATATATATATATATATTATATATATATATATATATATATATATATATATATATATATATGAAGAAATATAGCCTGAAGGTTTGCTATATTTATGGGATAAATTGCTCAATATAAGAGATAGAGCGTATTGCCGCTTAGTATTGACCGCAGAGTACACAAACACATACACACACACACATATATATATATATATATATATATATATATATATATATATATATATATATATATATTAAAGTGAAAATTGAAGTCAACACTTAGATGCGACAGGCTGCTTCATGCTAGACGCAGTCGTCTGGCCACGAGTGTTGTTTTTTTTTTGCATGTATGTATGTGTGTGTGCGTGTGTGTACTCTGGGGTCAACAACAAGCGGCAATGCTCTGCTTAATGCTTGAAGTCATTCTTCAGACAATCAAGCATGAAACAGTCTCTGAGTGCTGACGTCAGTCTCCACTTTTATATTTGCATACGCTCTATCTCAGATACTGAGCACTTTCACCCATAATTCTAAGAGGTTTTTATAACACTACTGAACTCTACATTGATCAATAAGAATATATGATTACGCTCTTAAGATTAAGAGAATAATCCTGGTGAAATCGACATTAATTAATCATAACTAAGGATCGTAAGCTCAAAAAGATTTGAAATAAAATTCAAATACACACACACACATATATATATATATATATATATATATATATATATATATATATATATATATATATATATATATATATTATTCCAGGATCATATCCCAACACTTATTTACAATGATCTTCACCCTCTTTATCTTTCTAACTTTGTGTGCTAGAGTAACAAGTTGCCTCTCACTTTTCATGTACGATTTCATTTTTAAGTCTTTTTTTTTTCACTGCTCTTTGAACTGTCATAGCCGAAACTACTCTTTCATGTGCCAAACGTCCTTTGCATTGAGTTGGATCTTTTTTAATTCATCTCTTTAGCTCTAAGTTGAAATGATGTTCCTCATTCCTGTTGTGACCTCCTGATCCAGTTTTCCTTTTACTGTCCTCTCTTTTTTAATCTTATTCACCGTTCTATTGATGGTACTGAATGAAATTTGAAGATGGAAACCAGAATATGAATGTTGGTACCATTACTGAAGGCCTAAATGATCTTTTTCCTCACACCATTGCTCAGTTGGGAAAACATTGTGGGGCTGACAGAAAACAGTATTTTTACCCTGTTCTATTTCTAGCTGAATAACTCAAAGAGTTCTTCAGTGATTCTGACAATAAATGGTATCAAGATGGCTAAATGTCTTATGTGAAAATCTGGAAATAAAAAGAAACACAATTAATTTAGTGGTTCTTTAGATATTAAGCATTTTGTGGAATGGTTAATTAACCTGCTGCACAACTAAAAAAAATTTTGCTGTTACACCTGGTTGATATATATATATATATATATATATATATATATATATATATATATATATATATATATACTAGCAGCATGCCCAGCTATAGGCTCTCACTCTGGCCAGTACAAAATGGCCGCAAACTACATGAAAACTGCCGTAGAAGCATGAAAAATTCCATTATTTCCACTATCGATGGGAGTTGGAAAATGCAAAGTCCGTCTAACTTTGAGCATGTGCATGTAAATTTTGGTGCAAATCCGTCGAAAATTGCGGCCGTGCATTCGTTACACACACACACACACACATCCTGCATTATATATATATATATATATATATATATATATATAAGTGTGTGTGTGGGTCCTGTATGATTAATCAAAGGAATATTAAAATGGATTACCGACGAAGAATTGGGGGCAGTCAGCCATGTTCTTCTTTTTAAAGGAATTTTGGTAAATCAATAGATTTATTTATCTATCTTCCATGTGTATTATATAGTTTATTTTTTGCTTTTTTTCATGGGAGGTCAGGTTATTGTCCAAAAAATTTAGAGGTAGCAAATTGATTAAAACTTCGTTCAAGCAAGGATGCTGGCCCCGACCAATTCAGCCAGATTCTTCAAATGAATAGCGATAATCTGTTTTTTGTCTTGATGTTTAAGGCTTCGGCGGTCACAATCTTTTCGTCTCTATCTATATAAACACAGGGTACGAGTTTTCATAATTTTCTATTGACGTTCCAAAAATCAATCACCAAAGACAGACAACCAGTTTTTTTCCAGTGCGTATTGCCAGATTTATGCTGGTGTGTGCTGTTATTATTATTATTATTATTATTATTATTATTATTATTATTATTATTATTATTATTATTATCCGAGTCCCGACCAAAGACCAGATGTCTGAAATACCATCAGGACATTTTCCACTGAGCAATTGAACAAAAGATTCATACATATTTTACTTAGATAAAGTCTTTTGTAAGGCGTGGACTGTACTCGTGAGAACAATTGCTATTGGTTTCTTTTCCAATAAATCCGAGGGCTCCAACTACAATTCGAATTGTTGCTGTTCTCATGAACCAATTTTTTGAGATTTCGATTTTATATTATTATTATTATTATTGTTATTATTATTATTATTATTATTATTATCATCATCATTATTATTATTATTATTATTATTATTATTATTATCATTTTCTTTGATTTCTGATGTGTACACATTTCTTTCCGGGTCCCGCTCAGAGATCTAAGGTAGAAACGGCATCATGACATTTTCTACTGAATAATTAAACACACACATACACATATATATATTTTACATAGATAAAGCCCTTCGTAAGGTGTGGGCTGTACTTGTGACAACAAATTTTTTTTTTGTATTTCTTTAAGGCATGGGCTTCCAGTAATCCCTTCAATCAGTCTACTAGAATCTTTTCCAATCAATCCGAGGGCTCCAACTACAAAAAGGATTGTTGATGTTCCCATGTGCCACAATTTTGAGATTTCGATTTCAGGGTTCTTGTATTTTGATAGCTTTTTGAATATCTTCAAAGATACATTGCAGTCTTCAGGGGCTGCCATATCAATAAGGAGCCTTTTTTGCCCTTTTTTTTTTTTTTTTTTTTGCGGTCTCTAATAACAATGCCTGGGCGGTTAGCTTTGATTGTTCTATCAGTGTGTATTGTGTAGTCCCATAAAATCGTTACAGATCCTTTATTATTATTATTAGTAGTAGTAGTAGTAGTAGTAGTAGTAGTTCTGGGATGATTATCTAATTCTTCTTCTTGATTGTCTTTTCTCCTTTTTTTTCTATTTCTTGACAGTTTTTTTTCTTCTTCTTCTTCTTCTTCGTTATCCTTGTCATCACCTTGGCCGTCTTCTTCTAGCTCGTTATCATTTTTTTTCACCTGACAGTGTCTGTTTCAACATATTGAGCAAAACTTCTTATCTTTCGCACCCTTTCCACTAACATTAGGCTCCAGACCCCCATCGAAACACACTTTCTCCTCGCCTGTTAACTCCACCAGAAGAAACGAATAGCCAGCAGTTACCCTCGACGTATGTCTGGAGCCGTCATAAAAATGCTGAGGCGAATGAGAACGAAATGTCCGTTAAAGAGATGTCTGTATCAAGACTGACATCTGAATCGATGGCAAGACGACAAGAGGATCGCAACTTGATAACTTTTTTTAGTTTCTGGTGAAAGGAATCAATGAATTATTTGCTACAGCTGCGAAGAGTTCTGGGTTCGAGTACAAAGAAATTTTTTTTGTTTTTTTTTCTGAAAGTGGCGTTCGCAAGATTGACTTGGCTTAATTTAGTTTCATACAAGTTAGGCAACTAATGAGGACTGAAAATGTGTCATAAATAGAGCGAAGATTTTGAATATTGATTCAGGTAAGACGTACGATGTTCAAGTAGACCTGCCGCAAAACAGTCTTCCTACACTTTTCTTTGTATCTATTCTCTCGCCGCTTATTTGTCCTTTTAACACACTAATACAACATTAGTCACCATAATTATGAAAGTAAAGTTATATATATATATATATATATATATATATATATATATATATATATATATATATATATATATATACTTGTGCAGATATGTATAAAAATAGGAAACACGTTAGGTAAATAATCCGGAGTTCTTTAGTTTTTTTGTTCTTATTTTTTTTTAAAAGAGTGTTCCATACACACACACACATACATATATATATATATATATATATATATATATATATATATATATATATATATATATATATATATATTCAATAAAGGTGCAATCAATTTACAAATTCATGAATTATTCATACATAAAACAAATACAAAGGTTAATGATTAAATGGTGAGAAATCCATCTTCGCGAACAATTCAATAATATACAAAAAACCCGAATCTGTTTATGAATGAAAAGATCCTGTTTTATAAATTTCCGTCGCATTAGATCTTTTTATTTTACAAGCTTTCGTCTGTTCCTACAGACATCCTCAAGTATGAAATAGATTGTCTTCTTGTTTTTTTTTTGTTTGTTTTTTTTTTTAGAGTAAAAACAAGAACACAATCTATTTCATACATTTTTCATACTATTTTGAAGTTTATAAGCAGTAAATTCGACCTTGCCAACCGAACGCTCCTTTGTGGCCGAATCGGTTAGGCACGCCCGACTAAATGGCGGTTCCGTATGGGATGCAGGTTTGAATCCTGTCAAAGGACAAATATTTTTTATGAAAATTTCTCGGAAATTCAGGCCGGTAAATGTTATTTAATACTGTTTATTATAAACAGAGCATTTACTTAAATACTTGTATCTATAAAAAGAACGTTAAACATAAAATATGTCTTTAATAAATAAATTGTCGGACTTTGTCCATTTCTTAATATATATATATATACAAATAAAGAGAACAGTCACAGTTCTTTATCCTTTATTTTTTTTAAAAAGTACTCTATAGAAAGTAGAGCATAATATTATAATATTTATATTTAAAAATATTTTTTCATCGCCACACGGAAATTTCTATGTTTAGGAACCTTAAATGTGTTCCATTATCAAGCGATATTCAGTATCTTTTGAAGATGTTATATATTATTGATTACGTCTAATGTTACATTTTCAAAAGTTACTGAATATCGCTTAATAATGGAACAAATTTAAGGTTCCGAAACAAAGAAATTTCCGTGCCACGATGAAAAAATATATATTATAGTTTTTATATTTAAAAATATTTATTCATCGGTAGACTTATAGATATGTATGATAGATTCTCGGGAGAAAAATTGTCGTACGTGACACAGTGAGCCAGCTTTCTTAGCAGCTGAGCTAGCAATGGATTAAATTTTTTAATCGTTTAAATGTTTAGATAGTTTAAATATTTACATAGTTTCAGTGTGTTTTGTTAAAGTATTAGATTGGTACAAAAATAATGACGTAATAATGTCGTTTTTTGACGTATTTTTTAACGTCAAAAAACGACATTATTACGTCATTATTTTTATACCAACCTAATATATTGGATTTATTATAAAAATTGCAGTTTGAAGTTATTACGCAAAACGGGAAAATCCCGTTTTACTTCAATAACAAGGTAATAGAATCATCCAGATTTCATCAACACATATAATAGACTAAATAACGAACATATATGATAAACCTTTGAAGTATCTAGAACTCCATATAGTGACCCTTCTTCTCAATAACAACCAGCAATGTACTGTCTATTGATTTTCTTAATTTTTTACTTCAGCGGGTTCATTTTCCGATACAATAGTATTAATTGCTTCACATAAGTCTGCTATTGTTTGCAACTTTCATATAATTTCATCTTCACAAGGACCATAGATTTTCGATCAGATTCAGGTCGGGACTTGATGGCGGCCATTCCATTATCTTTTTTCCGATGTAACATTTACACTAAAAAAAAAAACACTAATAACCTTAGATACGTGAGAAGGAGATTCGCCATGTATACTTACGTCAGTCACTTTAAAAGTGGGCTGGGACTTGAACCATTGAATGAAAATCTTCTTCATGAAATCACAATATTTAACACTTTTTTTCATTGACTTTGAATGATCCAATAATTGTTAGGTCAAGAATTCCAGCCCATATCATCACGTCTCCTGTTTAGCTTCTTTAGACACAGGAACATCTGCATCGAATAAAATCCATCTTTTGGCCCATCCATCAGGTCCATCGAGTAACATCCAACATTGGTTCTTAAATTTATTTTTCAAGAGTCAGTTTTCTTTGGCTAATTTTGATGCTTTAAAAATTCACTTTGCTGAGTTACACTAGAGGATTTCTTGAAGAATCCCACTTTGTGAAGTATTCTACAGCATTCGTCCTCCATGACTCCCTCAATCGCAGCTTGTTCAAAGTATTGGTCTAAAGAGGTTGTTTCGCTATAACTCGCTTTAGTTTACGCTCCCACCACCCGAGAAGACACGTTCTTAAAACATTTTCTTTTGTTTCTAGCTCTCAATTATATTTCCAACAATCCTCTTAATCGTTCAATGACCTCTGCGAAGCTCCTTTGAGGAAAGAGGGCTTGTAAAACGTGATACTCACAGGATATATGATAAGTAAAACGGACAAAGGAAAACGACGCGTTACCTACCTAGCTTTAGTAAATTGATTTTAGAACAGGGTAGATAGCACAATGACAAAATTTATTAAGAGCTACAAAGGAGAGTAAATTGTGAAGAGCTAATGATCACCAACGTCCTGAAGAGAAATTAGGCCATCCAAGAATGAAGGGATTTATAAAATTTGATACTCGTAGGACAGATTGAAAGCAAGAGTGACAGAAGAAGACAACGCATAACCTACCTAACGAGCTTGAGTAAATGGATGGCGGTATCGAGATAACAAAAGACCAAATTTATTGAACTACAGACGACAGGAAATTGTGAAGAGACGTGATCGCCAATGTCCTGAAGACATAAAGAAGAAGAAGAGAGTTTGAGTATTTTTCAAATACTATCTGAAATAGTGTATTTAGTCGTGTAATAAAGATCATTAACCCTAGAACACTAATCATTGGTACATAGTACCCAGCGCAGATTTTCGTATTTTAATTACAACTTTCAGTACCTGATTTTCTTACCTAAATAATGTTTTTCAGTTCCTATTACTATTGACTCAAAGTACAAAGTTTGAAGTGCTTGCATGTAAAATATTTCAAATAAAGATTTATATATATATATATATTTTTTTTTTTTAATATTTTCAAAATCGGGTATGACATACCCATGGTTAGTAGTTGTGTAACTTTAATTGATGGTTAATGTTCAAGGGTTAATTACATACTTTGTTGATAGAATAGCATAGGAAAAATAGTCTTTCTGCAAGCAGTATCAGTCTGTTTCTTAAATGTTAAATCTATCTATACAAAGATTTTGGCACAAGCATCTCAGAAAAAAACGACCGTCACACGTATTTTTTTTTTTTTTTTAAATAAATAAGAGCAGACACTGTGCCAGGATTCGATAATAAAATAAATAACGTTCTTGCCGCGCATTGCTTCCAGGAACAACAGCGGGTGTTCAAATTATAGAAATGCCCGGATACAAATGTTCGGCATTCTTTCCAACAATCAAAGTCATAGGCCAAAATAGCCTTAGTTCTTAATTCTGGTGTGTTTGAAAAGAACTTAAAAACTCTTGGAATAAATATTGCCGTATGCTTGTCTGAATTCCTGAGACAAGGTGTTATCAATATATACAGTCGAAACAATACCTTAATCTTATCATCACAGCATTTCGTTCGTTGGGCCCCCCGGCCTTTTTCAAGTGTCTATCGCTCCGGTTAACGTGCAGTAAAATTTTGAACTGAACTAATTATTTAATCTACGGGAGTAGATTCTTTTCTGTAGCACCAAATAACTGATGTAACAGCAAAATTGTCCAACTGTTAGATTAAACTTAGAACTGTTGTATCTTAGAAATGATTAAAAATATCTTAGTGGAATTCTCAGAGGTTTTTATAATACTGTTGGAAACTACATTGAGCCATAAAAGTGTATAATTACTCTCTAAAATTAACAGAAGAGTCATGATGAAATCGATCATAAACGAAAATAACATGTTCATTATTAATTAGTCATAGCTAAGGATCGGAAGCTCATGAAGGATTGAAATAAAGTTGAAAAAAAGTATGAATATTATTCCAGGAACATTTTGAAACTTATTCAAAATGATCTTCGCCCTCTCTAACGTTCTAACTTTCTGTCCTAGAATAAGAAGTTGCCTCACATGATTCACGTACGATTTCATTTTTAAGTTTTCTTTCACTGCTCTTTAGACTGACATAGCTGAAACTCCTCTCTCACGTGCCAAACATCTGTTGGATTGAGTTCGATCTTTCCTAATTGATCTCTTTAGCTCTAAGATGAAATGATAATTCCTCTTCCTGTTGTGACCTCCTGATCCAGTTTTCATCACTACTGTTCCCTCTTTCTTGTCGCCTTCTTTAGTACTTTTTATTGAAGAGATTTTTTTAAAACTTTTTATTGAATCGTTGTTTTAACCAGTTAAAAAAACTATTCAATTAAAATTACCCCTGAATTGACAGTTTTTCTCCTACATATATACTAAAAACATAAAATTATACAACAAGAGAATATATATATATATATATATATATATATATATATATATATATATATATATATAGCCGACTCTCCTGTCGAGTTCGACGTATGAGAATCAAGCAGATCAGTTCCTAGGAAACAGACAGACCGACAACAGCATAGTTGTGGTTATAGTGGTGAAGGTTTCGTGGAGGGCCATCCACACTTTTTGAAGGGCCGATTACCTGGTGCACTACCTGCCCCAAACGACCCAGCGCAGGTTTTGAATTCAGAGTTGTCCTTCTTCTAGACCAGTTGCCATCCAAGGCTATAGAACCCAGTCTGTCATGCTATTTACCTATAACTGAGAGGAGAAGAAGAGGATTCACACCTTTCCCAAGGGTATTAGCACGTAAGTGAATGTAATGGATTCGACTGGAATTCTAACTCGGCTCTGCGATTCCTCAATCAAAGCCGCTATCCATTACTCCACCGTGCCTTCTCTCTCTCTCTCTCTCTCTCTCTCTCTCTATATATATATATATATATATATATATATATATATATATATATATATAAACACACAAAAACATGCACACACACGTACAAGCAAGCTTGTTTCATTAAAACGATTACGAGTGAGTTCGATCCTCACGAGGTTCCCCCTAATTTCGGCCTTGTGCCACACCTAATCTACGATTGGAAAATCACTATATCAATTGACTATTTTTTTTCAAGGAACCGTTTATGAATTATATACAATTCATTGAATCATAATTCATATATAAGCTTGTGGCAGTTGAACGATGTTCTTAATGGTTGAAACTCTTGTCGATTATTTAGTTCGAGAAACGCATTGCAGAGGCCGCCTATCCTACCAGTGTTTTCCCCCTGTGTACCCAGATTAAATTGAACTCTATCTCGGCCCTAGTCATTCAGATTACAATCCAGTATTACAGGTAATAAGTTGCCTATTCTTTGTCCCCTAAGATTCCTAACATCATCTTGAATCCATGTAAAAGAAAACCAATCTTCATAGATCAGGTCAGTCAAGGATGTCGGCTGATCAGAATCAAATTAATACAGACTCAGAAAAGTTTCGGCCCTTTTCCCCAATATTGATCCAACAACATTATCTTATTGTGATTTGTAACCGAACTTTCTCTTCATTTATTGATACGCTGTATTTCACATCCCGCCACAAGAACACGGGGAAAAAAACAGAATGCGAAAATGTATTGGGTTCTAAAAGAAATCTAAATCTTTATTGAGCTGAACTTGAGTCCTTCGAGGAAGTTTGTAATCAGATATGTGATTGCGAGGTGGTGGGAGGTGGGAGGAATCTTTGTAAGAAAAGTATCTGGAAGCGGGTCATATTTAAAAATCCAAGATTAGGTCAGATGAGATGTCGCTTCGGATGATCGAAAGGAAGAGATGACAGGTGGAGCTTGTGTTTCAAATATAGTCTGAAGTCAATATTCAAATATTGCTATAAACAGACAAGACACGTCTTGATTGATAGATAGAAAGAGAGGGAGCGAGGGAGAGAAACTAAAAGAGAAACAGGTCGAGATAGATAGATAGATAGATAGATAGATAGATACTAAGAAAGAAAGAAAGAAAGAAAGAAAGAAAGAAAGAAAGAGCGATAACAAGTTATGTTACAAAAAAGAAAAAGAATGTGATAGATAGATAGATAGATAGATAGATAGATAGATAGATAGATATTAGGTTGGTGCAAAAATGATGGCGTAATAATGTCGTTTTTTTTATGTATTTTTCTAATTTAATTCATTATTACGTCATTATTTTTGCACCAGCCTAATAGATAAAAATGAAATGAAATAGATTTTAACAGGCTAAGATAGATAGATAGATAGATAGATAGATAGATAGATAGATACCGAGAAAAAGGAAAGAAAAAAACGGAGATAAGAAGAGATCATACAAAAAATAAAAGAGACTTTTATTGATAGATAGATAGATAGATAGATAGATAGATAGATAGATAGATAGATACTAAGAAAGAAAGAAAGAAAGAAAGAGCGGTAACATGTTATGTTAGAAAAAAGAATGTGATAGATAGATAGATAGATAGATAGATAGATAGATAGATAGATAAAAATGAAATGAAATATATTTTAACAGGCTAAGATAGATAGATAGATAGATAGATAGATAGATAGATAAAACTGAAATGAAATGAAATAGATTTTAACAGGCTAAGATAGATAGATAGATAGATAGATAGATAGATAGATAGATAGATATTTAAACATGCCAATTCTAATATCTAATGTAAAAATATCAATTGTATTAGGTTGGTGCAAAAATAATGTCGTTTTTCTTTTGAAGTTGAACGTCAAAAAACGATATTATTTTTGCACCAACCTAATAAGAAGAGAAATACATTACGGTTATCAAAATAAATAGTCTAACATGCTAATTCTAAATTGCAGATACGAAAATGAAACAAGTAGACTAATTTAAATATCTAGTCACTGTTTTAAATAAGACGAAAAACGCGAAAGGCTATCCTAATGTCTCCTCGGACTAAAATCCGAAGGAGCATTGGAATATCAAAAGTGCTTTCCAGAAACTAAGCAAAGTATTAAGAAAAAAGAAAATCACATTAGAAATTAAGAAATCGTACTGAACAATATCAATCCTCCTATATGGCAGTGAATGCTGGATAATTCACAGATGAAGACTAGATTTGAGGCAACAGAAATGCAGTTCTGTAGAAGGATGCTTTGAATACTGAATATGTGAGCAACGGCGATGTTTTAGAGAAAATGGAAACAAAATATCATCTATGGCATATATTGAGGAAAGAACGCTAAGAATATTTGACACTGTAAGTTCAGTTCAATATTGAAGAAAATAGGGTCAAAAGAGCTCAGCTCATAACCTATCCAACGAATTTGAGTCAATTGTTGGCAGAACAGAGATTAGGAGAGACAGCGATAAGAGAAAATTTACTTAAGAGCTACAAAGAACAGGAAATTGTGGAGTCACATGGTCGTCCACGTACTGTTGGGGAACGGCACAGAAAATGAAGGAACAAGTACTGTTAGCGTGGAAGAAGCTTGTGACGCATCAATATTTCAAGAGAGAACAACTATATTACTTTTCAGTACACATCACGAATTTTACTAACAAACACCGATGTTTGCATAAGTGTCAGATTTAATGTTTATTTGTGGTTTGTTGCTGTCTCTTTGCAGACAAGAAATCACATTTCAAATGATGGCTAATCACGTTTCACTTAATCAAGTTTCGTTTATTTTTATTTTTTCACTTTCAACTGAAATTTTGAATTTTTTTATTTTCTTTTTCGGTGACTTAATATTATGGTTAAAATGTCGTGTGTAGAATTTTGTATCACTTGGGTGATTTCGTGGCAAAAATTTCAGTTATTCATCAATGAAGAACTATATAAATTCTCTATTCCGTGTCCCTTCAGGACGTGAGGGTTCATAGCTATTACTAATGGCCATTAACAGCGTTCCTAACACTTGTGGCCCTTAGCAGCGCTTCTATCACGTATGGCCTTAGCAGATTTCTAAACACTTACGGCCCTTAGCAGCGTTCCTATCCCTTACGCTCCTTATCAGTGGTCTTATTGCATATGACCCTTAGTAGCGATCCTATCAATAACGACCCTTAGCAGCTTTCCTATCATTCGTGGCCCTTAGCAACGTTCTTGTTACTTATGGCCCTTAACAGTGCCCCTATCACTTATGGCCCTTAGCAGCATTCCTATCACTTGTGGCCCTTGGCAGCGTACTTATCACTTATGGCCCTTAAAAGCGTTCCTATCACGTCCGCTCTCTCACTCTGATTCTGAATTCGATTTATTGCTATTTTCTTTAAGATTTCCTCGTCTCAGATTGAAAATACGGGACATATATATATATTAATGTGTGCTTTTCTTTTCGGGGAAAGATAGCTCAGGCTTTGATAGCCTTAAAATTTGATCTTTTTTTATATATATTTTTATATCTTTAAAATACTATTATTAAAAACGTGTGTACTTTTATTACACGCTTTTGAAATAAATTCTACAAAGTGGTTCCCGTGTAACAATGAGTTTCACAGGAAAGTTTTGCTGATTGCTTCAAACGCCGTTGGCGGTCGACTGATAGAGCGTAACTCGCGGTTGGCGCTTGCATACAAGTAGGTATTCTAAAAATGACTGTTACTTAATGTCTAAATTTCAGAGAAAAGTTGTAACGTCATACGTAAGTTTGTAACTTAATGAAGGAAGAAGAAAATATTTAGTTTACAAATAGGTGTTGCGGATTTGAATCAAGCCACAACAAACAAAAAGGCGACAAAGGTATATAAAGATAGAAATATAAATATTTTTATTTTCTTGTTTTTACAACTAAATATTTCTCAGCGTTTATGATTTCTTACAGTCCTTGTTCGTAGTTGTTTGCTAAGATGAAAAGAAATGTGAGAAAGTGGTGAGGAAAGTGCAATTGTCAAATAGCTTGGCGAGGAAGAGTGTAAGTGTCACGTAGCTTTGGGAGGAAGATGGGTGAATGAGTAAAGGAATTTAAACCGTGATGTCGTGAATCTGTTGCAGTCTGTTCTATCCGAAATCTTTTCGGTAGACGGTCGAACTCTCTGCCTCTGAGCAGAGAGGAACCCAGACGAGGCCCCGCCGAAGGGTAGTCTCTTGTTCGGTAGGGGGAGGTTGTTGTTGACCAACCCGATCCCGTTTATGCGGGTTCTACGGGCATTTTTTGGCCGAGCCTACGAGCTCGGATAACCCACGTTAAACCCTCGCCGTGGGGTGGCTAAATATTGTCTGTTACTGCTTAATGTTTGTCTGCTCTAGAGACTTGGTTTACTTACTCTGGAATGAGATCGCAAAGCATATTTTTTACTACCGGCGTTAACGCAACCTATTGGCTGAAAAATCTACAATTAATTCATTAACCGGAAGGATGCGCAGATCATTTTTTGTCATTTGGTGTTTGTATTTCCGTTTTTTCCGGCTTATAATATTTATATTAGTTTTAATTTCAAGCTAATAGATTAAATTTAATATTTCCGATACGCAACATATTTTGCTCTATTTCAAAAATTAATTTAAGTTGATTGAAAGAAGTTTCTGTCTATATTTCTGAGATGTGGTATTATGTAGATTAGTTACATTATTCGGACTATTGTCCTCATCTTTGTCGCCATATTTATTACAACGTTTCGACCGTTGTACACTCCGGCCTTCTTCAGGTGGTTAGAATGTCGAACTGAACCCTTTCTTTCGCTCACTGGGGTAGACTGTTCTAGTTCCACATGCCATGTCTTAATGGATGTCAGTTATCAGTTATTTCGTGTTAATTTCCCTCTGAAAGTTCTCCACTGCCTTAACCGGGTATTGAACTCACACTCTTTGGGTCCTGTCACTGGATCTAACCAACGCCTTTATCCACTGTGCCATGTGTCCTTAAGAACAATACCCGTGAGTTCAATACCCAGTGAATGTAAATAAGTTAAATATGGTACACGAAGAATTGTTTCAATAAAAAATATATATATCCCTGAGCTGGCGCCTACAACGGGGATTAGCTAGCCACTCCAGCAAAACAAACATACTCCTAAACGAGCAGTCAGGTATTAAAGTCCCTCCTCATAAAATATTTCCTTTTAGCTTGAAAGTAAATCACACTTTGCCATTAGAGAAAGGAGAAACACACAAACAAGAATTAAATAAATAAAACTGTGAGACGTTCCTGAAAGGTTACCCTATAAAACGGATGTGCGGGTGGTTTAATAGAGAGTGGCTTGATAAGAGAAATCAGTTAAAATTCCAATTGGATACGTTATATTCTCCCCAGGTATGGGTTAAAGAATAGGTATCTCGAAAAATTATAGTTATCCCCAAGTAATCGTAAATGCAATATTCACTTGGAAAAAAAAAGAATTAGTCTTACAATCAAAAATATCTTTCGGCTTTAAATAATCCACAAAGGGTGGATAATCTGTAAAAAAAGGAAGCATAACTCTATAGGGCAGACATTTAAAAATTGCTTGAAAATAAAATGGCTAAAACACTATGACAAACAAAACTGAAATGCTAATGTAAAAGAAGCAATTTATAACTGCATGTGATTCGTGTTCATCTTGCGGTGAAATTTGACGCAAACAGCCAACAGCTGGAAAAGCCATGCATTAATGACAAACGTTAGAATTCTCAGACGGCATGGACCAACACAAGTGTAAGCCGATGAACTTGTAGCACCTCACAACTGACTATCCACTCAGCCACAGTTGAATATGGCCGCGCGTGCGTATATAATCTCCTTTGTCCTCTTACGCAAGTCCTACGGCCCCTGGGTTGCGCGTCTCATCTTTGCCAATGGTTGCCATTATCTCCACGCCTCCTCCTTTTCCATAAATAAAGTATAAAGCTGGGCCTGGATGGACAGGAATGTCGGCCATTGATGTTTCCCGGTGCTCTGGTCGGCAATCTGTCTGTCTGTCGCCACCGGACGCAGACTCTGCATCCGCAGATGCATTATTGATGGAATGGTAGGGATCAATACAATGCCGCTGCACTTAATACGGACGCTGGAGAAAAACACTCACTTTGAAACAGCAGAGAGGTTACTTTTTATTGTTAGATCGCTTGACAAACTTACTCCCGCCTCGAAGACACCGAATCAGGTAAAATTTAACCAACTTGTCGAACACAGAATTTTTCAATGGATGGAAAAAAAGGAGAGAGACAAGAGAAACAGGCAGAAATAAAAGTAGTTAAAGTACTCGAATCTTCATAAGCGATCATGGCTCTCCACAACTTTCTATCCCTTCTGTCCTTTAGCAGTTTTTATCACTCTTCTACAGCTCTGCCCCTTAGTGCAAGCCCATCATATTATTCTTGCGCTGAATATACCCCGTGACGATTAAATTTTCCAAGCCCTCCTTTCTCAACTGTATTTCTTGATTCTGAGTAGAGGTGTTCTTTTTGTTGCCATTTTCTTTAAGACTTAATTAAACAATTGTTGCTGTCAGGGGCGGGGCTCATTTTAAATTGAACGCGGGAAATAATCGAGACATCGGACTTCTGTACAAAAATGTTAACCATTCAAACCTCATTGGAACAAACAAAACATTAAAATTAAGATACGCGGCAGTAAATTTTAACAAATCTCCACACGCATTCAGAGTATACTGATTTCGACATAAACCATTTAAAAATACGAGGGTGAATCAGAAAGTTATGCAGTTTGCTTTATTATATCTTATATATAAAATACAGTGTATGTGTGTGTGTTTGTGCGCGTGCTTATCCAAACAACTCCTCCACTGGTCCAATTTCAATTGTTGGTAGCTTAGAAAAGTTAGTCGCAGGGAACGATTTTCATTCAACTCATATTACGATTGCCAGATTATGCGAGGTTAAAAATATATATTAATATATTACACTAGCCATTATCGTTGCTTTCAAAGTTCAAGGAGAGTAACACTTATTTTCCTTTTCGATCTAAAATTTTATATCGGGCGGCATTTAAGTTAGCTTCTGTGGAGGAATCTTTGTTTGACCATCAGCACAATAGCTAGGGAAGAGTAGATACGATAGGCATCAATAAACTATAGAAGAACTCAAAATTGATCGCTGCATTTTAGTATTACATTAATATTTAAGCTTACCTTTAAAAAGTTCAATGATAATTCTTCTGCTGCCACTTAATTTAAAGACAATTTGATGTACGTAGGTCCTTATTTTCCGTACAAATATATTTTTTATTTCATCGGGGACTTAACAGGGGACAATTTCCTAAGATAAAATTAAAATAGTGTAGAGTGCTGGACCATCTACTCGTAGATGAAGAAGAGACACGAGGCAACAAAAATTTGCTTCTACAGAAGGATCCTGAGAATAGCATGGACTTAACATGTGAGCAACTACTAGGTTGTATAGAAAATGGAAACAAACAGGATACTTATACAAAGTCAGAAAAAAAGACAGTTGGCATTTTAAGGGCAGATAATGAGGAAAGGGGGCTTGTACATTTTGACACGCGCTGGACAGACAGGAAGTAAGAGACAAGGAGGAAATGAATGCATAACCTAGCCGGTGAGCCTTGGTAAATGAATGACAGATCACGGTTTAGGAGAGATAGTGAACAAAAAATATTAAAAACAAGAAAGGACAGGAAATTGTGGAGGGCCAGGACCACCAAAGTCCTGAAGGAACACGAACAATAGAAGAAGAAGAAGAAGAAGAAGAAGAAGAAGAAGATGATGATGATGATGATGATGATGATGATGAAGAAAAAGAAGAAGATGATGATGAAGAAGAAAAAAAGAAGAAGAAAAGATGATGACGAAGAAGAAGGAAAGAAGAAGAAGATTATGATGAAGAAGAAAAAAAGAAGAAGATGATGATGATGAAGAAGAAGAAGAAAAGAAGAAGAAGATGATGATGACGAAGAAGAAGAAAATAAGAGGAAGAAGATGATGATGAAGAAAAACAAAGAAGAAGAAGAAGATGATGATGAAGAAGAAAAGAAGAAGAAGAGGAAGAAGCAGATGATGATGAAGAAGAAGATAATGATGAAGAAGAAGAAGAAAAGAGGAAGAGGAAGAAGAAGATGATCATGAAGAAGAAGAAGAAGAAGAAGGTTATGTAATATGACTAAAGTACAAAAGTATCGCTCTAAAATGTTTCCTAATTTTTATGAGTGCTCAAGTCAATTTAGATACAGCTCTTTTATCGTATATTTGTTTGAATATTGGCAAAGTTAAAGGAAATTAAGTCAAGTATGCGATTTTGATTGGTTGACTTCCATCTTTTATCTATTTTTATATTAAACCACTCTGAATTAAACTTTTTCCTAACGTTTGGAAAACAGAGAAAATGATGGTGTATTGACATTGTGGAAATAACACAGCGCCTCCTTGTAGTAAATATCTGAACTTCTTTTTCCAGTACACTATATCAGTCGTAATGTATATTACACTCTGGTAATCAGGCAGAAAAAATACTGTCATTGGTTATGGATTAAACGAAGCGTTAGCGACATAAGAGGAGAATTTATATATATATATATATATATATATATATATATATATATATATATATATATATATATATATATTTCATTCGAGAAAGATCGTGGGAAATTTGTTTAAAAACAGTAATTTGACTTTACAAGCCAGACGCTACCCTTGTAGCTAAATGGTATAGCACCCCAGGCAAAATGACTCTCCTGTGAGGAATACAGGTTCGATTCATGTCAGACATTACAGAAACGTAATTAATACTGTTTATGATAAATAGAGGATTTATTAAAATAGTTGTCCAACTTAGTCCATTTCATAAAATTCATATATATATATATATATATATATATATATATATATATATATATATATATATATATATATAATTGTCCTCTTATATATTAATTAAATGTTTTTAGTGGATATGATCGTGCAAGAAAAAGTTATGGGAAATTTGTTGTTTAAAACAGCAATTTGACTTTGTTAACCAGACGCTTCCTCTATAGCTAAATGGTATAGCATGTCTGGCCAAATGATGGTTCCTTGAGGGCTACGCTTCCATTCCTGTAAGGGGAACACATATTTTCTACGATATTTCTCCGACATTCAAGCCGGTAAATGTAGTTGATATTGTTTATGATAAACATAGCATTTATTTAAGTATTTGTATCTCTAAAAAGAATGTATAAACAGTCTCTCTCTCTCTCTCTCTCTCTCTCTCTCTACATGCATATATATATATATATATATATATATATATATATATATGTGTGTGTGTGTGTGTGTGTGTGTGCGTGTGTGTGTAATGTCATCCACATACAGGCCTGAGAAAGATCGGGTGAAATTTGTTTGTTTAAAATAGTAATATGTATATATATATATATATATATATGTGTGTGTGTGTGTGTGTTTGTGTGTGTGTGTGGAGAAATATAATCTTAAGGTGGTCTATATTTATGGGATAAAGTGCTCAATATCAAAGATAGGGTGTGTGTAAATATAAAAGTGAACATTGAATTCAACACTTAAAGGCGACAGTCTGTTTCATGCTAGACGCAATCGTCAGGCCACGAATGCTGTTATTTTCTCGGCTACTTACATAGTATATAATATATATATATATATATATATATATATATATATATATATATATATATATATATATATATATGTACTTTCTTTACAATTTACCTTCAAAGCACTCCTTAATTTTTTAACATTGATATATGGGCGAGTTTAATATCAATAATTAACTCCCTTTCATTTTACCAAAGTTACCTCTTAATTGTTCTTTCTCGTTTTATTGACCATGTGACCATTAGGATATAGCCACCCCTTCGGTCTCCCACTCCCTCTCTTAACCAGGCTCTCCTACCTCCACAATATAAGTCCAGTAACGATGACTTCTTTTCCCCCTTTACCTCCCAAGAGGTCTTCAATAACCCCCCTCCTCTCTTTCTTTCTCCAAATAAACATCGCTACAAACTGATACCAGAAACAGTTTGGGAAATCCTGCGAATTTCAAAATAAAAAATTCGTAGGTGAAAATAGTCATTTACTAAAGGTATCTTAATTGCAAAGGGAAAGAAAATTTGCACTATTTATTAAAAATAAATATTGATCGCTCTTTTGAGGGTCGGATTTTAACATATTTCAAATGAAGAAAAATTGTTATGAGATATGAGTTTTTGAGTTACAAGCTCGATATGGGGACGAATTAACCTCGTATCTCAATGCATTATTGTGTATACCTTGTTAATGATTATATATATATATATATATATATATATATATATATATATATATATATATATATAGAACAGGTAATCGATCAGTTGCTATATAATCCGGGTGGATCCTAGTAATATTAATTATTAAAACTGATCCACCGAGAGATCGATGTATTTATTATAACAGTGTATGTTTATTTACAGCAAAAACACAAACATTACCTCAATATTGTCTCTTTCAAACCCTTCTTCACATATATTTTTGTTTATATATATGTAATGCGTATATATATATATATATATATATATATATATATATATATATATATATATATTATATATATATATATACATACATATATATATATATATATATGTACAAGTCATCAGAGAGCTATACACTCCCATATATATATATATATATATATATATATATATATATATATATATGTATATATATATATATATATATATATATATATATATATATATATATACAAATCATCAGAGAGCTATACACACCTTATAATATATATATATATATATATATATATATATATATATATATATATATATAGTTTACCGATGACTTAAATCTAGGTATAAGTTGAAGATCCGGAAGAAACTGATTGTAAGATTTTAGGAATTATTGTGAGAGTTATCGAGAGATTCGTCCTATTATGTCTATAATGGCAATGCATTGCTAATGATTTTCCTCTCCAATTACAAGGAAAATCAATGCCCAAGTAACCTACATAATTATAAAAAGCGGGAAGCGCGTGGGCGGTGGGGGGGAGAAGAAAGCAAAAAAAGATGTGAAGAACGAAATCGAGGAGATAAGAAAGAGTAAAAGGAAAAAAAATGGGTGCAGAAAATATGCCTGACTTAATTCCTAAATCTTAATGGATATACGCACAAACTCACGCACGCACACACACACATAAATATATATATATATATATATATATATATATATATATATATATATATATATTATTCACGGATTCACGGCACCATGATTTGAGCAATTTTGCATAAAAACAAACGTGCTGAAATTTACTAAGCTTAGGACAGAGTCTCTTACACACACTCACACACACACACACACACACACACACATATACATATATATATATATATATATATATATATATATATATATATATATATATATAAGGCCCTGAGTTTCGTTTATTTTTATGCCAAAGGTATTTGAATCTGCGTCCGTGAATTATTCTGAGATTGATATGATTAAATTTTACGAAACTCAAAATACAGGCCTTTACATATATATACATATATATATATATATATATATATATATATATATTGATTGGTGATTTCAGCTCATGCGACAGCGTTTCCCCTTACGAGGGGTCGTTAATTAATTTGAACCTTTTAAAACCCTTTATTCTACAATCTACATTCAAAATAATCACTTGATAAGAGACCGGAGGTGTTGAAACAAAATGGCTATTTTTTGTAGTGATTTTATAACATATTTATGTTATAATTTTTAAATAATATTAATATTCGCTACACTCAGTATTCGGCACTCTTTTAAGAATGGTAATTGTTGGTTATTGGAATTTATTCCGTCTACACCAATCATGTATTAACGCACCGCTCTTCATTAATGAATTTCTCTCTTTGTACGTCCATAGCTTAGGGATAGGATCCCTGACTGATGCCAAATCGGTCGGGTTTCTATCCCGGCTTGAAGCAATGTCTAGCCACACTGATGAGCTGTGATACAGCATATATATATATATATATATATATATATATATATATATATATATATATATATATATATATATATATATATATATATATGTAACAGTAGAAACCGTATATTTCTTTCTGCAGAAAACGTATCCATTCCCTTTTTCGTTCTCCTATATAACGTTCAAACACCGGTTCGCGTACGATTACCGAAGTTAAGCAACGCTGAACCTGGTCACTACCTAGATGGGTGAACACTTGTGAATACCAGGGACTGTAAATTTGAATGCGCGTGTGGAGTAATGGATATTTTGCTTGGAATTTGAGATCGGAGAGCCAAGTTCCGATTGCAGCCCGGTTCCTTATATTCACTTAAGTGCAAATACATTTGGAAAGGTATGAATCTACGTATTCCCCCAGCTATGGGTTAATTAGTAACTTCTTTCTTCCATCTTTCTTTCATACATTCGTTCTTCATTTTCCATCCGTCCGAATAGTCTGTATATATCTTTCTCGCATCCATCTTTGTCAAGCATTCATTCTTTCTTTTCCCCAATTTCTACATTCTGTGTATATATATATATATATATATATATATATATATATATATATATTTATCTCATCTCTTTCTGCCACCATTCGTTCTTTCTTTTCATTTTCTCTCTTCCTCCTCACTTCCTATATATCTTTATTTTTATCATACATTCGTTCTTTCTTTTACGCCTTTCTCTACTGTTATCCATTCGTTCCTTCTTTTCTCCCTCTCTCACTTCACTCTGTATATATCTTTCTCTTATCTTTCTTCATCATCTATTCCTTCTTTCTTTTCCTTCCTTCTCTAGATTCTGTATAAATATTTCTCCCATATCTTTCAATCACACGTTTGTTCTTTCTTTTCTCTTTCTCTCACTTCAATCTATCTATCTATCTCTCTCTCTCTCTCTCTCTCTCTCTCTATATATATATATATATATATATATATATATATATATATATATATATATATATATATATATATAAGTTCTTGTGTTGCGTGTTTAGTCATTTTATTTTTATGCAAAGGTATTCGAATGATGGGCCCGCGAATTATTGTGAATTTGATATGATTCATTTCTTGTTTTTATCCTATGTCAGTTAATGACGTTGTCATTCCTGACACTTCTTAGATTCTCTTTCTTTATTAAATTTGAATTGTCATAAGTTTCTTTGAAAATTTAATGAAATCTGACTCTTCACCTGCAGACTTCCAATCCTTTGGTTCAATGGAAGATGTCCTGCCTGGCAAACCTTTCGGTGGTGCTAAAGAATTGAAGAATAATGTAAAGAATTGGCTACATCAGCAGCCAGCTGAGTTTTCCGAAGCTGGTGCAAATGACGTTATTCGTAGGTGGCTTCCACCCCAAGATAGTACCTGTCCTTCGCGATGAGGCTGGGTTCACTGCCCGGCGCCTGGGGCGTCATCAAAAGGGAAAGTGACCAGGAGGCTTGCGCAATTTTCCCACGGTATTGCTGTTAAGCCCATTTAAAAACCTCGACCTTGTATCGCATTCAATTAGCGACATGGGCGGGCTGAAAAACACATCCTTATTCGTAGGTGAAACCCTTCAATTGAAAGAGGTGGTGACATGTTGAGAAGTAGAGATATATACCTATATCATTATGTATGATATGTTTGATTGTGTTTTTTTATTGTTCATTAGAAGGCTTTGCCTACTATCCCTTTGAAAAGTAAGATATATTCACTACTTGAATTTTTTGAAACAATAATTTTAAATGGTCATTTCATTCATAAACTGAGGAAAGTTTTAATTGCTGAAGGCCAAGCAAAATGTAAATTTCAAACACTTTTCTGCACTATATAAGATGATATTCCTAAACGGAACTATTTTTGATGTGAAAATCAAAACAATCCTGGAATAAAAGAAGTTATGAAGGCCTGTTAATTAATGAAATAAACTTTTTAAGAATCAATAGGCAAATTAATTAAACCTGAAAAGTTATATTGCCTAGAAGTAGATAATATATATTAGGTTGGTGCAAAAATAATGACGTGATAATGTCGTTTTTTGACGTTTCAAAATACGTCAAAAAACGACATTATTACGTCATTATTTTTGCACCAACCTAATAATACAGATATGAGCTCCTTTTTTTGTCTAAATTAGTATTATTACTATAGCATGTAAATTCCTCCTTGGAGGGGTTTGTAACGCATGGCTTATCATCTCACAGTTGCGTCTCTGTCCTTGGGCAGAGTGCGCTCATGTGCTTCTCTGTCAAAAGACAGAGGGCCAACTGAGAAAATAATACTGAGAGTTGCCCAGCCCTGAGGAACAGCTGCCGAAGGGCGTTCCCTCCCGTTGCACCAGAGGGAGGGATCGATGCTCGTACCGAGGCCAGCACAACCAACGGTTGCGGGGTCTGTGGGAAATTTTTGCTCCTTGCCCGGGTGCACGCGCTCGGGTCCCAACTTTAAAAAGACCTTGTGTCACATCTCGTACTGGTGGGGGAAAGAGTAAACACCGTCTAAATTACTATGAGATAGAGTTGGGCTTTTTAATCATAGAATTCCTGGGATAATTGCCTTTGTCTTTCGTATTTATTCATATAAATTCTATAAAATAAGTTTTACTTAATTAGCTATTATGTTTCTCTAACTCTTCAAATGTTGAATATATAAGTAATTCTAATTTCCGATCTGTTTGTTTCCAGTTTCTATAAAACTTCATCGTTGCTCACATGCTCAATCCATGCTATTCTCAGCATCCTTCTGTAGAACCACATTTCTGTTACCTCAAATCTCTTCTTCATCTGCGAGCGGAGATTCTAGCACTCCTCCCCATACAGGAAAACTGATATTATGTAATAGTCCAGTACTCTTTGTTTCTAGCGAAACGAATCCACTTATTTCCCCCCAGCTATGGGCTAATTAATAATCCTTGTATCGCTAAACCATTACTATCTTCAAAAAAGATTATTTGAATCTATGACTATTTTCTGGATCCAGATAACCTGAAAAGGGTTGATAAACCGTAGGAAACGAATCAATCAATCAAAATAAATTCCCAATTTTTATATTAGCGATCAATTATTTTAAGTGTGCCGAAAAACATTAGAGACAAATTGTATTTCATTAACTTTTTTTCCTACCACCAGAACTGTTTACTTTGCAAGTAACTTCAGCTATCAGGGTTGACAGAGTTGAAGTAAAGACAGTGGTCCCTATTATTAAAAGCTAAATTCTGGCACACCTAAACCTGATTTAAATTTGGTCAACGCTAAAATACAATCGTAATCATTGAATTGGAGTTTTGCTTTATATATTTATTAAACTCTGCCCATCATATGAAAATTTGATAAAAAATACATTGAATATAGGATGCAATAATTTATTATATATTAAAATTCGTAATTTTTACAGAGCCTTTGAATTCATTGCTGAAAGTAGAATCAGGTCCAATTCTTATGCATGCAATGAAGCTATAAAAATGGATATGAAATTAAGAAAAAAAGAGCAACTCACAACTAAACCAATATAATAAAAAAGTTTTTCATAAATCTTATCAGGATTACTACCTACTGTATAATAAAAATAGTTTTCTGAAATTTTGAAAAACAGTATCTTATCAGGATTACTACCTACTGTATAATAAAAATAGTTTTCTGAAATTTTGAAAAACAGTATCTTATCAGGATTACTATTTTTTTTTTTTTTTTTTAAGCGTTTCACCCCAAGCAAGGCGGGAAGCCACTAGGACGGAGGGCTTACAGAAATTTTAGAGCAAGATCAGATAGGAGTGATAGAAGAAAGGATGAGGGTAGTGGATAGATCAAGGCAACTGGAGATGTCGATTGAAATTACACTTGAATAGCTGGAGATTATAGCTCACAGGGAAACAGGAAAAGGGAAGGGAGTTCCACAGGCGAGAGGTGCGAGACATGAAGCTATTAGAGTAGAAGAGACGGCTACATTTAGGAGTTTTGACAGTGAAGGGGTGAGAGCGGGATGCCAGCCTCGTAAGGCGCTGGAACTCATGACGTGTGGGAACCAGCGAATGCAGCTCCTCGGAGAAATTTCCATTAAAGTATTTGTAGAACAGACAGAGGGAGGCGACGGCGCGTCTGTGAAAAAGTGACTGTAGACGAGACGCCAGGGCAGGGGCAACTACATTGCATATCTGCCTCTGGAGCCTATCAAGAACCCCGAGGCAAACAGAAGGGGCACCAGGCTCCTAACTACCAGTCGGAAACAGCAACCAGAGAACTGTCAACCGTGTACCCTCATAATGAAGAGGTGATGCCACAGACTGCACACATCAAGGGAGAAACAGTGCTGCACTAATACAGAGGCCGGGAACCCCTACCTATACAAGAAACAAGGTGAAAGCCTCTACTCATGTCCAACAGAAGGGGGAGGAGTGTTGACCGGGCGGTAGAAGAGACTACCTACTCCTATTACAGATAAAACAAAAAAGGACGACACAATCAGAGGGAAGGATTGGGTGGGGAGATAACAGGTAAGGAGACCTGGATCACACTTGGCTATACCCTATCACATTAAGTTTTAACTTAGTATAAGTCCCATTTTCTATTCTAAAAAAAAATTGAAAATAAGGTTACCCGGATTTATTATCGCATCTAGCCAAAGACATTTAATTTTCCATTTTCCTGGGTTTTTTTTTCTTTCGAACCGGGATTTCTTTCTAAACTATCAAATAAGGGAGAATCATTGGGACAAAATGTCTTTGAGTGTGTGAGAGAGAAAAAATAGATAAATTTAAAAACGAAGAAAAAAACGAAAACAAAAAAAAACAAAGAAAAATGTAAATGGGTTTCTGCTAGAGCGAAACTATACTCACACGGGCCAGCAAGTGGTTGTCTGTTTTCTTCCTCATGATGGTAACTGAATGTACGGCTTACCTTATGTCCAAGCGTCGACCTGGTTGGGGAGGGGATCAACGGCCAATCATCCGCCCTCACCAAGTACTGGGCTTGGAAGATATGCTTTCAATAAGATTTTGAACAGGAGAAAGAAGCGGTTAGAACAATTCCAAGTTCAGAGAATTATATCAAGCAAAAAGATACTGTCACAACATCATTAGAATACTGACGAGACATTTTCGCATCTAGCCAAAGACATTTAATTTTCCATTTTTCTTGTTTTTTTTTTTTTGTTTTTTACTACCTACTGTATAATAAAATGGTTTTCTAAAATTTTGAAAAACAGTATCTTATCAGGATTACTACCTACTGTATAATAAAAACTTTTTCTGAAATTCTAAAAAACAACGCCTTCTCAGTATAAAATTATAATAAAAACAGCTGTCTGCAATTTTTTACTGCTAAAATATTTTCCTTCTATAAAACAGTCTATTTTCGTAGGCATGCGACAGTATAATGAAAACGGTTTTCTGATATTATATTCCTACTAAAACTTCCTTTCCCTCAAACATTTCTCCTCGGTGCACCATTATAATAAAAGCAGTTTTCAGAAGGTTTCTACGCGATAAAATATTTCCTTTCTGCTAAACGGTCTATCTTATGACACTAGTTGTAACACTCTAACCACGGTGCCAAAACCGAGTCAGCTCGTATTTCTTTCTCGTTCATAATTCTGCCTTGTCTATATTTTCCAATACTGTCTGAATGTCTCTTATTTCGTTCTTTTCCTTCAATGTAGGAGTTTATTTTAACATCCTTGTCAATTTTCTTCCTTTCCTCTATTTTTTTTTTGGCTCTTCACCTTGTGTTTTTTCTTTGCTTGTCTATCTTTGTTGCCTCCACGATCAGAAGACTTGAACAGACATATATGTTGTAAGATTTTTCTATCGATTTTTGCTTTGCGTATATTGATAGGAACCTATTTTTAGGCAGATAAATACATTATACGTAAAACAGACACTTAGCCGATATATATATATATATATATATATATATATATATATATATATTAGGTTGGTGCAAAAATAATGACGTAATAATGTCGTTTTTTGACGTTAAAGTATACGTCAAAAAACGACATTATTACGTCATTATTTTTGCACCAACCTAATATACATATATGTATATATATATATATATATATATATATATATATATATATATACAGGTTTGTGTAGGTAGATGGACATTTATATCAAAATTATTGACACATATATAAGGTAGCACCCAACCGCTTTTTAAGAGATACATACATCAGTACATATTTCGTTCATATATCTAAAAATATATCACTGTACATGCATCGTTCTCTGCAAATATTTGATTCAATGTGCTCTGCCAAATGAAGACGAAAGATAATTAGATAAAGGAAAATGCAACGTAGATGTACAAGCACTAATAGACGTTCCCCGGTGACTGAAACCTTTTTTGTTTATTTAGCACCGATACTAGAGTTGAGTTGTCGAAACTACGTAAATCTAACAATTTCAAGTCATGAATATTGCCGTTTGCGCGCCTTTCTCGTATCCAGTAAAATTTAGAAATATGAATTCTCAAATCCACATATATTTCTATATAATCAGTATATTTGTTATTACTTCTATAACACTATATACATTATTCAGACTATTGCCCTCATCTTTGTCGCCATATTTATCACAACGTTTCGGCCGTTGTAGGCTCCGGCCTTATTTGGGGGTTGGAATGTCGAAGTGAACCCTTTATTTCGCTCACTGGGGTAGACTGTTCTAGTTCCACGTGCCATGTTTAATGGATGTCAGTTATCAGTTATCTCCTGTTAATTCCTCTCTCCAAGTTCTCCACTGCCTTAACCAGGTATTGAACTCACAACATTTTGGGTCCTGTCACTGGATCAAACTAACGCCTTTATCCACTGTGCCGTGTGTCCATAACGTTGTGATAAATATGGCAACAAAGATGAGGACAACAGTCCGAATAATGTAAATAGTGTGCAAAATACCTCATCTCAGATGCATATCTATAAGTCTACCATTTGTTCATGCTTAGAATATTGCTGCCACATATCGTCCGGTACCCTGGTTATTTACCTTCAGCTTTTTGATAAAATCCATAGAAGAATCAGCTATATTATTGGTCCTGATCTGGCAACTCGGCTTCATTCAGATTCCCACCGCCGTAAGGTTTCTGCTCTGTGTCTTTTCTATAAATATTTTTCATGGTTTACTATCTTTCGTCTTCATTTGAAACAGTATGCTCTCTTGATTACTAAGACTATCTTATTTATTTTCTTGTAGATAGATTTTGTTCATATTTGTAAATACACATTGGGGTTTAGAATTTAATTTGTTCTTATATTCCCCTTCCGCAACAGAAAAGAATGTTACATATGGGGACTAGTTAGGATTTTCGTAGAGACATGAGGTATTATGGTGAAAGTAGTAAGATTGGTAAGTAAGAATGCTTTATTTTGATGTAAGGAATATTGTGGTATGCTTGGGTCAATGATTGGGGCTAGCTAAGTTTAACGTTAAGACAGGAGAAGACCATCCTTTTTCGTCCATTGTGCCACATTATGTTATATACGAATAAATATTGCTCTTTGCTATGGTACCTAGGCTTATTTTTTTTAAATTTGAGCTCTCAACAAATTACAGTTGAGCTGTCTAGACGTAACCATACATTCTCTGCTAACAGTATCTTTTCTCGCACTTCTCGCCTGTTGAACTCCCTTGCGGCTCCATTTTTCCCAGCCAACTTTAATCTGCAAAAATGTAAATGCATTGTCAATCGCTATCTACTGTCCTCCTGATTACTGTTTATTCTTCTCACTCATATTTATTGTTTCTATTTACATTATTCGGACTATTATCCTCATCTTTGTCGCCATATTTGTTACAACGTTTCGGCCGTTTTACGCTCCGGCCTTCTTCAGGTGGTTGGAATGTCGAACTGAACCCTTTATTTCCTTTAAATAGTGTACATAATACCTCATCTCAGAAATATAGACAGATATTTAATGTTTCTGTTTCTAATTCTTCCACACCCAATACCCACTTCTATTTTAGTGTCTTTACTCCCTTGCAATTGGTGATATCGTTTGAAAAAAAAAGTTTGTCCATGTTTATGGAGGCTTCATGCGAAGCCCCGTTCGCGCAATCAAACTGGACAACGGCTTTTGAAGAGAAAGAGACACTAGTTAAATATATTTAATATCTAAGTAGAAATTAAAAAAAAAAAAACAACCTTTTTGCAGGCTTCGGATTTAGCTTAGGTGAGAAGGCCTCCATGTATCTCGTCAACTGCACTTATCGTCGTAGGAGACCCATTCAGTCTACGGCCAGCTTCTTTAAATAGTAGTAAGTTTTCTTAAGGTTGCCGGCTCCGTTCTTTCCTAATCTGAAATTCCTATGTGGAGCTTGTGTTAAAAGCAACAGCGATGCTTCGTGCCGCTTAAATGAGGTGGAAAAAAAAGTCTCCATCGTTGAATTTGGCGCTTATATAACCAATTTTCGCGTGATCCTTGGATGGGCAGTGATTGATCATTTTTTTAGGTATTCAGTGTACTCGTTTTATCGTGCCTGATTAATCGTATTTTCCGAGTAATTATTCTAAATCCCAATAAATTAGCATGGTTTCCAGTTCCATCCTACACATTTTAGAATTCAGAGCTGTCTTTCTCCGAGATTGGCTGCCACATAACGCTGGGAGACCAGTATTAATTAATCCATTACTAGCAAGAGAGAAGCAGAATATAGATCTTTCCCAAATATATTTGTAGGAATGTAAAGGCAACAGAAAAGTTAAGTCCAGAATATGAATTCCATTGTCCGAGCCGATATGCGTTAGACTACACGCACATTCAGAGTGGCCATTCTTAAATCCTTGACGTTCACGTAACTGTTTTTTTATCGACAATTCTTTACAGTCTGTTTGTACGTTCAGAATAATGCACAGACACATGCATACCCATATATATTAATCATTTCACAACTTGAAAGACAATAAAGCCACTAGGAATGACTGCAAAACACTTGCCCCTTCCCAATTTATAGGCAGAAGGACACAAATGCATGCTGGGAAATTTTCCTAAACAATAAAATAGGCCGGTTCTCGGTTTTATCTGACTCAGTCTCGGTCTGTCTTGTCTTGAAATCAGAACGAGACGTTCGCTTGCCGGAACTTGCTATTGTGTGTTGATCCCAAATCTTAGTTTGTGAAATTTTGCCATATTACTTTTGGTTTGCCTTTTTACTGTTAATTTGCCTTGCATATATTGTTTGCTCGCTATATATTATTTTTGCCATGTTCTTTTCATTATCTTGTTATTGCAAACTTCGCCAATTCTCTAGGATAGTTGTATTACTTCTTGTACATTTAACCATGGCTAATCACTCCACAAAGGCTAATTGATTCTCAGAGAAAATGAGGAAAATATACAATTAAGGAGAGAAGACAATGAAAGAACAGGGATTAAGAAGACGGTGGATAACTATCGTCATTGCATTTAAATTTAAAAAATTTTTGAAGATCAAAGTTAACTGGGAAACAAGAAACGGGAAGAGAGTTACACAAGCGAGAAGTGCGATAAAAGAAACTCTTAGCATAGAACTTAGGGTTGCATCTAGCCTTTTCATATCTAAAATGATTAAAATTTGCCACCATTCTAATACTGCGATTAAATTAATAAATTCAGGCTACCATAGAAGAAAGTTCATCATAATAATTACCCTAAAAATATTTATAGAATAGTTACGTTTCGTCGATGGAAAAGTGACTGAAATTGAGATACCAGATTATATATATATATATATATATATATATATATATATATATATATATATATATATATATATATATATATATACCTAAGTAGGATTGGTGTATACGGAATAAATTCCAATAACTAAAAAATACTATTCTATAAAGAGGGCTCAATACAGAGAAGAGCAAATATAATTTATTCGAAAATTATAACATAAATATGTTTAAAATCCCTACAAAAATAGGTATTTTGTTTCAACACTTCTGATGTCTGATCAAGTGGTGGTGTTGAATGTAGAATAAAGTGTTTCCTCTTTATTCTAAATTCAACACCATCTATAATAACATAAGAGATTATAAAACATGTTGAATTCGCTACACAAATGTTTTCATGTTTCAATAATATGATTGTATTTCTTCAGGCGGTTTTGTGTAGCGATTTCAACAGGTTTTTGTCATAATCTCTTATAATAAAAATTATATATATATATATATATATATATATATATATATATATATATCAGTGTAAGCCGGATATAAGAGAGTTGTCGGGACCTGATAAGTGTCTTATATCCGGGTTTATCTTATATCCGCGTTTGGTCTATTATATACATTAACACAGGCTCTAATTTGGGACCAGAGAAAATCTATCTTATATTCGGGTTTCGCTTATATCAGGGTCTCTTATATCCGGGTTACACTGTGTGTATATATATATATATATATATATATATATGTGTGTGTGTGTGTGGCCAAAATTAAAATTAGACTTGTTGGTTTGTCTTGATTAACCAATTAAATGTCAGATCTGCGCTAGTAATAATTACTAGTTACTTACCAAAAAACTATTGCGCAAACTATTGCTTTATCCTGTGTGCTTTACCGTCTGAGTGAATAAATTGCAAACATTATGTCTACTTATTTTTATCATAATTCTTTCACATTCACGAATATTTTTCTGTATATTACAATCAAATCAGGCAAGATATGCCTAAAAGAAAATTTGCAGCCCAAATACACAAACATATGTGTGTGTGTGTGTATAATGTACCTCCAAAGAAATGCGATGTCTAAGATTTAGAATTAATTTTGAAAAATAAAAAATCTTTCTTGAAGCTTTTATTTTACTTTTAATTTCAAGCTAATAGGTTAAATTCAATATTTCCAAAAAGCAAAATGCTTTGCTGAATTTCAAAAGGAATTTAAATAGATTGGTAAGAGTTTTTGTTTTTGAAAATCGCAGAATTTAGACAGCTGTCAGCACAATGTAATCACAGTAGTAAAGCCCACAAGCCTAATAACCACTCCCACTTTTCTTTTTTCATAAAAAATGGCTGTATTATGCCTTTAAATCTGAATAAATCGTTCATTCGCCAGTAATTTACAATCACCTGATGAGATGCGGATCAACATGTTTTTCGATGTAATATCCTAAAATAAAGTATATATATATATATATATATATATATATATATATATATATATATATATATATATATATATATATATATAATAATGGTCGAATTATAAAAAAGTCCTTCTTACTGTTATTTATCTACCAATTAAATTGTTGTCTTTGATTTTGTGTAGTATTAAGTTATGGCAAATAGCCTTTTGGGTCACTCTGCTTATAGATATCTTCTCCGATGTCCCTTTAAAAGATCGGCTTCCGTAAAAGTAGAACGGCTAACTATGATTCGTTAATTTCTTTTTAAAGATTTTTCATCGGCTGAAAAAAAAATTGTTTTCATCAATATTGTTCCGATTTCTGATATCGTGTTTAAGGCTGGAAATTATTTCTCTGGCGGGCATTTGTTGGTTTTTAATTTCCAGTGTATTGAAAGGCGTTAAACTGAAAACGTCCGTTAGGATTTCTTAAGGAACTCCGATAACAGCATTTCGTGCCTACGGAATACAAGATTTTATCTAATGAAAAGAAAATGGTAAAATTCCTATGCTGATTCGTACGAGATAACGGCCATTCAGATTCGAATTATTATTTTTTTTTTTTACTGCTTTTCGTCAAAACCAAGGCTCAAGAGCCGCATAAGGTAGAGGCTTACTGAGAGAGGTTGTTGAAAGTAGATAACAGGTTGAGTCGAGACGTTAACATTGTAGTGATCGTGGAAGCATTGTCTCTGGGGCCTGTTCAGTATAGTAACTCTTTGGGGGAAGAAACTGTCTAAGTGAAATTTCCGTCTGGATATGACAATAAAAACTACATCCACACTTTTAATCACTTCACCTGAGACACAAGGGGTTAGTGAGAGTGAAAAAAACAGGAAAGACAATAAAATGATGGCGAACCAGATGATGATTGACGTTGCATTTTTAAAGATCGTAGTTGACAGGAAAAGATAAAGCCGAATAAGTGTTCAACTGATGAGAGAAAAACTATTAGTATAGAAATTACGATTACAGCTGGCAGTTTCAACAATGAACTTACGCGACATAACTGCCAATCTGGCACTGCGCTTAAATTCGTGAAGTCGAGATAGCAAAAAGAAAACCTAATTAGAACAATTATCATGAAAATATTATGTAAAAGGCGCAGGGAAGACATGTTACAGCGATGGAAAATTGACTGAAGCCGAGATGCCAGGTCGGAACAGATAACATTGCGGGTTAATCTCTGGATGATCTGTATAGACTTCTGTCTAGAATTTCCTGTTCTATATGGACTGTAAGGAATTTAGTATGGTTAAAAATACAACCAACTATTATGGATACAAATTTGACAATATACGAGTAGATAGGTACGCGTATCGGCCGGTTCACACTTCTTCCCCGTCTAGTGAACAAGAGTAGAGGTTTATCCCTTTTTTCCTCTTTAGAATTGGGTTTCCTGTTCCTTCTGAAGTTTTCTCGCTCTCTTTTACTCTCAGTTACCCTTTCTTTTTTAGTGGCATTATCGCCTTGTTTGGGGTTGATATGTCCCGGAAAGGGATATGTTTGAACGAAGTAGCTAAGTGGTTTTGGCTACTATAACCAAGTAGAATACGGTAGCAGTAATCGACTGGTACGCGTCTTAGTCGCAAGTAAGAAGGGTAGTCCAATGGACGTCGTTATAGACTTAGACTCTCAGACTAGGACCCTGACTGTCCTACACGTCCGTCGGTATTTATGACGGACACCAGCCAATCATATTCCAGTGAGGTGGGGGGGGGAACACAGGTGCACGCATATTCCATTATATCAGGGGTATAATTAATAATAAAAAAAAGTTTTTCCTGGATTTTCTTTTATTTTCGTACACAAGTCGAACTTATCATCATTCCGTTCGTATTCCAGTGGTAAAGGGGAAAGTTTAATCTTCATTGCTCCTGAATTGTTATTTAATGAAAATAACCCTTGAGAAGGTACTTCCACGATCGCTACAATTATTACCTCTTCAAGTCTACGAACAAATGTTATCCATCTATATCCTAATCATATACACTTTTTGTTTCTTTCCCTAACGCCATTACAACAGCCTCTACCTTGAGTGACTATTGAGGCATCTATTTTTGAACAAATAGTGCTTGGTCGCTTATTTTAAGTCTATTTTATCTTCTACTAATCAGACAAGAAAATGATGACAGAGAAATTAGGAAACATTAGTAATTGTAAAATATTTTACGTTGCGTACTAGATTTTTCTAATTTTATTATCAATGGTATAACCAGTTATAATCTTTGAAGTGTATGCTAACCCTGTAGACACCCTGTGTGGAGTACAGGGCCATAGCCTCAACATGTTAGGTGTTACTGTTATACTTTCAATAGCAAGTAGGTTTCTACCTGTTAGAACTGCTAAAGTAACGCGCGACTATTTTTTTTATTATTTTATCCCAAGCAAGGCAATAAAGCCACTAAGACACAATGGGTTACTGAGTTTTAGAGAATAAGAAAAAGAAAAAATTATTAAGAAGCGATAACAATAAAAGAAGAAGAATCAAGAAGGCAGTATATTTGAATCCAGGGTTGTCTTTCTCCTAAGATGGTTGCAAAAAAAATAAGAGAGTTCAGTCTAAGGGGAGGAGAGATGGATTCATACGTTTACAAGGATGCGAAAGCGAATGTGAGGGCTTCCTTTATAATTTGAACTTGACATTCCAGTCGTTCTTTCAGAGCCGATAATTGCTACAGTACCCGCTTATCCACATTTTTTTCAAACCAGCAAGGTTTCCCCACCCTATTCCACGCAGGAAAGATAGTAACTGGGGCAATAGCAATCATTGTAGCAGTGTTATCTTTTTTTTATATCTAATGTCTTCATTTGAATTACGGTTTCCTTTGGTGCAGTTAGACAATATTAACGAATCTGTTCACAACATGATTTGATTTCACCTTCTTTAACCTCCGCTAGATTTACTTGTTTTTCAATCTTATTCATTCATTATTTTTCTTATTTTAAAAACAAAAGGAAGAACTTGCCAGTAATTTTTTTAAGAAAAGAAACAATGGATAAAAAAAAAGTAAGACTTTTAGAAAGCGTAGCCATCACCGCCAGGACTGATAAATTCTGAGGTGGATGTAATCTTGAACGAAAAGCAATCAAATAAAAGATACTTCTTAATTTCCGTTCAGAGGAACGATAAGGGCACTTTTTTTTTTACTGCGTAGGAATACATTGATTTTTTTTAAAAACCCTGCATCGACAGTAGTAACTAATAAGTAGTATTAGTTTGTATATGGTTCATTCAAATCCAGAGGAACGAGAAGTGCATTTTACAATGTTGATATTATAATCTTCATAATGACGACATTTTAACTTATGCCAAATTTATAATAATAAAATAAAAAATTAAAAAAAACATACATACATACATACATACATACATACATACATACATACATACATACATACATACATACATACATACATGTCCTCAAGGACACATAGTCCAGTGGATAAAAACGCTGGTTGAATCCAGTCTCTTAACCGAAAGGGTTTTGAGTTCAATTCTTGGCTACCGCCAGGGGTGAACAAAAATTTGGTGAGTTTAGTAAAGCGAGATAACTGATAAAGAGGCATCCAGAAGCGGCGTGGAACTTGAACAATCTACCCCCGTGGACGCAATAAAGAATCAGTTCAAATTTCCAATCACGTGAGAAAGAACGGAGCCTACAACGACCGAAACGTCGCGGATATGTCAACGAAGATGAAGAGAAGAGCAATGTAAATAGTGTAAATAAAAAGAAAATGTAAACATTTCTTGCATCCTTTATTCCTAAGCTGTGATTTCAAAACTATACCCTTGTGCAAATTAATTCAAACAAAACGAATAATTCCGTTATTATTTACATATCTTTTCGTATTTTTCCACTGAAACATGACCCAGTGTACATGTTATTACTTCCTGTGTCCATTCCACGAAGTCCTTTCTTGCCGACTGACCACAGATTCTCGACTGGATTTAAAACAGGAGAATTTCCGTGCCAGTCTATAGTACTTTAATTTGCTTACTAGTAAGGCTTGCTAGTGTGTTCATGAAGCGTTACAATGTTCCTAAGGTTCCTTGGAGTAACGTCCATCACAGACAATGGCTGTATGACAACTAATCGACACTCGAGACATTTGTGTCTGGATGTAATAAAAATCTGATGCAATCATGGATGACGCAATATTTTTCAAGACCAAATAAATTTCATCATACACCCCGAAAGTAGATTCATATTACTGCACACCAGTGCCAATGACCTAATCTGATGGAAAAATATAAATCAATTACACACTGTCTCTTCAGTGGGGTCTAAAACTGACCGTATGGTGAAAGAGAGGAGACTAAAAAGGTTGTTTCAATTAATTTCCACAGGGTTTAAGATAGTCACCGGCCAAATAGAAAATGGATTCGTTAGAATGATTAAGCAATTCAATTATAATCGTTAAAGGAATTTTATTTATAAAAATAACGAAAAGAGAAACTGAAAATGAATGACAAAATAGATATTTTAATTATATTTTAAATGAATATGCAAATTAGCAATCACGATTAAACGCTAAGCCCTAAATGGAACAAGACAAATGATGGTAAATATAAAAATGAAACTGCATTTGAGGCCACAGTTTTAATTTGCAACGTTTCGAACGGGCAAATTTTTTCTATCAATAAAACTCTAATATATAAAGTTTTTAGACAGTAATTAATCTATTAATGAAAGTTTGTTAAAGGCAGACAAAATTCAGTTTTTGAGAACGTTCTATGCGAGGGAGGATTATTTTTAATATTCCGAATCATTTTCCCGCTTATTTCGGGTGTAAGATTAAAATAAGACATATTTGACGACTTTCGCCTTTCATAAGCAATTATCAATAAGTTTTGTTTTTATGTTATATCTGTTTAATCTTTTTTTTTTCTAAATATCGTAACTTCATACGTCATGTCGGTTTTTAAACTATTATATCTTGTCGATACATGTCGTCGTGTCGATTTTCTCATTTACGAAATATATTTAAGATCGTCCTACATTAGATAAAATTGTACTGTGTCGTATATATATATATATATATATATATATATATATATATATATATATATATATATATATATATATATATATATATATATATATATATATATATCGGAATCGGAGAACCGAGTTCGAATTCCAGTGGAATCCGTTACATTCACTAATAATACCCTTGGGAATGGTATGAATCCTCTTCTTCTCTCCTACCCAGTTATTGATAAATAGCAGAACAGACTGGGTTCTATAGCCTATGGCAGGCAACTGGTCTAGGAGAAGGAAAACTTTGACCTCAGTGCACTAGGTCTCTATATTCGGCTTTTTCAAAAAGTGTAGTTGGTTTTGCACAAACCTTCAGCACTATAATTAAATCATATATCGGTTCCTAGGCACTGAGTGGCCTGATCCTCGCAAAAGGTTTCCAGGTAGGTGCGTGTCAACAGCCCGTGTCAATCAACAACAGTAGAGTCCATATATATATATATATATATATATATATGTGTGTGTGTGTGTGTGTGTATATGTGTGTGTGTTTGTGTGTGTATGTGTTTATATATATATATATATATATATATATATATATGTGTGTGTGTGTGTGTGTGTATGCGTTTTTATATGCACAAAAGAGGCTGTGTATACTTGAGACATTGCTATATATGTAGGACTTCAGTATTATATTGTGGGTGTGATAAGTAATGGGATCTACGTAAATGCCATTAGAGATGTTAACGGTCTCATGAATAAGTCTGGCTATAAACGTAAAAGTGTTAATTTATTCCCTCTTTTAACATATCGCTTTTATCATAGATTAAAATTAAGAAATGGTTAATTTGCACAGTGACTTAACCACGCATACATACACGTGTGTGTAGATATAGTAGGGAAAAAACAGTTATAATAATAATGATAATTATAATAAAAATAATAATATTTATTTTATATTATTAAGTCTTTAGACCAAATAGAATTCTCGGACACACTTTATGTTGGCCTTTTGGTCTGTATTATTTTCCCTGCAGTTTTCTTTATACTGCTGAAATCTACTAGTTTTTTGGTAGCTTACTACGATTAGGGCTGTAGAGGTTTTTTGCGAAAACTATGGTCATCAGCCAGAGGATGATAACGAAATGAGATTTGCAGGTCAGGAACACTAGAATCAAGCAGACGTGGAAGTTTAAATATCTGGGAAGCGTTCTGACAGAGGACGTTAAGTGCGACACTGAGATCCATAGACGTATTGGGAATGCCAAGGACGGATCCCAAAAGATGTGCAGAGTATTGCGAGACAGGATTTCTTTGATAATGAAGAAAAGAATACTGACCTGTTACGTGTTTCCTCAAAGATGAAGAAGAGACTTGAGGTGACGGAGATGTGGTTCTACAGAAAGATGCTAAGGACATCATGGACTGAGCGTGTGAGCAACAATGAAGTCTTGGAGAGGATGCAAACAAGGAGACCTATACTTGACATCAGGAATAGGCAATATATATATCCATGTAAAATGAGAACGAATAGAGTATAATTCCAATATTCGTAACAGTTAATTTAAAAGAGGGCTCAAAAAAGAGGGCAAATTAGAGCAATATTCTTTATTTTACGATATTACATCAAAAACCTATCGAAAAACGCTACACAATTGTCATGTTTCCTTCGTTGACTTACCTGTCAGCTTTCTGATTTTAGTTCTATTAAACAACATTTCTTAAAAAATCATAACCATGTACATAATATTAGACAGATATTAGTTAATAATACAACTATACTCACACATAAATAAAGGAAAAAGAACATTCAGCTATTGGAAGCCATGTAGATTTAAACAAAGCAAACCACACTCAAGAAAATTGCATTTCAAACTCGTCCCAACATATTACATTGCATCTAGCTGTTGTTAATATTTCGGCCTCTCATGTGGTACAATGTCATAGAACCGTATTGTAAATTTAAGATCTGCGTCTGCTATTCTGCGACCATTATTTTTGCATAGCAATCTTCTATGTCAACATAATAGAATATTATCTTTGATGGTGAATATCTTTGTTTAAATGTTCATAACCATTCTGAAGATAGAACATGTGGGTCGAAAGCTAAGATCAAGGAACTGCTTAATAAAAAATATTCAAATGTTGAAAAGTTTTTATCTTATTTTCACACGAAATTAAAGTAACTATACGAAAATTAGAACGGCACATGATCAAACAATTATTCATTATCTGTTATATTTAACAATATATATATATATATATATATATATATATATATATATATATATATATATATATATGGTTGGATAGACATCTATCCAACTATATATGTTAGCTCTATCTCTGATATTGAGCGCTTGCTAATAAGTACCGCGCATATAATATATAAATAATTATACATATATATATATATATATATTTATTTATATTTATATACACACACTTTTCACATATATATATATATACATACATACATACATATATATATATATATATATATATATATATATACATACATATATATATATATATATATATATATATATATATATATATATATATATATATATATATTAAAAAGGAGAGAGAAACCGCAAATGTTTTTGGTTATTATGTGGATGTTTTAAACTTTTTTAAACTTTTATTTTTTTACCTTATTTTTCATATGTAGCAAGAATATGGTTAAGAATGTATAATACATACTTAAAAAAATCTACATTATAATCAAAAAAGTTTGCTGTTCCTCTCATCTTTTTTAAATATAGTCTAATAAATGGAGTAAAAATCCACAGTTCATAGCATTTACTTTTTTAAAAAGTGATCAATACAAAGTAGAGCATATATATATATATATATATATATATATATATATATATATATATATATATATATATAAAATATTTTTTGTAATTAATAGAGATAATACCAAAGAGGATATAAATCCAAAGAGTGCTCAATGTACGAACAGAGCAAATATAATGATGAAAACACAGTGCTTCCATGAAATAAACTGTTACCGATGGATTTCCAAGGACTCCGTTGTCACACACACACACACAGAGACACACACACACACACAAACACATATATATATATATATATATATATATATATATATATATATATATATATATATGTGTGTGTGTGTATGTGTGTGTGTGTGTGTGTGTGTGTGTGTGTGTGTGTGTGTGTCTGTGTATGTGTCTGTGTCTGCGTGCAAATATATAGAAAAATAGGAAAGAACACGTTAGGTAAATAATCCGAAGTTCTTTTGTATTTTTTTTTATGCAGCGAAAGAATGATATTTTTAATACATACATACATACATACATACATATATATATATATATATATATATATATATATATATATATATATATATATTACTCTGAATGTTAAATTAATGTGTACGCCTGATTCAATAGAGGTTCTGATTTTTTAATAGTGTGAATGTCGTCTACCGAAAATATATTTGTAGAAAAGACAGAGGGAAACGACCTCAGGTCTGTGAGAAAATCACTGTAGACGAGATGCCAGATCAGGATCTATCACATTGCATAATCTTCTCTGGATTTTGTCGAGAACCTCGATATGGACAATGGGGACACCAGACCAGATAGGCAAACGGTATTCAAAGCAAGAACGAAAGGTAGACTTGTAGATGTAAATGATGGACTTAGGCGAGAAAATTCTTCTGGCGCGACACAGATGAAGGGTTTGATCCAATGTAGTTGTTCCACCTCAGGTCAGTGGAAAACGTGAGACCAAGAAGGCGCAGAGAGATGCTCTCGTGAAGTTGAGCATCAACCATGCTGATCGGAGGCAGAGAGGTTTCTCTATACATTTTTTCTGCTAAAACAAATTTTGACACGAGGCCTTGCGGTCATCATTCTAATGAGCTGCCACTGTGTAATACTGGAATGCGTGCCCATCTATTTTATTTAATCTAACAGATTGTAAAATTAATAAGACATTCTATCCGCATTAAGACGCCCAACAAATTGCATTAGACAAGCTTGCATCGTAGGACACAATACGGGGTTAGTTGCTTAAAAGCATATAAAGCGAAAACAAAAGATTCTTAAACTGGAAACACAGGATTGAAATGAACACGAAAATCCTCAAGTAAAAATAAAACCATAACCAGAGGCTTAAAATGAAAAGATGAAATCAGTATGAAAACAAAAGCTCAAAATTTTAAAACATAATAATGATATATGCGGAAAAGTGATTTCAAAATGAAAACAAGGGCTCAGAATGAAAACCAAGATTCAAAATGAAAACAAAGACTCAAAATAAAAACGAAGGTTCAAATTAGAATCTATGAAAGATGATAAAATTAATACGAGTTAAAAATGAATGGAATGTTAATATCGATGACAAACGAAAAAGATATGTGCACACATATTTGATTAACTCTCGTATACACAATACTTTTCACGATAAACTATTGCATTTATCACATGTGTAAATTTGGGTATTTACTATAAGTCTAGTCTGACAAAAGACCACAAATTTGGGGCACCCAGTGAGCATCATACTCACTAAAATACTATTGGAATACAAAACTTATTTGTTAGTCAAACCTTTCCGGTGCATGGGTAGTGTCATCCATTATGTTTTATAATTATTATGATTATCAGTTCTTTCAGTATCAGACACCCTCTTCCGGTCGACTCCATCAAGGCGGATTGGACTCTGATTCACCTCTCCATAGGGGTGTGCGGTTAGTGTGATGGATTGAGGGTCGGAATGAGAGATACGAGTTTAAATTTCAGTCGATTTTCGTACTTCTACTTACGTGCAAATTCCCTTGAAAAAGGCATGTATCCACCCCTTCTCCCTATATGGGTTAAATAGCAAAAAATGGAAAATTGTTATTTACTCAAAGAAATTGTTAATGCAATATTACCTCGCAAAAAATCAATCAATTATTCTTACAATCAAACATACCTTTCGGCTTTAAATAACCTACAGAAGGGTTGATAAAAAGAGAAAAAGGCAAATTAATGAACCTCCTCACAAACCTAATATCCCGTCATATTACGGTCGGTATATTGGTCGTTCCGAATTTTATGTGACGTCACCTCCAACCAGTGGCATTTGTCCGTGGATCAGCCACCATCTTTTTTAAATTCTATTTAAAACCGAAAAACGTACTCTCTTTCTCTTTCGCTCTCTCTCTCTATTACAATCCCTTACTCTCTCCTACTCCCTCTTAATATATATATATATATATATATATATATATATGAAGAAAAATATACGGAAAAAACAAACAAAAATCCTTATATACAATTATGCTGTTTTAATGTTAACTGTCGGATCTATATCCATATATTTGCTTACACACACACACACACACACACACATATATATATATATATATATATATATATATATATATATATATATATATATATATATCAATTGGGATCAAATGCAGTTCAGATTTGGATCGGAATCCCATAGAATATGATGAAGAACAAATAGGAAACTTTTCTTGATGCAGGTTCAGACAAGATAAATTGGCAACAAAGACAGATCATATATTATGCGTGCGTTGGTCAACCGCCACCTTTTTAATTCTAATTAATATGTCAGCTTGATTTGGTTTCTTTTTTCCATAGTAAACTTTTGAAGGCATTGGTAAGCTTTTTGAAATTTTACTTTTTATTAGTTTTCTGTTTTGCTTATTAACAACAACAGAAAGAAAAAATATATAATCAATTCGACAGGTTGTCCATTTCCCATCTTTGGTTGCCAACCAAAGCTAGTGAGACCAGTCAGCCTTGCTATTTAACTAATTGCCAGGAGGAGAAAGAAGGATTTGAACCTTTTCAAATTTATTTGTATAGAAGCAAAAACAACGGACTCAGCTAGAATTTCGGCTAAGTTTGCCAACCGCACTTTCCGAGCTAACCTACGCGCACATACCTCAGTTTAGCAATGCTGATAAGGACATGGATAATCAAACTACAACATATATATTTATGAGTTTGCGCATATTTATACATATGTATACGCGCGTAAATTTCTGTGTTGTGTCGTTTTAAAGTTTAACATGACCCGCATGGGCTGAATTTTAAAAAGAAAATTAAAACAGAAATTCGCACGAAAAATGTGTAAAAACTGGGGAAAGCGAGAGAATCAAAATTGATCATTAAAATCAAAATAGGTCGAAATTCTAAAAGATTCTAAAGAAAATGATGAAGCCATTGAGATTAAATAAATATGACAGTTCCCGAAAACAAAATGGAGAAAACAGGCAATCAAGCTTTGTTCGCAATGGCTGAAAGCCATCAGCGCCATTGTTGGCGCCCTAGCCACTGACTGGAAACAAGAATGAAAGCGTCTAAAAAAAGATGTCCGTTTCTTTTAAATATTTTGCAAAAGCTTCATTCCCTTTCTTTTTTCTATTTTTTCTATTCTTCCTTTTTATCATTACCACAATTTAAATCCATGGCTTAAGCGATGAATATACTATTTGACAAATATTTAACGTAATTAAACCTCCGCTATATATATATATATATATATATATATATATATATAAGTGAACATAGAAGTCAACACTTAGAGGCAACAGCCTATTTCATGCTAGATGCAATCGTCAGGCCTAATGATTGCATCGAGCATGAAACAGACTGTCACCTCTAAGTGTTGATTTCTATGTTCACTTTTATATTTACACACGCTCTATCTCTGATTTTGAGCACTTTCTCCCATAAATATAGCACACCTTAAGACTATATTTCTTCATATATATATATATATATATGTATGTATATATATATATGACCTTCAGTTTCACGTTATTTGCGATCGTCAGACAGTTTGTCTGACGATCGCAAATAGCGTGAAACCCAGAGTAACAAACTCACATCAATCCAACTAAATATGTCAGCTCTATCAATGATATCGAGCGCTTTCCAATAAGTACCGGGCATATATAATATATAAATAATATATATAAAAATTGCATATATATATATATATATATATATATATATATATATATATATATATATATATATGCGCATTTTACATATATAGATATATATAGATAGATGTCGTAGTTAGTTCATATCATCTTAATCTATTAATAGCTATATATTATTAGCATCACTAGTATGTATATATGTTCAATCTGTTCATATCTATCTAGGTATTTATATATCTCACTCTTTTTATGTATTTAGTTATCTGCCCGCCTCTTCATATCTGTCTCCCCATCAGTCTTAATCGATTCACATCTATCTATCTATCTATCTATCTATCTATCTATCTATCTAAATAAATAAATAAATAAATATCTTCAAGTATTACATGTCCGCCTTTTCATTTCTATCTGTCTCATCATTCTGCTTCAAATCTCTCTCTCCCTCCCTTTCGCAGTATACCTATCTATCTATCTATCTATCTATCTATCTATATATATATATATATATATATATATATATAGCAGTGTATTTATGTATTTAGCTACCTGTCCGCCTCTCCCTATATATATATATATATATATGTGTGTGTGTGTGTGTGTTTGTGTGTATGCGCCTCGTTATTTATATTAGTTGTTACATATCTATCTATCTATCTATCTAAAAAAAATAAATATCTTCAAGTATTACCTGTCCGCCTTTTCATTTCTATCTGTCTCATCATTCTGCTTCAAATCTCTCTCCCTCTCTCTCGCAATATATATATATATATATATATATATATATATATATATATATATATATATATATATCAGTGTATTTGCGTATTTAGCTGTCTGTCCGCCTCTCCCTATATATATGTGTGTGTGGGTGTGTGCGCGCTTCCTTATTTATATTAGTTGTTACATATCTATCTATCTATCTGTCTATCTATCTATGTAAGTCTATTTATACATTTATCTCTCCGCCTCATCATATCTATCTGTTTTCTTATCTGTATTAGTTGCTTCAGATCTATCTATCTATCTATCTATCTATCTATCTATCTATCTATCTATCTATCTCTCTCTTTGTCTTTACATCTATCTTTCTCTTTCTTTTTCTGTTTTTCGCTTTAATTCCAACCCTCGTCCCTTTCTACTCTTTATTTATAACTACCTCTCTTCATGTTATTTAAGTTTTCTCTTCATCTTTAATCCTCCACTTTATGTACGTATTTTCTCCCTTTCTCTCTCTCTCTCTCTCTTTCTCTATCTCTCTTTCTCACTCTCTTTCTCTCTCTCTCTTTTTCTCCCTCCATCTCTTTCTAACTCTCTCTCTCTTCCTTTCTTTCCATTCTTTCATTTTCTCCCTCCTTTTCTGTCTCTTTCTCTCTCTTTTTCTTTCTCTCCCTATTTTTCTCTCTTTCTATTTTTCTTCTTCTCTCTCTTTCTCTTTCTGTTTTTCTCTGTCTATCCCTTTCTCTCTCTCTTTTCTTTCTCTCTCTCTCTCTCTCTCTTTCTCCCTTCCCACTTCCTATCTCCTTTTCTCATGTCTCTTTTCTGACATATACAGGATTTTTTTCCCCATTTCATATTACTATGTTTCTAACTGTGCACCTCTCATTCCTTGCTTTACTTTATTCTCTCTTTCTTGCTAATCCTTTTTGTTCCTCTTTGTTTCTCATTCTATCATGTGTACGCGTTCTTGCCAATCTTCACTTAAACGTTAAAAATAAACGAACTCTTACCTTCAAGGTCGGAAAACAATTTGACCCTTACTTCATCCAAAGTAGAAAGCATTTTACGTACTCCCTTTCGCGCTTTTATTCTTTTAGGAACTGTTTTTCGTCCAAACTAAACGAGAAACATCGCAACACAATTAGAAATGAAGTCGGATTGCTAGCTTCTTATAACTCAGTGGTACCTCATCCGATAACAGTATTTTTATTTATTTAATTGCCTTCATTTTAGGTCACACGTTTTCTCAATGTGAAGCTGTCGTTAGCCCAACGGTTAACCGGTGAGAAATGTTTGAATTCTATCCGAAAGGGTTCGTGTTTACTTTGAACTATAAAAAATATACAAGTTATATTCTAAAGGTAATAGAATCGTCCCCATTTAAACGAGCTTACTGTTGTGATAAACCCTCCTACAGTAGAATGGACTCTTCCTCCTCTCAAATCCTAACTTGGGGAATCGGTTGGGGAGCGTAGACGCAGTCTCTGACTGAAACTGCGACTTCTGTCGAACTCTTTGCTTTGGCAGAGAGGAACCCGGACGAAGCTATGCCGAAGGGCAAAGTTTCGTCCGTTGAGGTAGACAGACCATGAACTCGTTTATACGGGTTCTAAGGGGATATTTCTGGCCGAGCATACGGGGTCAGGGAACCCACGGTACATTCGGCCTTGTGCCACATACAACCCTCGTGGGGCTGTGCTGTAGACGCAATGTTAACCTACCGTTCGGACATACACCTCTAATCTGCTTATTACTAACACTCTTGCTTTGTATATATCTGTTATTTCAATACACTTGTTCAATCCTATCTTCGTCTTCCCTGTCTTTCTTTCTGGCTCCTAAACAGGCCACAACACTTACTATCCAGCTGGGTGTGCGGGTGGTGTAACAGTAGCGATTCAGAATGCGAGATCGAAGAGCCGAGTTCGAAATTCCAGTCGAGATCATTTTATTCATCTAGACTCAAATACCCTTGCGAATATTATGAATCTGTCTCACCCGCTAGCTATGAGTTTAATAGTAGAGCTTGTTTCTTTAAAAAGAGTTATCACTGATATTCTGTTTTTCATAGGATATTCTACTGTGAAATACTATAAATATGCTTTTCTCGCAGATCATTATATGAGTTTAACCTTCTTTGGATTTGCCAATGCTTCTGACCATGACCAATTTAGGCTCGAATACTCGCTATGAAATAATGTCTAACAATTTATGCTTTTGCTGTTATACTTTCACGCCCATCTTGAAAATAGTTCTTCGTTAACTGATCTTCAGATAGATCTGCCTTCGAGTCACCTTATTAGCCGGTTCAAGTTACTACCCAGCTTTCTAGCGTCGGCTTCAAATCGTGACGTATGGTTTTAGGGAACTATTCTCATTTTCTTTAACATTGAGGCTTCCGAAATTGATCTCGTGATAAATTCTTTTGATCCACAGCAGAACAACAAGATTTATGACTTCTGGAATCTTCTGATTTTTTTTAACATGGTACCTCATGAATGTTCAAGAAAACAATTTGAAACGGAAAAATGGCGATCAATGTCACCCCGTAAAAATCTACTTGCTTCTCACGTAAAATGGTTCACACTGATATGAAGTGGAAAGATTATATTGAACCAATTGCGAGTTCTGATGCTAGGAATATTGGTTCCCTGTGTCGTGCTATGCTGGGCAATTTTACTGGCCAGAATATATCATACACATTTATAAGTCTACCTTTTCTTTATGCATTGAATATTGCTATCCCATCTTGTCTGATGCTTCTTTGATGTGTCTAGATATTCTTGATAAAATCCAAAGAAAGATTTACAATGTTATTGGACCTGACATAGTATGTGGGCTTCCGTCATATTCTCACTGCCATAAGGTAGTTTCCTTCTGCTTTTCCTATAGATATTTTCATGGAAATTATTCTGATGAGCTTTCCTCTTTGGTAGACTTTAGTCGGCTAGATCTTATCATTTTACAGCTTCTTGCTTACATATCAACAAGCTCTCATCATTTTGCAGTTGAAATGGCTAAA
>OZ010581.1:27383931-27403931 GCA_963932145.1 Acanthosepion lycidas
TGTACAATGTTAAGAAAGAAAGCAATTTAATATATATATATATATATATATATATATATATATATATATATATATATATATAAAGAAATATACATAAAATCTTCCATTAATTGCAGAAGTCACTATCTTGTCAACCGTTTTTTTGTTTGCATAAAATAGGATTTTTGCCCAAATACAGTAGTCTATACATATATATATATATATATATATATATATATATATACATATATATATATATATATATATAATTCTATGTGTGTGCAGGTGTGTGTCTGTGTGCACGCGCGTCTGTGTGTGTGTGTGTGTGTTTTGGGAATTTATTGAATATGAAATATTTGCATATTTGTCTGCCAGTATCACTCGGTTCGTAATGATGTTTTGGCAAGGATTTGAAATCAGATTTTTTTTTCTTTTTCACCCACACGAAACTAATCTTCGTAATACATAATATAAGAATGGACGCATTCACAAATTCATTGCGTTAACAGAGTTGATAGACTGACTTAATGATTTGGAAGAATATATGACACAGAGCCTCAGGAATTATTTGAACGGCAATTCAACTGTAAATATTTGGCAATTAACTGAACTCGAACGCTGCTGCCAATGGCTAAATTTTTCAAGTAATGGTATATCGATCGGTTGATTGATCAATGCCAATTGACAATCAGAATTATTTGATAGCAGACGACCTAAGACCACAACACATTGCAATATGCTATGATCTTGATGGTGTTTAGATGCTTCTCGTATTTTTACAAGCCATGTATTACAGTATTAATCGAATTTAATGTCAGTGAAGAGGCTTTGTCCTCAGAGAAGTTGATCTGTGGTGGCCCCAATATTTACTGGAAAGTAGACTTTGCACTTGGTGTTGCACCAGATCATGAGAGAAATCAGGTGTATCAGAGGGTTAATCTGGAACGTGATCTCATAATTACTATCTACGGTTTCACGCCTCGCAGTGTGTCAGTTGCCTCCCCAGTATGTAAAAAGGTAATCAATTGTTTATCTTTCCCGAAAATAATGTTTAATTAAAAAACAGAGCATTTACTTAAATAAATTGTATTTATAACGTATAAACAGAAAACAATTGTCGGACTTCATCCATTTTATAACATGCTGTCATTGTTTACGTTAAGGTACGTTTTGTGAACAGCTATGATTGTTCGGAAACGATCGTCGAAGATTTGTTGTTTAAAAACATTAATTTAGACTTTTGCTAATCAGACGTTTTTTTTATAGCTAAGTGGCATAGCACGTCAGTCAAATGAGGCTATCATATAGGATACAGGTTCGATTCCTGTTGGAAAAGGCATATTTTCTATGAAATGTTCCGAACATTCAGGCCGATAAATGTAATTAATATTAATTGCATAACAGGGCATTTAGTTAAATAAATGTATATAAAAATAACATATAAACAGAAAATATATGAAAATAATTGTCGGACTTAATACTTTGCATTACATATATATATATAAATTAATGAATTAAAGGGCACACCAAATAAATTTCTACAACATCGCTTAATCATTTTCATTTTTAGACATTGAATTGTATCAATTCGTGTCCTCCATAACTTGTCTAACATTTCAGCTAACCTACTGAATATGTATGAGCGTATTCGAACTCGGACGTTTGAAAAACCAATAATATTTTCGATCTTGAATATAAAAATACTTGTTACAAAATAAAATTATTGCATTTGCTTTGATAAAATTCTACAAAGAAACGCGTTGGTTAAGATAAGTTTTCCTTTTGTCTTTATTCATATTCCAGTTTTACAAATGTACGCTATCTGAATGTTTTTATAAACAGCGACACACACACACACATATACATACATATATATAGTAGACCTGGCTTCTTTAGTATTTTCCCTTTTCTAGCGAGATTAATGCTCGACAAGCGTACATATAAATTTTAGATCAAAATAGAATTCTTTTCATTTTTCATTTTTCATTCAAAATACTCAAATTTTAGGAATACGTTTTCACAGCGTCGCCCACGTGACGACAACGTGACCATGTTTAAACGGAACGCTGATCTTATAAAACTTTCAGTTATCTGTTTGGATAAGTCTTGTTCTTATGTCCATCGTCTTTGTCATGTTCAATTGATAATGTTAATTATATTTTATGAATATGTCCTGAAGATGGTTTATTAGACCGAAACGTCCGACGTTGACATTATATTAACATTAAAACAGCATAATTGCATATAAGGATTTTTGTTTGTTTTTTCCGTATATTTTTCTTCATATATATATATATATATATATATGTGTGTGTGTGTGTGTGTGTGTGTGTGTGTGTGTGTGTGTGTGTAAAAAATCTGTGGGTTAGTAATCTAATTAGATCATATTAATAAAAAATATTAAACAGATCTACAAAAGAGTGCTCTATATAATTTTTATTATAGGGCATATATATATATATATACTATATAATTAAAGATATTGTATTGAATACATTAATATTAATACCATTTTATAAACATTTTTTTGTATACAATAATTTCTTTCGTATTAATTTTAAATTCTTATTTTCATTCTATAATTTTGTGATTTTTATTCCCATTTTTTAAATTTCTTTTTTTTATGTTCCATTTTTTTTACATATGTTGATACATTAAATTTAAATCAGTGCTCATCTTCAACCTCTGTCTTTATCTAGACCGATTCCACCATAACAACGTTTACTCTCTTTACTTCTCTATATCTATAATTTCCTCCTCCCTACTTTGTTATTTATTTCTTATTTTCTCCCTTTTTTCCCTTCTTTCCTTCCTTTACTTTTCATTTTCTTTTTTAAAAGACGAGGAAATTCCTTTATTTTAGCATATTTATTTTCATTAATAAGTCCAGGGAAATTTTTTTTTTTTCCCGAGGACCAAATGGCCATCTGTCTGGGGTAACTTGTTTGGGTTTCATTGATTGTAATTCATACATATATATATATATATATATATATATATATATATATATATATATATATATGAATTACAATCAGTGAAATATGTGTGTGTGTGTGTATTACACCAAATGTTATTTTTAGTAGAATCCCATATTTCAGACGATGCTCCTTTTATTTTAAACGGTATTTTCTTCTTCAAGCCTGAAAATTCGACAAATCTTTTTAAATGAGATGACGTTTGAAGTAATAAAATTATATCGGAATAATAAATGAAAATTCAATTAACTCTTTAGAAATATATATATATATATATATATATATATATATATATATATATATATATATATTTCAGTGAGAACTGGTTTTCCGTTTTGGCGAGTTCGCACTCATTATTCCATCTTAAGGTGTTGGAGACGCTTTACATCAGGTCCAGGCAACCTGCTCTTTGTAAACAAAGAGATTGTCTGCTTGGACCTGCTGTGTTGCGCTTCTAGCATCTTCGTTGGTATAATTTTTATAATTTTTTTTTCTCCCTGTCCAATCATTCATGTCATCCATAACAAACTTTTTCTTTTTCTTTTCCTCATAATTTCAGTTCCCCTTTAACAGTTCTGATGAGAGGGGACGAAACCGGTCGACTGGTGTATGTTTTTGTTTTAAATTTATCATGGTCTACAATATAAAATTTCTTGTTTTTAATGCCTTAATATATATATATATATATATATATATATATATATATATATATATATATATATATATATATATGTGTGTGTGTGTGTGTGTGTGTGTGTGTGTGTGTGTGTGTACTGAGATCAACATACAGCGGCGACAATCTGTTTCATGCTGAAACGCAATCTACAGACCATGCGTTAATGTTGACCATATTTTTTTTTCAAAACATAAATGTTATAAACAATGTCCAAATATATTACATATATCCAAATAAAAAATGAAAAATTATATTAAAAAATTGTATGCAGCACCTTGTCAGTTGTTTTTAACGAAACTGACATAAAAGAGTGGTTGCTGCCCAAATACACAATTATATATATATATATATATATATATATATATATATATATATATATATATATATATATATATATGAAGAAAAATATACGGGAAAAAACAAACAAAAATCCTTATATGCTATAATGCTGTTTTAATGTTAATAAATTTTAATTGCATATAAGGACTTTTGTTTGTTTTTTCCCGTATATTTTTCTTCATACTGTCGTATCTATATCCATATATTTGCTTATATATATATATATATATATATATATATATATATATATATATATATATATATATAGCAGTTTACACTCACGATCCGCGTAAGTGTAACCTAGGGTAGGTTTTTCTGGTTCTTTAGGTTTACTTACTTTTTTCTACTAAGCATAGAGAGCACTTTGCTTAGTTATTTTTACTTTACTCGTGTCGGAGGTTTTTTTTTGGAGGGGACTCTGAACTTAGATTCTAAACGATTATTTTCGACAGAATTACATGTTCTTAGTTCTTTCTTTTTTACCCTTTTTTTTACCCTTGGGTATTAGTTTGTTCATTCACAAGCTAAAACACCTAAGGTTTGTCCGGACTAGTATAACTGCTTATATTTATAAGATTATTAATATATATATATATATATATATATATATATATATATATATATATATATATATATATATATATATATATATGCGCGATTCTTCGCGGAAAGTGCTCAAGTGTGATAGAGTAAACATATTTTAAAAGGTGGATCTATTTATGCTTCTGTTCGATTATTTTGGGTGTGAAGGGTGGGATTTTCTACTGTGCTTGTTCGTGGTGACACTCTCACATACATAGGCACACATACATACAGGTGTATGCATTTTAGATCGTACAATCACACCCACATAAAGAACGAGCATGGATGTGTATCTGTGTGTATATATATATATATATATATATATATATATATATATATATATATATATATATCCACACACACAGATACGCATTTACATCTATCTATCTATCTATCTATATATATATATATATATATATATATATATATATATATATATATATATATATATATATACAGATACACAGATTATGTGTGTGCCTGTGTGCGTAAATATAGAGAAAAATAGGAAAGAACCCGTTAGGTAAATAATCCGAAGTTCTTTAGTATTTTTATTTTATTTTTATAAAACAGTGCTCAGTACAAAAGTAGAGACTTAATGATATATATATATATATATATATATATATATATATATATATAGATAGATAGATAGATAGATAGATAGATATTAGTGGTTAATATACACATAAATATGCAATCATATATCTAAACTTTATAAATATATGTACATACATAAATACACATACATATATATATATATATATATATATATATATATGTGTGTGTGTATAAAAAATAATTCCAAGAGGATAGAATCCAGATAGAACTCAATGTCCAGCCTTTTTATTATTATATATATATATATATATATATATATATATATATATATATATATATATATATATATATATATATATCCATGCTTGATTGCAGATATCTAGATAGATATCTAGATATCTAGGTAGATAGATATAGATATATATATTTGTCTTTATTCATATTGTCCTTTTATAAATACATTATATCTGGAAATATATATATATATATATGCTGCTGGAATATAGACATAGTAAGAGTTTTCTTTTTCGGTGAAGAGGGAGTGATCGGAATCAGCAGTTTTTCAATCAGAAAAGAAATCCGAGCGAACTGACCCATATATTATACACTTAGCGCACAAACAGCTGACTATTTGCATAATTGTATAATCATGATTCGAATCTCTATTTTTTTTTTTTTTTTTACGTGAAATGCTATTATTACAAATGTATTAACTTATGGAGATGATATTTTATTGCCTCGTAATCAAAGTCAGTTTAAGTGTTCATGAGTTTCAAACGCTTTGACAATTACGAAATATGTTATTATCTCTAAATGCTAGGTAGAATCTTTTTGTTTTTATCTTGTTTTTATTGACTTAAAATGGAAGTCTTTCATTATCATATGCCGGTTAACAGCAGATTGGAGAAGGATATGAAGCGAATGATTTCATTTTCTGTTTATGTATATTGGGTGCAGGAAGACATATTGGATTTTATGTATAATGCACTGATAAAATCACAGTACGAATTACTTAGGCGAGTGTGTATGGATGATAACGCTAACGTCCCTTGTGTTGACAAATAAATTTACAGTATTTCAGCTTTTATTATTGCAAGTCAATGTCGTCACCACAAAAATTGTATTAAATAAGGGATTTTGAGAAAGCTTTCAGAGTACACTTGTATTTATAAAACGAATTGTAATGAAAGAATATCTTAATTTTAGTTGATGAGAGATGATGCTTAATTTGAAGAAGATATATACTTCAAATGTTTAGTCTTTATTGAAAATGTATTTTATATGATTTTGAAAACATTCCTATAGTAAAACAAATATCGTTAATTATATAGATATAAAGCTAACGAGAGTTCTTTTACTACAGGAATGTTTTGAAAATCAGTGAAAATACATTTCATGAACACTTAAACTGTCTTTGATTACGAGGCAATAAAATATCATCTCCATAAGTTAATACATATGTAATAATAGCATTTCGCGTTAAAAAGTAATAGAGTTTCGAATCATGATTATACAATGAAAATAGTCAGCTGTTTGTACGCCAAGTGTATAATATAGGGGTCAATTTTTTCGGATTTCTATTCTGATTGAAATCTGCTGATTCTGATTAATCCCTTTTTACCGAAAAAGAAAAGTCTCATTATTTCTCTATTCGAGCAATATATATATATATGTATATATATATATATATATATATATATATATATATATATATATATATATATATATATAATTCTAGATACAATGAATATGCAATATTATATATATATATATATATATATATATATATATATATATATATATATAATTCCAGATACAATGTATTTATAAAAGGACAATATGAATAAAGACATATATATACCTCTATCTATATCTATATCTATCTATCTATATATCTGCGTTCGAGCATGGATATATATATATATATATATATATATATATATATATATATATATATATATATATATATATATATATAATTTAGGCTGTACTTTTGTACTGAGCACTGTTTTTTAAAAATAAAAACAAAAATACTAAAGAACTTCGGATTATTTATTGTTCTATATCTGTATCTCTCTATCTAGATATCTATATATCTGCGTTCGAGCATTGATGTGTATCTGTGTGTGGGGGGATATTCAGTTGTCAAGTTTTTTTCATATTAAACATCTGAACGCCCGAAAAGAAAAGATTGTTATGCCTGTTAATTTAATCAGCTGTCTACCGCAAGGAAAGTTTTTCTCACCTGAGTCCATCCTTCAAATCAACCATTTCGCCCTTTCATGCCATACTCCGCTGTTCGTCTCAAGGTTATCGACAAAATCCAGAGACGGATATGCAATGTGATAGGTGCTGATCTGGCATCTCGTCGACAGTCTCTTTCTCATAGATGTGCCGTCGCTTCCCTCTGTCTTTTTTACAAATAATTTCACGGTAACTTCTCCGACGAGCTTCTTTCGACGGTTCCCAATCTGCATGAATTTAAACGTGCTACTCTCAGACCCACCCTTTCACTGTCGAAACGGTTAAGTGTAGCCCTCTCTTCTACTCCAATAGCATCATGTCTCACACTTCCCGTTTGTGGAACTCCCTTCCTTTTACTTGCTTCCCTGATAGCTATAATTTTCAATTATTCAAATGCAATGCCAATCGACATTTTCAGATGCCTTGATCTAATTCCACGTCCTTCTCTTCATCCTTTCCTCGATCACGCCTCTTTACTCTTGCTCCCACACTCTGTAACCCCTTGCGTGCTAGTGGCACTCCCGCCTTGCTTGGGATGAAATGCTTAAATAAATATGTACATGGATTAACAAGAATCAAAAATAAATAAAATAATAATCTTTGGCTTGCTGGTACACAGAAAAATCTGTGGTTCAGAAAAGACTTTTATCTTCGTGAAAGTTCACTGACCGGCTTTGATGCTGTTGTTAGAGATGATTTGTTGGAAGTCGCCAGCTGGCCTGTCATGCTGCTGTTGTTTTATCTGATTCGTTTTGAAGCCGCCGACTGGTGTCTTGTCGAGTGGTATGTATATAGGTCGCTAGGGGATTAATTGAAGCAAGAAAATAAGTAAAACTACCCTTACAAGTTCTTTTGTTTCTGGATTTTAAAATTTTTAATTTATCCATTGCAGCTATGGAATTTTTTGCTAAAAAAGCATCCCACTATAAGAGAAGTAATCAGAAATTGGTAGAAATGCAATGTGTGTGTGTGTGCGTGTGTGTGAGTGTGTGCCTAAGGAATTAATGGACTAATTGTAATTGCGACATTTGTCTATTACTTAAAATGTTTTTCTTATATTGAATAGATGGTAAAGAAAATTTTCTAAGAAAATAAAATATTTAAAGAATTTAAATGTCCTGTCAACTTCAAATACAACGCATATATATATATATATATATATATATATATATATATATATATATATATATGTGTGTGTGTGTGTGTGTGTGTGTGTGTGTGTGTGCGTGTGGTAACAGGATAAGGAACAAATAAGAAAAAATTTGCAACTCCATCCACGGCTACATCCTGACATGCGTACAAGAACTCAGACATCACGAAAGACTTATCCTATCATTCCGTCGTATACTAATGTATATTTGATCTATATTTCAGAAAAACGGGTTGAAAATGCAACTGGAGATTTTAACAGTGTTCATTTAGACTAACTTTACCGGTTTCACAGTTCAATTATTTTCAAAAGTCAAATTGAAATAGAAAGACGTGTTTCTGTTTCGCATATTGCATTTTCAACTTCTTTTTCCGATATATTTTTACCCGTGCGGGACACATTAAAAACTTTACATTCATATATATATATATATATATATATATATATATATATATATATATATATATATATATATATATATACACATACAGACACAGACACACATACACACACACATATATATATATATATGTATGTATGTATGTATGTATAAATAAAAAGAAAGAACAGTAAGATATATAATCCGGTGTTCTTATAGATATTTTTATTTTTACAAAATAGTGCTCAATGTAAATTTACAGAGCATTAATATTATAAATTAATTGATTTAAAATATGTTTTTTTCGCTACACAGTTCTAACCATGTTTCAAAAATGGAAGGTCCGAATTTAATTTTGTAATTAAATTAAAGAAATTAGTGCCATTTCATCCTCAAGCGAATTTTTTACAAAATAGTATTCCAAAATTCGTTTGAGGATGAAATGGAACTAATGTCTTTAACTTAATTACAAAATTAAATTCGGACCTTCTATTTTTGAAACATGATTAGAACTCTGTAGCAGAAAAACCATATTTTAAATCAATTAATTTATTTTATATATATATATATATATATATATATATATATATATATATATATATATATATATATATAGTGAATAAATTTATAAAGTTCAATTGACTTATCTTTCACACGACTTCAAAGTTTCGTGTACACACTCTGTTTATCAAGGTCAGGTAAATTTATTGAATTATAAAAATATATTATTCTCGTATGGATTATCGGGCCGTATACATATTCTCTATTTAAATAAGTCCAGCTCGGAGACACTCCATTCTAGGTTGAATAAAGCTTCAGATAACTTATACCTGTGTTCGTCTTTACATTACGATCATATTTATACTCTAGATAAGAAATGCTAATCATAGACTTCAAGCACATTTCAAAATACTATTCAGTTCTCTACTGAGCAAAACATGTGAAAATTTAAAATACGTTAAAGTTAATTTTCCGTATTCCTGATTTGTGGTACTACTCAAATTCTTTATTCATTATTCATTTATATATTTCATAAACACCCACGCATATTTTTCTAGGCACGGGTCAGACGTGATTAGAAAACCAATATATTTCCTATCGAAGTCTTAAGCCGAGCTTTTGTTGCAAACTCAGCCTTCGTCCACCTGAATAAACTCGGACTGTCAACAACAGAAAACAGGAAATTAAGAGACACGGAGATCTGACACTCGTACACGATGACGGAAAAACCAACAAAGCCTCGTCATATCGAAAGGTGGCGCCCTGTTTATTAGTATCTGGTTCAGGCTAAAAACCATGCCTGAACATATCACCCATACTCGTATTCCTTCCTTCCTTCCTTCCTTCCTTCCTTCCTTCCTTTCTTCCTTCCTTCCTTCCTTCCTTCCTTTCTTCCTTCCTTCCTTCCTTCCTTCCTTCAATCTCGTTCTTTCTCATATTTTCTCGCTCTCAATCTATCTATCTATCTATCTATCTATCTATCTATCTATCTATCTATCTATCTATCTCCCTTCTTCTCTTCCACTTCTCGTTCTTCTTTTTTATCCCTTCCTCTCTTCCTGCAATTCTCTACTCCTCCTCTCTCTCTCTCTCTCCCATCTCCCGACCTACCCGTCTTTATTATTTCCTCCTACTCACCCTCTCTTTCCCGATATCCTCTTTTGCATGCCTTTCTTCCCACCCTCTCTTTCGCGCGCCATTTCTCCACCCCACTTTATTCGCCACTTTCCACTAATCTCTTTCTCTCTCTCTCACTCACTCTGTCTCATTTCTCTCTCTCACTTCTACTCTCGCTCTGACGACCTTTTATTTTCCTTGGCTCTCTCCCTCCCTCTCCCTACTTTCATCCCGTTCTTCGCTCCGCCCTTCCCCTCCTTTTTCTCCCTCTCTCTCTTTCTCTCTCTCTCTCTGTCTCTATCTACTTCAGTTTTCTCTCCATATCATTGTTTAAACTTTTTCCAGTCTCAGACGGGCAGAGACTGTGCGCTCATAGAGTGGCAACCAGTCTCAGAGGAATACGCCGATTGCAAAACCAGCTTGAAGAGAGATGGGTTATTTCGGGCTATTTAGCCGTAGTCATACCAATAATGTTATGGCCGCACTACATGCAATGCCCTTAAGCTTCGAACAGGTTAGGAGACCAATGACGAATCTTATTTGATTTATTCTATCACTTCTTCATGACTATCTATAACTTATATACCTAATCTCATTCCGTTTTTTTTTTTTTTCTCACAACCTATATTCAACAGCTATGTGGGACACCTCAGCATAGTGTAATGGTTAGCAAGCCTATCTCGTTAGAATAATTACGAATGGATAGGGAGTGAGGTCATCACATGGTGTCTTATCCTTTCGCCATTCCGCCACATCTAAGTTACGCTTAGAAAATTACTATATTCACCAGCCATTCTCCAGACGGATTAATTTGGACGAAATACCTTAGGATTGACCATATGCCCGTCCGAATCGTTGACATGGCAAATATCACATAAACGTAAGAATTCTAAAACCAACAAGTATGGGGGTGGGGTGGATATGCAAATAAAACCGACTAAGAACTGAACAAACCATAATAATGCCAAGCAGACGACATAAAAAAAAAACAAAGAGCTTATTAAATGAGCTACGACATGAAACCGTGGAGTTTATCGCTGTTCGTAAGAGAGTTTAGTAGGAAAGGCTGAGCAGAGTTGGGGTCGTATATTCGACATTGTTTTATACGCTTTTGCAGACCTGCCTATCGTTAAACCAAATCAGTTATCTTTTTTTCTTCGTTTTGTACTGACGCATAGCTCTGCCGTTGGTACATTATGGATGCCTTGAAAGTTAGACGGCCTTTCCTTACAGGCAATGTGACCTTTTTCTCTGACTCTCGAGGCTACTGCCTCTGGGACCCATCAAACCACACTAGAACGGACGACGGAACTTTTTCTTTGGGGGCAGAATCACACACATGGAGATTTATGCTGGTATGTGCAAATACGCGGGATAAGGATTTTCATATTAGTGCAGCTCTATTTGTAGGATCTCATATGCGTCTGTGTATGTGTGTTTGTGCGTGTGTGTGTGTGCTCGCGCCTGCCCACGTGTGACCAAGCGCTGTTTGTAGGCTCGTGAGGCAAAAGGCATCTATATGCGTGGTGTATAAATGCGCTCATACATACATAGGCGACATACGAGCGAGGTCAAACTCACCCACGTACTATATATATATATATATATATATATATATATATATGTGTGTGTGTGTGTGTGTGTGTGAGCGCGCGCGCGCGTGTGTGTGTGTGTGTGCAGGTATGTAGAAAAATAGGAAAGAACGACGTTAGGTAAATAATCCAAGGTTTTTTAGTATTTTTGTTTTTATTTTTTTTTAAATAATAATTAATATATATATATATATATATATATATATAATTATTTATTTAAAAATATGATTCCAACGCTACATAAGAGTTCTCATGTTTCAAAGCAAGACCCGAAAACTTCAATATAATTATTTGACTTAAACTGAATTAAAGTACTAAGCTCTGTTCCATCTTCAAGCGAAATTTTATTTGGAATAACTTATTCCTGAAATTTACGTGTTTTATAAGCATATTCATTATTGAAATTAAGATTACTATGGTAATGGCTAGAGCAATTGTTTAAAGAAAAGGGGCGTATGGCTTAATAATTTGTATCAATATCTCAGTTACATTCACAGATGTCGAGTCAGGGTAAGGTTGGGGTGTCTAAATTTAAAGCGGAAGATGACATCGTCTAGTCTGGTTAAGTGTCTATGGAGATGGGTTTTGTGTATACAAAAAAAAAGCTGTCGTAAGTCGCTAACATTTGTTTTTTTGACGGCTTCATAAAGGGTTATCTTTATTTTTTATTCTTATTTTTTTTATTTTTTTTTATTTTTTTGTAGGGCATTTAAACTATTTATTTAGACTATAAAAGATTTAAAAGTCTTTAGGTGATTTTTTGTATATATATATATATATATATATATATATATATCAAAAATCACCTGAAGAGTTTTAAATCTTTTATATTAATATTATCAGCTCTGCACATTTAGTTATTTAGTATTGTGTATTGAGCACTTTTTTAAAATACCCGCCCTCTCGTCTGAATCCAGTTTGTCCAAAAAATTTCATATATATATATATATATATATATATATATATATATATATATATATATATATATATATATATATATATAATGTTAAAACTATATATAAACTAACGCCCTTTTTTATTTATTAACTTTTATTGAATAGAAATAAATGGCAATAGTTTAAGATGGATTAAGATTAACTGGTTTACTTATTCAGGAATGGTTACATCTTAATTTCGAGTTAAGGTTGATAGGACGAAGTGGTGCAATTGATTGGTCATGAAGATCACCAGACCTCACACCACCAACCCTTGAATTAAATCAAGCAATGTCTAATAATTTTTTGAATTTAATGTAGAAATGTATCCAATAGTTTTACAAGTGCTCATATGTTTCAGCGTTCTATTGGACATGAAGGTGGGCATTTTGAACATGTTAAATAATTTGGTAATGGCAATAAAATCCTTTTTGGTCTAATGTGGCAATACTTATACTTTTTCTTAAATTAGTATCATTTATTTTTGGTTCATTAAATGTTCATAAATGCATGAGCATATGATAATAATAAAAAACTAATATGAAAATACGTCAAATTACTAAAATATTTTAAGTCGAGCCATGCGTAATACACACTTAGGTGATCATGTCTCTTTCGATACATGACTGACGAGGAAGAATATTTCAAGCAGTAGGTTGCCATTTCATTCTGCGTAGACCAGTTGCCACCCCGGACTGTCCTGCTATTTACTTATAGCTGAGGGGAGAATAAGAGGATTCATACCTTTCCCAAGGGTAGTAAATGTAATGGAGACCAGGCAGATTTTTCCCGCAGTAGGCTGCCATCCAAGGCTATACAAACTGGTTTGCCTGCTATTTAATCATAGAGGAGGATTTATACCTTTCGCAAGGGTATTAGCACGCTATCCATTACTCCACTGTCATAACAGCGTTCATTGTAGTCAGAGACTTATATATCACTTGAATTACTACTAGATATAATATAAAAGTACATCATGTATAAGAATACCGTGTATAAGAATATTGTATATAAGAATAGCATATAAAAGAATATCATCAGAATTTAGGACAGAGAATTGGGAAGTTATTCCGTTATAATTTTGCCAGATCACCAGAAACTTATACTTGCCAAAAATACTAATGTTTATTATTTGCATAATTTTCCTTTATTTATGAATGATTTTCAGTGTATCGAATCTAAAGAATGAGAAAGTTTCGTACGTTTCATTTTTCATGTAGAATAATTTGCACTTGAAGCAACCATCGTGAATAAGAAAGATAAAAATGCCTGGTTTGTTGTGGGTGAGGCATGAAAGAGAATGCTAATCTTTTATTTGGCACCAGTGTGCTAACAAGTCGCACAATTAAGTGAATAATGATGGAAAGGCAATAGAGGGCGCACTTTGTCATTGTCACGTGTCACTTCTCTAAATTGTTATTTCAAAGGTGAAAGGATTTAGATAATGCACGAATTTTGAAAGTTGAAGTGATTTAAATAATACATGAGAATTTCAAATCTCCTAAATCGGCCTTGAAGAGGAATTGCCAAAGCTAAACAGGATGACATTTCGTGATGTTTGCTCTTTGCCATGTTAATTCATGGTGACTACTTAATAGATAGATAGATAGATAGATAGATAGATAGATAGATAGATAGATAGATAGATAGATAGATAGATGCGATCTTGCATAAATCACCGAGTATATAAAAATCCAAAAAGACTTATCTAATATCCATGATAGATAGATAGATAGATAGATAGATAGATGCGATCTTGCATAAATCACCGAGTATATAAAAATCCAAAAAGACTTATCTAATATCCATGATAGATAGATATATAGATAGATAGATGCGATCTTGCATAAATCACCGAGTATATAAAAATCCAAAAAGACTTATCTAATATCCATGATAGATAGATAGATAGAACTATGCATCAAACACCAAGTATGCATAAATCCAAAAAGACATATTTAATACCCCTTGTCTAATATCCATGATAGATGTATAAATCCGAAAAGACATATCTAATATCCCTGACCTAATATCCTACATAGTTAAGATAGATAGATAGATAGATAGATAGATAGATAGATATTTGTAATTATATTTTTTTAACTTATGCTTGATATGATCATAGTAATGATCATATCTATTCTAATAAATAAGTAGATCTGTGTAGGGACTTAGGATGAGAAATCGGAGACCCGAGTTCGAATTCCAGCCTGTTTCTTTACACTCATTTATGCGCAAATGCCTTTGGAAAAGGTAGAAATCCACCTCTTCTGTCGCCCCAGCTATAGGTTGAATGACTAGACTTGTATCTAGAAAAATCATTGTCATTCTCCAAAATTGTTAATGCAATAATCACTCACGAAAAGAAAGAATTCTTACCATCCAAAATACGGTTCGCATTTAAATAGCCCCAAATGGGTTGATAAGCCGTAAAAAGCAAATCAACCAATCAAAACCTTACTAGAATAGATAGATAGATAGATAGATAGATAGATAGATAGATTAATGATATAGTTCTTTAAGGCTTTCTCACTCTTCCTCTCTCTCTCTCTCTATCTAACTCTCTCTCTCCCTCTCTCTCTCTCACTTTCTCTCTCTCTCTCTCTCTGGTCAATAAGATGTAATTTTGGTGGTGTGTCTGTCGAAATGGATAAAGGATCGGAATGAGTCGGTTCCTTATATACATGCAAATACGCTTTGGAAATATATGAATCCACCTCTTCTGCTCCTAGCTATGGGTTAAATAGTAAAACTTCTATCAGAAAAATAATGATCATCGCCCCAAAAATACTCGTAAACCGAAAATATGCTTCGGCTTTAATATTAGGTTGGTGCAAAAATAATGTCGTTTTCTCACATATGTTACTATCCGAGAAAACGACATTATTTTTGCACCAACTTAATAGCAACAAAAAAGGCTGATAAAACGTAAAAAATAAATCAAACGATCAATCTCTCTCTCTCTCTTTCTCTCTCTTTGTGGGGGGTATGGACAAAGAGTTAATAATGTTCATATTTCTCCTTCACTAGATAGATACATAGGTATGGACAGCTGAGGTACATATATAGAGACAGACGAAATGTCTGGGACGCCTACTAAGGAAAGAGTAAAAGAAGGTTCATTGTTCGATTGGGTTACATATTAATGAAAATATCAATAATTAATAATAAATAAAACATTTCCGGTCCGAAAACGAAAGCCTTAATGCAAATATATCTTAATATAAGTATGAAAATGAATTATTTTAAGATAGTAATAGATATGTTTTACTTTTTATATTAAAAGCGAAAATTTCTCAGAAAATGTACTTAGAAGATAAAATTAATAAACGCATTTATTTCAAAATGCGTAACGGCAGCAAAACAGCGTGCATTTATTTATTTATTTAAGTGATGTGACACATATAGCTTCTTCACCTGTCAAGTAGTTGTTTATAAAAAGTTATAATGTAGTGCATTGAATTGTATAAATATATGTTGTGCTATGCATATTTAATTTATTTTAAAATGTTGTAAGAATGCATTATGAATATTTATTATTTATCACAGACATAAAATACATTATTTACATTATTCATACCATTTTCCTCATCTTTCTCACTGGATCTAATCAAACCCTTTATCCGTCCTGCCATGTGTTCTCAAGGACACATGGCACAGTGGATAAAGGCATTGGTAAGATAAAGGCGTTGGTTAGATCCAGTGACAAGACCCAAGGAGCGTGAGTTCAATTCTTAAGGCAGTGGAGAACTTTTAGAGGGAAATTAACAGGGGATAACTGATAACTGTCATCCATTAAACGTCGCACGAAGAACTAGAACAGTCTACCCCAGTAAGCGAAATAGAGGCTTAAGTTCGACATTCCAACCACCTGAAGAAGGGCGGAGCGTACAACAGCCGAAACGCTGTGATTAACATGTGGACAAAGATGAGGACAATAGTCCGAATAATGTGAATAATGTACATAATACCTCATCTCAGAAATATAGACAGATACAGACATATAATAGTTGAAATATAATATGAAAAAAAATCTACACGGATTGATATAGGACTGTGAATCGAAAATAAACACTGAATTTCCTATTTAAAATGTCAAAAAATGTAAAAATAAAAATGGCCCTAGCCCAATAAGACCTTATCTAATTTTAATGAAACTCACAAGTTACGGTGTAATGGTAAGGATAATAAAAGTTACGATATGCTCCTAAATTCGTTTGGTTATTGAGCTGTATGACACACACCAACATACACACACACACACACATATATATATATATATATATATATATATATATATATATATATATAGCTGGCCACTCGTATTTGAGGATACCCGTCTACTAGGGTGGCTAGCCAATCCCTATTGCAAACGCTTTATTAAACAACCCCAGCTCTTCATCCGAGAAATTTGAAGACTGTATTTTTATTTTTACTCCCTTTATTTCTTTCTCTCTTTCTCTTTCTCTCTCTCCCTCTCTCTCTCTCTCTCTCTCTCACACACACACACACTCTCTCTCTCTCTTTCTCTCGCTCTCTCTCTCTCTCTGTCGCTTTCGTTTTCACCCTCTCTCTTTTTAGAGGGGAACGACAATTCAGAATCAAATGTCCTTCCATATTAAATTTTTTTTTCTGCGAAATTCTATAAGCGAAACAACATGCGAATAATAAAAGCTCCTGGGATAAAAATAGCAACAAAACAAATACTATCTCATAAAAATAATATTAGAGAGAAAAAAATAGAACGAGAAAGGGTTTGAATAGATTGAATGTCGATACAATCGCTATGGTATGGATAATATGATTTTGGTTCGCTGATATATGTCTCGACATATTTCGTACAGAAAGAAAGATCTTTTCTTTTTCATTTACAATACTGGACGTCATCCAGCCGACATTTATTTTCACAACTTCATAAGTAGACGAGCAACGTGAAAAATATTCACTGTGACAAGACGTTTCAACATTGGCTTAAGCCACGCGTAAGCAAAACATTCTTTTTATGTTTTCTAAGCTTAGCTCAGCGCAACACACGGCCATAAGTGAGGGGTGTTCAGTTCGTAATAATGCCCTCCTGTATTTGCATTGTGACGTCCCCCCCGGTGTCGCTGCGCCAAATGTGACGTCTGCCGGGCTGCGTCCGTCGTGCTATCCTGTCCTGTGACGACCAACTGGTTTGGTATTGGTCGGGGCACCAAATGTGACGTTCTAACCTTTTGGTGATTCGGATGGGAATCTTGTTAGATTCGGTATCAGCCTTGTCGTTCCCAGCTCGCCTCCAACGTCTGGTTACCGAAGTAACTGCTTTGATTTCCAGTCTAACCTACCCACGTTGTGAATTGATCTTAGGCAGACGAAATCAATCAGTCGCTGGGCCGTAATGCAAGCCGAGTTCGAACAAGGGTGATATCGCACAAGTATATGTAAGAGAAAATAAAATAATAACTCGAAAAGTTCAAATGTGTTAAAAAAGGATAACAATATTTTATATCTGGTTGCTGAATACAGGACTGCGTCTACTTCCCAACCCGCTATATGGATTCGTGACACGTTGTGTTTGTTAGGCGAGTCTTAACATCTTAATTTGTTTTTTCTTTAAGAAACTGGTTCTTGGTGTATCTTCAGGCGATATTCGTAAAACTTGTTTTGGTGGTGTGAGTCAAAGTCGTTCTTCAAAAATAAATTGTTCTTGGCTAGAAGTTGAGTTCTGAATTGCGTGGATATCTTTCAGTCAGCTGTTCTGCAAGGCGGGCCCAACTCAGCTGCGAACTTCACTGCGAACTTAACTGGAACTCGAACTCGAACTCATTTCGCTCGCTGCGACTTTGCTTATATGGGCGCCGACCAAAACCGGGGTGGCCTTGTCGGGGTTTGAAGTTGCTTGATAATTCTCAACCCACAATACACTTATTTGGTTTTGGTCAGGAAAATTTTATTATTTTCCATTTTTGGAAGTCTTCTCGTCCTCACACCTTCTCCTGTTCTCGTATTGGCATCTCACCATACCCTCAGAGGGTGTCAACGGGTTTCCCCTCTCTCTCACAGTGGCATCTCACACCTATCCACTCAATGGGTGCCAACAGGCCTCCCCTCCTGCTTCACATAATTACCTCCGCCGGGCTCTCGTTATCATTCAGCCAATGGGCGCTCAGCAGCGTGGGTGTGGCCAGACTAGCCTCGATTTAAAAATCTTGCTCCAAGAAAAAAATATTTTTATCTTTTTTTTTTTCACTTTTTCTTTTCCTTCTTCTCCCCGAGGAGACCTCACACCCTAGACTCCTTATCTTTAACCGTATTACCTGGAATTCGTCAATTAGCTTTTCGCCAGCATCAAGTGGGTGACGTATTTGCATTCTTGGTGCCAATTTATGATCCGTTAAAATAATTTCGCCACCACAGCCAGTTTTCGACACAAAACAGATGCCTTTTTCCAAACGGTATCTGCTCATAGACAAAAGCTTAACCTTTCCTTCATGGTGGTCAGCGGACACTTTTGTATTTGTAATTTTGCGACACAGTTAATTTTTATCTATTTAGAATTCTGTCTCTGAGGATATTTGGCTAACCTGGAATTCGTCAATTAGCTTTTCGCCATCACCAAGCGGGTGGCCCATTAGACGTTTTCGCATTCTGGCGCTATCTATTCCCGATAAAATAAGTTCGCCATAATGGCCAGGTTTCGACACAAAACAGATGTCTTTTCTCTCAATGATTTCTACATATAGACAAAGGCTTAACCTTTCCTTCATGGTGGTCAGCGGACACTTTTGTTTTTGTAATTTTTCGACACAGTTAATTTTTATATATTTAGAATTCTGTCTCTGAGGTTATTTGGCCAACCTAAGAATTTCTTCTTATCACCTAAATTTAATTCTGGCGTTTCCTTTTTTTTCTTTTTTTTTACTTCTTTCTCCCTTTTAGCAAGCCAAATAGTGTCACAGCATGCTGAACACCAAACCAATGCGAAGCGG
>OZ010581.1:27406431-27453931 GCA_963932145.1 Acanthosepion lycidas
AAATGTAGTGGCCTGTTGCATGAAACAGCCTGTTGCCTCTTAGCATTGACTTCCCTTTTGTATATATATATATATATATATATATATATATATATATATGAGTGTGTGTGAGTGTGTGTGAGTGTGTGTGTAAAATTTAAAATCCTCTCTGGTCTCTAACAAAGCTTACAAACTTTTACAATAAAATTCTTTAAAACAATTTTTCCTAATTCACATCGACAGCCAAATAATTATAAGAATCTAATGTGTGTTTTGATAATAGTGAGCTATACTGAAAAGAATTATCAGTTACCTTTATTTATTGAATGATGTCTCCTGGCTAAAAAGCCTTCGTCGACTCATTGTTAAGAGGTTACTACGTTAACATAGGAACCCAGGGACAATGTAAATCATTCTAATGACGGTTCGTACGGTCAAAAGTTTAAGCCAGCGAGATTCTTGAAATGTAGTGGTCAATGCTGAAAAGTTTTCTCACATATGAACAGAAGACTTGAAGAAACAATGAGATATGGTTCTATTTAAGTGTTGAGAATACTATGGATACGGTATGTGGGCAACGAGGAGGTTTTAAAGAAAACAGAAACAAAATGGCACTTTAGCTAGAATGATAAAGAGACAGTTAACAGTTCTGGAATACATAATGAGAAAAGAGGCTGAAAAGTTCAACACTCACAAAAGACAAGCCAGATAGGCAGAAGCTAACCTCGTATTTAATCAGATTGTGTAAATGGATGGCTGAAAGGCTATTGGGAGATATATTAAGGGCAAGACACATAACTGAACTAAAAAGGAAAGGGTATTGTGGAGATTCAAAATCGCTCGTGTCTTGATCGGCTGATTGATTTTGTTAAACGGCATATCAACCTCTATAGGTAATATAATGCAGAAATGGAAATATTTTGTACACAATTTTATGGCTTCAACTAAATATATTTGGAATGCTATTATATGCTGTCAACTGCAAATAAAATGCCGTATTGGTCATTTTTCTGTAAATATGAATTTGTTGGTTGATTTTGTTTAGCAGATATTTCGTACGTAATTTTATGCTTTCAGGATAAAGGCATGTTTTTTTTAAAATATATATATATTTGTAGATCATAAAAATTGTTATTACTCATTTTATAAAAAACATGTACGTCGATTTTTGTTTGGGAGCGAGGGAGGTCATTATTTGCCCACAGCTGGGACCCTAACAGGTGCTACCACCCCGAGTCAGGGTCAACAGCAGTTAACAAAACAAAACCAGTGATTTTTTTTTTAATTATTTAATCCAAAGAAAGGCGTTAATGCCCCTAGTACGCAGGGAATTACGGAGAATGAAAGTGAAAGAAAAACTTGTAGTTATCAGGGAAGCAAGTAAACGGAAGGGAGTTCCATTGTTGATAAGCGCGAAGTAATTGTTGGAGTAGAAATGGTGTTTGTATTTAACTATTTCAACAGTAAAAGGGAAGGACCCCAGGCGTCTTAAATTCATGTGGTCGGGACACTAGGGTGAAAAAAAAGCTTGTTAGAGCAGTTGCCATGAAAATATTTGTAGACAAGACAGAGGGAAGCCACGTCATGTCGGTGAGAAAGTGACAGAAGTCGAGATGCCGAATCAGGATCTATCACATTGCAGATCCTTCAAGAACCTATGGATCAATAGCAGGAGCACCAGACCAGATATGGCAACAGTATTTAATGCATGGGCGAATGGTATTGTGAATGTGCAAAATGGACACAATGAACCAACTTTCCTTGCAATAGATGCAGCTATTGATTGAATGTGGTCGTTCCGCTTTAAGTCAGTTGAAAACGTGACGCCAAGAAGGCACAGTGAGACGATCTCCAGAAATTGAACTTCAGCCATGCTGATGGCGGGCATGCAAGTTTCTTTATAGTAGTTAAATGAGAGTTGTTTTGGGGGCATTAAAATTGCATATCTGAATTTTTGAAAGTTACAAATTCATTCATTTGAAAGAAAAACATTGTTTCATCTTCTATTTATCTTTTAAAACGGAGAAAAAAACATGGAAGATATAACAAATTAAGAACTAAATATATCTAATGTTTTAAATGAACAAAACCTACGATATCTGTCGTACTAATGGAGAGTCAATACGGCAGAGATTTGACAACCATTCGTATCGAAAAAGCTACAGGAGTAATGATTTGAGAGATGAATTTTCTAACCACTTAGTCACAGTGAAAAGCCCATTTTCCAGTATAGATTTAGCACATCAGGTTTGAATTTTGAGTCAATAGGTAAAAATGAACAAGAGGCATTTGCATTCATTGAACTAAAACAGATCTTTTGAAATAGAAAGTTAACTATATTTGTTTGTATTTTAGAATTCGATAACATGTGAAAAAAAAAAAGTTAATCATGTTCTCTTTCTTTTTCTTTCAGGTGAGGGCCTATTTTTCTAATCTCTATGAGCGAAATCAATGCGCCCTAAGGTACGTGACTTCTGACACAAAATATATAAAAATTTAAAGGTCAAAGTTGATCTCCTCTATGCCATAAAATGCAATCAGTGGAACAGTATATATATATATATATATATATCGAGTAGGGATAGGAATCCGACAAAATGAGAAGATAAAGAAAAAGTGGAAAACAGATCTAACATGTTTCACTTTATTTATAGATCTATCTTGATCTCTGACGAAGATTTAATTAGGTGAAACACGTTAGATTAAGATCTGTTTCCTTGTTCTTTATCCTCTCACACACACACGCACACACACACAAACAACACACGCACACACACACACACACACACACATAAATATAATATAATATAATATAATATAATATAAAAGTCTCAAACACTAACATTCCATGGTTATAGTTTATTACATTGGAATCATAATCATAATCCAATTCATCAGACCTACAAATTCAAAAAATCATTGAATTTGTAGGTCTGATGAATTGGATCGTGATTACGATTCCAATGTAATACATTCTAACCATAGAATATTAGTGTTTGAGCCGTTTATATTATAAATTTTACTCTGTCCTGGACATTCAGTTCTAGCTAGATTCTATCCTCTTGGGAATTTATATATATATATATATATATAGATAGATAGATAGATAGATAGATAGATAGATAGATCACTAATATTATCTATATATATATATATATGTGTGTGTGTGTGTGTATGAGGAGGATGAGGATATTCTCCGCATAAAACAGAATGTGAATGAGCCCCGAGCTGCACATTACGCTGCTCGTTTTTACGAGTCGATAATATTTGGCGACAATTCGACAAGCAGTGTAATGTGGCGTTGCAACTCAGACCAGACATCAGGTTCGTTGACAGGACGCAGTTTCTTACAGTCAAACGCTCGTGGCTTAAAAATTACCCTATCGTCAAAACATTACCCATAAGTGTAAAATAAAACAATTTCTAGCAGTAAATTTTACTCTTGGGCTGTAACCTACTGCTATATGCGAACGGAGTAGAAACGCGTAGGTGAGAGGGGTGCACAGTCCAGCCAACCGCTGTCCGTTCGGCGACGCCTGTTACCTCCCTCTGTATGCCTTTTCGCAGAATGGTAGTTTGGGATTAACTTATTTGCTCGGAGAGCCGAGTTCTAATTCCAGTTGGGTTCATTGTATTGATTTACGCAAATTACCCTTGGGAAAGGCATAAATCCACCTCTTCTCTTCCCAGCTATGGATTAATTAGTAAACCTTGTATCACTAAAATATTATTATCTCAAAAAATATTCTTAAAATCAAAAAATATTTTTTTAACGTTGTTATGGTCCAAGTTCCTTGTATCACGGTGATGGTCCAGGGTTAGAACCAATGAAAGAATAACACGAACAAAGGTATGAATTACAAAGATATATTACAACAGAAATATAATACAAAGAAGTAGAATTATTAGTAATGACTATCAGATTTGGTTAGAGTGAACTATGTTGTCTCGACAAGTATCACTATTCCAATGTCCTTATAATATGCTCTCAATTATCTCTCCACGTCTTACAATCTCCTCATACCTCTTGAGAGGCGTAGTATTTATAATGTCAGGAATAGTCCATTATTATTATGGGTAAGTTCCCATAACAAACTTTAAATAAGTTATCAAAAGGAGTGATAAGCCGGAAAAAACGAATCCGTCAATCAAAACAGATTTGAACAACAAAATAATCATATAGGCAAAAAGCAGAAGTTTTTAGAGAATGAGGGAAAATTCATCTTCAACCTGGCTTTAATGCCAAGACGATTTAAAAGATAATTTATATGTCCGTTTCCAGAAGACAAGCGAATAACGTTAAATGAAAGGGTGAAAACTGGGGGGAAAAAAATCAAACATGACAGTCGTACCCATCGTTGTTAGAGCACTTGGAATAATTTTGGAGTGCTTTGTAAAAGCTTTCATGGACACGGAAATACTGCAAGAAATACGCTAAACGACATTTATTAAAAAAATCAGCAAAAACGCAAAAAAGTTTCAGCAAATTAATTAAATTAAAAGTAATTGATATTTTTTATTCCTGAAAAGTACTACGAAGAAAAGAGAAAATTTTGCTTTCTTGAAGGTACTTGCTGCCACTTAGTGAGAACCCCTAAGGGCACATGGCACAGTGGATAAAGGTGTTGGTTAGATTCAGTGACAGGACCCAAAATGTTGTGAGTTCAATACCCAGTCAAGACGGTAGAGAACTTGGATAGGTGAATTAACAGGAGATAACTGATAATTGACATCCATTAGACATGGAACGTGGAACTAGAACAGTCTACTCCAGCGAGTGAAATAAAGGGTTAAGTTCGACATTCCAACCACCTGAAGAAGGCCGGAGTGTACAATGGCCTATACGTTATAAAAAATATTGGCGAAAAAGATGAAGACAATAGTCCGAATAATGTAGATAGTGTACATAATACCTAATCTCAGAAATATAGACAGATACTGAAGGGCCGAAACGTTGTGATAAATATGGCAACAAAGATGAGGAAAATAGTCCAAATAATGTAAATAGTGTACATAATACCTCATTTCAGAAATATAGACAGATACTTAAGTGCCGAAACGTTGTGATAAATATGGCAACAAAGATGAGGACAATAGTCCAAATAATGTAAATAGTGCACATAATACCTCATCTCAGAAATATAGACAGACAAACACTCAATAAATCCACATAAAAATAGTAGGCTTATGTCCTTCTTTATGGCTGGCCACTCGTATCCGGGGGTTCCAGTCTACTAGACAGCTAGCTAATCCCTATTATAGATGCCTTGTGACTTCATGCTAGTTCTGTCTGCCCAATTTCACTCACAAGGCGTGGGTTTTCAGACACTTTCTACATGCTAGGATCTCCTCCTCTAGAAGTCACCTACCTAAAACAATCGACCATGGTGAGATATCGAACCTAGATCTCAGCAACCGAACGTTCTAACCATTCGGCCAAGTGCCCAAATTTTGACTTATGTAGAAACTAGCAAAATAGTTACTATCGCTTTCAATAGGGTCCTCTGTAGCGGGAAGTGAAAATAGCCATAGCAGAAGAAATAAAAGCGGTATTATTAAACTCTTTTCTTCTTTTTTTTTTCTTTCGAAACATACAGAAATGTAGAGTGAAGGTTGATGGAAGTGTGCGAATTAATGTCGGCTTGATCGTGTCTGTCTCAGCGTAAAGCCGAAAATCTGCTCCGAAGAGAAATATTCTTTCCTGACAGAAAGCACTTATGTTGATGTCAGCTGCGATGGAAAGTGGTAAATTTAATTGTGAAACAAAAGGCGAGGGCAAAAAGAAAAAAAAAAGATAGAATTAAGCAAAAACACACACACACACACAAAAAGATGAAGATAAAAACGGAATAGAAAGAAAATTCAGGAAATAGAAAAAAAAAAAAAGTTTGCTTCTGTTCGGTGAAAAGCGGGCTGAAAATGGATTCTTCGAGACAATTTGGAACGAAAACACCAAACTCGACATGCCCCGCTATGACAGCTTAATGGTAAGGTATTGGAACTGAAGTCACAAGGGTAAATACTTAAAACACCGTAATGGACAAATGAGAAATTTTAATCACCTTTCGACTGAAAAATGAGATTTTAAGTGTACCTCATATTTATTATAGTCTGGCACAAGATTTTACACGTGAGTATCAGCTTGACTACAATAAACTATTAGCGTCAGAGATTTAGAAATATAAATAGAATATATAGTTAAGCAAAACTATCAATTGGACTTCTAGCCAGAAAAAGTCTTATCCTGTTTATACGTTAATGTTTCGACTTCACGAGATAGATAGATAGATAGATAGATAGATAGATAGATAGATAGATAGATAGATAGATAGATAGAAAAATGGACTAGTTACAGACAACCAGATAGATAGATAGATATGATACATGCGAACTTGCACAAATATATAAAACGTATATAAAAATCCAAAAAGACATATCTAATATCCCTGATCTAATATTCATGATAGACAGACAGAACTAAGTCATCTTGCATCAAACACCAAGTATGTATGAATCCAAAAAGACATATTTAATACACCTTGTCTAATATCCATGATAGATGTATAAATCCGAAAAAACATATCTAATATCCCTGACCTAATATCCAGCATAGATAGATAGATAGATAGATAGATAGATAGATAGATAGATAGATAGATAGATAGATCCGAAAAGTAACCTCTATCCCCAATTTATTATCATAGATAGATATTTAATGCTGAAAAGACCTATCTAATGTCCCTGATTAATATCTATGATAGATAGATAGATAGATAGATAGATAGATAGATAGATAGATAGATCTGAATAGACATATTTAATATCCCTGACTTAATATCCATGATAGATAGATAGATAGATAGAGAGAGAGAGAGAGAGATAAACCTGATCTTGCTTCAATCTTCAAGTATGCATAAACCCGAAAAGACATATCTTATATCCCTGATCACCTTCATCTACAGCTGCATAACAAGTAATTTCATCTTAATGAGGTTGCTTGCGAGCTGACCATTTCTTCCTCCCAATCGGACTTAATCTTTTAACACCTGAATAATTGACCACTGATGGTGAAACAGGCAAAGAGGGCGGAAATTTTACATGCTTCATTGATACAAAGAGGGCTTTGGAGATATTAATTCCCCTCTTGCTATTGCGTGAAATTAGTGCAACTCCGATAATCGAAGTCGAAACGACGCCTAATTGGGAGAATCGGTAAATTCTTACTTTAAGCAGGTAGAAATTACGTTAATATATAATTTCAGTTCCAAGAAACCATCTTATATGAAATCGACTTCATAAATGATGATGAGCTTGAAAGAAGCCCAACAGCAAATCTGAATTGCAAGAACGATAGATTGGTCATTAATAAATTTAAGAACACCCAAGAATGATTCGAAGATTTTACCAAGAAAATTAGGAAATCTTGTCTGTTCGGAAAGAAAAATCAGTGAACCGAGTTCGAATTCTAGTCATGTTTATTACATTTTTTTTTTCACAAATACCTTTATAGATGCATCTCTTCACCCTCCTAGATATGGGTTAAATAACACGACAGTCTTTAACCTTGGCGAAGGAAGACTCTGATTGCAAATTGGAGCAGGTTTGTTTCAAAACATCGTAGCACGCTATATGTTAATATATGTGGATAATATGGTGGTTCAATTTTAAATAAATAAAATATTAGATCAATAGGAGAGTCCACCATAAATAAAAGCAATTTTTGCTAAATTTAACCGGTTGGTGATACTTTTTTGCCATGTATAAGGGAAATCAAAATTGAGGATGAACATTCCAAAGCTCATAGTTTGTCCTGTTTCTCTTCAAGACGTTTCGACCTTTTAGGCATTATCAGGAACTGCAGGACAAGATTACTGTCGTGCGCGCTCTCACATAAAATATAACTAAGATCTGCTCGTCCTAGTTGCTGTATAGACTTCATTTTAGCTCTGTAGGTATTTGGCTAGCTGCCCTGTGAAGACAGGTAGGTTCTGATACGTTGTCGCGGTACGATTTAACAAGATTAGTTATTAATTTGACACTTCTGAAGTAACTACGGAAACAAAACAAGCAAATAGTCAATAAATATAGAGGAAAATGCAGAAGCAAACCGAGCTATTCATTAATTTTGTTTTTAATAATTTCTTTTTAAGCAAGTCGATAATGCCACTAAGACGCAGGACATTACAGGGAGTGAAAGAGAATGAGAAGAATTTAGTGAGAAGCAAACGGACAATAGCATAGATTTTTTAAAAATATAATTGCCGAAAACGGTTTTAGAAACGATGATTTCCGCTTAAAAGCTACATCAGAAACAGGCCCACAGGTTGTGTTTGACTTATTTTTTTTTTTATTATAGAACTAATGATTTATTTTATTACTTTCATTCCCTAAAATCTGAACCCATAGACAAAAGTGCATATTTTTAAGAAATGAAATTTTCAAAGCATTTTATTGAATTGGAATATTAACAAATAACATTTTCAATATGTTTTCCATCATTTGTGAGGCAAAGGTTGATGCGTTTTGCAAGATTCACATGAACCCAATGCAATAATTCCAAATTGCCGTACATTTTAGCACATTTACACTTCATGCGTTAAACAAGTGTGTTGCATCTGTCATTTTCATTGCGTACACCTTCTCCTTTAGTATTCCCCAGAAAAAGAAGTCAATTCTTTCTTCTTTCAACAAAACTATGTTTAGTTTAAGGGGGCAAAAATTATATAGTCAATGAGATTTATTAAGTGTCCAGACTTTAGTACACTTACAGTTGAAAAATTAGTTTCTTTCATGATATTCAAATCGTCGACCGTCATCTGCAACAAATTGGAAATTTACTAGAATTTAAGAAATGCGTCCTCCATGATTTGAGATAAACGAACCTTAAAGCAAAATTAGGTTTCTGCAGATCTTAGAATTTCATGGACGCATCTTCGCACTTTTGGAAAGAATAGTGACTGGTAAATAAAAAAAATGGGTATTTTACAAGAATAGAAATTGGCACTAAATGAAAACAAACGCCCTCCAGTGAAAGTTTTAGCAAATGTTCCATGAGATCGTGATGGTAAGTTACTCGATGTTTTCAGTCGATGTTCCGGTTACGTCACATATCGACTGACAGCAATTACAGGTTCTAGACAGTTCTTCGAAGCAAAATAGGCCCAGTTTGATTAATCTCGAAAGAGGCTTCTCCATCATGATAATACACGTCCCTTACACAAAAGACCAGTTCCGAAAAGATTGAAGACCTCGTCTGGCAAAATATTCTACACTTTTCTTATTCCCCTGATCATGATCCATCAGATTAAACCCTGTTTCAGCGTTTACAGCAACCTCTTGATGGACACATCAAGAGGCGGGAACTAAACTCTTTGCATTCTTTGCTTGCAAACCAAACAACTTTTCAAAATCAATATTCTTCTATGTAGACGATCATTACACGATACAACTTCCTATCCCCCGTGGCTCTTAACAGTTTTTCACCTTTTGCTAAGGTTTCCGTCGCCTTTCAGCCATGCCTCCGCACAGACTCGTCAGCTAAAGTTCCTCTATCTTTGCTTGCTCTCAGTATATTCCGTGAGGATTATCTTCTCCAAGTCTTCTTTCCTCATTATGCGTTCAAGAAATTTCACTAGACTTTTCCTGATTCTGAGTAGAGGTTCCCTTTCTGCTGCCATTTTTTTTCATACTTCGTTATTGCTTAATCACTCCGTCCATGGAATTTTCAAAATGTGTATAAGGAAGCTTATTAACCGCTGGAAGGAATTTATCGATAAAGACAAAATACAGATTAAATGAATTAAATTTAACTGACCAGGATTTTCTCATATTCTTTAGGCCCTAAAATCGGATATCGTTTATTTTAAAACCTAATATTTGTTAGAAATGACAACTGTGAAAAGCTGAAATTTTGACAACTGGTAGTCGTTATCATCCATAATAACATACTAAAATTTGAATCATTTGCAAAGGATAGAAAAAGAATTATAACAATTACTTATTTATTTTCAAAATAGGATCGTCCAAAAGTAAGGGACAAAATTGAGAAAAACAATGTAAACAGTATGCTATATTCAAATGTTCAAAGTAAGAATAAGTCTTACTTAGTCATTTGTAAACGTTGCATCAGCCGGCACCATGGCGAAACGCCAAAAACTTGATTACTCTGTGAGACAAGCTATTGTGAAGCTACACAAGGAAAAGCACACCATTAGAGAGATTTCAGAGAAAGTGAAACGTTCCAAGAGTGTTGTAGGCAGGGTTGTTAAATCCTACAATGATACTGGCAAAATAGTTAGTGCTTTTAAAAGCGGCAGACCCCGCAAAACTTCGGCGAGAGAAGATCGAATAATGCAGCGTATGTCATTAAAGGACCGTTTTAAATCTTGCAGAGAAATTAAAAAGGTTATGAATAGTACCTCATGTGTTAATGTGTCAAGACAGACTGTTTGTAGACGACTGCAAGAAATAGAGCTGTTTAATCGAACCCCAGGGAAGAAACCACTTGTTAGTTCGAAGAATAAGAAGAAGAGATTAGTGTTTGCAAACAGATATGTAATTTGGACATATGAAAATTGGGCAAAAGTATTTTTCAGTGATGAAAGCAAGTTTAATTTATTTGGAAATGATAGAAAAAACAATGTAAAGAGACGTATTGGTGAAAGATTAAGTGCAAAGTGTACTAAGAAAACTGTCAAGTTTTGGGGCGGAAGTGTCATGGTATTTGGAATGTTTTCTAGCCAAGGTACAACCCCTCTTGTCCGGTTACAAACTCGTGTAAACGCGCAGATCTATAAAAACATTGTTCAAGATCATGTTGTGCCAATCATACAGAATTCAGGTTTCGATAGGGCTACCTTTATGCAAGATAATGCCCCATGTCACAAGGCAAAGGTGGTAATGAGTTACCTTAGCGAGCAAGATTTGGAAATTATGGATTGGCCACCGCAAAGTCCTGACTTAAATCCAATAGAAAATCTTTGGAAGACCTTAGGAGTGAAAGTTATGGAAAGAAATCCCACTAACACGGAGGATTTGTGGGTGAAGCTTCAGGAAAAATGGTCTAAAATTAGTATCGAGGATTGTCAAGAACTGATTCGTTCTTGTAGTCGAAGATGTGCAGCTGTCATTGAGAGCAAGGGCTTATTTACTAAATATTGATTGTACATGTATTTTTATTGTTTTTTTGCTGTTTACATTGTTTTTCTCAATTTTGTCCCTTACTTTTGGACGTTCCAAATTTGAAAATAAAAAAATAATTGTTATAATTCTTTTTCTATCCTTTGCAAATGATTCAAATTTTAGTATGTTATTATGGATGATAATGACTACCAGTTGTCAAAATTTCAGCTTTTCACAGTTGATATTTCTAACAAATATTAGGTTTTAAAATGTGTCCCTTAGTTTTGGACGCTACTGTATATATAAATATATAAAAGATGTGTTAGTAATCGAATTACTATTATTATCCGAATATGAGACATATTCTGATTTTGTATTAGTAATCCGAGATTCGGATCACTAACACAAAAACAGAGAATGTCCTATATCGAGAATATTTAACATCGAAGAACATGAAGGAAAAAAATTAATTATTTTTAATAATATATGGAAATACCCGCGTTTTACCTGAAGACGGTCGCGAGACCAGAAACACATGTAGTAAAATTATGGAAAATAAAGCATAATATATTTTTTTAAAGATCCACATTACACCCAAAAACGTTTTTGGCACCTCTCTTCTCTTCTTTTTAATATATATGCATATATTAAAAAGAAGAGAAGAGAGGTGCCGAAAACGTTTTTGGGTGTAATGTGAATCTTTAAAAAAATATATTATATATATATATATATATATATATATATATATGTGTGTGTGTGTGTGTGTGTGTGTGTGTGTGTGTGTGTGTGTGTGTGTACATCGATTACAACCATAGTAAGAAAAGAAGATCTAGAAAGATCATCTGATTCACTTCCCCTTTCAATATAATGGTTAAATCTAAATTAGGACGTATGTTTCTAAACCTCATCAAGAAACATTTCCATAACCCTGAAACTAGCCCACTTAGTAAAATATTTAATCCTAACACCCTTAAATTAAGCTATAGTTGTGCAGATAACCTAGAGAAAATAATTAAAAAACATAACAACATAGTCTTTAACAAGTATAGGGACTCAAAAAGCTTGATTACTCAAAAGGTTACTGACAGTGATACTAAGTATAATAACACGAATAACAACTTATGTAATTGTAGGTATCCTAATAATTGTCCACTACAAAATAACTGTGGGATTAGTTCTGTAGTCTATCTTAGTACAATCTCAACTAGTGAGAATCCAAATATAAAGAAATTTTATATTGGTAGCACAATGAAAACATTCAAAGAACGCTTGCAGGGGCATATGCAATCTTTTAATAACAGTGACTATAGGTACATGACTTCATTATCCAAGTACTTTTGGAATCTAAAAGAAAAGAACAAAACACCTACGGTTAAATGGGCATTGATTAAGAAAGCCCGGACATATATATATTCCCTATGTTACCTATGTCTTAATGAAAAATTTGAAATTATTAGATTTAAAAACAAGGTCGATCTCTTAAATCAAAGATATGAACTAACGGTTAATTGTAAACACCGTTATAAATTTAACTTATTATAGAGGTCGTATACTTTAAATGATAATGATATGTCGTTGTAAGTTTAATAGATTATAACTTTTATTGCCTGATGGTCAATCTGACGATATGAATGTGTATTGTATATCTACATAGTGTTATTCATTTTTCTTTATGTGTGTGTATATATATATATTTGTGTGTAGTTATGTGTATTTGTACTGTGGAATGTGTATGTTTGTATATTAGTGTATTAATATGTTGCTAGATTTTGTATATATATATATATATATGTATATGTGTATGTGTGTGTATATTTATGTGTATATATATATACATGTGTGTATGCATATATATATGTGTGTATATGTGTATATATATGTATATGTGTGTATATATATATATATAAAGGAAGAAGGTAAAAAGGAGGATAAGAAGAGAAGAGGTTAAAAAATTTCGATGTATATGTGTATGTATGTGTATTTGTGTATGTGGGTATGTGTGTATATATATATGTATGTATGTATGTGTATGTGTATGTATATATGTATTTATGTGTGTATATATGTATATATGTGTGTGTATATAGGTGTAGATGTATATGTATGTATGTATGTATGCATGTGTGTATGTATGTGTAGATGTATATATATGCATGTATGTATATATATATATATATATGTGTGTGTGTATGTATGTATGTGTATGTATATGTATGTGTATATATATATATGTGTGTGTGTATATATATATATATATATATATATATATATATATATATATATGTATGTATGTATGTGTACTGTTATGTTGTGTACCTAAATTTATATTTACGTATATTTCTGTTTGTATGAATGTGTTTATATATGTATGTTAGGATACATGTATTTTTGTGTTTGCATGTATATGGATGTATATCTATGTCTATGTGTGTGCATGTATGTACGTTTATATATGTATTTGGTTGAATGTCGTTGTATTTATGTGTATATACGTATATATGTGTACTTGTTATTATAGATAGGTATTTTTATGTATATATTCATGTGTGTGTATATATATATATATATATATATATATATATATATATATATGTGTGTGTGTGTATTTTCTCATGTATGTTTGCGGTTGTATATGTGTATGTTGACACCTATTGTATATGAGATTGTGTGTACGTGTCGGTATGGAAACTTGGGTTTGTCATTACTACCACATGAGTTAGTATATGTGAGCATATATGTTTATATTAGTGTATTGCTGTGTGTATATATGTATTTATATGTGAATATGTGTACATATATGTGTGTATATTTGTGGGTATATGTGTGTATATATGTATGTATGTGTATGTGTACTTGTTATCATGGAGATATATACCTATGTATATGTTTATGTATTTATGTGTATGTATTTCTGTGTCTATGTATGTATGTATATATATGTATGTGTGTGTGTATATATATATGTGTGTAAAGAAAAATTATTATATATATATATATGTATGTGTGTGTGTATGTGTATGTATATATATATATATATATGAGGTGGACATCGAAGTTACCTATGGGTGTTGACTTTGATGTCCGATTTTATATTTACAAACACTATTTTAATATATTAAATAATATTATTTTTAATCATTTTTATCTTTGTATATTTGCTCGCTTAAGTTATATTTCAATAAGTGGTTAGCATTTGTGTAATGACACTTTCAGTCTTAAATATTTATTGGTTGTGGTATCCGATTGTCTGGGTCAATGTCTGTGGATGTGTGGGCATGTATTTATTGTTTTCTATGTGCATGGAAAGTGCATTCACTAATAATTGTGTATGTATGTACGTGTGTGTTGGTTTTTCTCTCTCCCCCACTTCCTTTTTTTTTTTTTTTTTTCATGAACGACCGTGGAGATGTTCTCTGTCTCGTCTCTTTTTGTGTGTGTATATATATATATATATATATATATATAAATATGTCTGGGTGCTTATATATTATAATCTGATTGCGTTTGTTTTACGCGTGAGTTTCACACACTCTTAGGATTAAAATGTATACATTGTCAAAGGAACGGATATAAAATTAGCTAAAGTAACTTCAATGAAGAAATAAATTGAATAACATGTATATTTCTTCTTTTCTCCTCAGTAATTTTATAGTTGTAAACTTAATAGCGATTAAATTTTGATTTTGAAATTAGCAGTTTTTAATTTTAATATTAAATTTTATCATATAATTTAGTAATTATTGGTTAGAATAAATTCTTTTTTAATACTACCCATATTTTAAACATCTGAATAGATATTATAACATGACTTCGTTGTCAAGCTTTTTGAATTTTCCTATACTTGTATTTTGATTGGTCCATCTAGCTTTTGTAACGTTTTCCCCTTGCGAAGGATTGTTAATTAATTTGAAACTTTTAAAACAATTTATTTTACATTCAACATCATCACTTGATAAGACACCGAGGGTGTTGAAACAAAATGGCTATTTTTGTAGTGATTTTATAACATATTTATGCTATAAATTTTTTAAAATAAATAATTATATATATATATATATATATATATATATATATATAGGTTCATTGAAAATATTTGTGTAAAATTGTAATTAAAATGATTTTTTGAGCATCATTTTTTAAAGGAAAATCATTATGCCCCTGTAAGCGCGAAGTGGTACGGCGGATCCTGAGATTTGAACCATCTGTAAGCAGATATTTCACGTCAGTAAAGGTCTCAAAATGGCTAACCTACAAGATTTTTAAAATTAGAATATAACAAAAAGTTAGATGTCACAGTAGGATTATAAGATGATTGCGCAATGATTTCCTCACAAGATTGCTCTTATTTGATGAGAACAATGCGTAGCATAGCGTATAGAAAAACTCCTCTGATGAAAATTTCTCCTCTGGTTTTTACTAAATTCGTAGCAAATTTTATTTTCAAAATATTTTGTAATAGACAGATGTTATTGTCTCTTTTCCTTCTACAATTACAACGAGTAAAATACCCTCACCATCCCAGAAAATTAGCCATATGATTTCCACCTAATCAACTTGCTTTGGCTTTTGACTGAACACTTTTTAACATTGAGTAACTATTGTAACTTTAATTCGTACTGATAAGGCCAAATTTTGTCTCTTGTTAAAATTCGCCTTGTGATCCCGTTTGTTTAAATTTTGAATTGAAATGTCTTCACTAGCCTTTTACTGATCCAGGCCCGATAGTTTTTGTGCACAATAAGTAGAATGTTTGCTGAAATTTATTTTTTCAAATACAACTTTGAATCCGCTGAAATGAGTCACGTATTATCTATAACTTATGCTCTTAATCGCCGGTTGTCCTCAATTAAATCTAGAATCTCATCGATTTTTTTTTCCTTACAAACTGATGTTGATCGTTCGTCATCTACAAGTCCGTCTCGTCCTTCTTTGAAACGAGTTATCCATTTATAAATTGGTGTTTCCTTCGTGGAATTGTCTCCATGAATACCAATAATGCGTTCCGTCTTCCAAAATCGGGTTTTAGCGTAAATTTGATTTACTTCTTGCTTCGATTCTGACAAAAGGGCATTGTTTTAAAATTGCTGTAAACTCCAGTCCGTGACCTCGACATACTTCCGGTTGCTACAGTAAGTGCGAATTTATTTTCAAGCTAATAACAATATATTTGTAACCATCTATTTTTCCATTAACATTTTGAATGTACCTTATATATTTGTTCTCTTAAAATGTGATTTTTCCACGAACTTTTCAAATGCGCACTTACGAGTTTTTTCCACGAACTTTTTAAATACACCAAGTACATTTGCTCCCTCATAATGTGAGCTCTATCTATAAAAGGCAGGATGTGTGTGTGTGCGTGTGCGTGTGTGTGTGTGTGTGTCTGTGTGTGTGTGTGTCTGTGTGTCTGTGCCGATAAAAAATCGATAGCTGCATTCGTCACAAGTGGGAAAAATTTAAATCTGCATGGCACTTTACTCCAATTGGCTCATTTGCTTGCTTAAACTCAACGTTGATTCTGATTCCGCAGAACTGGGTTTGGTGTGAAAAAGTAATTGTTGTTAACATTCTTTTTTCATTCGGTTTTTCCAGTTACGAGTCCTTTTTTAAAGCTGATCGTTTTGTGTTCATTTTGTTTAGTTCTTTTTTCGTAACAGATTTAATGTTTAGTATAGAGCTTAGAAAAAATTCGCAGTGTGAGATAGGCAAGAAGTAAGGCATGTAGCAAAAGGCACTCCTTTAAAGGCAAGGAATGGCAAAAATATTTTAAGTCAAGTGATAGCGATTGCTGTATGAGTCGTACGGTTTTTGAATCAAGCACGGGCAACACCGGGCCATGCTGCTAGTTTTTCTATAAACTTTTTTTTTCAAATGCCTCTCGTATATTTACGCTTTTATATTGTTTTTCAACGAAATTTTGAATGCCGTTTTTATTTTCCATCGTTGTGATGATTTTTTTTTCTATAAGCTTTTCAAATGACCCTAGTATATTTCCACCCTTTTGTGCTTATTCAACGAACTTTTCAATGTCCTTAGTATTTTTGTTGCCGTATATTGCTATTTTCCGCGTAGTTTTTGAGTGTGCAAAATATAGAAGATTTTCCGCTGATGAGTTTAGCACCACCCAAACAGGAGATAAGCAGCATCGAAAAAAATTTAAATATGTCGGCAAACTGCTGTCAATATGCCCATTGAAAACCAATGGGATTAGAGGCAGCAGCTAATATTATGTGACCTAAAATCAACAATGGCCTTAAGGCCGATAACGAAAATGCTTTCGATGCCTGTCCATGTATCTACAACCTTAATGGCCCAGCCTGCTTATGACGGTAGACGGTGACAGACTAACAACCTCGTTGTCAGACGTACTTGTTTATATAATGAATACATAAAGACTCGTTGGAAAGATGCTCAGTATATATATATATATATATATATATATATATATATATATATATATATATATATTGATATCTATCCAACGTAAATGGGTACAAAGTGGCTCGCTACCTAGATAGCCTAGGATAAATAACGAAACGGTGTAAGTTTTCAGTTCATTATATAAACAAGTACCGCCTGACACCAAAGTTGATAGACTATCACCGTTTACCTAAAGAGACATGTTGCTCTATTATAGAGGCAGATACACGCAAACACATACATACATATAAATAACGAAATAATATATATATATATATATATATATATATGTGTGTGTGTGTGTGTGTGTCTATGCAAATGATTGTCATCCCAATGAAACATAGAAGAAAATTCCCCACGCCACCAAACATAATCAAACTGAAATAAGCATAAATAGATCCATTTTTTTAATAAACAATTCTGTCTGATGATCGCAAAAGGGTGAAATAAGACAACTGAATATTTTCGCTCTATCACAGATATTGAGCATTTTCTCCTCAGATTGTACCAAATATAGCTATTCACGTGTTTTTTTTCACATTAGGCAAATAGGTCTTATTTCTATACACGAAATAATTACTGGTTTGAGAAGACGTCTTTATCAAGTAGCAAAGGTTTATCAGTTTTTCTTAGTCTGTTTTTCATATATATATATATATATATATATATGTGTAGATAGATAGATAGATAGATAGATAGATAGGTAGATAGATAGATAGATAGATAGATAATGTTAGTGCTCAATATATATATATATATATATATATATATATATGTATATATATATGTATAAATATATATGTATGTATATATATATATATAAATATATTTTGTCTGGCGATCGCTAAAGCGTGAAACCCAGGGTCACAAGCTCACATCTATCCAACCATATATGTTAGCTCTATCTCTGATATTGAGCGCTTTCTAATAAGTACCACGGATATAATATATAAATAATTATACATATATATATATTTATTTATATTTATATACACACACTTTTAACATATATATATATATATATATATATATATATATATATATATATATATATATATATATATATATATATATATAATTTTCAAGAGGATAGAATCCAGGTAGAACCCAGTGTCCAGGATAGAGTCAGAATATAATATAAAAGGCTGAAGCACTAATATTCCATGGTTATAATTTATTACATTGGAATCGTAATTACGGTCCAAATCATCAGACCTACAAATTCAAATTTTGAATGTGGAGATCTGATGAATTTACTGTATTTGAACTTCCATGAATCTCGTACATTCAGGTACATTCACATCTGTTCAAATGTAAACAAATGACGTCACACCTTACGAAATCGACAAAGTCCGACAATTATTTTTAAGACATTTTCATCTCTATACATTCTTTTTATAGATACAAATATTTAAGTAAATGCACTGTTTATAATAAACAGTATTAAACAACATTTAAAGGCCTGAATGTCCGAGATATTTTCACAGAAAATATTTGTCCTTCGACAGGATTAGAACCTGCATCCTATACGGAACCGTCATTTAACTTGGCTAAATCGCTTAAAGGCACGACCGTATTCGTATCGGAATATCCGAGTTGAATGTCTTTAGCCTCTTCCTTTTTAGACAAATAGCTTCCGTCCTCCCCTTACCATCGACTCGGGCATTTTGTTTGGCAGAGGCGTTGATATAGGTAGGTTCAGTAGCAATTTCTCAACTGCTGTCTAAGTTAAATTCTAAATCTCTGATTCCGATACGAATGAAATTGATCATAAACGAAAATGACATGTTCATGATTAATTAATCATAGCTAAGTATCCGAAGCTCATGAAGGATTGAAATAAATTCATATATATATATATATATATATATATATATATATATATATATATATATATATGTGTGTGTGTGTGTGTGTGTGTGTGTGTGTGTGTGTGTGTGTGTGTGTGCGTCTGTGTGTGCGTGTGTGTGTTATTTCAGGATCATTTTCCAAATTATTCAAAATGATCTTCGTCCTCTCTAAACTTCTAACATTCTGTCCTGGAGTAAAAAGTTGCTTCACATGTTTAACATACGATTTCATTTTCAATTCTTTTTCGCTATTCTTTTGACTGTCTAAGCTGAAACTCTTTTCTTATGTCTGAAACGTCTAATGGATTTAGTTGGAACTTTTCAAATTGATCTCTTTAGCTCTAAGTTGAAACGATGATCCTTCCTCCTGTTGCGACCTCGCGATCCAGTTTTTTTTTCTCTGTCTCTTTATTGTTCCCTCTTTTTAAACTTGCTCACCGTTCTCTTGGTGGTTCTTGAATGGACTTTGCAGATGGAATCCAGAGTATGAATGTTGGTGCCATGAATGAGCGCCTGAAGGATCTTTTTCTTCTTACTATGCTCATTTGAAAGCAATGGTGAGAGGAGTGGAGCTGACACAAAATGATTTTATCCTGTTCTCTTACTTGCTGAATAACTGAAAAGGTTTTTCAGTGACTCTTACAAACTGTGCCAAGACGGCTAAACCTAGAAAAAAGAAACTAAATTAGTTTAGCGCTTTTTTAGATATTAGACATTTTATGGGATGGTCAATTATACTGTTACACCCGGTATATATATATATATATATATATATATATATATATATATATATATATATATATATATATATATATATATATAGTCTGGTAAATCCAGTCTCGAAGTAGGACTTCCTTAGAGTCTACGTGCTTGTAACTGTGACTTCTACAAGCGGTTACCTCACACTTTTACTCTACCTCCAACTCAATCACAATCTCTGCTTACTCTGACTCTGACTGACTCTTGGTATTTAACGGCAGCAGTCCAAGTACACTCTGGTCAAGTCCACTTGTATGAAAAAGGGGTGGACCCCGTAACAATATATATATATATATATGTGTGTGTGTGTGTGTGTGTGTGTGTGTGTGTGTGTGTGTGTGTGTGTGTGCATTGCCAATTTATTTCTGGTAGTGATATTTCCAAGGGTGATATTAATCCAGAGAGAGTTCAATGTAGGCTACAGAGCATAATAATAATAATGAAGAGAAAACCTTAAAGATTAATCTCGGTTATAATTTATTTCGTGAATATCTCTATATTCATCTCTTCAGATCGAAATCTCTTAGTAAAGGAAGGCAATACCCTGGACTGATATATTAGATTGACATGGGGAAGGGAAAACATGAGAGAAGAGAAGAGAGAAGGGGGGGAGGGAAGAATATAAGGGATGGATGGTCAGGGCCTTTTAAAATGTTTGTTACTTCCTTTTCCTTCCCATAAACTCTATCTCACTTTTCTCTGAAGAGATGAATAGTATATATTCACTTCTTAAAACCGAAATAAATTATAACTGAAATGATTCTTTATGGTTTTCTTCTTGATAATATATATACAGTGTAACCCGGATATAAGAGACCCTGATATAAGAGAAACCCGGATATAAGAGAGATTTCATCTGGTCTAAAATTGGAGCCATACTTAGCTAAATAAAGTAGACCAAACCCGGATATAAGAGAAACCCGGATATAAGATACTTATCCGGCCCAGACAACTCTCTTATCTCCGGGTTACACTGTATATATATATATATATATATATATATATATATATATGTTATCTCTCCTATACCCTAATTCAAACCTACCTCCTGAAACAAATGTGTGCATGAATTAAAAATTAATGATATAAAACATTTTTGCTGCCTGGAAAAATTTGTTATCTCTTTAATTGTCTGGGAATGGATCGTCTGATAAATTAGGATCGAAGTCTCGTTTCTAAAGGAATAAATTATGAGTACGGTGTTAGATTATATATATAAATATGTGTGTGTGTGTGTGTGTATTATCGATAAGTGAGTTGCAAACAGAGATTCATTTCTTTCCAACAGGTATTAGAGTGAAATAAACAAAACATGCTTCAACCTATATTTGAACTCGCATTGCCGTTTTCATTGCATTTTTAACCAATAACCCAACTGCATCTCCTGTCGAGTGAACGTAAATAAATAACAGATGTGAAAGAAATGAACTCCTCTCAACATCTATTTGGTTGCGTAATTCAAAAAGAACTTGTGATTAAGCGTTTATAAGTTCATAATTATACAGAAAGTAGACACGCGTAATGAAACAAACAATACTATTAATGTCTTTAATCCTTGTTTATATGATACCAGCAAGGTTAATTGCTATATTCAAATCATGCTGCCCGGGGTGTTTTCAAAAACTGTATTGTCCTTGTAATGGTGACCTCCCCATCAAAACTAATCGCAGCTTTTGGGGTACTTTCCTCAGATGAACATCAGCGTAATCCGGACAGTGGATTAACGAACTGAAACCAATCTCATTGAGGCACGTAGATTTTTTTCATCCGCTAATCTTTCGAAAGATTTGTTTTTAATACCACCTTTGCTATTATTCTTTAAAAATCAATAGCTTTTAGGGGCGGGGATTTCTTTTCATCGCTTGTAATCACGCTTTGTCTTTTTTTCTTTTCTTTTTTTTAATTTCTAACAATAAATCTAAAAATTGACTTTGTTGCCTACCAGCTAATTTATCTGTGGGCCACAGGCAGTCTTTCAACCCGCCAAAACAAACCAAGGCTAGTAATAATAAAAAAAAAAGACTTAAAATGCTTATATATATATATATACAGGATGATCAACGCTGCCTAAAAATGAAGTGTTTTAAAAAGTTTTTGTCACTTGCAATTCTTCTTGTTAAACCTGTAGACTCCTATTGGGGTATAGCGCCAGAGCCTCATTATAAAATATGTAATGACCCTGATTTCTAGGTCAAGTTGTATTTTACAGTGTCAATTATAAATTGCTAAAGAATATAATTTCTGAGCTAAAACTAATTTCAAAGGCTTAAAAAAAATATTTTCTTTTACAAATTTAAAATAACAAGTTCTCCATTTCTACTAAACCACCGTACATGGCTAGTATGGAAATATAGCAATATTTAATATATTTTATTCACCCAAATCATATGAATTCTAATTTGTTATATATATATATATATAGAAAAGGTTCACACACTAATTTCCATGGTTATAATTTATTATATTGCAATCGTTTTCTTTTTGAATTTGTGGGTCTGATGAATTGGATTGTGATTATGAATCCAGTGTAATAAATTATAACCATGGAATATTATTGTTTCAGCCTTTCATATTATATACTTACTCAGGATATTGAGTTCTAGCTGGATTCTATCCTCTTGGAAACTTATACATACATACATATATATATATATATATATATATATATATATATATATATATATTGACCACTAATATTATCTATCTTTCTATCTATCTGTCTATCTATCTATCTATCGATATATATATATCCGAACAATTACAATAAATTACGATATATATATATATATATATATATATATATATATATATATATATATATATATATATATATATATAGCTTCTTTAAGATACCAGTAAATAATTAAAACTTATAGATTTACTTGGTAAATTAACAAAAACCTGTTGACTAAAGATTTTTTTATATAAGATATTTATAACAATAACTAATCAATATAAAGTGTTCAAATTTTTTCAAGAATTTGACGTCCTCAAAACTTTGGTAATCGTTGCGAAAATATACTAATCGGGTAGGCGAAAGGTTTCGAAAAAATCGAGGGTAACGCTAGTCGCAGGTCCACAGGTTTAGACATCCTACTTATCCGACGGGAATGGAATCTGCATTCCCTTTTTCCCGTGAGGAATATATAGATATATATATGAAAGGCTGGCTGTGTGTGTGTGTGTGTGTGTGTGTGTGTGTGTGTGTGTAACGAATGCACGACCGCAATTTTCGACGGATCTGCACCAACATTTACATGCACATTCTCGAAGTTAGTGGGAAGGCCAAGACCAACATTGCATTTCCCAACTCCCATCGATAGTGGAAATAATCGATTTTTTCATGGTTCTACAGCAGTTTTCATGTAGTTTGCGGCCATTTTCTACTGGCCAGAATGAGAGCCTATAGCTCGCTGCCACGAATAGGCAGGAAGATTCTATTGGCCAGCGTGAGAGCCAACAGCTGACTGACACCAATGTTAACTAGCATGCTAGCATGCAAAAAAAAATCGATAGCTGCATTCGTCACAAGTGGGAAAAATTTAAATCTGCATGGCACTTTACTCCAATTGGCTCATTCGCTTGCTTAAACACAACGTTGATTCTAATTCCGCAGAACTGGGTTAGGTGTGAAAAAGTATTTGTTGTTAACATTCTTTTTTCCTTCGGTTTTTCCAGTTACGAGTCCTTTTTTATAGCTGATCGTTTTGTGTTCATTTTGTTTAGTTCTTTTTTCGTAACAGATTTAATGTTTAGTATAGAGCTTAGAAAGAATTCGCAGTGTGAGATAGGCAAGAAGTAAGGCATGTAGCAACATCAGCACGGCAAAGGGCACTCCTTTAACAGCAAGGAAGGACAAAATAAGTGATAAATCAAGTGATAGCGATTGCTCTATGAGTCATACGATTTTTGAATCAAGCACGGGCAACGCCGGGCCATGCTGCTAGTATATATATATATATATATATATATATATATATATATATATATATATATATATATATATATATATAATAATAATAAAATCAAATATCCAGAGACGTTCAAATACACCGCTCAATACAAGATATAAATGATATACAAAACCTCGCTCATATAAAATATAAGAGAATCATTACTTAAATGTTACTTCTGTCCCCATCTCTATAGATTACTTGAAGAAGTGTGTATGGTAATATTGCTGTTACGCAGTTATTATAGTTATTAGCTATACTCACAGACAGCAGTAGCATTTAAGTACGCTTTCTCTTATTATATATATATATATATATATATATATATATATATATATATATATATATATATATGATCAGTTTCACCCTAAACAAGAAAAAGGGTTACTGGGTTTGGAAGTATTAGAATCAGGCAGATTAATAATGAGCGAGAAGTTAGGTGTAATCAGAAGGGCAGTAGATAGCGATTAACCTTCAATTTAATTTTTTGAAGATTGAAAAAGACGGAGCCAGAAGGGAGTTCCACATGTGAGAAAAAGAAACTGTTAGCATAGAACTTATGGTTACATCTTGCCAACTCAGTTGTAAATTGATGAGATCTCCACGCCAATTGAGTACTGCGCTTAAATTGAAAAAGTCTAGGTACTATAGCGAAGAGGTCATTCGAACAATTACCACGAAAGCATTTATAGAACGACACAGAGGCAACTTTACGGAAGTGGGAAAGTGACTGAAGTCGATATATATATATATGATATTAATATCATGTATAATATCAAATCCGTATGTGTTAAGAATAACCCAAGTCGGTCTTTTTAATATAAAATATTAAAAAGATAGATCCATGAAGAGAGCTCAATGTATTATTTCAGCTGTTAAGTCTTTAATACCTGCCTTATCAGACCGAAATTTTGTAATATCGATTTGATAAATGATGTGTTAAAATTTTTCTTTTGATATATATGTATATACACCTAAATACATAACACCCTTGAGCGCTTAGCCTCCGATCGGGTAGAAAGGAGATCAACGTGTTTTAGTGGACTCAGCAGTTTTCACTCTGCTTGCCTGAATCATCTTCAAGAAGCGAGAGCAACATCTAAAAGGTCAAACAATCAAACAGTGATCTCATCTCACAGTCCCCACTCTTGCTCCATATGTGGCGTCCTTTGTAAATCACTCGCGGGTCTTGAGTGCCACGTACAAAATTCCATAACTGAATCAATTAAGCCGTAAGATCCTCGTACATCGAAACCGACTGGAGAGTCCATTATATATATATATATATATATATATATATATATATATATATATATATATATATATATATTATTGTTATATATTATTATTATTATTATTATAATTCCTATTATTATTGTAAATGTTAATTTTAATGGATAGACGTGTTTGAGGGGACATCATTTATTTTATCTTAAACAATGAAACTGATCTCCTCCTAAAAAATTGCCTCGCCATCAGGAATCGAATTGTATTCTCTTTTTCTATTAGGGAACCGACTCTTGTTGCAGTAGCACGCTAATTATACAACGTGTGACCGCCATAATGATGAGGCAAGGATCAATTATCTATTCCATTCTAGGATTAAGAAAACTCTAAATATCTTCAGGCTTTCTTACCCAAAACATGTCTCTGGGGCTACGACTCTGATGCACTTGATGCCCCTACGACCCGAATAGATTTCGGGTAAAGTGTTGTTTTTAAGAGCCAGACAACGACATGGTTCACAACATTGCAAATTCTTAAAACCTCTTACAAGGAAGCAATCAATGCATTCAAGAATTTTTTTTTAAATTCCTGAAAATTGAAACATAGATTAATGCATGCACTAATATTGATTATGCATACACACACACATACGTATATATATATATATATATATATATATATATATATATATATATATATATATATATATATGTATGTGTGTGTTTGTGTGTGTGTGTGTGTGTCTGTGTGTGTGCGCGCGCGTGTGTGGAATTAAAGACATACAGACAGGTAGACAGAAATGTAGGCACGCATGTATTAATCCTTTCGGTAATTACTTACTTAGCACCAAGAATCTAATCCTTGCCACGATCGGTAAATCCGGTTAGCTGATCAATACACGAACAATGTAAAACCTGCTGATTCCTAGATTAACGTGGTAAGATCAATCGGCTGGAGATAAGAAAAAAAATAGCAAGCATGGCGTTAATCCGCTGAACATAAAAACTATCGAGCTGAAGATGTTAATGCGCATGCGTAAAACAACCGCGAACGCAACAAGCCGGTAATATGCGAAATGATAAAAACAACGTCTAACAAAAGAAGTAGAGATTTTAATCAATACTTAAACAAATAGGCAGATATTCATCCCCGCCCAAAAATATATCTATGCATGAATAGATCAATAAATATGTAGCCCAGTGGTGAAAACTAAAGAATTTCTTTTGCATAATAAATATTTGACTTGTCAATGCACTTAATTCAACGTTCTGATATATTAAGCTTTATAAATGAAAGTTTCAAGTAAGCTAATAACTGTATCTCTTTATACTTATTGATTTACTCAAATATATATATATATATATATATATATATATAGGTAAGATGAGAAATTAAATTGGATATATACATACATATATATATATATATATACATACATATATATATATATATATATATATATGTATGTATGTATGTATGTATGTATATATATATATAGATAGATAGATAGATATATAGATAGATATATAGATAGATAGATAGATAGATAGATAGAGAGAGAGAGAGAGAGAGAGAGAGAGAGAGAGAGATAGATAGATAGATCCAGATAAGATGAGAAATTAAATTGGAAATTATCAGGTTCTTTGAAAAGAATGCTTTATTAAACCAAAGATCTGAGTTAACTATTAATTGCAAAAACAGTCTACCTATTAACTTACAATTAAGTTAGGCTTGGAATTTGACAATGCTTTCTTCTTAGATTTAGTGAACCGTGTTGCACCATTTATGGCTTATCTTTCTATTTGTAAGATTAATTTGGATTAAATATAATTTTGTATTAATCTCCTGGTAGTATTGGTAACATTTTGTACGGATGTATTGTTATTTGGTTGGTATTTTTGACATTTTACATTGATTAGTTATTGTTATAACTATCTTATATAAAAAAATCTTTAGTCAACAGTTTCTTGTTAATTTACCAAGTAATTCTATAAGTTTTAATTATTTACTGGTATCTTAAAGAAGCTATTTATTTATCAACTATAAAAACTTCCTTATGTAGGAAACTCACAAAGTATATAACTTGTTTAACATTCTTTTAAAATACGACTCCATCTCATTTTTCCTTAGGAAATTACATTGACTGCCAATCTATGGCTCATGCCCCATTTGTGGAAAATAATTTTTAAATTTTTGCTTCTTCGCTTAGTTTAAATTTAACGTAGGTCATACTCGATTGTTTGATCTGAGTAAAACCCACAAACTTTGTAACCTCCCATTTTTCTGTTTTTCGTAAAAAGAGGTTGTATTTTGCTTTTACATGTAAATAGATCGTTCACTCGCCAATCATTTACAAGCGCCTGATGAGACTCATTGATATACGTTGAAACACGGCTGCAATTGTGTAGAGATTTTGACGTGTTTTCGATCTAATATTCTAAAATAAATACGTGTGTGTGTGTGTGAACAATGACATCTGGCGTTGAGGTAGGGTAAGTGCCTTTTCTTTGTCCTGTAATCGTTTGAGATTTTGCAAACGGTATTGCAAAATTATTTTAATTAAGCGTCCAGTATGATTATTTCTTTCATATCTAATATGCCCCTCCTGTGATGTATATTAGTTAGATTTTTAAAATATTCTATTAAAAATATCAGAATTATTTCCAGTTTTATATCACTAACGTCCCTTTACGTTCAGACTTTGATTTAAATGCTAAGGTGGTTTTCGTTCAGCGCAGAAAATGGTTTTATTTGCATAATTGAGCAATTCAGTTATAAAAGTCATGAGCATAATCTTATTTCTTTCAATAACAATTGCAGAAGGGCATATTAGAAATGAATAATAAATGACTGCTATTCCTAAAATGTTGATTTTTAAAGAATCATGTGAAAATGTGTAATGAACAAGAAAAGTTTAGTTGGGTAACATTTAAGCAATTTGCTCGAGAAAATAAATTTTAAAAAAGTGTTTCTTTGATGTCAGGTGTTTACGTAATATTTGTACTCATGTAATTATATAATTTCAATGTTCCGAGCGGACAAATACAATTATTTGAGATAGATAGATAGATAACAGCCTGTGATAGATAGATAGATAGATAGATAGATAGATAGATAGATAGATAGATAGATAGGAACAGGATCCATATATACTGTGCCTCTTACTCTGTAACCATCTACCTCGAGTAGGCCTCGACCATTGTATAGGGTGAATCTCACAGTAAAAAAATAATATACAGAATGTTAGAAATATAGATAGATAATAACAGATAGATAGATAGATAGATAGATAGATAGATAGATAATTAACAACCTGTCATAGATAGATAGATAGATAGATAGATAACAGCCTGTGATAGATAGATAGATAGATAGATAGATAGATAGATATCGCAGATAGATATTGACTGTCCACAAGTTTGTGAAAATTAACGTTAAATCACTTCATGAAAGAAAAATTAATAAACTCTTGCAATAATTTCCTGTTTGAATCATTCGTGAGACATCCTGGAAATGGTAATTAATCTAACAGATACACTGAATGGACCAGGCTATTAAAATCCATCAAATCTTTTATGCGGCCATATATATATATATATATATATATATATATATATATATATATATATATATATATATATATATATATATATATATTTTTATATATATATATATATATATATATGAGGAAATACTAAAAGGTCGGAGGCCACCGAATCCTGATGTCTGGTCATTTGGCAAGATTTTGGAAAGTGTATGGGGTTTCGAAACTTGCAGTACACAAAAGGGCATATATGCATACTTACACACACACACGCGCATATATATATATATATATATATATATATATATATATATATATATATATATATATATATATATATATATATATATATATGATATAAGAAATAGGAAACTTATACCAATCTAACATGTTTCACTTTTATTAATGTTTCGTCAGTGATTTAGAGAAAATCTCTTCATTTTGTCTTTTTTTTTCTCAATCACTGATGAAGCTTTAATAAAAGTCAGCCATGTTAGATTTGTAGACGTTTCCTATTTCTTCTTTTCTTCATGTCGGATTCCGATTTACATTTGATCTCTATTTGATCTTTAACTCCTATCTATCTATCTATCTATCTATCTATCTATCCATCTCTCTCTCTCTCTCTCTCTCTCTATATATATATATATATATATATATATATATATATATATATATATATATGTATATATATATATATGAAGAAATATAGTTTTAAGGTGTGCTATATTTATGGAATAAAGTGCTCAGTGTTTGTGTGCGCGCTCATAAAGTGAAAGGAAACTGGTCAACACTCAGTGATGACAGTTTGTTTCGGTGTCCACGCTTATATTTGCACAATCTCAATCGTTGGTATTGAGCATTTTTGCCCATAAATAGAGCAAAACTATAGTTTTATCATATCTAGCTCGTTTTTAGCATTTTCCCCCTTAAAATTGTTCTTCATATATAGAAATTTATATATTGGTTTCCCGTGGTAAATGTGCTTCAAAAGTAAAATCGAATTTTGCTTTATTAGGAAGCTCTTCGTAGCCGAATGGTAAATGCAAGCCAGATCAGACGACTGATCCTCATGCAAAGAGGGACGAAGGTTCGATTCAAGCTAGCCCGGGGGGGATTTTCTTCATGAAGATTTTTTTCCGGAAAGCAGGCTGGTATCTGAAATAAATACTATTTGAAAAACGTAGCGTCTACTAGAATATTAGTATCCACGAAAAATAGTGTTTGAACTAATATATTTCACTCAGAATTTAATTTGTTAAGACATCTTAATATAAAAAATTTATTGAATCACTGAGATTTATTGCGTAAAAGCAAATAGAATTGATGTCCGAATAAAATTATTTTTTTTCTTTTAATAAAAATATTAAATAGTAAATATGTTTTTAAGCAAAAAATATTAATATCTATTTCTATATAGTACAATTTCAAGCGACTTAAATTTGGGATTTTTATTTTGCTGGGCATTTTTTTAAAATTCTGATTTGAACACATTTTAGAATCAAATTAGTAATCAGGTAAATATAAAAGGAATTGGAAGAAGAAATTCAAAAATATCTTCGTCGATAGAACAATTAAAAGATTATTGTTAAACTCTCATTACAGTTAAATTCTTCATTTTCCAGTGACTCAAACAGATTCGGTGCGAATGCCTCAGCATCTTTCAAGCAGGTTAAAGACTGTCCTAACAAACGCTGCATGAATATGATTAAAAAAAATGGCATCAACACGTCATCTAGCGTTATCTAGAAGAGATATAACACCTTTTCTGTTAGGACTTTCCGTAATGTATTTTCTCGGTTTGGTTTGGTTTGGTTTGTTTTACGGTATATCAACCCCAGTGAGTTATTTAAGGCCGACAAGATTTTTATTGTGGGTAATACTTTTTTTTTTCAAAAATGTATTGCTAGTAAACATTTTTTTTCAAAGATGTATTACTGGTCATATTTTTTTACCAAAAACGTATAAATTTTAATATTTTTTTTCAAAAAATGTATTGCTGGTAATAATGTATTGCTGGTAATTATTTTTCAAAATCGTATCGCTGGTATTAAAACCAATTTTTACACTTTCATAGTGCTTTGAGCGCAGTTTCAGGGTAAACTATTTGCCCATATATGGGACCGTAACAAGTGCTACCACCCTGACAGCAATTATTTTTACGTCCTCAAAACCTCCTAATCAGAGGCCTTGTTGTTAGATGCAGTTTATCGTCTTACCCAAGTTTGGTAATCCAGGATCAATAAAAACGATTCTGTTCGATGAACTTAAATATAAAACTAAACGCTTTTACTCTCTAATGATAACGCTTACGGCCAAATCACGTTGAAACATCGGTTCCTGTATGATCACCGAAGTTTGGATAGTGCCTAGATGGTGACCGCTTGGAATACCAGGTACTGCAATCTTGGATGTGCGGTAGTGGGTAACGGCTCCTAATTGTTAATCGAAGAGCTGAGTTCCAATTGGAATTGGGTTCGTTATAATGACTCACGCGCGAATACCCTTGGGAAAGGTACAAATCCACCTCAGCTATGGGTTAATTATTAAGACATGTATCACTAAACATTATTATCTCTAAAAAAAAACATAAATAAAAATTGTGTACAAAATATTTAGATCTCGGCATTATATAACCCATAGACGTGTGGATATGCAACTAAAAAAACAACCAAACCAATTCTAATGACACAATGTACGAATTATTGGCCAATTCACATTTTAGAATTGAGAAAGTGTTGAAATTTTATGGAATCCAAACCAGGCAATAAAAGCGTCGGTGAGTGGCAAGAATTCTGATAAAAAAAAACATTATTAAGGAGAGAGGCCTATAAAAGAACAGAAATTTATGAAACAAAAGATAACTATTGACATTGATCTTCAAAAATTAGGCGGGAAGTGCGAGAGAAGAAACTGTTAACATAGAACTTACGGTTACTTCTAGCCATTTCAACTAGGATGAGACATTGCTGCCGATCTGCCATTGCCCTTAATTTCCTAAAGTCAAAGTCACAAAGAGGTTCCCATCAGAACAATTGCCATTTAAATATTTATTTTACAAAAAAAGCAAAGAGAAGCTTCGTTACGGCGGTGGAAAAGTGACTGCAACTCTGAAGCCATGTCAGTGCCGATAATCTTGCAGAGACTTCTTTTAGATTTTCCCAAGAATCTCTAGAGACGTAGCAAAAAGCAAAAGACCACACGTGACAAAAATATTCCATGCCTGGACGAATGTTAGCTGTATAAATGTCTAAGATAGATTCTGACGTAAAAAATAATTGTTTAGCCCAACACTTATTACAACACCTGAATATCTCTATAAATATTACTTTATTTTGAATTTTCTTGGTTTTATGCTGAGGAAAATGCCCGGTTCATTTATTTTTCTAGAAAGTATCTCATTCCTTCTATTATACATTATCTTATGGAAGATTCAGTTTAAACCAAAGAAGGATTAATGTTGATCTAAGCTGGAGCTTGCGACTTATTTTTCATTATGTAGTCTATTTCCCACCGATTAAATATCGCCAGCTTATCACTACTCTCTCGCTAGTTCTCTGATGTTCTGATGAGCTCTCATTCAATAAATCCACCAGTTCAGACCTTTACAGCTAGAACCAGACGTACTACTCCCGTGAAGTCGAATCACCTTCATTTCCCCCGTATTTCAAATTTTACATTTGAAATACGGGGGAAATGAGCATTGAGCTTTCTCCCAAGAGCTGCTACTTTGTAAAACAAACCTCCGCGTAGTACTTCCTTGAGCACCATAATCATAACCTCTACAAGATCAATCATTATCTATCCTCTCTATCCTCATACTCTTCACTTGTGACAACTTCGTCTATCATTCATATTATACAACTCCTTCACTATTTCTATTCAAAACTTTAAACGTCTATCTTGAGTAATTCTGGGGCATTTTATTTGATTGAAATTATGTATTAAAAAAGACAAATATGTAAAATAGTTTCTTGAGGGAAAAACCTCAAGAAACTATTTTACAATTTTATATTTAAGTCTACCATTCGTCCATGCTTTGAATATTGCTGCCACATATAGCCTGATGCTCCTGCTATAAATTTAGAGATTCTTGATAAAATCCATAGAATCTGCAATATTACCGGTACTGACCTGGCATCTTCAGTCACTTGCCCATTGTTGTAATGTGGCTTCCCAGTGTCTTTTCTATAAATACTTTCATGGTAATTTTTCTGATAAACTTTGCTCTAGACTTTATTATTTTAAACGCAGTACTAGATAAGCAAAAGGATCTCATCAATTTACAGCTGAATTGGTTAGATGTAACTGTAAGTTCTTTAACAGTTTCGCTTTTCGAACTTCTTACCTGTGGAACTATCTTCAGGCTTCTTGCTTCCCGGTCAAATTTGATCTTCAAAAATTTAAATGCAATGTCAATCGTTATCTAATGTCTTCTTTATTCCTCATCTTTTATTGTTCCCTCTCCTTAATAAAGTTTTTTTTTTTTTTTTTTATTTCTTTTTCTTATTTTCGGCACTCAGTAACCCCCTGTGTCTTTATTCCTGTTTTGGAGTAAAAAATGATTACGAAAAACACTTTTCACCAGAGCATTGGATTTAAAAAAAAATGGTTTAGATTTGTCTTAAGCAATAGGGATTGACCTATTATTCCTATCGAAAAAAAAACAACATTAATTTATTTTATAAAGAATGATCTTTGCATGTGTCAATTTCAGTGAATTCAAATCTTTCAAACTTTTGCAGCGAAATAATGAACACAGTTCATTAAAACAAAAATAGATAATCGCATTTTCTTTCTTTTTTAAAATTTGAATAATTTAATCCATAAGGTAATTTTTTTTCATTCATCTCATATCCCGAAAGGAACAATAATCAATTGTATCGTTGTCAATTTATCTGCGCAGAAATGATCGAAAATCGATCAAAAATCACTTATAAAAGCAAAGAAACTTTTCAGGGATGAGAGGAAAAGTTAAAACGATTGGTGATTTAAAACGTACACAATAGCTCGCTTGGACATCTGTATTTGAAATGTGCCCAATTCTAATTGATGATTATAATGAGACTTAATTAATTAATCATTAATTTAAAGCACAGAAAATATACCTTTTGAATTTCACTTCAAAGGAGAGCGTTTAATTATTAATTAGTGCATGCAAAATGGGCGTCGAATGTGGTAATATTCGTTTATCTTAATTATTATATACCTTTTTTAAACATTTATTTCCAGCAAGGTTATCTAACTTTGCCAGGAACGAAATGACTTTCTGCATGATTTTCTAACGGCCAGATAAACTACAGTTCGAATTATCTCCTGATTGTCTTTTAGCTTTATTGATCCATAACATTTCATGACATGATGTAAGTTGGTTTTCTGAGCGTAGCATAGATGTGGCACAAAGCCAAAATTATGGGTCAATCAGTGAGCATCTAGTCATAATTGATCGAGCGAGACGAGCTTGCTAACCATTACACCATTTTGAGGTGCCAACATAATATATTTTTGAGGTTACTTTGCATTAATTGCATTTCGGCACACTGCGTAAGCATAGATTTTATTTTAAATATTTCAGTGTATTATTTAGTATTTTTTTAGAATTTTTAAAGTATTTTTATTATTTCTTTTTAGTCATGCATATAATCGATAGAATACTCAGCATTAATTTTCGTCTGGTATTAAATAAATACTAGTTTTAACCCGTAGAAATTTCAGTTTTCCTATTTTAATATTCCCATGAAACTTAATTCTTAAGTTAATGATTGAGTAAAGCTCATGGCGAGTTCTACGACAATAAAATATCCGTAGAATTCCCCGATTGCATCGTTAAATATTTGAGCTAAAAAATTAATAAAATATTGCAATAATAATCATAATCACTATTTACATTATTCGGATTATTGTCCTCATCTTTGTCGCCATACTTATTACAACGTTTCGGCCGTTGTACGCTCCGTCCTTCTTCAGGTGGTTGGAATGTCGAACAGGAATGTAAATAGTGTACATAATACCTCATCTCAGAAATATAGACAATCATAAATAAAGGGGGTAAAAATGAAAAAATTTGAAGTAGACAACTTTTATTTCACCGAAAAAGCCGTCAAACACTTCTACCTTCCGTTCTTTCTTTTTTTCTTTCTTGCATTCATTTTCTCACATAAACCAAGAAGTGTATTTTCCCTTCTTACCACGCCGTCAAAACGAAATAGTCCATTATGTATGAAGCATTGGCAGAAAGATTTAACCATTTCTATCTTGAATATTTTCTTTCATTTTCTCACTAAAGCCAAGTAGAGTCTTTTCCCAGCTTTTCAAGCGATCAAAACGGAATAGTCCTTTAATTATGTGATATTGGCAGGGCGTAACGGTCATGTAAACTAAAGGGCGGAATAAACATAATTATAATAGGGATTTTTAAAAATTTCTCCCACTAGTGAAATACTAGCAAGTTAGACATTAAAAATTCTTCGATGTACAAATTAATTAAGAATTTAACGTGAGAAAATCTTTGGGTCTTGTTACTGTAATTATTCTTGTTCAATACGCTCTTTTTCATGGATTTTAATCTTAAAATTTAGTTATACATAGGAATTAATATTAACTTTATTTTCTAGCTACGTGTGTCGCCATATTTGGAACGATTTGACTGAAAGTAGAATATATCCTCTAACCAAATAATGCATTTGCGAAATAAAAATATTCTCATAAAATAATAATAAATAATAATAATGATATTAAAATAAAACGCGTAAAAAGAAGAAAAGTATACGTTGTTGATTCAGTCTGTGATGAAGAGTTGCTGTTATAAGAATTGAATCCAGGGAGACAATATGAAATGCAACAAAAAAAAAAATAAAGAGGATTCTAGAAAAACATTTTTATTTTATTTTATTACAAGACAGAAATATTTATTTAGGGAACTGATGCAAAAATCACTATCTGTCGATATTTCTGATATAAGGTATTGTAATTATTTACACTATTTTCATTGTTCGGACTGTTGTCCTCATCTTTGTTGCCATATTCACGAAGTTTCGGCTGTCGTATGTTTCGGCCTTCTTAAGGTGGTTGTAATTTCGAACCAAACCCTTTATTTCGTCTGCCGGGGTAGATTCTTCTAGTTTCCCGTGCCATGCCTCTTCCGAATATCTCACTATCAGTTATCTCCCTTTAACTCAATTCTCCATGTTTTTATTCACCTCTGCTGGAGCCTGGTATTGAACTCACAACTCCTTGGGTCAAGTGGAACTGGATTCAACCAATGCTTTTATCCACTGGGCCATGTCTCCTTGAAGAACTAGTACAATTTACCCCGGTGCACGAAATAAAGTGTTCGGTTCGAATCACCTGAAAAAAGGCCGGAGCGTACAACGGCCGAAACATCGTGGATATGGCAAAAAAGATGAGGACAACAGTCCAAACAATGTAGTGTAAATGGCACAAAAATTTTAGGAATTGTTAAACAAAATATATGATGTCCATAAATTCATTGAATCATTTCCGTAATTCACGGTTTAGTTTGGTTTGGTTTGTTTTACGGCATATCAACCCCAATAGGTTATTTAATACCGATAAGAATTTTATTGCTAGTAATTTTTTTTCAAAAGTGTATTGATGGTAATTTTTTTTTTCAAGTGTATTGATGGTAATATTTTTTTTCAAAAGTGTATTGCTAGTAATAATGTATTGCTGGTAATATTTTTTCTTCAAAAATTAATTACTGGTAAAATGCATTGCAAAAATATATTGCTGGTATTTTTGCACATTCATCGTGTTTTGACCCCAGTTTGGGGGTTAACTATTTGCCTATAGCTGGGACCCTAACAAGTGCTACTACCCTGGATCGCAATGGACCTGGAAACATCATTAATTAAGAGTTAGTTTCACCCTTCTCAAAACCTCCTGATCAGAGGCCTTACTGTTGGATGTAGTTTATCGTCTTACCCAGGACAGGGGTTTAGTTTATCATTATACCCAACATGCAGACGTAGTTTATCGTCATACACAGGACGAAATTATTCATATATAATACGCATCATCCCAGATATCTAAATGTTAATAAATAGATATTACCTGTTTATGCCAGCAACGGGATTCATTGTAGTCGGTTCTGTATGATTGAAAATAAGTTACATATCTGGTCCAAAATAACTAGTTTAGATCACAAAATAAACGCATTCGTAAAAAAATAATCCTCATATATATGATACGCACATTTTCACCTGTTTCAATGTTGTCTCTGTCGAAGATAGACGCCATGACAGTTTCATCTATGTTGTGTAAGCGTAGTCGATGTCTTTGTCTTTTTCGGCGTTATCTTCGATGTCGTCGACATTGTGCAATGATTCATCGCGTCCTTTTTACCCTAAAAGGTCATCTTTACTGCCCTCCAGCGACTCCCAGACAGAGCATATGTTTGAAGACAGTTTTCGCCACTAACCATTAGAATCTCTTTGTTTGCCGTCTTATTTTTCCATGTGTTTCCTCTATAAGTTGTGAAAATTTCGGGTTTCAAAGCATTACACAGAGTTTTTCAAAAGTCTATATCTGATTCTAAGAACGCTTTTTTCATGAACTACAAATGGTAGAAAGATTGAACTGGTACCATTTCAAAACTAAAAGTGTCAAGTTTTCTTCTGTTAATTTAATTTTAATTTAACTCATTAAATTTAATTTTTGAACACTACTCTGCCTGGCAGATGGTCCGGACGTTCAGGACAGACTGATCGTGTGTTTCTGCAATGGCCACCTAGGTCTCCAGACCTCACGTCATGTGACTTCTTCCTCTGTTGTGTATGTGAAAAGCGTCTTGTACATATCTCCCCTTCCCATAGACGTGGATGATCTGAAGACGCGAATAACTGAAGCCTTGGCAAAAATCGACAACTCTATTCTTGGTCGCATTTGGCAAAAATTGGATTAGCTTTTGGATGTGTCTCGTGCAACCCACGGTGCTCACATTGAATACCTGTAAAAATCTCTATAGAAACGTGGAAATATTAGCCTTCATGAAATACAAATTGTGTTTTGATATCATCAATCGATATTATGATATACAGTGTTGTAATGTGATACGGACTTTTGAAACATAAACTATATAATTATTTTATTTTTTAAAATGATCAAAAACCGGATAAAATATTCAAGAAATTTCATAGGTTAAACTCAGTTGATACAATTCCACAATGTCAAGGTGCATTAAACAGGATATATATTTTTCCTTTAAAAATTTATAGCTCAAATTTAGAAGTATTATATAAGATTGCGTAATACACTATTATTTATTGTAAAACGTTAAATCGAGATTTACATTTAACTATGAGATAATGAGTGATGAAAGAGACACAAATCTGCAAGTCAGAAAAATCAATGTCACTATAATCGAACCTCTGGACACTTTGACATGGTATGATGGTTAACAGGCTTGCCTTATTAAATAAATTACGACTGAATAGTGACGACGCCGAAGATGAAGACATCGACTATGCTCACAACATGGATGAAACTGGCGTCTATCTTTGACACAAACATCAATGAAGTAAACGAAAATGCGATTAATATATACATGAAGATGTTTTTTTTAATCAATTCGATCCCTAAACTTTCAGCCTTTCTAATCTATGCTTAGAAACCCCTCATAACCGGACCTCTTGCCTAGATTTCCTTAACCTTCAGAGGCTGTCGAGGAAAAAAAAATACTAACCTCTGTTGTTCCTATTAAACTTCATGCTTCTCCTCAGATTTTTAAGTCTTGCTAATCGTCAGTCGATTTGGGGTTGGGTAGAAGGAAGATCAAACTGTTCACTGCAGTTTATAGGGATAAAATAAGATTCGTTTTTTATGCATGTAATGGTTGTTTGCGCGTACAACGTAGACCTGGGGAGCAACATCTTCCAAAATGTATTCACTCATATCATACAGGCCTACTCGCTTGCCATCATGGTATGTCGTATCACCGGTTACAACTCTCTCTCTCTCTCTCTTTTTCACTCTCTCTCTCTCTCTCTCTCTCTCTCTCCCACTCCCTTTGGTTCTCAGTGAGGAAATGTTTATCAGCGTCCAGTATAACGAGAATATTGTTCAACCAATTCCGCTATCTTTCCTACAAGGTGATATTTTGTTCGAGTCCGCCTACATCACCTTTGGCAATTTCCCTGGTGGGAGGAAAGATTGCCTGACCTATTCTCCTTTGTACATGTGTTGGACGCGTTCGGACGACATCGGACACGTTCAATTAGCCTACCTACATTCCTTGTATCGTCAACAGGTGCCACATACGGGAAACAATATATCGCAGAATTCTATACACCATCTTCCCGACCCTATGCGTGCAAGAATGAACTGTAATGTATTAAAATGGAGTCAGTGTACTGGTCATATGCGTCTTTTGTTTTACCGGTACACGTACTGATCTGAACATTTAGTCAATTACTATCTAGCCTAGCTATATTACATAAAGGTTTACTGATTGATTGAATTGTTTATTTTTAAAAGGTTACCAACGTTTTTCAGGTTATTTATAGCAAGAAGGTATTGTTAGAGTTTCAGAATTTGGGGGATGTAATGAATTTTGCTAATGCAAGTTAACCACAAATGGAGAAAGAAAATGTGGCTTCATACTATCCCCAAAGGTATTTGCGCGTAAATAAATATAACAAGGCCGACTGGAACTAGAACGCAGCTCCTCGATTTCAAATTCCGAGCCGTTATCTTTTACACCACTCGCACATCCAATCTTACAACACCTGATATTTCCAAGCGGTCATCCGTCTCGGTCAGACTGGACGTTGCTTACCTTCGATGATCGTACTCACACCAGTGTCTCCACATTACATAAAATTTTAATCTTGAATACTTCGAAACGCGTATTCAAGAATTTGTAATTTTATTTTCCGTCAGTGCAGTTATATTTATAGATAGATAGATAGATAGATAGATAGATAATAGCCTGTGATAGATAGATAGATAGATAGATAGATAGATAGATAGATAGATAGATAGATAGATAGATAGATATAAAGAGAAGGGGTGAAATAGAGAGAGGGGCGGTAGAGCGAGTTGGAAGAGAAAGTTCTAAAAACAATAATTTCTACAATTGTGGAATATAAGAATGGATATTGTTCCGATAATTAACGGGGAACTGGGAAAGGTTCCAAATTTCCTCGAAGAAACACAAGTTTGAAAAGAATGGTGGGAAAAATTGATGCAAACCTCTATATTGTTAAGTACGCCAAAATATTATAAAAGAAACTTCAAAAGCCTGAAGGAGATTTGCTGTCATCGCAAAATTATCCACAAGAGAATTCTGGGAAATAATAATAACAATAATCGTAATAAGGATAAAACGAAGTTTTTTTTTTATTTTGTGTTCTTTGTCTATATCAGCTTATGAATTTAAGTATAGCCTATATACTTAGAAAAATATGTTTTTCATCTTTTATCTTGAAGCTACATTTTATCTCCTTTCGTTGATGTTGGGTTTGATATTATTTCCATACGCTTTATCCCCAGGCGATAAGTACAATGATTATATATATATATATATATATATATATATATATATATATATATATATATATATATATATATATATATATAAATGATCGAACGTGATATGTCAAAAGAGTTTAAATATATATGATTTCCACAATCTTTCAAACCAGCTTTTCGACAAGCGTTTTTTCACACACGTGAAAGCTTTGTACAATTCTCTTCTGACAATACTGAGTTTGGCGCAGGGATAAATTTTCGTACATTATTTGCATTATTCGGACTGTTGTCCTCATCTTCATCGCTATATTCACAATGTTTCGGCCATTGTACGCTCCGGCCTTCTTCAGGTGATTGGAATTTCGAACCGAACCCTTCGGGGTGGATTGTTCTAGTTCCACGTGCCATGTCTCAGTTGTTTCTCTTTAACTCAACCTCCTATGTTTTTGTTCATTATTGATGTAGACTTGGGTCTAGTTACTGGATCAAATCAACACCTCTATCCACTGAGACATCCGTAATAGACATGGCAAGTGTGACTAGAACAATTTATCCCGGAATTCGTTTCCAAATTCCACTCAACTGAAGAAGGCGGAAGCGTACAACGACAGAAACGTTGTTAATATGACAATGACGATGAGTATAACAGGCCGAATAATGTAAATAATTTAAATGATCATAATACCTCATTTCAGAGATATAGACATAGAAAATATCTAGATAACAGTGTTGATAACATATATAGATATATATATAGGGAATATTGGCTTGCGGTATACGGATGTCTTGAACCCATGCCTTGTTCGAAATATTAGTACATACAGTAATGCGAGTTTGTTGTCGTTTTCTCTCTCCATTGTGAACTGTATCGATGATCTGAGTTTACATGATCCACTAGAAGCTGGACCTCTTCCTGGTGTAGACTATCTACACCGGTGGCGGTAATCAAGGGTTCAGTTCGAAATTCCAATCACCTGAAGAAGGCGGGATCAGGCAACGGCCGAAACGTCGTGAATATGGCAATGAAAATTAGAATAACAGTTCGAAATAATGTAAATAATCATAATACCTCATCTCGGGGATATAGAGGCCGAAACGTTGTGAATATGGCAATGAAGATGAGGATAAGAGTCCGAATAATGTAAATAATGTAAGTAATCATAATACGTCATCTCAGAGATATAGACAGATTGATTTTCACATCAAGCTTCGACATTTTTTTTTATATAAGCGAGACTTTTTTGTTATATTTTCTTCACATTCTTTCCTCTTTCTCGTTATATTTTTGGTCCCAATATATAAAATGAGGCAACGAAGGTCCTTACAAGAGGATGAGCCTGCGTTAAAGCATAGTTTGCAAGAATCATCAGCACTAATCTAGACGACGCTCCAGCAATCACCTGAGATACCAGCAGGTGTTGTACGTTCTCTATCATATTTCGAGAGGGTCACTGGTTCAAATATGTTGCTTCTTCTCCACTCTTGAAAACGGTCTCTTTTGTTATCAGATTATCATTCAGAGATACAAAGGCTGAATTAGAACTATCACTTCAGCATCTGAGTACAAGTTAAGCTATAGTTCGTAAAACCGAAATGTCTACCCAGTACCACAGCCCATGTAAGCAAAAACTGATTTATTTACTATTAAGTTGGTAGCTCAGCTATGTATTGGTAAAGATCGATATATTTACAGAAGAGTGTTCAACATCGGAGATGAATATGATATATAGACGGCATGGACATAAGAAAAAACACTGTATTGGGAGTTTGAATTTCACGTATCAATGCAGTTTTTCAAGTAACGTGTTTTAATTCGAAATAATGTAAGTAATGTATCTGCCATGTCAGTTTATTTCAAGCATCCTGTCTTCATACGTCAGTATATATCATGCCCGTTTTTTTTTTTCAAATATCTTGTCTTCATACATCAGTATCATGGCGGTTTTTCTCGAGTATTTTGTCTTCATACATCAGTAGCTGACATGTTTGTTTTTTTTTTGGGTGGGGGGTTTCGATTTTCAAGTATCGTGTTTTCATACTTTAGTTGGTGTATCGTCTTTTTAAAATATCATGTCTTCAGAACGTCTGCGTGTCAAGTCGTTTTTTCGTTTTCAAGTTACGTGTCTTCATATGTCAGTTGTTTTTTTTTGTTTTTGTTTTTTTGAAGTACGGTGTCTTCACATCGGACTTTTCTTCGAGTACTGTGTCTTCAATCAGTGGTCTCGTGTTATTTTTGTTGATTTTGATATATATATATATATATATATATATATATATATATACATATATACCGGGCGTAGTCATCTTGACACCATAACAATCACTAAAAAGCCCACTGAGTTATTCAGCTAGAAAGAGAACAAGTAAAAGTCATTTTGTGTCAAACGCACTGTCTTCCCAAATGAGCAATGGTGAGAGGAAAAGGATCACTCAATCCTTCAGTAATGGTACCAACATTTATACTCCGGCTTCTATCTTCAAAGTCCATTCAAGAACCATCAAGAGAACGGTGAATAACTTCAAAAAAAGATGGGGTAGCAAAAATAAAAACTGGATCAGGAGGTCACAACAGGAAGAGGGATCATCATTTCGACTTAGAGCTAAAGAGATCAATTTGAAAACATCCAACTCAATTTGTAAGACGTTTGGCACGTGAGAGAGGAGTTTCTGCTATGACAGTTGAAAGAGCCGGGAAAAAAGACTTGAAAATGAAACGTGAAACGTGTGTAGCTTCTTGTTAGAGAGGGTGAAGACCATCTTGAATGAGTTCAAAAATGATCCTGGAGTAATATATATATATATATATATATATATATATATATATATATATATATATATATGAACTTTATTTCAATACATGTGATCTTTATTTATGATTAATTTTTGTTGATCATTACTTCCCTGTCAACTAAGGTCTGAAAAAAAATTGTGCAATGTCAATCGTTGTCATCTGTCTCTTGGAATCCATGTTTGTCATTCCTTAATATGTTCTCGGTTTATTTATTTCTCAGTCACATTTTGCGTCTTCGTGCCTTTATCGTCTTACTTGATTAAAATCGATAAAGAGAGTTAAAAGAGTCAAATGCACATGGCACATGATTGACCAATGAAAATCAAACACAAAATGAAAAATACCAGAATTTCTTACTTTTTCTTTGTATCCCAATCTTTCACGAAGATTTTAGATTGATAAACAGTTGCTAGTTGTTCGTTATCTTCTCATTCTGTACGATTCCGCTCCATATTTGATTAATATTTGATCCTAACTCATAGATAGATAGATAGATAGATGTAATCTTCCCTTATTTACTATGTATGCATAAATCAGAAAAAAACATACCTTACATCCCTGATCTAACCGCTTTGATAGATAGATAGATAGATAGATAGATAGATAGATAGATAGATAGATAGATAGATAGATAATCTCGCCCCATTCTCCATGTATGTATAAATCAGAAAAGACATCTCAGATGTCATCTCGCCTTATTCCTGGTCTATGCATAAATCAGAAAAGACATACCTTACATACACGGCATAACCTCTTTAATAGATAGATAGATAGATAGATAGATAGATAGATAGATAGATAGATAGATAGATAGATAGATAGATAGATAGATAGATAGATTGCAATATGGTGAGGGGGAATGTTTTCTGTCTTCTTAGTTTCACTTTCGTTTTCTGTCTTCTTACTTTCACTTTCGTTTTCTGTTGACTGCTAACCAGATGAAGGCTGTGTAATGAAGTTGAATATGATTATAATTTTTTTTGAAAAAGCAAAAACAAAAAGAAGAAACCATGATAGTCGTAAAGCAACATAGGCACAGCAGCATTTAAAAGTTAAACTCGACATAAAACATTTAAGGCACAAAGGATAGACGAACAGCTGACAGTGACGCTTTGGATATTCGCCTAATTGTAGGGCCTGGCGTCAAGTAAGCATGTCAGAATTGACCCTAATTTGAAGCACAGGCAGAAATTCGATGTTTAGACGATGTCTCAGTACAGCTACTTATTGTCGATTACAAAGTGGGGCAGATAATCTAATTGATTTAAAATGATTCTTTCTTTGCTTTTTTTTAATGTGAAAATGATTGCAAATTGATTTTTCCTGGGACAATGTTTCTTATAGACAGAATCTATAGGATTCCCTTCTAGTATTCGGAAAACAATCGTTATCTATCTATCTATCTATCTATCTTAATTTTACTGTAGGGTCCACCCTTTACCACGTACGGGAACCGCTCGAAATAGGGGGTTGCACGAGGTGGTAGTTTATATGGATAAGAGGGGGAAAGAACTGTTAACTTTAGACGTGAACAGATTAATATTGTAGTGATCGTGGAAACATCCTTTTGGGAGTCTGTTCCACAGAGCATCGGTGCGCGAGAAGAAGCTGTTCGAGTGGAACTTATTTCTCACCGATGAAGGGAATGTGGGTGGTTTGCTCTGGATGGTATGTTCTTGCTATGAAGGTTAAATCTGGCGGAACCGAGCACTTTCCACGGAAATAGCGATAGAATAGTGAGAGGCTTAGGAGGGCGAGGATGTAGTGTATCATCTTACCCATGACGCCCATTTGTGGAGTCTTATCCCTCTACAGAGATGCAGTCAGCGTATTCTACAGCCCCCACCGACAGGGAGGTAGAAACTTAGATATTTCTGTACATTTTTTCAGGCGATCTTTAAAATAAAACGCTTATAGATTGGTTTAAGCGATGAATCGAATTTATGGTGTCACCAATTATCATATTAAACCTAGCTTTTGTATTGAGTGCAAGATTGATTTTTTTTTTTTAAACACAGGGGAAAATCAATCTGACTTACTAAGTCATGAGAAAAAGACTTTAGTGGCTAAGCGAAGACATTACAAAAAGAATCTGCTAGGGAAAGAATAAATCTTGACAGAATGGGTGCAGTAATAGAACAGGAGGTAGTCATGTCATTATGTTTAATTATGTGGGGGTTACCCTGAATATTTTAATCTTGACCACTTCAAATCAAGATTCAATCGTTATCTATAGTCCACATTCCCATAATCTTCTCTTCTACTATTTTTTTTTTTTTTCATATTTTATTTTTTTCTTAAGAACTGCCACTTTCTGGAACAAACTCCTACGTGGGTGCTTTCCTGAATTCTTTAATCTTGACCTCTGCAAATAAATGGCCAATCGTCATCTGTTCTTCTCATTCCTATAATCCACATTCGTTACCACATTCTCTTTCACTAATTTCACACTTTATTACAATTTCGCCTGTAACCCCCTACATTGACTGACACTCGAGCCTTTTAATGGGTGCTAATTAGTAAAAAAAAAACATCAGATCAAAAATATTTTGATCAGTTGTACCTTTCAGTGCAAAGATAATATAACATTACCATCACAACTAAAATATCTTTATTATCTTTATTTTAAGGAATATTTTTTAGGTTAAACTGTAAAAAATAAATATAATTTATCTAAATCTTGGTGAGGATATGTGAGGAAGTGTATTTGAATTTTATTAAATTTAAATACACTTCTGACTGAACTATGATAAAAAAAAAATGGACGATAGACGAAGGCTCAAATAACTACTGCTTTCTTGACGAACAACAGCTTACTTTTCAAATCTGCAGCTTACAAGTCTCGTATACGATTAGTCATTCGTTTATTGTGATTAAAATTAAGCGTGGGTAGGAAGAAGAATTAAATGTGTTTCCACGGCGCGATTCTTCCACCATTGGTCAAATGTCATTGAGAAGATGTATTGAATTAAGAAACACTGAGGAGGAAGTGGATGCGAAGAAGAAAAATGCCTTGCAGCGAAATCATTTATACTCAAGATGGTTACCGTCAGCAGTGAAGTCGATGGCTGCCGGCAACGAAGGAAACTTCCTTTGCAACAAACAACAGCAGGGAAGCGTTGTGGTGTTGTCAAGACCTTCTACACCTTGGCCTTTTCTAACCTTCGCGGATACTGTATAATTAATAGATTCAAATTTAGATAATGATCAGAGTTGGTGTGTCGATGGGCGTGTGTCTGTAGGTAATTTGTGCGTCGGCGTGAATTTAGTCACAGCAGCGGTGTCGATAAGAGCGAGATATATATTTCTATATATTTACGCTAATAGATAGGCACGTAATTTAGTGATTGTCGACGCAGGATACGGGACATGCCATTGCGCTCACTTTCACACAAATACATTTAGAAAGCTATAAATCGCCAACTATGGGTTTGATAATTACTATTTATTGCAATAAAATTACCCGGTGATTGCGTTTAATTTGGTTGTGTTTCTTTTACGGCACATCAACCTAAATGGGTTATTTAATGCCGACAAGTTTTATAGTGTATTTATTTCTAATAATATTTTTTCCAAAAATGTATTGCTGGTAATTTTTTCCCAAAGTGTATTGCTGGTAATATTTCTTTTTACAGAAATGTATTGCTGGTAATATTTTTTCCAAAAAAATAATGTATTGCTGGTAATAAGGACACATGGCCTCAGTGGGTGAAGGCATTAGTTAGATCCAGTGACAGGACTCAAAGAGTGTGATTTCAATACCCGGTTAAGGCAGCGAATGTATGCTAACAACCCGAGTAATGGCGGCCGCCAAGGACGCGATTGGATCCCAAATTACAATGTCGATAACTCCAAAATGGTCGATTATATCAAATTTATCAAGACAGATTCGAATGTAGCAAGTACAATTACACATAAATTTTAATGCGAACTGACCGTGGTTGTTACACTTCAGATTAACCGAAAATATAAGTCAGCGGCAGTACGTTGTATTTCCATAACTTTTGCAGAGGAAATTCATGAAATCATCTGAGTGCGTTAATTCCTGGCAAGATGAGCTCCCCCTTAACATAATTCACGCCATCGGCACTTTTTTCTATTCTGATTTTCTTTCACTTCCAACTCTGGCAAAGCCAAACGGCAATAAGGATTGGATGACTGGAGCAGGTTTTAGTGAAACTGGAAGCTTTTAGCCCTCAACCTGCACGTCGGCGGCGCATTTAGTCATCAAGCACATCATCATTAAGGAAGTGATCAGCAAAACAGAAATTAACTTCTTGGATACTTGGAGAGGGGAATTACCAGGAGATAACTGATAACTGACATCCATTAAACATGGCGTGTGGAACTAGAACAATCTACCACA
>OZ010581.1:27458931-27538931 GCA_963932145.1 Acanthosepion lycidas
TACTATGAATATAGCCTTTTATTTATTTACAGTCGAACTTACCATCACTGAATTTATAATAACGAGTTTCTATTTGGTAAAATTAACTTAATACGGTAATACTCTCCAATTGTGTGAAAACTGAAGATAAAATTAAGCTCGTAAACGTCTACTCATAGACATTGCTTCTCTCTTGCTCCAAGATCAAGCAGCAACATTGAATTCGAATCCCCCACAAAAGTACAAATCATCTACTGCCTTTCTCCGTCAGACGCATAATAGTTTTATCTTCTCATAGGAATTGGCGTAACAAGTTCAACGCCCGATCGTTTTTCCTGAAAGGCAAATATATTTTAGCTTTTAATCGAATATGAAGTTAATCTCCTTTTCTGCGAAGATTATTTCAAGGTTGTCTGTTCAAAAAAAAAAAATCACCCCAAATAAGCAGGTGCACGAACAATTTGCTTTTTTCGGAGCATTCACTCAAAAAATAATTACTTCATTCATGAATAAATCGGTTGACTCTTTTCTTTTCACTTGGACTGAAATATCAGCTTAATTTGTGTGCTGTTAAAATTGCCTCGTTGCATTTAGAAGATTGTGTATGCAAGTATAGTATAGTCATTATCTGAACAGCGGGTTCGAGTGGTGTGAGGTTTTTATGCTTTCGCATGAATTCCATTACAAAGGTATAGATCAATCTCTTCTCCGCACAGAGCTAGGGATTCATGGCAGAGTAGATTACATTCTCTAGCTTTGGTATGGCAACCACCATAGGTGAAAGAAAACTATGATTTCCAAACCAGCTAAGAGAGGGGTATTTTTTTTTTAGTCGTACCACTGCTGTCAAGGCTGCTGTACCATTAAAATATTATTAGTTTAAGACTCGTTATAGAAAATAAGCAGAAGAGTGGATTTTAAAAATGTGAAATTTTCCTTCTCTGTCTACATCTCTGAAATGAGGTATTATTTAAATTATTCGAACTGTTATCCTAAATGTCATATTAACAACGTTTCGGTCGTTGTACATGTCGGCCTTCTTCAGGTGATTGAAATTTCGAACCGAACCCTTGACTGTTCTAGTTCTACTCGCCATGCCTCTTTCGGATGTCGCAGTTATTTCCCTTTAATTCAACTCTCCAAGTTTTGGCTCACCACTGCTGTGGGCTGATATTGAACTCACAACTCTTTAGGTCTAGTCACTGGATCTAACCAACGTCTTTATCCACTGGGCCATTTTTCAGTTCGAAATTCCAATCACCTGAAGAAAGCCGGAGCGTACAACTGCCGAAACGTTGTGAATATGACAATGAAGATGAGGATAGCAGTCTGAATAATGAAAATAATTCAAGTACCAGGGGTAGATTTTTCTAGTGTATTGAACTAACAACTCTTTAGGTCTAGTCACTAGATCTGACAAAGGTTTTTATCCACTGTTCGTGAATACAATATGGGAACCAGTAATATGCTAGAGATTGCAAAAGAAAAGCAATGGATAACAACAAAAATTGCGATATAAGCTTATACCACGGCATTGTATAACAGCATTGCCATGGACATTCCAAATGTATCAGAGGGTAAAGGCGTTGGTTAGATCCAGTAACTGGACTAACAGATTTGTGAGGTCAGTACCAGGCTATAACAGTGGTGAACCAAAAAAAAAAGAGTTGGTTTAAAGGGAAATAACTGGGACATCCGAAAGAGACATGGCATGTGGAACTAGAACAATCGACCCCTCTGGGGAAATAAAGCGTTAGAATCAAAATTCCAATTACCTAAAGATGGCCGGAACATACAATGACCGAAACGTTCTAAATATGACAATGAAGACGATGATAACAGTCCGAATAATGTAAAAAAACTTCTTATACATTATTTACATTATTCTGACTATTTTCCTCATCTTTGTCGCCATATTTATTACAACGTTTCGACCGTTGTACGCTCCGGCCTTCTTCAAGGTTACATGGCACAGTGGATAAACGCGTTAGTTAGATCCAGTGACAGGACCCAAAGAGTGTGAGTTCAATACCCGGTTAAAGCAGTGGAGAACTTTCAGAGGGAAATTAACAGGCGATAACTGATAACTGACATCCATTAGACATGGCATGTGGAACTAGAACAGTCTACCCCAGTGAGCGAAATAAAGGGTTCAGTTCGACAGTCCAACCACCTGAAGAAAGCCGGAGGCAGAAATGTTGTAATAAATATGGAGACAAAGATGAGGACAATAGTCCGAATAATGTGCATAATACCTCACCTCAGAAATATAGACAAACCTTCTTCTATATGCCGTGTCATTTCAGCAGTTTGGCGATCAAGGTACTGCATAATCATCAGTCCTTAGTAAATTTTGTGTTCTTTTAGCTCTCCTAAACCCTGTTCTACCATCCTTTCATACAAGTTAGTTGGATAGGTTATGCTTTGTTTTTCCATGTTCCTCTTACCTTTAATGTCATGCGGGTTTCTGTTGGTTGAAATCTATCATTTTCTTTCGTAAACTAAACTTTCAAGAGTTTAGATTTCTCAAATCCTTTGTTATCGCTCTTTCTGTTAACGATAGGAGGTTTCTTGTGATGTAATGGAATACCTATAAGTATCTGTAAGTCAACGGACTACAGAGTCTAGCCGAAATCTGTCGAGCTGGGATCTTTCCCAGCTGCGCTAATCGAACTCTCTGCCGTCGGGCAGAAACGAACCCAGACGAGGCTATGCCGAAGGGTAGAGTTTCATCCGGGAAGGTAGACAGACCCGATCCCGTTTATGCGGGGTCTACGGGGATTTTTTATGCTCGAGACTACGGGCACGGGACAACCCACATTAAATTCGGCCTTGTGCCACATGTGACTGCGTGGGGCAGTTGCTAGATACCGTCTAGCCGGATCTGTTACTCAGATTTTGGCTGTTGTCGAACTCTCTGCCTTCGGGCAGAGAGGAACCCGGACCAGGCTATGCCGAAAAGGAGAGTCTCGTCCCGGGAGATAGACAGACTCGAACCCGCTTATGCGGCGTTACGGGGAATTTTTGGCCGAGATTACGGCCTCGGATTGCCCCACGTAAAATTCGGCCTTGTGCCACTAGTTACCCCGTGGGGACGCTGGTAAATATTTCTAGCTGAGATCTGTTGAGTACGACTCAGAGAACTACTGACCTTCCAATAGTAGCACTCGCTACTGGATTGACTTGTGACGACCTTGTGCATAACTGTTACCTTTATTCTTATTGTATTGGTTTTTACAAACCGTGTTTGTCAAGTCTATATTCTTATAGGCAAGGAATATAACAGCTTACTATCATTTTAGTTTTATTATTATAGAAAGTTAACATCTTGATCATATCATTGATTTCTCTTCTGGTTAGGTGTGCTACACATATTTGTTGTTGCTGCTATTAGAAGTGTCGAAATGATGTGGTTTTTGTTATTTGGTAAAGTTCATAGTTTGTGATATTGTATCGCCAATCTATAGAGTCTGATGAAGGTCCTTCTTTTTTAAGATTAATTTGTTTGAAGCGGTTTTTTTAACTATTGATCTGAGAATACAGTTGTATACGAGTGATAGTTTCGACTTGACTGCTCCCAATTAGACCGATTCAAGGCAGCAATTGACGAAAATTGTTCCACGTTAACGGAAAGAAAACAATAATCCATGAAGTTAACACTAGACAGAATGTTTCTTTCGTGTCCAGGTAGAAAGTCTTACAGATTAGCTTGGAATTCCGCCCCCATGTGCCGAAGTCACGTGATATATGAACTTCGGATTGCGATTTTATTCCGAACTTTGTAGAAATAAGTCGATGAAATATTTCCAAATTCCAATACGTTGGAAGTTTCCAAATGACACTTATAGTAGTACCTAATAGTAATTTTATTCTCAGAACGCTAAAATTTCAGCGAGAATGCAACTATAAAATCCCCTGAAAGATGGCAAAAATATCTTATTGAAATAAAGCGATTAAAAAAATATAACAATCGTTTCGTAAATAGGTCAGATTTTACGGGGGCAGTGAACACTTTTCAGCCCGAGCAAGTGCCCCAAATCTGACTAAATAACCAGACATTAGCTTTTCTTTCCTTTGTTTTCTTAATCTTTTTCTTGTTAATAAAGCTCTCTTGGTTTGGCTGAGAACTTTTCATCTGTCCCTCGTATGTTTACCAAACTCTGATCACTGTTCCAAAGATTGCATCTCTTCCAGCTCATTGGAAATATGCAATCAAAGATCAATTTCGACTGTCTAGTGAATTCGATTCTTACTGGGTGCTCCATAATTGTAGCATTGTATCACGACTGACCTCCGTTTTGTAAATCTCTAAGTGTAGTTCGACGCAAAGTACAAACAAGCTATACTTATAGTTGTTAGCGAGCTTGTCTCGCTGAATCAGTTACGAGTGAGTATTGAGTTCGATCCTTAATAGGTGTTCTAGACTTTCGGCCTTATCCTACATCTAACTTACCTTTAATAAATCATTACACATCCAAAAGCAACACAGATACATGCATAAATGTTTTATGGACTAATGACGGAGAAAGAAAGTTTCCGAATAGCCATAATTATCTAAGTGTATATATTTTCAGATTAAAAACCCGAACAAAATTTTGGACATCAAATTTGATAAACTTTGAGCATGATATTCAACAAATAACCGAAAATGATTGAGGTTCTTTTTTTGTTTTCTTTTTATGTTAAGTCTTATTGCCTCTTGTCTGTTCGTTTTGTTCTCCGTAAAATAATAACTTTTCGAGCTGATCTACTTGACAACCGTTATAAATAAAAGTAATGGTGAATGAGTTCGCTAAGAAAGATTGTTATCAGCTAGCTTTCTTCATCGTCCAAATGGCAGAAAGAATCCTAATATCTTGAAATGAAAATATTTAACATATTAATTGTACCCTAAAATAAATCATATCCATGCGTTGCAAAGGATAAAGCATATTATAATATAAAGCTGAATATGATAAAGTCGACTAGAAATCGAAATCGATCTTATCTTTTCGGATGAGAAAAGGTTGTAATAAGAGAATTAAGATCATGCTTGTAATAATCAGCACAATAAGAACTTTGCGAAAACACTGGAATCAGGACTGGAATAATTTCAAGGAAGAATCGAAATATTTCCATCTTCGCCATTCCAGGTCGATGTGGGGCTAGGATATTGGAAATTGAGGTGGTGATATGAAGTGCCTGGCTATCATTCAATCTAAAGTGCTAGCCACCATTCCAACTGGTGTGAAAATGCATATTCTTGTAGAATATGGTCCGTTTTGATTTAAATTCTTCCACAGATTTTCATTTATTCCGAGGCATTTTTTTCTTTCTTGGGCCCTTTTTGAAACCATTCCGAAGATTCCAACAACGACAGATATAACTGTTCAACCCTTTCTTCAAGCTTTTATTTAGTTTCAATCGATCGCTGATAATGATCAGAGTGTAGTATCCGTTTCCTTTGTAAATGCTTAGATTTCTACGCCTTTGCCCCTCTGCCTAGGATCAGATAGCTGTTTTTTTTTTTTTTAACTATCGTGTTTTCATGAGTCAACTTATGATGTGCCGTCCTATATATATATATATATATATATATATATATATATGTGTGTGTGTGTGTGTGTGTGTGTGTGTGTGCAGACATATATTGCGTTTTTATATATGAATTTTATTCTTACACTGTCAGAAGAGTTTAAGAATAACAGTGTCGATGACGTAGTTATAGATTAAATCGGATGTAATTATTGACATATTAATCCATGTAATGACTAACGTGATTATAATCATCATTCTAAGTTTGCTTATCTTCCTTCTCATCATGGCGCTGAAACGTTCGCGCTGAGAATGATTGTGCAGACGATAAGAGAAAATGGAATAACAGAGACAAATAAAATTCGATCATGAAGAAAACAAAATCGTTGCAATAGACGTGATAACTTTCATGTTCGTAATGAGAAGAACAACACTGCTACTGGCACGGATGAAAAGTAAATGAAAATAAAGATAAATGTATAAATATATATACAAAGCCTCGATATGAATAATGTTGACACTGTTGTTGCTGCTGATGATTATAATTGATGTTGATATTAACACGCAAAGAAAAAGTCCAAATGAAATGGGTGCAAATATCAATATACCGCTCACCAAAAAATCCTTGTTGAATAAACAAATGACTGATAGGAACGCTGCAGAATTAGAAATGAAAAGCTCTTGTCAACAAAGATGGCTATTTTGACTAATACGTTGTTAGCAATAACACTAAAAAGTAAGTCAGCAGCAAGAAAAGGAAGAGAATAATGATGGAACCAATAATGATTGCACGAGCAATGAACGTTTCTAACGCCTTCACTTGGAATTTATAATTTATTTATATTCTTTTATTCTCTTCTCTTCTTTTTTTTCTCTTTTTGTATTTACAAACATATTAATTCAAATAACATCTTTGAGTGATATTAAAACAAGATCGATTTTTTTTCCAACAACAAAAATAAGTAAAAGTCTCCCAATATTCTATCTACTCGCAAATCTTCAGACAACATGATTTCAGCTAACTGCACGTAGATCGGTCCGGTGGGGGTGTCCTGATTTGGGAATTGAAGCGGGCCAAATACTTGCCTTGTGGCCGAGACGGCGTCGGTTTTCTCGACGTTGCTCTGTTGTCGGTTTTCGAGGCCAGGTAAAACGTTAGAATTTCAAAAACTGATTTTAAAAGCAACAAAGGCGTTCCCATTAAAACCTGTAGGTTAACAAAACCTCATTGCAACCATAATCGCTATTTTGCTTCTTTTGTTTTTTATTTATTTTTTTTTTTTTTGTGTGTGTGTGCTGGTGGGGGTTAGGAATGAAGTCATATAGATAGATAGATAGATAGATAGATAGATAGATAGATAGATAGATAGATAGATAGATAGATAGATAATATTAGTGGTATATATATATATATAGATAGATAGATAGATAGATAGATAGATAGATAGATAGATAGATAGATAATCCCAAGAGGATAGAATTCAGGTAGAACTCAATGTCCAGGACAGAGCAAGAATATAATATATAAATAAATATAAAGGCTCAAGCACTAACATTCCATGGTTATAATTTATTACATTGGAATCGTAATCAAGATCCAATTCATCAGACCAACAAATTAAGTCTGATGAATTGGATCGTCCTTACGAGCCTTTTATATTATATATTGTTATGATCCAGATTAGGACAAAGGAAGACCAAGACGAACACAAGAAGAGAAATAACGAAGGTATATTACACGAAATAATAATACAAGATGTGGAAGGTGTTAGTATGACTGTCAGTCTGGTTTGGAGTGAACGACTATCGGCTCGACTCGATTCGGTATCTAGCCACCCCCCCCCACGATGGTTGCATGTGGCACAAGGCCGAGTTTAACGTGGGTTTCCCGAGCCCGTAGGCTCGGCCAAAAAATGCCAAAAAATGCCCGTAGAACCCGTATAAACGGGATCGGGTTGGTCAACCTCCCCGAACGAGACTCTTCTCTTCGGCGGAGCCTCGTCCGGGTTCCTCTCTGCTCAGAGGCAGGGAGTTCGACCGTCAAGCCGTGAAGCTCGGCTTGATTCGACCCTTTCTCTTGAGAGGCGTAGTATACATAGTGTTAGGAAGAGTTCATTCTGTAGTTTTAGGTAAGGACCCATCACGCACACACACACACACCTATATATAAATACATATATATATATATATATATATATATATATATATATATATATATATATATATGTATGTATGTATGTATGTATACAAACACTGCAGTTTGAGAGAAGGGAAAACCAACAGGAATAAGAACCAATTGAGCCGGTTATAAACACGCCTCAGAAGCGGCTGCTTCAAGCTCGTCGGCGAAGATGGTTTCATTGAATAGACTTATTTCTGTTTTTCGTTTTTCTCTGTTTCATCTTCTAAGGGACTATATCACCTCATTTGCCGTGATAAAAGTTTTCCTTTTATCTTTATTGATATATACATACATATATATATATAGATAGATAGATAGATAGATAGATAGATAGATAGATAGATAGATAGATAGATATTAATAGTCAGTGTATATATATATATATTTATATACATACACGCACACACACACATATGGAATTCGGATTTGCATTTTATTTAACACAAGTGCTATGGTGAACAGATATGAATCCCTCTCTTCTGTCTTCTGCTATGATTAAAATACCACGACAGACGGTGCTCTCTCGATTTCCTTCTCAACCAGCACAGACTGAATTGTTTGCAAACTTCGTTGTAGACTATACACAATTTCGCTGTTATCAGTGACTACACATGCGTTCATTGGTGTGAATTCTGGTGTTCCAGGTTCTAAAACTAAACTGTTAAGCCCACACACGAAGAAACCAACAGAACATTACAAGATAAATAGATAGATAGATATGATCAGATTGAGCTCCATAGATAGTTATGAAGAGGCTGAGATAGATAGATAGATAGATAGATAGATAGATAGATAGATAGATAAGAAAAAGCTGAAATAGATAGATAGATAGATAGATAAGAACAAGCTGAGATAGATAGATAGGTAGATAGATAGATAGATAGATAGATAGATAGATAGATAGATAGATAAGAACAAGCTGAGATAGATAGATAGATAGATAGATAGATAGATAGATAGATAGATAGATAGATAGATAGATAATGAACAGACTGATGTCGATAGATAGTTATGAACAGATTGAATTCGATATATATATATAATTATATGAAACAAATAGGTAGATATGAACAGACTGAAGTCGATAAATAGTTATAAGATTCAGATAGATAGATAGAGAGATAGATAGAAAGGAGATTGCTTAAGATAATGTTCTGTAGGCTTGTATCATATTTATAAATATCGACAAGTGCAGACGTAAATAAATTTGTAATATTCACCGATACATGAGTCGCGTGTTTTAATGTGTGCATATTAAATTGAAAACACACTATTATTCAGTTTAATAAGTTTATTTTTCACTTTCGCTCCTTTCGCTTAGGTTAAGCTATATGTAAGGCAAATTATAAAATTAATTTACAGATGCTATTTACAATTACTGAGGGTTTTTTTATTTTTTTTATTTTAAAGATGTGTGTTATCCATTTTGAAAATTCTGTATTACTTGCTTGCTTTTCTTTCTTTTTGGTCTGTAATTTTTTTTTTTTTTTTTTTTTTTGACTAGTAACTTTTTTTTTTATTTTTTAGATGTTTCTTTAGATGTTTACTGTTTTTCTTTTCGTTCTCTGATGTTTTCTGTGTTTACCTTTTATTGCTTTAAGAAGTCGCTTAATTAATTTCAGGGATTTTTTTCCCCTCTTTCAATATGGATATCATGACGACAAACAGAATGTTTCATGGTGTTATACGGATTTGTGTGTATACCTACGTACCTCAATGTATTTCTACGACTTCACGTAAAATTATGTCTTTGCAATATTCCTTGTAACGACGACCACGACATCTCATTAATTCTATCTTTCGTGACGATGTTTTTGATTACATCTCACAAAAATACGTATGTAGGTAGAATTAAATATAGGAAATTAATTAGATATGTGCGTGTTAGTAAGCATACACATAGACAGAATCACCCCACGCGCGTATTTTTAATATTTAAAGTCACGGTCTGGCATAGCGTCAGACAAAACTGCTCAAGCAAAGAACAAATCAAAGATATTGAATATCAGTTATGTGGAGCGTCCCTTTTGCCGTAAGCGAAATTTGTCATATGTTGTATTTAAACCAGTAAGAAAAACTGAACAACTGTGATAACAGCGCCCAAATCTGCAAGTGGTCTTCTGCTATAATATGTTATGTTCCTTCAGCGCGTTCGCGATTATGGCTCTCCACTATTTTCTATCCATTGTAGCTCTTAGTAGATTTTCTCTTTTTGTTATCTCTCTCTTCTCATATCCATTTACACACGCACGTTATGTAGGTTCTGTCCCTCTTGCTGTCAGTACGACCTCTGGGTGTCCAATTTGCCAAGACCTCTTTCCTCGTTACCTGTCTTAGAAATTTCAACTGTCCTTTTCTGTTCTTAAGAATAAGTGACATCTTTTTTCCATTTTATCTAAAACTACATAGTTTCTTCCACGTTCAGTTCATGGTGTTTTCAGTATCTTTCCATAGAACCACTTTTCTGTTGCTTCAGGTCTCTTCTTTATTTGTGAGGAGATTGTCCAGCATTCACTGCCATATAGGAGAACTGATATTACGTAACAGTTTTTTTTTTGTTTTTTTTTTTTTTCTACTGAAAGTTTTCTGTTACTTAATACTTTACTTAGCTTTTAGAAGGCATCTTTCGCGATTCCAATGTCCTTTCGGATTTCAGTGTTGCATTTTCTGTCCTCTGCTAAAAACAATTCACATATTTTTAAACTAGTGTACTTACTTGATTTTTGTATCCCCAATCTGTAATTTGCATGTTGGGAAGCCCCTTTTGCTAACAACCATACATTTCGTCTTCTTGCAATTGATTCTTCTTCTTTTCTTCTTCTTTTCCATTACTATCTTCTGTAAGATTTCTTGTAGTTTCCTTTCTATGTTTGCTATGAACAGTGCATCATCTGTATGTGTTAGGTTATTAAGATTGTAACTGCCAATAGCGGATCTTCATAGGATTTCTAATTCTCTTAGAATCATCTCACTGTATAGGTTAAATAAGTCCGGCGAGAAGACACCTCCTTGCCATATGAGAAAACGACATTATTTTTGCACCAACCTAATAAAAGATTGAAGTTGTTCCTTACAACTGAAATAGTTACAGATTACCAATCAGTGATATGGTTTAAGGCCTTATCACGTTGCAACAACGATTCCGGTACGATCATTGAAATCTGGTTAGTACCTATCTGAGTGTTCGCTTGAGAACACCCAGTGCTGTAACCTTGGATGTGCAGGTGGTGTAAGGATAACGGCTCGGATTTTTAAATCTGAGAGCCGAGTTCGAATTCCAGTTTGGTTCGTTATATTCACACGCGCAAATTCACTTAGCAAAAGGTGTCGTTACACCTTTTCTTTCCCCCTCATCTATAGGTTAATTAGTAGGAATTGTATCAGTAAATTATTATTATTATCTCTAAAAATTCTTACAATCTACAAATATTTTCTGGCTTTAAATAACCCAAAAAAGGTAAGCCGTAAAAAGGAAATCAATAAAAAAAAATTGCCACAGACACCTTTTTTTAATCTGTTAATTGCTATGATATCTTGGCTAAAAGCCAAGTTGCATTTTCCTGTTGTATTTTCTATGTTTTGAAATTCAGAACAATCCTTATCTTAAACTGTCTGCTACTCAAGCACTAAAGATCCCAGTTCACCCTGCTGTTTATAGATGTGACTGAGGAAAAGAGACGTATTATTACCCTTCGGAATGGTATGTATCGTATCCATATCTTCTCCCCCAGCTATAGGTTAAATAGGACTTATCTGAAAATCATTATCATCTCCAAAATTGTTAATATTCAAACGCAAGAAAAAAGAAAAAAAGTAATTATTCTTATAATTCAAAAATATTTTTCAGCTTTAAATAACACACGAAAGGTTGATAAGACGTAAAAACCATCAAAGTTTCATACCCTTAACGTATTACAATGGTTAACAATAGTTGACACATTACAATGGTATGCTCTTGGAAAGAATTCAGTAGTAAGTTGCAGAGTAAGTACGACTGGCAACACAATAAAATTTGAAACCAGCAAATCGAGTTCAAATTCCGGCTGAAGCAGTTTATTCATAATTCGCACAAACACTGAATCTGAATCCACATATTTTGACTTCATCTATGGGATGAGGAATAGGGTAAATGATGTTGAAAAACGGTCTAGAAAGATAATTATGAGTTGAAAACCATGAAGGGGGCTACGTGATATCACCATCTCTCCTATGCACAGTCATAGGAAAATAGTTTAAAGATATTAAAAGGAAAGGAAATTGTAGAGGGCAATGTCCAGAAAACGTATCAAATTCAAACCAAGCAACCTACACTAAATTATGGCGTTGCTTCAAGCAAAGCTAAGCACAATAAAATAAAGAATCTACTACCATAGGGCGGTGTTCGGTGATAGGCAAAAGTCGGATTTTCGAATTTAATTTTCTACATAAAGTCTTCCTCACTTCCTGTATAATAGGCGTAACATGGTCTTCCTTGTTTTTCCATTTTTTGTTCTAAATATCAATAAAACACCTAACATTCTCGTGCGATAAAACCATACTTACTATTGATACAGGAGCACAGGGTTAGATCCGCGATAAAAGTTCTAATATTATTTTTCATTGCAAGAAGGCCCTTCCCAGTTAGATGAAAAGCTGCCAAGTAATATTAACAATTGCCGTTTTACAACACTACATTCGACGAGTATCTAACAAAACAAATCTTTGTAAATGTGACTAAGAACGTTGATGTATTAAAACTGGATTTTTCTTTGATCTAGATTCTAGCAAAGTATATATTGCAAGCGACATGGTAGGAAACCTTGTATTTCAACGAGAAAAAAATTGCTAATATATGATAATGTGTTTTAAATGATTTTCTTTTCTTTTTTTTTTACTTTGGAAAATATGTTGGCGCAAACGGGAGAAAACAAACATCGCTATACATCGACATTCATAAGGAAAAACAAAGGAATCAAATTTTGATAGGCTTCATAAGCAAATAATATTTCAAAATTGAGGATAGATAGATAGATAGATAGATAGATAGATAGATAGATAGATAGATAGATAGATAGATAGATAGATAGATATGAACAGACTCGGCTAGATAGATATGAACAGACACAGATAGATAGATAGATAGATAGATAGATAGATAGATAGATAGATAGATAGATAGATAGATAGATATGAACAGACTGGGATAGATAGATAGATAGATATGAACAGACTGGGATAGATAGATAGATAGATAGATAGATAGATAGATAGATAGATAGATAGATAGATAGATAGATAGATAGATAGATATGAACAGACTGGGATAGATAGATAGATAGATAGATAGATAGATAGATAGATAGATAGATAGATAGATAGATAGATAGATAGATAGATAGATAGATAGATATGAACAGACTGGGATAGATAGATAGATAGATAGATAGATAGATAGATAGATAGATAGATAGATAGATAGATAGATATGAACAGACTGGGATAGATAAGATAGATAGATAGATAGATAGATAGATAGATAGATAGATAGATAGATAGATAGATAGATAGATAGATATGAACAGACTGGGATAGATAGATAGATAGATAGATAGATAGATAGATAGATAGATAGATAGATATGAACAGACTCGGCTAGATAGATAGATAGATAGATAGATAGATAGATAGATAGATAGATAGATAGATAGATAGATAGATAGATAGATAGATAGATATGAACAGACTCGGCTAGATAGATAGATAGATAGATAGATAGATAGATAGATAGATAGATAGATAGATATGAACAGACTCGGCTAGATAGATAGATAGATAGATAGATAGATAGATAGATAGATAGATAGATAGATAGATAGATAGATAGATATGAACAGACTCGGCTAGATAGATAGATAGATAGATAGATAGATAGATAGATAGATAGATAGATAGATAGATAGATATGAACAGACTCGGCTAGATAGATATAAACAGACACGGCTAGATAGATAGATAGATAGATATGAACTGCATTGATAGATAGATAGACAGAGAGAGAGAGAAAGAAAAATTTTATAGAGAGATAGAAAGAAAGAAACAAAGAAAGAAAGAAAGATTGAAAGAAAGGAGGAAAAAAAAACGAAATTGCGCGGATTCAGGAAAATTCGGTAACAGAAAATTCGATAATTTTGACCGCGTAGGAAAATTGATTTTAGGGCCGTTTTGGAGTGGTGATTTAAGGGCTAAGAATCTCCTATATTTTTAAATAACTGAAAATCGTGGGTTGCAGATCAACTCCACTACAACAATACTTTCTGGGGGGGGACAGCCGCCTCCCCAATGCATTTAAATAAGTATTAAGTAAAAAAAATCATGTTTTCCATTTCAGATAAAACTCGACTGCAACAATACCAGGGTTTAGTGGGCTAAGCCCACTCTCCAATATATATATACTTTTTTTTAAGTTAGTATCTATTTAATTATTTTACCCTATTGTTTTGAAGCAAATAAAATCGATTTATTTAAGTTGAAATTAACTTCTTTTATTAGGTTGGTGCAAAAATAATGACGTAATAATGTCGTTTTTTGACGTACGTCAAAAAACGACATTATTACGTCATTATTTTTGCACCAACCTAATATATTCTTTTCAAAGAAGCAAAAACTATCTTGCCTCGTTTCTATTTCCAAAATATAGGGGAGATGGTTTCTGTCGATTATTATAGTTGCTGATTGGCAATATAGCTTATGTAGGAAAAAGTACAAAGTAAAAAAGAAAAAAAATGCTACTGAAATCAGCCCTTTTGGGGATCCAAACTCTTCATGGTTTCCTGCGTAGTACGCAACCGCACCGGCCATGCAGATGCCCTAAATTATCAGTTGATGACTGACAATGTAACAACAGTTTTAAAATAATTCTTAAAAAAATGGCGGATGGCCATAAAACAGCGCTGAATAAGAAATGGCAGAAGCCACAACAGGGCCCAAAATAAGAAATATTACCAACCCCCCGGTCGGGAATAAGAGGCGCCGGCCCTGTTCCTAAAGGACGAAACGCGTTACACTGATTTTTTTCTCACTTTCTCGTTCCTTTGCCTAAAATTGTTTTGATATACAGAAATTTATATACCAAGTTCTCATAGATATATATATATATATATATATATATATATATATATATATATATATATACATATATATATATATATAGAGAGAGAGAGAGACAGACAGACAGACAGAGTAGAAGGAGGGGGTATTAGTATGTGTAAATGTGGACTTGAAGTATCGATCGAGCGGTCGATCGATAGTATTTGCAGAATGTAGATTAATAGAGAAAGAGGAAAATAAGTCTCTTAAAAATGAGGAAACAGATTAGGAAAGAAAACTACTTCATAAATACTTACTGACAGAAACGTATTGTCAGTCAATAAACAATATTCATGCCAATATAATAAAACTATACAAATCAAGAGGACAGATGGAAGTGAGAAATCCGCTGACTTACACGCATTTATTTCACACCAACTGTTTTCTTCATTCCCAAATATAAATTTCCCAGAGTACTTATTTGCTTTCCTTATCTTTCCAACCCATCGCTGGCTTTTGTATCCCGACTGTGAAGAAAGTCTTCAGACATTTTTTTTTAAGTTATTAATTGCCTATTCGCTCTTTGACGCCATCAAAATATTAACTTTAGCGGGAGGAGGAAAAACGTCTCTTCTTCGTAAAAGAACAGTCTTATACGACGTTCAAATGTACAAAGTTGTTGCCATTTTTTTTTTCTTCTTTATTTCATTTTTCACATTTGTATCTCGTTGATAGCTGTCCCAAATTTGAAGGTGGATATATCATAAAAATCGTTCAATATATTTAAGATGAAAACTGAGTTGATGATTTCTGTTTTGTAGAGGAGGTATTAATGGGTTGTTTTTTTTTTATTATTTGTTTCTCCCACTCTGAGAAGTGTCTAAAATGTTATTCACGAAAGTAGTACAGTTTCAATGAAAAAAATCATCTTCGTAGAAAAATTTAAAAAACTTGCGAACCAAACAACAGTCAGCTTTAACAAATGATTGTCAACTTACTGTGACCTTAAGAGGATAAACAATAATAGATCATTCAACACTATTGCTGGGTCCCACATAAACTACTGAAAAATCATATAGTGTCGGTCTTCGGGAATTTACAGCAAAAAGAAAGATAAAGGGCAGATTTCACATTCAAAAAGCTTTGAAAAACGGTAATTTGGTTGATTTCACACCATACAATGTTTTGTTTGCGCAATTTAAATTCTAATTGTTTAAGGGGCACATAGTGGGGATTACATTCTCTGGTAATAAACTGGCGTCGCTAATAATTTCTCTATGCTGTAAATCTCATTGCAAATATAGTAGGTTTATATATGTTTTAAAAAATCGGATATATACACTCGACAAAGTTTTTAAAATTTTGACAATAGGAAAAGGTTCATGAAAGTAAATTCGTTTCGAAATATATCCAATTTACAAATTTACTGGGTAGAAAGTAAAAGATTTAAAGCTTTAACAGATCGGAAAGGGAAACTTGGCCGGGATTATATATCCGATTTTTAAAACAATGTCGACACAGAAAACCCGTGGGTAAAAAACAACAGAAAAAAAAATTCTTTACTTTCGACCAAATTCTAAAAGATTATATCTTTCGACTCGAAAAGTGAAAATAAAGAAAATAAATGTTAATTTTCTTTCTTTTTCTAGTCCCGAGAAAAGCCAGCATGGCGGAAAAATAATAAAATTTCCTTATTTAAACATACACACATACACATAGACGCATTTCATTTGTTGACTAATAAAGCCTTAAATAGTGAAGAGAGTTATCGGATATGTTTTGAATCTACTTCCATGGACGTTTTCAAATTGTCATATATATATATATATATATATATATATATATATATATATATATATATATATATATATATATATATATATATATATATATATATATGATTTTCTAAGCTCAGCTAAGATGTAGCATAAGGACAAAAGTATGGCTCAACCAGTGAGGATCAAACTCACTACTCAATCGTGATTCTTCTAGCAAGGCAAGCTTGCTAACCATTATACCACGTCGAGGTATATATATATATATATATATATATATATATATATATATATATATATATATATATATATATATATATATATATATATATATATATAAAAGGCTCAAACACTAATATTCCATGGTTATGATTTTTTACATTAGAATCGTAATCACGATCCAATTCATCAGATCTACAAATTCAAAAAATGTTTTCAATTTGCAGGTCTGATGAATGGGATGATGATTACGATTCCAGTTTTAAAAAAATTATAACTATAGAATATTAGTGTTTTAGCGTTTTATATTATATCCTTACTCTGTCCTGGACATTGAGTACTACCTGGATTCTATCTGTTGGAAATTTATGTGCACACACTCACACACACTCACAGACACACACACACACACACACACATATATATATATATATATATATATATATATATATATATATATATATATATATATTGTATGTAAAGATAATATTAGTGGTTAATATATATATATATATATATATATATATATATATATATATATATATGTGTGTGTGTGTGTGTGTGTAGGACATTGAAGTCAAGACTCAGGGTCAACAGTATATATATTAAAGAACGTAGGCAGGATGGTGCTCGCTTCAATGATAACCATACCCGTCACTTTCACACACAGCAAAGCAGGCCTTGCTGTTCACTCACGAAAGCATGTGGCAACTGATCCTCAACCACTCGAACAAAATGGCTCAACCACATATTCCATCTGTCTAAAAGTTTGTAAAACAACTGACGGCCTTGGAAGACACATGCTTATCCATAAAAGTTGTGGGTCTCCTGATTTTATTGAGCCCACATGTGTCGTCTACGTCGAGAGAGTCCAACATATATATATATATATATATATATGAAGAAATATAGTCTTAAAATGTGCTATATGGATAAAATGCTCAATATCAGAGATAGAGCCAGTGTAAATATAAAAGTGAACATAGAAGTCAACACTTAGAGGCGACAGCTAGATGTTAGATGGTCTGACGATTACATCTGGCATGAAACGTACAGTCGCCTCTAAGTGTTGACTTCTATGTTCGCTTTTATATATATATATATATATATATATATATATATATATATATACTGGTTTTATTTAACTACCAAATGAACTGTTTCTGCATGGCTGATGCAAGAGAGCAATACACTGCCTCTTCTTGGCCTCATGTTTTCCACTTACTATATCGAATTAATAGCTGCATTTACTGCAAGTAAAATTGGGTCACTGTGTCGCAGAGGAAAACGTTTCTTGTTAGAATCTATCTTGCACATTTACAAGTCTAAACATTCGTCCGTGCACTGAAAATTGTTACCATGTCTGGTCTGTTTCTTCTGCTGTACATCTTGAGATTCGTGATAAAATTCAAAGAAGAATCTGTAATCAGGCATCTCGGCCTCAGTCACTTTCTCCCAGCTCTCTTTTCTGCATATATTACAATGCAACTGCTTTGACGACCTTTTTTTCCCTGTTGCACTCACTACACGAATTTAAGCGTGCTACTCGATTGGTTTTTAGGTCCCACCCTTTTACTGTTGAAATAAATAAATTCAAATGCTACTTCTACTCCAACTGTTCCTTTTCTCGCACTTGCCGCCCGTGGAATTCTCATTCGTTTACTTATTTCCCTTACAAATTCTTATTTAATAAGATTTCTCGAATAGTCAAGTCGGTAGACTCAGAATGAATATTAACTAAAAATAAGGTTTAATGATAATACACACACAATATATATATATATATATATATATATATATATATATATATATATATATAATCATTGTACTTATCGCCTGGGGTTAAAGCGTATGGAAATAATATCAAACCCAACATCAACGAAAGGAGATAAAATGTAGCTTCAAGATAAAAAATGAAAAAACATATTTTTCTAAGTATATAGGCTATACTTAAATTCATAAGCTGATATAGACAAAGAACACAAAATAAAAAAAAACTTCGTTTTATCCTTATTACGATTATTGTTATTATTATTTCCCAGAATTCTCTTGTGGATAATTTTGGGATGACAGCAAATCTCCTTCAGGCTTTTGAAGTTTCTTTTATAATATTTTGCCATACTTAACTGGACACCGAGGTCAATGCCGAGGAGCGGTGATATATATATATATATATATATATATATATATATATATATATATATATATATATATATATATGACGTCATATATTATGAAATGGACAAAGTTCGACAATTATTTTAAGACATTTTTATGTTTAACATTCTTTTTATAGATACAAATATTTAAGTAAATGCTCTGTTTATAATAAACACTATTAAACAACATTTACCGGCCTGAATGTCCGAAAAACTTCCAGAGAAAATAATTCGTCCTCCGAATAATTGTCGGACGTTGTCCATTTCATAATGTGTGACGTCATTTGTTTACATTTGGATGCGCTTTGAGCAGATATGAATGTACGTTAGAGATTCATGGAAGATTGAAATGTAAAGACAGTAAATACGACCTTGCTAACCGAACGCTCCTCTGTGGCCAAATCGGTTAAAGGCACGTCAGGCTATATGACTCTTCTGCATACGATACAGTTTCGATTATGTCGGAGGCCGAATATTTTCTATGAAAATTTCTCTGATATTCAGGCCGGTAAACGTTGTTTAATACTGTTTATTACAAACAGAACATTAAATGTTTGTATATATAAAAAGAATATATATATATATATATATATATATATATATATATATATATATATATATATATATATATATATATATATATATATATATATATATATAATTTTCATTCACCTAAATTAATTCGCGGCACAACCTATTCCAAAACTGACTAGTTCCTGCCGATTTTGAAAAAAAAAGATTCATGAAATACAAATAAACAATTCAAGCTGAATATTTGAGAGATGAAGCTGCAATGGCGGGCTAGGTATTTATATATTTTTAAAGAAACGGTTATTTATATTTACAAATAAAATTGCCACTTTATAAGCAAGTGCAGAAGAACATTATCGACCAAGCGTGCATTACGCATGACACTATAGGAAGGAAGGTCTTTAGAACTTTCAAATCAAAGTCCGAATTTTGCTGGTTTAAAAAAGAATACATACACTCATTGCAGGATATGGTTTTATTGATGCTAGTTTTTTTTGTTTTTTTCCCACGTTATTCCGTTTAATGTGTCTGCTTCAGTAGCAATAATAAAATTTGTACGCCAAAGAAAATCTTCAAAATTGAAATTGAATAAATGGAAAACACATAATAACGAAGCATTTCTCCATTAACCTTTTCGACGATCATCCTGTTGTATATTCTTCTATATCTTTAATACTTTCTTTGGTTCGTCACATGAACAGTATATGAATCAATAGCACTTTTCTATTTAGCCAATGTCGTTGATAAAATCATTCCTCTCGTAACAAGTAATTACTTTCACTATACAAATGTGCATTTCTCCATACAATTTGCCGCAATCTCAGCAATAGGCCAACTGGAAAATACTTTATTAATTTGAAAAGTAATCGCTGTAGACACGCCCTGATATTTACAATACAAAGCTTACCAGAGTCTAGGCTATAAATGAAGGAACAGAAATCTCCATAAGATTAATTTTCTGCTCGACTGGCATCGTTGGTTTCTGATATATACAAAGACCGTCTGGAAAATATCCAGCTATTTTAAACATCACCAAAACTGGTCGTGCGACCTTGATATAAAATCAGTGCCGAATTTACCTTTAGGCATAGCAGGCTAAGACTTCAAAATCTAGGGCCCTCCAACCAAGGTTTATAATATAGGCATTTCTTATACATGCTCTCACTGTAGAGTCTAAACAGTGGTTCAATAATTTTTCTTCCATACCATTTCAAAATAATTCTGTCTTAAACTTGATTAATTTCTTTATGGATTTTTTTTATTTTAACATTCCTGCATTTATTTCAATCACTCACTGTATTTAACAATAACATCTTATGTCGTTTAGAGGAGGAATTATCAGTTGTGGAATTTTAAACACCCGTCATCATCCTCTGCTTTACTTAAATTGTTTCATCTATCAAACTTTCATTTTTCTCTACTCGTAAGAATGGAGGGGTTGGAGGGGGCCCTCACAAGTGGAATAGTCTAGGGCTTCTCTTCATCTAAATCCGGCCCTGTATAAAATATCAACAAAACAACGGGGACTTTACCACGCAGGGGAAAAATACGCTCCTAGGAGGTTACTCAATCGAAAGTGACACGTGAACTTGTGTATTGTCTGACTGTCGAATTCATCATCGCCACGTGTGTTGTTTTTTTTCTTTTTTCTAAAGAGTGTATCACCAAATTCTGCCAGCTACACCCCATCTATATTACAGATTTGACGATGAGACATTTGACTCTCCCACATCAAACTGAAAATCGCTGTGATTTCATAATGTGGACGAGATTAGAGTGACTGCAATACCCCTGCTGGTAGCCGTCCCGAAAAGGGATTTTCAGACGTCTTTTGTAAGTAAAAGGGACGCTGAAATAGACACATGAGGTATCATGTGGAGTACTGAAGTTGATTCAAGAAGAAACGATGCGCCCATACGAAGTTTCAAGAACAAAAGAACAAAATTGGCCATAACTTTGATTTTACCGCCCATTTTTGAAATAAAGACCATAAATTCTTTAAGGCGAAAGTAATTTAATAGCCTAATAATAACAATATTATGAAGTATAAACTATAAACACAGGCCAAAAAACGTTATATTACATAGCCAACCTTTACTGAATCCATTCTTAAAGAATCTAACGTATGTTCACAGGCTGCCCAAGATATACAAGTTGACGCAACATTTGATAGACTAAAAGGCATGCAAGTCTACTAGAATATAACAGCTGGTCATCCACCTATTTTCCTGAAAAATTGTTTTAAGAGAAATATTTTCTGAATAGTTGTTCGGTTAATGAATGGTGAACATTTCCTTGTAAGGAAATGGTCAATATCACCGTTACTATTACTATGTATAGTTCTTTCTTGAATTGAAAAATCTGTTGGTGAGGAATTCTTATGCGGTTCAAAGGCATGTTGTGCAGTTAAGACACGAGGGTTGGGCACTAAATATCGGATGGTTATTATATTATCAGTTTGTCTGAAGATCGTGAAAGCGTGAAAACTGGGGTTAAAACTACTATCCATGCAACCACATATGTTGATTCTATCACGGTTATTGAGTATTTTCCACTACATACCGCGTATATATATATATATATATATATATATATATATATATATATATATATATTAAGACATCTTTTTATAGATACAAATATTTCAGTAAATGCTCTTTTTATAATAAACAGTATTAAATAACATTTACCGGCCTGAAATGTCCGAGAAATATTCGTCCTCCGACAGGATTCGTATCTGTATCCTATACGGAACCGTCATATAGCCTGACGTGGTGTTACCGATTTGGACACAGTTAGCAATGTCGAATTTACTGCTTTTAAACTTCAATCATCCATGAATATCTCATGTCTGCTCATGGCGTATCAAATGTGAACAAATGACGTCACACATTATTAAATGGACGAAGTCTGACAATTATTCGGAGGACGAATTATTTTCTATGGAAATTTCTCGGACATTCAAGCTGGTAAATGTTATTTAATACTGTTTATTATAAACAGAGCATTAACTTAAATATTATTATCCATAAAAAGAATGTTAAACATAAAAATGTCTTAAAATAATTGTCCATTTCATAATATATATATATATATATATATATATATATATATATATATATATATATATATATATACACACACACACACACACACACACACTCCTGACTTATATCAGAGGGTATCCCCAAAACGAGGCTCTGCCGAAGGGCAGAGTCTCGTCTCGGGAAACTGACTCCGTTTTTACGTGGTTTATAGGGAATTAAAAACTCTGCGTTGTGCTACATCTTGCTGCGTGGTGCAGCTGGTAAATAATTATATATATATATATATATATATATATATATATATATATATATATATAATGGACTCTTCCCTCGGTTTCGTCGTATGAGGATCTGACAGCTTAGTTGATTCAGTTATGAAATTTTGTGCGATAATCTTAAGTGGCATTTAAGACCCGCTATTGATTTACAAAGGAGACCACATGATTGAAAATAATAACGAAGAAAGCCAAAAAACGAAAGTTCATCCACAAAAAATGAATGTTTTATTAATATCCCCACACCTCATATTTCCACCTTATCTAAGGTTAGCACGCCTACTGCTTCCTCGGGATGGTGACGGGTTAAGTGTTCTTTTATCTGTCACCTGTCTTCGGCCCCACAATCTTTGTCAGATACTATTAGGGCTGGCAATATCAAAAAGTACAAATAAAATAAAGGAACGAAAGGAAGAGTGTAAAATAGAAGGACTATGATAATTAATTTTTAAAGAAATATTATTTCAGATGTTTTCAAAGATCACACAAAATCAGACTATTATTTTTTTTCGCTTCAGTCGCTATTTTCCTGTCAAACAAACTTCGTTTAGATGAAAGTTAATGAGTAACCTTTTGAAATATAATTGGTGGCAAACATCCAATCAGATTGAGTCACAATACAATAAACTTTCCTCGCAATTTCGATTGGTTTAGATTTTTCTAGGAATTTCAATTTTGTTTCTTTCGAAGACTCCCAAACAGCCGATTCTATTTTCTGGGGTTTCTCTTGTGGCCGACGTAGTTGCTTAATACGCAATAAACCAATGGTCGATATTAAAGTCCGTATAAAAGCAGGACTGCGAAAGTTACTTTATAAGAAGATTGACGCAGTACAATCTTCTCAATGCAACACTTCTTTACAATCAACAAATGGACTCCAATGAACTGTGATAAGTTTAGTAAATTTTAAACTTTCACTTTGTTTGGTAAAATCTGCCTAACATTTTCTGGTTAATATATTAACCGAATATGCCGAAGCCGTTAAGTGTTATACTTAGAGGCCAAAATTAAGGAAAATCCGCCGGCCCTCAAAATCACACTGAACAGACAACCAGATTACCTCGTTGACCATATTTATACCCACGCTGCACATTCCCAGATACACTGAAGTCATTAAACCTATATAAATTTATTAATGTAGAGTTGTTCAGTGACGTAATAAATCCGAGAAGACAAAAAAAAAGATATTTATTTTATTATTATTATTTTATTATCTTTGATTTCTCGTGAGTACACATTTCGTTCCGGGTCCCGCCTAGAGACCTAAGGTTAGAAATGGCATCATGACATTTCCCATTGACCAATTAAAAAAAAATTGACATAGATAAAGTCTTTCGTAAGGTGTGGGCTGTACTCGTGAGAACAATTTTTTCTTATTTCTTTAAGGTATGGGCTTCCAGGAATCACTTCACTTAGTCTATAGGAATATTTTCCAAACAATCCGAGGGCTCCAACTGCCACACGGATTGTTGATGTTCCCATGTGCCACACTTTTGAGATTTCGATTTCAAGGTCCTTGTATTTTCATAGTTTTTTGAAGCTCTTCACAGATTCATTACAATCTGCAGGGCCTGCCATGTCAATAAGGAAAGCACATGTTGTCTTTGAAGTCTCTAAACACGATGTTAGGGTGATTAGCTTTGATTGTTCTGTCTGTTTGTACTGTGCAGTTCCATAAAATTGTTACAGATCCTCTCTCCATAACCGGGTCTGAGTGGTGTTCATACCAATTATTATTATTATTATTATTATTATTATTATTATTATTATTATTATATAGTGTTAAAGAACAGGCACCTTCATTAAAACTAAGACGTTGTTGTAATACTTAATAGATGTTGGCAAAAGTGTTTAGTGATTTTGAATAGAATATTTATTTCAAGATTTCAAAAGCTATTAAGAAATTTTATACGTACAAAATATTCGAGAAATTGATTCTGCTCCCCATCTCTGTATGTATCGGTGTATTTGTATGTGTGTGTGTGTGTTCGTAAATGTATATGCGTGTTTCTGTACGCGTATGTATGTTTTTGTGTGCATATGTTAGTGCGTGTGTGTGTTTCTGTGTCTGTGTGAGATTGCATATGAGTGTGACAGCCACAGTGCGCGCGTGCGTGAGTGTGATAGTGTATGTGACTGATGTTTTGGAAACTCTTCTTGCGTCGCTAAATCGTTCCGAACCTATTTCAAATTTACATAGCAGACCCCGAATCATTTGGGATTATTGTTCATAATTGGAAGCGTCCGTTAAGACGCTTCTTTGATGTTTGCCAAGTATAGTTGCAGCATTGCACAACGTAAATTAAAAATCTATTTACAATTTTTCATTAAGAGTAGCATTGTGAACTTCCCATCAGCGACATTGTGTTATTATTTATTAAAGCAAATAAGAAAACGTGATATGTTGGTAAAGAAAAACAAATGGACTAGAAATCCTTTAGCCATTCAATAAAGAAATATAATACGCTATTAAGTTGACACATAGAAATCGTATAGAATAATAAAAAAGAAATTCTAGCCATCTTCTCCAGGCTTAACATCTCTCTCTCTTTCTCTCTCTCTCTCTCTCTCTCTCAATATATATATATATATATATATATATATATATATATATATATATATATATATATATTACATAGAATAGGAAAAGATTACACTATGGTTATGATCATTTCCAACCCACAAATTAAGATTAATTTTTAAGGATTTCAAACGCATCAAATTAATAAAATATAAAATGAAAAAAGTTTAGTTTTTCTTATTATCTTGATGGGTTTGAATATCCTCGATCTTAATTCCTACTGTATGTAATTTATCTGCTCTGTTTGAATAAAAGATTGAGCTCTCTCAATTTTTATGTTTTATATTATATTGTTAGGATTCACTTGGATTGCATACCAATGCGTTATTACTTACCTACCTACCTACATATATATATATATATATATATATATATATATATATATATATATATATATATATGTGGCCTGACGATTGCGTCTAGCATGAATAAGACTGTCGCCTCTAAGTGCTGACTTCAATGTTCCCTTTTATATATATATATATATTGTTAGGATTCACTTGGATTGTATACCAACGGGTTATTACCTACCTACCTACCTATATATATATATACATACATATATATATATATATATATATATATATATATATATATATATATATATACATATATATATATATATATATATATATATATAGGTGGCCTGACGATTGCGTCTAGCATGAATCAAACTGTCGCCTGTAAGTATTGACTTCAATGTTCACTTTTATATATATATATATATATATATATATATATATATATATATATATATAAAGACATGTCTCATTAAATAATTTAGACAAGTTTTGTCCACTTAATTTTAATAAGATATTTAAATAGGATCCTATTGTAATTACGGACAAGTTTCTTAGTATCGTTATGAAGAAAGAAAATTACTGCATTGATGCATATTCATTTCATTCTGAGTACTTTCGACATTAAGACAATGTCATCACTTGCTTCTTGTTCGTCTTAAGAGAAAAAAATTGTTGCGTTCATCATTTTTCCAAGACAAAATTGTTGTGTTGATCTGAAAATTAAATTTTTACGTATGAAGTGAAAAACGCTATGGTACAATTTTAAATTTTACTATGTAGACACGCGTGCAAACATCACGGGTGGTAACTAAGTTATTGCAAAGTCTAAATATTTTTTAAAAAGAAAAACTATTTAAAACTATTTGTTCAAACGTATATATTTTAAAATTGTAAACATTTAAAAACTTTTGTGCAGTATTCATAATTAATTTTCTTAAGGGTTGGTTTCAATTTTTTGATATAGACAAGTTCAAGAATTTTAAGTTGAGATGTATTATTTTCATGAAAAATTATAGATGCATTTTAAAAAAGTATTTTCCTAAATTGCGAATGCAGACATGCATGCTGTTGTGAGAGATGATAGATGCATCATTCAAATGAAAACTCAACCTTCGAAACAACGTAGTAGTAGTACGGCCACCATCAAAATAATATATATGTTGGTCATATATAATAGATTTAAATAGTTCTTTTTTTCAAATATTTACACATTTCAATGACATAGTTACCTCCCTTAATACTTTCACATATGACTACTTGATAAGATTAAAAATTGTACAGTATATAACATTATCTTTTTTCACTTCATACGTAAAAATTTAATTTACAGATTAACACAACAATTTTGTCTTAGAAAAGTGATGAACACTGTTGACAACATTGTACTAATGTCGAAAGTACTCGGAATAAAACGAATATGCACCAACATGATAATTTTCTTTCTTCCTTTAATAAGGATACTAAGAAACTTCTCAGAACGAGGTGATCCTATTAAATTACGAGATGATCCTATTAAAAATAAGTTGACAAAACTTGTCTAAATTATTTAATGAGACATATCTTAATGAAAACATGACAAGTCTCTCATGTTAAAATGGTGATCATGAATGAGATGTGTGTTAGGAATGAAAGAACGGATGGTAGGAAGTGAACATTATGAAAACAGATAGGGCTTGACCCTCGCCTTAAAAAAGATTAAGATTTTAGTCCTCAGGGATGAACCTGTAACAGGAGTCCGTCCCACAACTTTTGGAAAAAGCTGATCTGAAACTTTAGAAGATGTATCTCCTTTGCACTCGAGACGTCCAATGGCGCCGTTTTAGTTATCGCAATAACGGACTGTTCCAAAATGGTTACAGATTCTAGAGGCAAAAAGACAAATTCGGGTAAGAGCAGCCGTCATGTCTAATGATACAAGAAAATATTCAAACGTAATGTGAAATAAGTAAAAAGTCTACTCGTACTGGGCGGGGGGGATGGGATTAGTCTGCTTCGAAAAGAGAGGTCTGTTGAAAGTTGACCTCTGGGTCACAAGCCCACATTTACTTGTAAACCTCAGTAGAGTTCTGGCATGAAAACTAGACACGAGTAGAATTTTAATTACATATTTCTAAATAGTTCATCAGTTTTCTATTCACGCTTATTCAAAATTTTCCACTAGACAAATTGGCGCAACATCATCTCCCTCACCTAGTTGCTTTTTCATTTAAAATGGTGGTGTCAAAATGCGCAGTAAGCACTTATTCCATAATAGAAGAAATTTCATTTTATATATCTAATGCTTACGCTATATAACCTGTCCTATTTATTATGAGATACCCAGTACTTATGGTAACACTGGAATCATTCTTGGCGTATGCCTGGTGTTATTGTAATTATATAAATTAGCTTTGCTAATACGATGTTTTTCGTTTAGTTTTCTTTCCAGTTAGCTTTCAAGACGATTTTTTTTAAATTAAAAATAAAATTAAAGAATTTCTTCAGTGAATATGGATAAATATTTAAAAAATATCATTTAGTTTCTTTTCTAAAATAAAACAAATATCTTATAGACATTCAAATATATCCACTGGGAATGAAGATCCAGCTTACTTTCATCTCTCGTTTCTCCTGCACTTAGTCAGTCTGAAACTCAATGAAAAGCCGCCTGATGAACTAAATTGCAGTAAATAAAACTTGATGGTAATTTTGTTATAAACAGAACGTTAATTCGTTTTTAAACCTAAACAAAAAAACGCAAAGCAAACATATGATCTGTTATTATATAACTACATTGCGATTGAAAATTTATTTGCATTTTCACCTTGGTTTACGACCACATCACTTTGAATCACCGATTCCTGTACGATCACTGAAGTTAAGCAACGTCGAGTTTGGTCAGTACCTAGGTGGTCGTTCTAGGTAAGACGATAAACTACATCCAGAAGCAAGGTCCACCCAAGCCCACCCTGACCCAGGGTGGTAGTACCCGCTAGGGTCCCAGCTATGGGGAAATAGTTAACTATTACCAGCAATACTTTTTTTTTTTTAAATTAAATTCAGTAATACAATTTTGAAGGAAATATATTACCAGAAACAGATTTTTGACGAAACAAAATATTACCAGAAATAAAAAATGTTGTCGGCATTAAATAACCCATTGAAGTTGATATGCCATAAAACAAAATAAACCAAACCAATCTAAACCAAAGAATACATATTCTATTCATACGAATCTATCCTAAAAATGTTGTCGGCATTAAATAACCCATTGATGTTGATATGCCGTAAAACAAAATAAACCAAACCAATCTAAACCAAAGAATACATATTCTATTCATACGAATCTATCCTAAAAATGTTGTCGGCATTAAATAACCCATTGAAGTTGATATGCCATAAAACAAAATAAACCAAACCAATCTAAACCAAAGAATACATATTCTATTCATACGAATCTATCCTAAAAATGTTGTCGGCATTAAATAACCCATTGATGTTGATATGCCGTAAAACAAAATAAACCAAACCAATCTAAACCAAAGAATACATATTCTATTCATACGAATCTATCCTAAAAATGTTGTCGGCCTTAAATAACCCATTGATGTTGATATGCCGTAAAACAAAATAAACCAAACCAATCTAAACCAAAGAATACATATTCTATTCATACGAATCTATCCTAAAAATGTTGTCGGCATTAAATAACCCATTGATGTTGATATGCCGTAAAACAAAATAAACCAAACCAATCTAAACCAAAGAATACATATTCTATTCATACGAATCTATCCTAAAAATGTTGTCGGCCTTAAATAACCCATTGAGATTGATATGCCATAAAACAAAATAAACCAAACCAATCTAAACCAAAGAATACATATTCTATTCATACGAATCTATCCTAAAAATGTTGTCGGCATTAAATAACCCATTGAAGTTGATATGCCATAAAAAAAGAAAATAAACCAAACCAATCTAAACCAAAGAATACATATTCTATTCATACGAATCTATCCTAAAAATGTTGTCGGCATTAAATAACCCATTGAAGTTGATATGCCGTAAAACAAAATAAACCAAACCAATCTAAACCAAAGAATACATATTCTATTCATACGAATCTATCCTAAAAATGTTGTCGGCATTAAATAACCCATTGATGTTGATATGCCGTAAAACAAAATAAACCAAACCAATCTAAACCAAAGAATACATATTCTATTCATACGAATCTATCCTAAAAATGTTGTCGGCATTAAATAACCCATTGAGGTTGATATGCCGTAAAACAAAATAAACCAAACCAATCTAAACCAAAGAATACATATTCTATTCATACGAATCTATCCTAAAAATGTTGTCGGCATTAAATAACCCATTGAAGTTGATATGCCATAAAACAAAATAAACCAAACCAATCTAAACCAAAGAATACATATTCTATTCATACGAATCTATCCTAAAAATGTTGTCGGCATTAAATAACCCATTGATGTTGATATGCCGTAAAACAAAATAAACCAAACCAATCTAAACCAAAGAATACATATTCTATTCATACGAATCTATCCTAAAAATGTTGTCGGCATTAAATAACCCATTGAGGTTGATATGCCGTAAAACAAAATAAACCAAACCAATCTAAACCAAAGAATACATATTCTATTCATACGAATCTATCCTAAAAATGTTGTCGGCATTAAATAACCCATTGAAGTTGATATGCCATAAAACAAAATAAACCAAACCAATCTAAACCAAAGAATACATATTCTATTCATACGAATCTATCCTAAAAATGTTGTCGGCATTAAATAACCCATTGAAGTTGATATGCCATAAAACAAAATAAACCAAACCAATCTAAACCAAAGAATACATATTCTATTCATACGAATCTATCCTAAAAATGTTGTCGGCATTAAATAACCCATTGAAGTTGATATGCCATAAAACAAAATAAACCAAACCAATCTAAACCAAAGAATACATATTCTATTCATACGAATCTATCCTAAAAATGTTGTCGGCATTAAATAACCCATTGAAGTTGATATGCCATAAAACAAAATAAACCAAACCAATCTAAACCAAAGAATACATATTCTATTCATACGAATCTATCCTAAAAATGTTGTCGGCATTAAATAACCCATTGAAGTTGATATGCCATAAAACAAAATAAACCAAACCAATCTAAACCAAAGAATACATATTCTATTCATACGAATCTATCCTAAAAATGTTGTCGGCATTAAATAACCCATTGAAGTTGATATGCCATAAAACAAAATAAACCAAACCAATCTAAACCAAAGAATACATATTCTATTCATACGAATCTATCCTAAAAATGTTGTCGGCATTAAATAACCCATTGAAGTTGATATGCCATAAAACAAAATAAACCAAACCAATCTAAACCAAAGAATACATATTCTATTCATACGAATCTATCCTAAAAATGTTGTCGGCATTAAATAACCCATTGAAGTTGATATGCCATAAAACAAAATAAACCAAACCAATCTAAACCAAAGAATACATATTCTATTCATACGAATCTATCCTAAAAATGTTGTCGGCATTAAATAACCCATTGAAGTTGATATGCCATAAAACAAAATAAGCCAAACCAATCTAAACCAAAGAATACATATTCTATTCATACGAATCTATCCTAAAAATGTAGATGTCATTAAATAACCCATTGAGGTTGATATGCCGTAAAACAAAATAAACCAAACCAATCTAAACCAAAGCATACATATTCTATTCATACGAATCTATCCTAAAAATGTAGATGTCATTAAATAACCCATTGAGGTTGATATGCCATAAAACAAAATAAACCAAACTAAGTATCTAGATGGGTAACCGTTTGGGAATACCCGCTTCTGTAAACTCAGATGCGAGGGTGTTGTACTGGACTTGTTAATCGGAGCGCCGCGTTCAAATTCCCGTTGGCTTCGTTATATTCCGTTCTACCCAAATATCCTTGAGAAACGTATGAATTCACATAATTTCCCCTCAGCTATGGGTTAATTAGTAAGAATTGTATCAAGAAACCATTATTATCTAAAAGAAATTCTTAGAAAATAAAAAAATGTTCTGGCGTTAAATAACATGCAATGGGTTGATAAGCCGTAAAAAAAGAATCAATCTATTGCTATTTCTGCCTAAGTGGCTAAACTATTTATTTAATAGCAATAAAGAATATCGGTGTTATTCATGTATAGATAAATATACAAATATCCAAAAACACCGTCTTTTAATGTAAATAATTAAAAACAGTTTCTCAAAAAACACTCTTAAAAACAGACTTATAAAAACACAAAAACGAACTGACAATTTTCTTTGTCCGTCACATTCAATGAAACATATATAAAAGAAGGATTGCTGCTTAAATATACAACAGGTATATCGTGTATGTATTTTCATTATATATATATATATATATATATATATATATATATATATATATATATATATATATATATATATATATAACGGAGGATGTCTGTATGTGTGTGTGTGTCTGTGTCTGTGTATGTGATAACTTCTGACTCGAGATCCATCCAACTGATTTAGACAAAATTTGACTGTACATTGTACAATGTGAGAGACAGGTTCTTAGCTTAAAAAGTCAATAATTTCCTCCCAAAAAAAAAAATCTATAATCGATAAAACCGATCAAATTCAACTTTTTTCCTCCGATTTCGTTCGACTTCGTTATGTAGGTTACTTACATCATGGCGTGCTCAACGATACCTCATTTTATTTCTACGCTACTGCGTTTAGCGAAAAACCGCGTAAAACGAAAAACTGATTTCAACACAAATCGATTTCAACAGAAATTTTAGACTAAAAACTTCCTCAATTTTGAAGCAATCTAATACAAACTTCACTTAATTGTAGACAACAAGTTGATAGTAGCTCATTGACAAATTGAATTTCAAAAACTCCAAAATAAATGGTTTGAAGTGGGTCTTCATGTTACCTGTTTTACCCCTTCGTGTCCTCGGCTAACTTTGATTGAATAAATATAGGCTACTTCTGTTATATCAGTAACTGCATTAATTCAAAATATTTTTTTAATGAAAGTACTTTTAATTGAAGCAGACAGACTCTTTTACATCTAAATATGATGCTGTTTTTGCTCCATTCTAATTGAACGCTTTTTCCGATCGACCAGTTGGAACCCAGGCATATTTCGAGAGAGTGACACTTCAATATTAAGCAGCATTCACAGACAGTATGATCCAGCCGGTCAGTAAAATGTTACGTTATCAGTCCTCTCCTGTAATTGGAATAGCTGGGACATTTCATAACAGTGCTTTAACTTAATATTCGAGACTGAGTAAAAGCCAGAAATTTTCAATATTAACATATAGGCCAACGATTTCATCAGATATGTTATGACATCTTATTCTGGCCTTAAAAATCTCTGTGGAAATCTGTTTGTTATATGGTTTGAAAATATCCCAAAACGTTAAATCAATCAAGATTTATTCAAAATTGTGCACCACATCCCAGAATCAATTGGACGGTTAAGATTATAAATCGCCGGGCGATAAATATATTTCTGGACTGCACAAAGTAAATGAAAAAAATTATTTTTCAATCTGTCTTTCATTATGGGTTCCATTGCGAATTTATAAAATTTGTAATCGTCACAAGTCCTAAACGTCTACTGATAAGTTTCTCTACGTTTCCATGAGAGAGTAGAAAACGTGCGCATGCGCGTTGGCTAAACACTTCTCGTTTGCACGTATGAATATGCGTCAGAAAAAAAAAGTAAATTAGAAAAAGTAGGAAGATTGCTGTATAAACAGAAAATGGGACAGAAAAATGGTTATAATGAAACGAATAAGATGGAAATAAACGGGGTAATGAAGTCAGAAGCGCAAAAAGAAGGAAAGATGGAGAAGAGAGGATATAAAATACAGAATAAATAACAAAGAAGAACCCTCCTCTTTTTTCAGGTTGGCTACATTTCGAGAAAGTTACTGTCGTAAGCAAATTGTATAAGCGTTGTTGATCGATGATTAGAGCGCCCCAAACAACCATGGGCAAAACAAGTTCTTCATTTGGCAGACAAGAGAGTGATGAATTGACAGGAAAAGAAGGGGTCGATAACTAACACGTTCCACTTGCAACCACTTCTTTCCGCTTCATTTTATCAAGATGGTCTTCGATCGTTATTTTAATCTCACTTATATTGTCTGGCTTTCCTGAAAACTTCCTTTCATTTTGCAAAGTTTGAGCGATTCACTTTCTTAATTTCCCGTCAACTTACGTAAATGCAATCATACGCTTAAAGACCTTGAAAAGAATACATATCCATAGATAGATAGATAGATAGATAGATAGATAGATAGATAGATAGATAGATAGATAGATAGATAGATATGAACAGACTGGGATAGATAAGATAGATAGATAGATAGATAGATAGATAGATAGATAGATAGATAGATAGATAGATAGATAGATAGAAAATGAACTGGTGATAGATAGATAGATAGATAGATAGATAGATAGATAGATAGATAGATAGATCGATAGAAAATGAACTGGTGATAGATAGATAGATAGATAGATAGATAGATAGATAGATAGATAGATAGATAGAAAATGAACTGGTGATAGATAGATAGATAGATAGATAGATAGATAGATAGATAGATAGATAGATAGATAGATAGATAGAAAATGAACTGGTGATAGATAGATAGATAGATAGATAGATAGATAGATAGATAGATAGATAGATAGAAAATGAACTGGTGATAGATAGATAGATAGATAGATAGATAGATAGATAGATAGATAGATAGATAGATAGATAGATAAGGGACTCAGACAGATAGATAATGAAGAGACTCAGATAGAGAGATAAATAATGAACAGACTGAGATAGATAGATAGATAGATAGATAGATAGATAGATAGATATGAACAGTCTAAGATATATAGGTTGATACACAGATAGATATAAAGAGACAGAAATAGATAGATAGATAGATAGATAGATAGATAGATAGATAGATAGATAGATAAGGGACTCGGACAGATAGATAATGAAGAGACTCAGATAGAGAGATAAATAATGAACAGACTGAGATAGATAGATAGATAGATAGATAGATAGATAGATAGATAGATAGATAGATAGATAGATAGATAGATATGAACAGTCTAAGATATATAGGTTGATACACAGATAGATATAAACAGACAGAAATAGATAGATAGATAGATAGATAGATAGATAGATAGATAGATAGATAGATAGATAGATAAGGGACTCGGACAGATAGATAATGAAGAGACTCAGATAGAGAGATAAATAATGAACAGACTGAGATAGATAGATAGATAGATAGATAGATAGATAGATAGATAGATAGATATGAACAGTCTAAGATATATAGGTTGATACACAGATAGATATAAACAGACAGAAATAGATAGATAGATAGATAGATAGATAGATAAGGGACTCAGACAGATAGATAATGAAGAGACTCAGATAGAGAGATAAATAATGAACAGACTGAGATAGATAGATAGATAGATAGATAGATATGAACAGTCTAAGATATATAGGTTGATACACAGATAGATATAAACAGACAGAAATAGATAGATAGATAGATAGATAGATAGATAGATAGATAGATAGATAGATAGATAGATAGATAGATAGATATGCTTAAGTAAGGTCGACCAAATGATAAACGAAAAGACGTAGCGGTAGAATGATTTTACTAATATCATTTTCCAAATGTGTACTTCACGTTTTGAAAATTCTGGATGATATGTAGATTGAAGCATCGATAATTAACAGAAAAACAAAAAAAGGAAAATATGACATGTAGCATTCTGGGAAATAAATAGGAATGTTTAGTTTCAAAGCAAAACCATATATATATATATATATATATATATATATATATATATATATATATATATATATATATATATATATATGAACAGAAATTTGACGCCACAGAACAGAAACACAGATTTTTGAAAACGTCCTGCAAAGCATTTATCTTTCTTAAAGAATCGCTTTCGACCAACACATCGTGAGAAAAATGTCATGCTAAATATTAATTGTCCACGAAAACACAACACACACACACACACACACACATATATATATATATATATATATATATATATATATATATATATATATATATATATATATATATATATTAAAGCAATTCACCCGAAGATGGATTGCATGGGGTTACAGAGGATTGAGGGTTGTATGTGTGTGTGAGTGTGTGTGCGCGTGTGTCTCTTACAAAAATAGTAAATTTTATAACACTGCCTTAAAAATACTGGCTATAAATGACCTGACATCAAATATATTAAAATATAATAGCGATAGTAATTATAAAAATAGACACAGAAAAATCATTCGGGACACCCCCCGCTATTTAACCAAATTGTTAGTACTAACTTAGGGCAAAAGTTTCTTTAATTTAATTGAGAAAAACGTCCCCAGAAATAATCCACTTAGTAAGATTTTAATAGAAATACACTTAAATTAAGTTGTAGCTGTACAGAAAATCTTGAAAAATTATTAAAAAACATAATATTAAAATTTTAAATCAATACATAAACCTAAGTAATATTTGCCATTCCAAAGCAGCAAACGCTAATGATACCAGCATGTGTAATTGTAGAAATCCTGACAAGTGTCCACTAAAAATTAGGTGTCAAATTGATTCCCTTGTTTACCTAAGGCTGCTAAATGACATCATTTAATATCTAATAAAGAAAAGTTAGTCACCAACACACACAGATATCTATCTATCTATCTATATATATATATATATATATATATATATATATATATATATATATATATATATATATATATATATGACATATATGAGCCACATGTATCTTACTTGGGTCAATTGATTAAAAAAGTAGATGCATTCAGTTAATTAACATAAAACCATTCACATTCATTTTGAACCTATCAGGTCGAATCTTTCAATTAAAACCATTTATTTGGAAGGATTGATTTAAAACTTTTCATTCGGTTAGAATCAGTCAGGTGAAATCATTTACGAAGCGTCAAAGATGTCTGTCGAAATTATAATTTGTCTCTAAAAACGTGTGCATTTTTTGTTTATGATGTTATATTTTTTATTCCTAATTAGAAGTGAGGACATTGATTTGATAAGGCGTATTTCTTATAAAGAGATATTTCTTATAAAAACTGATAAGGTGTATTTCTTATAAAACATGAGATGGAGTATTTCTTATGAAAACTGAAAAGAACACAATTTCAACTCTTAATATAATATTCTGCAGGAAATTTCTCAGTTGGAAACGATGGTGGACTTTTTTTCTTTTTTTTCTTTCTTCACGATTTTAGATAGATTTATTTAATTTAAAATTACTATTGGTAGCTGGTGTGAGTAGGAAGGAAATAGAGGAAATCATACTGTTCCTCAGGGCTTTTGGGCGAAAATGAATGCAACAGAATTGGGCTGAATCTTAAACTTGGTTTGACGATTCCATTTTACGCACCGATAACCTTTATGCTGCCTTCACATTACGCTATAGAAGAGAGATTTAAAAAAAAAAAATAGACATGGAAAGCTTATGAATTGATATAGATATGAAAAAGTGTCATCAAATTAGAGGAATGGTTCCCAAGACTATTTTTAATTCTATAAATTTGATTCTCAAGGGAACACCATTGTCATGGTCTTGTGCCTGACAATACTCATATTAGTAAGTACCTACATACCTACTAAAATACAAGTCCAGTGTAACCCGGATATAAGAGAGTTGTCGGGGCCGAAGAAGAAGTATCTTATACCAGGGTTTCTCTTATATCCGGGTTTCTCTTATGTCCGGGTTTGGTCTATTTTGCTTAGGTAAGTATGGCTCTAATTTGGTACCAGATAAAATCTATCTTATATCCGGGTTTCTCTTATATCCGGGTCTCTTATATCCGGGTTACACTGTAATATAAATTGATTAACAGTTTGTCTTATTACAGTATCTATCGTTTTTCTCACCCTCTCGCTTCTTCTGTTTTTCTCTCTCTTTCCATTACGCTCTTGTTTCTCTAACCCTTGCTATTTCTCTATCTCTCTCTTTCCAATACTCTAATGTTCCCTCTCTCTTTCTATGTATCTCTTTTCTCTCTTTGCAGTTATCTTTCTTTTTCTGTCTTTTTAATTCTCTTAATTCGTTTCTGCCTCTCCTTCTATTTCTCTCCTTCTCTTTCTCTTTCGATTTCACTCTTTCTACTCTGTTTTATTGCTCAGTCCACTTTAAACATCTATATAACTTTTATTATCAGCTCTATGCGGTGTGCTGCCCCCTACCTCATCTTTCAATTTATAACGGGCGTTGACTCTATGTTATTAGGTCTTCTAGCCCCCGGGGCAGGCTCGAGGTGTTACCATAGTCTGATTTGGGCATGTAGGGTCTATCCAGTCGCCCGTTATGCACTCATTATAAATTTGGTAACTGTCCAAGCTACAAGTGCGAGAAAGAGAGACATGAAGAGGTCAAGCTGCAAAGAGAAAATGTTGTATGATATTGCCAATCAGTGTTGCAGCTACAAAGATGGATCAAGAAGAAGAAGAGGAAAAGAAACAATGTGCGCACATTTGAAGGATACCTTGTAACCAGAAAAAAGTATTACACATAGACATTCTGAGGCACCTATTTTATTTTGAGAAGATTTCTATAAACACACCAACGTAACACATTTATGTTCATTTAGTGCCTCATGTTCACTACCAGTAGAATTCATGACAAATAATAAAAGAAATCAAACATAGAACTAAATTAGATATATTTTCCACTTTCTTTCCATGTCTGCTCACACTCACGTATAAAAAAAGATCATATGGTCGCTATATGATTTGCTGGTCAGGGGGACCAAAATTTTTAACCTATTACCATCATTGTCCAAAGATGCATGATTTACAATTACAAACACAAGAAAGACATTAGTTACAATTAATAGCACGAGAAAGTCAAAAGATGCCATTGTTAATTCTAGAGAGGCATCAGTTCCCATTGCTAGTTCCAGAGACACATCAGTTCCCATTGCTAACTCCAGAGACACATCAGTTACCACTGCTAACGCAAGAAATCCATCAGTTACAATTATTAGAACGGGAAAGGCAAAAGATGCCATTGTTACTTCTAGAGAGGCATCAGATCCCATTGCTAGTTCCAGAGAGACATCAGTTACCACTGCTAACTCAAGAAAGCCATCAGTTACAATTATTAGAACGAGAAAGTCAAAAGATGCCATTGTTAATTCTAGAGAGGCATCAGTTCCCATTGCTAGCTCCAGAGACACATCAGTTACCACTGCTAACTCAAGAAATCCATCAGTTACAATTATTAGGATGAGAAAGGCAAAAGATGCCATTGTTAATTCTAGGGAGGCATCAGTTCCCATTGCTAGTTTCAGAGACACATCAGTTACCACTGCTAATGCAAGAAAGCCATCAGTTACAATTATTAGAACGAGAAAGGCAAAAGATGCCATTGTTAATTCTAGAGAGGCATCAGTTCCTATTGCTAGCTCCAGAGACACATCAGTTAGCACTGCTAACGCAAGAAAGCCATCAGTTACAATTACTAACATGAGAGAGGCATCAATTACCATTGTTAGCTCCAGAAAGGCATCTGTTACAATTGCTAACATAGGAGAGAGATAAATAACTATTGCTAATTCTTGAGAGGAACCAGTTCCCTATGGTAACATTAGAAAGACATCAGTTTCTGTTGCTAACGGAGGAGAAATATCTGTTGCAATTGCTAAAATGATAAATGCATCAATTATTATTGGTAGCTCCAAGCAATTATCAGTTACAATTTCTAACGCAAACGAGACACCAGTTGCAATGGCTAACATCAAAGATGTATCAATTAACTTGGCTAAGTACAGAGACGCATCAGTTACCATTGCTAACGCAAGCGAAGCATCAGTTACCATTGCTAACGCAAGCGAAGTATCAGTTACCATTGCTAATATGCGAGAGGCATCTTTTAGCATTGGTATCCTTAGCGAAACATCAGTTACATTTAGTAAATCCAGAGAGCCATCATTTACCATTCCATAAGTTATTAGGTCTATTGTTCTCATTCTTTATTTAGATTATTTGCACGCAGCATCCGTATGTCAATCCGGGTAATCCTACAGGATTTTTGCCTGGATCGATATTCCCTGATGAAGGCTAGAGGGTAAAACGGCCGAAACGTTTTGATAATGGCAACCAAGTTAATAACAATAGTCCGCCTGCAAATAATAATAACTCCTCATCCTAGAAGTTCAAACCGAAACTTTCTTTCTTTGTTCTGCTTTTGATCGTGCCATCATCCCGAAAGAATGATTTAGTACTTAGTTAAGGTTAATGAGCTAGTGTCGTCACTATTTATGAATTTAAATCTTTCACTGAATGCAACACGTTTGTAACTTAATGTCATACTCTTTCATTTATGTACTGTGGTCCTTCAGAATTCTGGCGATCATGGCTCTTCATGACTACCTACCTTTTATAACACTAATCAATGTTTCTTCCCTAACTAACCCTTCCAATCCCTCTTGTGCCATCAATTTACACAATCCCATTAAGTAAATTACTTTGTATTCCCTTGTTCACCTCTTGACTTTCGGTATGTCCTGTGAGTTTTAAATTCTCCAAACCGCCTCTCCTCATTATATTTCCAAGAGATTTTAACTTTCTTTTGCTGATTCTAAATACAAGTGTTTTTTTTTTTCTTCTAATTTTCCTTAAAACATTCACGTTCCTCACAGGTTCCTTCGATGGTATTCTCAGCATCCCTCTGTAGAAGAACTTCCCCGTTGTCTCAATTTTCCTCTTCATCTGTGAAGAAACTACCCAGTATTAACAACAAAATAAAAGGATAAAATCCTAGATAGGAGACCAGCATTATTTTCTTTGTTTCTAACGAATTTTTCTTGTTTTGCAATACTTTCTTAACTTTTGGAAGGCTTCTTTTTCTACTGAAATACGTCGTCGGATTTCTCTCCCACAAGGCAAATAAATATTCTAGGTTGTACGTTGTGGATTAATTGTCGCTTTAATTCAGAATTAGATGTTCTTTCACGACTAGCCTAATTTCACATAGACTGCATGAAAAGTAGACCGAAAATTCGCAAAATTTAAAATTTCGTAGAGATCAGTACAAGCAGCTCTTGGAATGATAGGGAGTTATTTCAAAAGTCTGCATCTTTCAAAATTAAAAAGACTTGACGAAACTGATTGCCAGAAAATTGTTTCGCAAGAACTCACTTTCTCAGGACGGGACGTGATGTGCAGCGAAAATTTTCGAGTTTTGATAGACGTATATTGCTTCAGTAGCAATATGTATTACTTGAGGTCTTGCTAAATTGAAATCAGCGGGACGCGTCGCAAAAATTGATGCGGAACATTTACTTTCGACCGATATTTATCAGTAAGTGAAGTCAACTTCAAAATACAGAGCAACAGGCTCAGACAGTGAGAAAGTCACGGAACAAAGATAAATTACATTTTTAGACGAAGATAACAAGACAATGAAAACTGTTATCTATACAACTGACCATCTGGCGAAAAGGCAGACAGAAATGACGCAGCGAACCTCGGAAAACGGTCAGGGAAGACAGCTGCTGAACTGTGTACCCCCTCATCTACGCCTCATCTCTACACTGCACGCTTATAGCAGTAGGTTACAAGCAAAGAATAAAATCTGGTTTACATTTTTTCACTTGTGGGTAACGATCTTGCCGAAAGGCAATTTTTAAACCATAGGCGTTTGACTGGAAGAAACTGGACCCTATTAACGAACCTGCAACGCAACACTTCCTGCTTAGAAGGATAGAATTAGATAATGACGAAGTAGAAATCAATGTTCGGCTACTCTTTATTGCAAAGACACAAACAAAATTATTTTTTTTTTTAAATCTATGATATTCGATCTGTTTACAGATAATCGCTTTAAAGTTCTCCAGGATTTGGCAGGAAGCATGAAACCATATCCGTCTTTTTCTGCTATCCACGACGTCTGGCACGCATCGATTCGACAGACACATTTTAACCATGTCTCTTTGATTTCCCAGGATGAATAGCCAATTACACAGTGGTGATCAAATCACCAGAATGCATCAATGTCCTTTATTTACAAAACTGTCAATTCTTAGTAATTCAATTCTGGGTGATCCGATCGGATTTCAAGAGGCATCTTAGCAAACAATAGCTCAATTTGCTTATTCTAATGAACTAGATCTTATAATATTTAAAAGTGAAAATCTAAATCAAGTGGATGATTTTATTTATATATATATATATATATATATATATATATATATATATATATATATATATATATATATAGGATCATGTTTGAAGTCCTCACAAAAAGACATAAATTTCATAATGACATGGATAAATCTATAAAAAAAACAATACCAATTGGAAGAACAAAAATGAAAAGAATATATCTGAAAAAATAGCTCAAAAGTATCTGTCTATATTTCTGAGATGAGGTATTATGTACATTATTTACATTATTCGGACTTTTGTCCTCATCTTTGTCGCCATATTTATTACATTTCGGCCGTTGTACGCTCCGGCTGTCTTCAGGTGGTTGGAATGTCAAACTGAACCCTTTATTTCTCTCACTGGGGTAGACTGTTCTAGTTCCACGTGCCATGTTTAATGGACGTCAGTTATCTCCTGTTAATTTCCCTCTTAAAGTTCTCCACTGCCTTAACTGGGTATTGAACTCACACTCTTTGGGTCCTGTCACTGGATCTAACCTTTATCCACCGTGCCATGTGTCGTATAAGTTCGACATTCCAACCACCTGAAAAAGGCCGGAGCGTACAACGGCCGAAACGTTGTAATAAATATGGCGACAAAGATGAGGGCAATAGTCCAAATAATGTAAATAAAACTAAAAAGTAAAATAAAAAATTGTCTCATACGGGTCAAGCATTCAGACGTTTACGAAATCACTGACAAGCTAGATTTTATATGCACGCACCTATTGGGAGCAGCATTAATGTTTTCGGAAAATAATATTTATCCAACGAAGACCTATACGGAAAACTATCAAACATTAGAAAAGCAGAATCTGTTAAATACACAATTGACAAGCATCATCATTATCTACGTTTTACTTTGTCACCAAGATTCTCAAGTCGATATCCTGCAAAAAGAGTTGACCTATATTAACTATAAAGATGACCTAGCTATCACTGCAGAAAGCATTACCAAAGCCACAACCCTCTTATTTTATCTTAGAAAATACTGCCGACAATATGAATGTATCTAGAACTGAATACATAAGCTTCATTCACCAAGGCTTAATACAAACTAAGGTGAATTGATAAAATCTGTGAAATCTTTTACATCCTTAGGAAACGAAATAAATTCTACTGAAAAGGATGTGAAAATTAGCTAAGGCCTCGGCCACGTTCAGTAAATAGATGTAATCTGGAAATTTGTTCTACTAGACAACCGCAAACGGAGATTGTCTCGCGCCATTGTAACGTAGATCTGAATGTATAGTGCCATGGCTTGAACATTAACCTTGAGCCTAAGCTTGATGAAACATATACTCGGATGCTGAGAGATATGCTTAACATCTGTTAGGGGCAAAATCCAAGCTCTATAGATCCATCCCTGATATCTCTACGATCTTCCGTAAATGCAGAATGCGCTTTACAGGACACTGCTGACAAGCAAAACAAGAACTTGTTAGTAATCTACTGCTCTGGACATCTAGGCATGGCGTAGGAGGAAGGGTTGGTCGACCAGCAACCACGTACATTGACTAACTATGTTATGACACAGGATAATTTCCGACCTTGGTGCAGGGCTGTGATGGTCGGTGTTATAGACATGAATGCCCGACGTATTATATATAGCTGAGTGACCATTGGTAGAGAAATAAACAAGTTGTTCATGAGCTTATACTCTAGTAGCCAAACTTATGGGAAAAATTCAAGGAGAGAGAAAAACCTTCATCAATCAAATCATAGATTATACTGGAATGAGCAAAAAAGAACTGGGTAGAACTCTGGATGACAAATGGTTTGAAAGGAAGTGGGCGGAAGTGTCCCTTTGAGGATGATCTGATAGTTCAGGAGATAGAATAATCGGAAGCGACAAGGTTTTCGATTTAGCGGGGAACGAAATTAAATTTCAGCCCTTATTTATGCTAATTTTATATCGGAGTGTCACTAAATTTATTAAGATTTCAGTCTTGGAATAAAAAGAATGTCAATCAGATAGCATCCCAATGAATTATTTCGCAAACGAAAACGGCGTAAAACGAAGAAGCAGTTAGCATTAATTTATATGATATCATACTTATTATAAAACCCAGGTTGTGTGTGTGTATGTGTGTGTGTGTGTCTGTACGTTTATATATTGAATCGGATTTCCTACATTTTTCAACCGATTTCAACAAAACTTCACAGGACTACGTAAAATTACCTTGCGGTGGTTCTGACAGCGCCAAAAATTGGAAAATCACAATTGTTTTTGCACGAAATCAATTTGAAAACACGATTAAGAGGCATCACGAGAATGAAAGGGGTACAACTCATATTGAGTTATACTTATTATAAAACTCAGGTTATTTGTGTGTGTGTGTGTGTTCGTTTATATATGGGATCGGATTTCCTACATTTTTCAACCGATTTCAACAAAACTTGACTATTTTTTTGGCAGGTAGTGTTTCTTATTGTCTTGCACAGTTTTTTCTTTTGACAATTGTTTATAATAAAATTCTATTTAATCAATAGACTCATAACGATTGAAAACAATGTTTTTGTTTGAGTTTCGGCTTGACCAATTCGTAAAAAAAAAAAACTAATTAAGTCTTGCGTGTCCGTCAACCTTAAACAATAATCTTTGTCAATTTTATTTTTCAGTCTTTATGATGGTCGATATAACTACGCAGGAGATTTTAGATTAGAGTCAGAATGCTGTAAATATTTTTAAAAAAAATTTATGATTTATAATAAAAAAAAACTCTCTCCCCTCCATCTCCCACTTTCTCTCTCTCTCTCTCTGTCTCTGTCTGTCTGTCTCTCTCTGTTTCTCTCTCTCGATATATATATATATATATATATATATATATATATATATGTCGGTTTTCTTCTTCACCCCTTACCCATCTATATCTAGAGATGACATAGGTTAAGTTAAACGATGTCTGGCCCACATATGCTTAATACGGCCCGTCAAAAATGTGTAAATTTATTTTTATTTTTCATTTCTGATGATCCAGAGCCCTTTAAAAGGGCTGTGGTGAAATAATTTATTAGATGGAACCTTAAAGTGGTCTGTTTTTATTCAAACAATATATATATATATATATGTGTGTGTGTGTGTGTGTGTGTGTGTGTGTGTGTGTGTGTGTGTGTGTGTGTGTGTGAAGAAATATAGTTTCAAGGTAAGCTATATTTATGGGATAAAGTGTTAAATATCAGAGATAGAGTGTGTGTAAATATAAATAAAAATTGAACATTGAAGTCAACACTCAGAGGCGACTGGCTGTTTCATGCTAGACGCAATCGTCAGGCCGACGAATGCGTCTAGCATAAAACACACATACACACACACACGTGTGTGTGTGTGTCTTTTTGTGTGTTTTTTTCCTAATATCTGAAAATAGAACGTTCCTGTGCATTATTCCTTAATTAGAAATGACGTAAAATGAAGAAATAGTTACCATTTATTAAGATGCAAAAAAGTTTTGTGCTTTTCCAGAACTCAGAAATGGCTCTCCACAGAAACCTTTTCTTTATTATCTGTGAGCTTGGTGGGGTAGTTTTCTCCTGCCATCTCCGCTGTTTAGATTTCAGAGTGGCTCTTTTTCCTAGACTGTCACTCAAGTATTATTGAGTCATATCTACCTATTTACTCCATAGCTGGGAGAGGAGACGAGGTAAGTCATGTGTGCGAAATGGAATGCAACAGACTCGACCGAAATTTAGAACTTGGCATGCTGACCACAATTTCCGCGCCGGTATCCTCTACTCTACCTTCACGTGCCTCCACCACTCGAGAGGATGTTTCTTTTTTCTAGTATTAAAAAGAAAATCATATATTTCTCTCAATATACAAAAGACCTTCACGGCTAAGACTTGCAATGCCGCTTATATAGTAACAGACCACCATCATTCACTCTGTATTTCATCGTCGAGAATTAAGTTCCACTCAGATAGCTTCATCCCACGAACCACTACTCTATGGAAATGACTTTCAAGAGGATGATTCACCAATCACTAGAATCTTAATCTGTTCAAGACAACCGTTAACGTCTCTTATCCTATATAAACTCAGTCAGTTATGTGGCCATGTATGATACACGCATAGGCGATCATGTATCGAAAGATACATAACTGACGAGGCAGATCTTTTTTCCCGCAGTAGATTGACATTTCTTTCTGCGGTTGACCTGTTGCCATCCAATAAAACCTATTCTGTCTTGCTACCCATAGCTGGGAGGAAAAGAAGATGATTCATATCTTTCCCAAGGGTATTAGCACGTAAGTGAATGTAATGGATTCGACTGGAATTCGAACTTAGATCTCCGATTCCTAAATCTCAGCCGCCATCTATTACTCCACTACCCCCTAAATTAATCCTATACCTCGAGTGGCTCCCTTGTACAGGGTGAACTTCACTGTAAAAAAAAACAGCATTCCTGTAAGTTCTTTCGTAATCCAAAGAAGCACTTACATTAATTTAGAAAATCTTTTGAGCGTTCCGAAAACTCCAAAATAATCTTGACTGAGATTTTCGCATTGACAGACAGTAATGGCATGATTGTAGAAAAAATGATTTCATTTTGAAAGATCACGTAGTTTTAGGATAGGTATAATTTTGAATGCCGACAAAAAAATTTCTGTGATGGGAAAATGCGAGAGGTTAAGCAGCTAGACATATTGTTGTATTTAAAGGGCTGCGCGTCGGTCACTGCAAATGACAAAACGTCGACATTCAAGACAGGCAGACGCAGAAGTTTCTTTTCTTTCAAGATAGGAGTTTTCAGCAATTCGTTGTACATTATAATATCTAAGCGGCTCTCGTACTTCGCAGAACAGAGAGCCATGTTGGTCTAGACACTTCTTCATATCAGTAATCTAATCATGTTATGTCATAGGTTACAAATTAGCAATAACAATCCAATAAAAATAACCTTAAGGTTCTTGGCCCGCTGCCCTCCCTAAACTCATTATTCTGATGTTTGGTCATTATAATACTAACACACTCTATAAAGTCAAGAAAACTTTTAAACAACCGATAAGTAGTCGTATATATATATATATATATATATATATATTAAAGTTTATATTTATTTTTCCAGCCATCAATACATAGATACATACTTACACACGCATACACACACATTTATATATATATATATATATATATATATATATATATATATATATATATATATATTAGGTTGGTTTTTGACGTTAAAAAATACGTCAAAAACCGTCATTATTTTTGCACCAACCTAATATGTATATAAATATGGCCTGACGATTGCGTTTAGCATGAAATAGTCTGTTGACTTCAATGTTTACTTTTATATTTACATACGATCTATCTCTGCTATTGAGTACTTTATCCCATAGATATAGCATACCTTAAAACTATATTCTATAATATATATATATATATATATATATATATATATATATATATATATATATATATATATATATATATTAAAGTAAGGAAAATCTTCGTAATCCGTATGGATAATCCCAAGGAGGATGAAATCCTGAGAGCTCAATAATAATTCAGAGCTCAATGTTAATTCAGAGCTAATAATTTAAAGAAAAACAGACCGCTTTAAGGCTCCATTGTAAAAGTTTATTTCACAAGAGACTTAAAAGTCGCTGGTGAAATAAACTATTACAATCGAGCCTTAAAGTGGTCTGTTTTTCTTTAAATTATATATATATTAGGTTGGTGCAAAAATAATTTCGTTTTCTCACATAGTAACACATGTTAGAAAACGAAATTATTTTTGCACCAACCTAATATATATATATATATATATATGTATATATAAAGAAATATTGTCTTAAGGTGTGCTATATTTATGGAATAAAGTGCTCAATATCAGAGATAGAGCGTGTGTAAATATAAAAGTGAACATTGAAGTCAACACTTGAAGGTGACAGTCTGTTTCATGCTATATGCAATCGTCAGGCCACATGTGCTGTTATTTTTCTCGACTATTTATTTATTTATTAACGTAGTAAAGATTTGTTTATATCACTTATTTAACAGTTTTGTTTTGGTTTGGGAATTTAATTAAAGCTATTTGTTCAGTTTGGGGGTTGATTGTTGTGCAAAACTGAACAAATAGCTTTAATTAAATTCCCAAACCAAAACAAAACTGTTAAATAAGTGATATAAACAAATTTTTACTACGTTAATAAATAAATAAATAAATAAAATAAGAAACAAAAATAAAAACAAGCAATATAATTTGACCTAAATAGATAAACAAACGACTTCCGGTGAAATAACCGCCATAACAGAATACCCACAATGCACCACTAACCCGTATATATATAAATAGCCGAGAAAAATAACAGCACATGTGGCCTGACGATTGCATATAGCATGAAACAGACTGTCGCCTCTAAGTGTTGACTTCTATGTTCACTTTTATATTTATATATATATATATATATATATATATATATATATATATATATATATATATATATGGTCTGACGATTGCGTTTAGCATGAAACAGTTTGTCGGCTCTGAGTCTTAAAATCATTGTTCACTTTTATATTGATATACTTTTTATCTCTGTTATTCAGCACTATATATAGAAGAGTTTGTAAGAGTTTGTAGTTGCCAAAATTGCTAGTTCTTCTTCCGTAGTTTACTGGTGGAAAGACCAGAAATTTATACACAGATCTCCTCAAGGACACATGGCACTGTGGATAAAGGCGTTAGTTAGATCCAGCTATAGGACCCAAACAGTGTGAGTTCAATAATTGGATAAGACAGTGCAGAATTTTGAAAGGGGAATTAACAGGAGGTAACTGACATCCATTAGACATTGCACGTGAAAATAGAACAATCTACCCCAGTGAACGAAATAAAGGGTCCAGTTCGACATTCCAAACACCTGAAGAAGGCCGGAGCGTACCAAGGCCGAAACGTTGTTAAATAACATGGCGACAAAGATGAGGATAATAGTCTGAATAATTTAAATAGTGTACATAATACCTTATCTCAGAAATATAGACAAAAAACTTATTTCTGGCTTTAAATAACCTAAAGAGATTAATGAGCTGTAAAAATAGATCAATCTTCATTCTCTAAAAGAAAAATTAAAATTTTGCTCTTGTTAAAGAGAATTATTTTTTTCTGATGACGTAGTTTTATGGATGACTTACATGTCAAACATAAATCTTCAATTTCATATATATATATATATATATATATATATATATATATATATACAGATAGATAGATAAGAAGGGTGAAATTTATAGATAGATATTAGGTTGGTGCAAAAAATAATGTCGGTTTTTGACGTTAAAAATTATTTTTGCACCAACCTAATAGATACGATTGAAATATATTTGCCCATATGCGAATTATGTCGAACTCAAATGTCATTTTTTTTTCAAACAAGTGAACGTTTCTTCAATGTTTTAACAATTCTAAACAATATATTTCCCTTAACCTAAATATTCTTTACATCTGACGCATCCTAGAGACAAGATATTTTAATGGTGCCTCTGTTAGCTAACAGAAAACTGCAGTAGCCTTCATTGCAATGCTGCTGAGAAATGACATCTTTCCAACACGATGAAAACTTCAAAAGCCACGCCTACTTTCCTCGCCGTTGTAACGCGTCTATCAAACAGAGAAAACTTTGAAGAAATCTTCAATGTGCGACACAAAGAATCGAACGTAACAAGTCAGGATGAAAGAAAAACTTGGACTTTTAATTTTCGAGATTGTAGTCTGAGAATCTTCTGTGCCTCCTAAATTTATACTAGGCAAAGAAAAGATGAGAGATCAATAATGCAAGGGTCTTTGACAATTTTCAGCACCTGTAAAAGAGAATCTTCTCTTCGGAATTTGTTCAACACTTTCAGAATCGTTGCCCAAATTTCCATAAACTCAACAATTTTAGCGCCTATATAGAAAATATTATTCAAGAAATATAATCTTTGCATTTTAAATACTTACATCTTGTAAAATGCTGTCCTCATCTTTATTGCCACAATCACGACGTTTCAGTCGTTGTACGCTCCGAAATTCTTCGAATGATATACGTTGGAATTTCAAACCCGATGTTTGAGTAATCCAAAAAGTGACTTGACCTAAAGTTTTGTCAGTTCAATAACTGGCCACGGTAGGGTGAACAAATACTTGGAATTGAGTTACTGAAGGGAATTGACTGATACTGAAATATCCAAAAAGGGCATGGCATGTGGAATTAGAACATTCTAAAATACAGTAAATAATATGTTCGGATCGAAATTCCAACACACATCTCCTGAAGAATGTCGAAGCGTAGTCGAAACGTTTGGAATAAGGCTATAAAGATGAGAACAACAGTCCGAATTTTGTAAATAGTGCAAATATTTTAAGTATGAGGATAGAATCTTTAAAACAAATATGGCGTCTTTGTACAACTCGTATCTTAATCGTGTTCTCCCGATTGATTCTTAAAGATTACAATATTTTCTGTCTGAATTTCTAGAAGGAGAAGTTTTCATTATTTACACTTGTATTGTTGTCCTTATTTTTGTTATCACAAATTTCTATACCCTCCGCTTTTCATTCTTCCTTGTCCTTTCGGGTAACCATCTGGAAATTTCGAACTTGACACTTTATTTAATCTACGGTGGTAGATTCTTCTGATGTCTATATCTAAGGATATCTAATATTGTTCTTATTTAGTACGGCTCAACTATTTCTCGCGCTATTTCCAACAGGTCTAAGCCTTCCTTACCTAGATAATGAATAACGTCACCAAATTCAAATACCAACGCTATAAACCACTTGGCCAGGCATCGTCAAACGGGTTCCGAGTGAAACCCTAGGGATTGTTGAGGTGTAACAGGACGACGTTGATGGTAGTCAAGAGGTCGAATAGGAGTCGGTTTGCGAATGTCATTAAGCTAATTTTAGTGAATGTACTTGTATATTCTGTTCTTCAGTGCAGATTTAAGAAAGGCGCTGACCTCGACTATCAACAGAATCAAATGTACTCGGCTCAACAAACAAAAGAGTCAAAGCCACTCAGCTCGACAATCAACAGAATCAAATGAACTCAGCTCAACAATCAACAGAATCAAATGAACTCAGCTCAACAATCAACAGAATCAAATGAACTCAGCTCAACAATCAACAGAATCAAATGAACTTAGCTCAACAATCAACAGAATCAAATGAACTCAGCTCAACAATCAACAGAATCAAGCTTTAGCTCCATCTATTCAAGAAGCATTGAACTTATTTGGATGAGATTTATTTAATGCTACATTGAGCATTGCTTGTTCTTTTTTAATCGTTCCAGGTTGATTTTAAAATAACAATCCTCGTTTTTCAACCTATAACTGTAAAACAGAGTTTATGATTATGACTGTTTGACTGGTATGATTGCATCAAGTGTGATGTAATATTTGTTCATTTAATTTGATTAGTACAGTTGTCCGCAAATTTATTACATTTAATACAATTTGGCAAAATTATGGCGGAGTAAAATCAGCTTTCAAATGAAGTACAGACTGTACAAATCCCTGGTGATCTCCATTCTCCTACATGGATGTCAAAAATAGACAGAAAAAAAAGAAGGATCCAAGCGTTTGAGAACAAATGTATGAAAAACCTCCTTGGCATCTTCTACTGGGGACATAAAACCAATGAGCTCGACTATTGCATCTGGATTCTGCATATGGCGGGTCACTGAGCCACTTCGTATCTACGAAAACTTGTCAAAATACCGCCACCAGATCTTAGAAGAAAGGTGTAGAATTTTGTTGTTAGTAATACATACAATCACAAAGTATCTATCACTTGATCGGTGACGCACACCGATCAAGTGATAGATACTTTGTGATTGTATGTATTACTAACACCTTGATAGGTAAGTGTTCTTCACGTGTTATGAATCGTTAAATAGTAGTAAACTAGTATATGTCTATATTTCTGAGATGAGGTATTATGTACATTATTTACATTATTCGCACATTCCAAGCCCCTGAAGAAGGCCGGAGCGTACAATGGCCGAAACGTTGTGATAAATATGGCGACAAAGATGAGGACAATAGTCCGAATAATGTAAATAAAGTAGTAAACTAATACGTCTATTACCGCTTAGAGATTAGAAGAGTTAAAGTGTAGAATGGGCGCCGTGGTGTAGTGATTTGAGGGTTCGTTTTTCTGACCGATGTTCGAATCTCAAATCGCCTTTCGCGATTAGCCAAGGAGGCGACTTTCTGTTACTATCGGCCCTAGGAAAGCTAACTTAACGCGCGGCACCCTTGGAACGTGCATGAAAAAAATACCACGGGTTGATTTTTTTTCGCAACATATCAACCTCACTTGGCGATTTAATACCGAAATCTAAATGTTTTGAACACAATTTCATGACTTCAAATAACTTTATTTTGAAAGCAATTACTGCCTTAAACTACAAATAAGACGTTTTGCTTCTATTTCTGCCAGAAAATGTATTGCTGGTTAGTTTGCTTTAAAAATGTATTTTTAAAATTTCATCGTGTCTTGTTTTTGTTTGAGGAGGTTCATTATTTGCACATAGCTTGGGCCCTAATACTTGCTAGCAGGCCACGGCTTGTCGCAATCCTAGTAAGGGAAATGGCGTAAAATGAACTGTTCAGAATCCTTCGATGATCATACTCTAACGTAAACACGTTTAGGGCGTATTATTCTTGCTCGAAAATTGACAACGCCAGTTTACCCTCTGCCTCTAAGAACTTGTAACGAAGCTATGTTCGACCAAGTTGTAATATAAATAACAGAAAAACCGTCTGTAATAGGTTTTGGCTAGCCATTTTGGCAGACGTGAGTGATCGGAATAGTAGCCGCACATTACATCCTTATATCTGATATTGTATGTTAAATCTTTCATGTCATAATTGGTCCATTTTTTAATTGGTTCACCATCCCTAGGTCGTGACAGAGACAGCGATGCGCCAGTATAACTCTCCGTTCAATAAATATTTCAATATCCTAAACATTTCGAAATCCAATGTACTTACTGCCCGGGGTATTGGGGATAAGCAATCATACTGAATTTGTATTGACATTGAGCAATCTGTTTGTACGTGAAGCCAGATAATTGTTTCTTTATAAACAAAAAAAAAAGGCTTTCGAGAATATTTGCGTATGTACTCGGAGGAGGTTACGCTAAAATGATTACTAAGGGAGTGAACTATTTTCTTTTTGCAGAGTTGGTATCGAATCTGCTTCAGGCCTGTTTGTTTTTATGTATACTCACTCTTGTTACCTAAGATGTTTATATTAAGAATATAGAAGATTGCCACTGCCGGCTGCACTTCCAAAAGATGAGTTGCGTCTGCCTCAAGGAATGCAAGGGAAGAAAGGAATGGAAAGCAGCGAGGAAAGTGAAGAAAGAAAAGGTAACTTAATGGAAAGAGGGTGCCGGAATTAGAAAGAAGCAAATGCTGCGTAAGGCATTCACTGGAAAAGTAGAAGTCATTGCGAATGAGAAGTCTGAAGGAAAAAGTGTGGCGGTTAATTAGGGAGACGATGCATGGATGATGAATAAAAGGAGATTGAAAATAGGAAAAGGCGGGAAAAGTTGAAGAAGAAGAGAAGGCTTGCGAGGAAAAAAAAGGAAAGTTAACAAGGGCGGAATTCAAAATAGAGGAAAATTGTAAAGGAGCTGAGAAAAAACAAAGCTAAGGAAGTGAAATATTTGATATTGGAATTGAGTAAAAGATTAAAAGAATTTTTTTAAATGCATTATCAAAAACAAAAAAACAGAAGGGAAAGCGCAAGTGGATTCATCGAAAGATGAATAACAAGAATGAGCCAGATAGATAGATAGATAGATAGATAGATAGATAGATAGATAGATAGATAGATAGGTAATGAGAATGGGCCAGATAGATAGATAGATAGATAGATAGATAGATAGATAGATAGATAGATAGATAATGAGAATGAGATAGATAGATAGATAGATAGATAGATAGATAGATAGATAGATAGATAGATAGATAGATAGGTAATGAGAATGAGCCAGATAGATAGATAGATAGATAGATAGATAATGAGAATGAGCCAGATAGATAGATAGATAGATAGATAGATAGATAGATAATGAGAATGAGATAGATAGATAGATAGATAGATAGATAGATAGATAGATAGGTAATGAGAATGAGCCAGATAGATAGATAGATAGATAGATAGATAGATAGATAGATAGATAATGAGAATGAGCCAGATAGATAGATAGATAGATAGATAGATAGATAGATAGATAGATAGATAGATAGATAGATAATGAGAATGAGCCAGATAGATAGACAGATAGATAGATAGATAGATAGATAGATAGATAGATAGATAATGAGAATGAGATAGATAGATAGATAGATAGATAGATAGATAGATAGGTAATAAGAATGAGCCAGATAGATAGATAGATAGATAGATAGATAGATAGATAGATAGATAATGAGAATGAGCCAGATAGATAGATAGATAGATAGATAGATAGATAGATAGATAATGAGAATGAGCCAGATAGATAGATAGATAGATAGATAGATAGATAGATAGATAGATAGATAATGAGAATGAGATAGATAGATAGATAGATAGATAGATAGATAGATAGATAGATAGATAGATAGATAGATAGATAGGTAATGAGAATGGGCCAGATAGATAGATAGATAGATAGATAGATAGATAGATAGATAGATAGATAGATAATGAGAATGAGCCAGATAGATAGATAGATAGATAGATAGATAGATAGATAAATAGATAGATAGATAGATAGATAATGAGAATGAGCCAGATAGATAGATAGATAGATAGATAGATAATGAGAATGAGCCAGATAGATAGATAGATAGATAGATAGATAGATAGATAGATAGATAGATAGATAGATAGATAGATAATGAGAATGAGCCAGATAGATAGATAGATAGATAGATAGATAGATAGATAGATAGGTAATGAGAATGAGCCAGATAGATAGATAGATAGATAGATAGATAGATAGATAATGAGAATGAGCCAGATAAATAGATAGATAGATAGATAGAATGATAGATAGATAATGAGAATGAGCCAGATAGATAGATAGATAGACAGATAGAATGATAGATAGATAATGAGAATGAGCCAGATAGATAGATAGATAGATAGATAATGAGAATGAGCCAGATAGATAGATAGATAGATAATGAGAATGAGCCAGATAGATAGATAGATAGATAGATAGATAGATATACAATCGCTAAAAGATTAATAAACTGAGATAGATAGATAGATAGATAGATAGATAGATAGATAGATAGATCCGAATATTTCTGTGCGTGAAACTATCTCTCTCCAGAGAAAAATTCATGATTCTGTGATATTTTTTATTTTGACTTTTAACTTGCATTGAAAATCAAGGCAAAAGCCATTGTCCGTCGTCATGTATTCTTACAAGCATTACTGAGAAATTTAAATTTTATGTGTACGCTACATAGATTCCTAATAGTTTTATTTCAGAAAACAAATCTTGCATTGTAAGGCTATTTTATTACAGGAAATTATTGTACAAATCGAAAGTCGCTGGTCAAGAAGGAAGGCAACTTTAATGTTTATTTACTGACATAGAGCAAAACAGTGTCTGAAAGCGGACCACTGGTGCCTCATAACCAGCTGCTCCGGATAGACACGGCATGTCAGTTCGTGTAGAGAATCCATCAAGGAGAAAGAAAACCCTGATTTCAAACCTCTACTCTCTTGTGGACATATCCAAACACGATAGAAGTAAATCCAAGCAGGAGATCTGAGATGAAGCCCAGAAGACATTTAGCTGTCAACATATGAATAGAATATGTATTCCTTGGTTTAGATTGGTTTGTTTTATTTTGATTTTCGGCATATTAACCTCAAAGGGTTATTTAATACCGACAATATATTTTATTGGTAATTTTTTTCCTTCAAAATTGTACTGCTGGTAATAATTTTTTAAACAACTATTGCTGGTAATGGTTAATTATTTGCTCATATCTGGGACCCTAACAGGTGCTACCACCCTGTAGAAATTAAGTATTTCTGTACATTTTCTCAGACTATGTTTAAAAGTAGATGCTCAAAATTTGCTAAAAGCTACGAATTTAATTCAGGGTGTAAATACTTTGCGCATTAAATCCCAGCTTTTACACTGAGTCCAATGTTGATTTTCTAAAGTGAAAAATCAGCTTGCCTTACCGGAATACAACATCGTCTTGCCCTGGAATTGGATATAGTCTGGAATATGTCCCGCCCCAAATCCAAGTCGCACACACAAACGACCATCACTTGCATGGACGCTGAATTACACACCACTGGAGATTAGAATAATCATTTTTAACGTACATTGAAATCTTGCTAAAATTACTTGTATCCGTATTCCGCTTTCAATAAATAATTTCGAACGTTCCTGGCGCCGCATTTGCAGTGATCCACTTTTAAGACGTTGATGGTGGCGAACTTTTCTTTTACATGGCCGCCCAAAACAAGGGTAATAATCTACATTTAACTATAGTTGCCAACATCAAAGTGCCACAGGCGGATAGCAATTCTCGAAAATAATCACACATCATCTCCAGTACTCACAATCGTACCTTTCTCAAATGGCTTAAAATATTTCTGACAAGAGATTCTTAATGAAACCAGGAGGTTTTTTTTAAGCATTTCACCCCAAACAAAGCAAGACTACAACTAGTTTGCAGGGGGGTACATAAAGTGAATGTGAGAGAAACAACTGAGAATAAGAAAAGGATAAAAGATAAACGGAGTTCAAGACATAAGAAGATGGCGATTGACGTTGTATTGTGAACGAGGCAAGCGGGTATGATCTTCGAGCTTGGAATATGCTGGCAAAGCAGTCTTTTTAAAGGTTTTCTTTTTTCTAAAAATATATCTTATGCAGTATTAAACTGTAAATACATGCATTAGTGTGATTTACTGAACAGATGCAAAGCTGTGTGGATTTTATTATCCGCATTAATTCTAGACTCGCCTGTTGCATTCACTTTGGTACGGATGCCATTGGAAAAGCAAGAATCATTCGCCCTAACCCTAGGTTAAACAGAAAGGTAGACTGGCCTCTAGTCTTGTGTGTCAACAGTCTAAATAAATTTAAGTAAAAATTATAAATTCCAACCCCTAGAGAAATCAACAGGTAATTAACCCACTAGTCTTCCCAATAATGCATGACGTTTTGATGATAATAAAGGAATTTTTGAAAGGAGAAAATTTTTATTAACTAAATTTTACATGTTATTCGCTAAAAGTGTATATGCAATCTAAGTTTGTTCAAATCGTAGCCATGTTTATAGGAACAGCACTTTACCTCGAGATCTCTATTTCGGCAAATATCTGGACAAAGTTCACAAAACTCATATTTCATCATGGCGGAAACGTTCCTGTTCGAGCCGGAACAGTAAACAAACGCCTGGATTTATTTACACATTGACAACAGTTTGTCATATTTATATATACTAAAAATGTGATATTTTGTTGGTAAAAGTATTCCAGTAGACATTAGCTTGCAGGCCACGGTTTTTTTAGCATTAAGCGACGAGAAACAGTTATGAAACCTATGTTCTCAATATCAGAAACAAGGCCTATGTAAATATGAGCAATGGGGGCAGCTTATTTTCATTTCATTGCAATATTTTATCGTTTTAGTAGGGCCCAACAAACCGTAAATAATCGAACTTCCTATAAATATATAGATAAAGTCCGAGAATTATTTTAAGACATTTTTATGTTTATACATTCTTTTTTATAGATACAAATATTTAAATAAATGTTCTGTTTTATAATAAACAGTTAAAAACAACATTTACCGGCCTGAATGTCCGAGAAATTTTCATAGAAGTTATGCGTCCTCCGACAGGAATCGAACCTGTATCCTATACGTAACCGTCATATAACCTGAAGTGCCTTAACCGATTGGTCCACAGAGGATCGTTCTGTTAACAAAGGTCGATTTTACTACTTTTAAACCACAATCTTACATGAATCTCTCACGTACATTCATATCTGCTCATGGCGTATCCAAATGTATGACGTCACACGTTATGAAATGGATAAAATCCGACAATTATTTTAAGACATTTTTTATGTTTATACATTTTTTTTATAGATACAATTAAGTAAATGTTCTGTTTTATAATAAACAACATTAACAACATTCACCGGCCTGAATGTCCGAGAAATTTTCATAGAATTGAATACAGGTTCGATTCCTGTCAGAGCACGCATGTTCACGTAAAAATAGGTCCACAAATCCTTCGTTTTTGAAGAGTTAAGTTTAAAGTTTACGGTAGACGCTGTTAAAGGTACAATCCAAGATGCAATCCAAAAATATTTTGACCAACTTTTGGGGGAGACCCTAAAACCAAAACAAGTTGAAATATCAATATAAACATATGTCCAAAAGCCCATCGCTGTACAGCAACACATAACAAGCATTCAAAATGTCCTCCGCTTGTTTCTACACACACATGCACCCATCGGATCATTGACTGACGGACCCTTTCAAATATGGTGTCGAATGGTTTTGCATGGCCCCATGGCACGTTGATGAAGCGTCTCTCGATTATTAACGTCTGCTGTATAAACCAAGTATTAGGCATGAACCACATCTGAAAAGAAAAAAATATTAGATCGCATGTGAAATTTTATAAAAACTAAATAAAAACACCTTGTCTGTCGTGTTCAATGAAATGCGCATATATATGTGTGTGTGTGTGTGTGTGTGTGTGTGTGTGTGTGTGTGTGTGTGTGTGTGTGTGAAAATATATAGAAAATAGGAAAGAACTGGTTAGGTAAATAATCCAAAGTTCTTTAGTATTTTTGTTATTATTTTTTAAAAATAGTGCTCGATACAAAAGTAGAGCATAAACATAATTATTTATTTAAAAATATGATTCCAACCCGCTACATAAGAGTTCTCATGTTTCAAAACAAGAGCCGAATTAAATTGAATTAAAGTAAGCTCTGTTCCATCTTCAAGCGAAATTTTTGGGGAATAACTTATTTCTGAAATTTACGAGTTTTAATATTAGGTTGGTGCAAAAATAATATCGTTTTTAGACGTTCAACTTCAAAAGAAAAACGACATTCTTTTTGCACCAACCTAATAGCATATTCATTATTGAAATCAAAATTTCCATGGTAACGGCCATTATATTAAACAAATCATTCAATACAAAAAACAGATTAATGAAGTTAATGATATAAATGGCGGGAATACATATTCGGAAACAAATTTATTAAAATTATATTAACCCACGAACCTCGAGATGATTGCTATGATCCTTGTTTTTAATAAATTCAACTTGTCTTTTTTTGATAGTACTTTCATCTGTTTATACAGAAATCATAAGCCATGGAAATGGATTTGTTTTTGTTTTTTTTAAATACATCCAGGTAATACCTGGACATGAAAGATTAGATTTGAATCGAAATAGGCTTTTTAGAAATGTGTTATTGTTAACTGTAAGAAATTCTGGAGCGTGCGGTTTCAACGCTAAGGTTGAATTTTTTTAAAAATTAAAACGAGAATGCATTTTTTTACTAATATGGTAATTGGAGAATTCTTTTCTTGTAGTTTTTTTTTATTCAATGTGGCATATACTAAATCGTTCAATAAATAGAGAAATGTCGCAGCTATTATCCCAAAAGTTGCACGTCGGATCAGTTCTTTTTAAATCAATTATGTGATGCAGTTCAATTTATATTACATGAATCATTCATTCATGCATATATATATATATATATATATAACTTTCTTTAGGAGACTGTAGAAGAAAACTTATCATTTAAAAAATTGCAATAAACGAACCACTGCAATATGTAACTCACTTCAGTTAATGCTAAAATAGACTTTGCATTAAGTGTCCATCAGAGAAGTCAGGTGCATCAGTAGGTTGATATGAGAGGTGCAAAACCACATCTTCACTAGATATGGACTCCTCCCTACGTGGAAACAGATATTCGACTCAGCTGCGCCTAGGATAGGCTCACGTGGAACAAACCAAACCGATCGACATGTAGATGTATTAGCATAAGGAAAAATGGAAGAGACAAAAAAGAATTTAAAATTCGTTCGGAGAAAAGTCCTAAGCTATACACCCACTGCCCGACGTTAATCGACGTGAAGCATAGTGAATTAATGTTACGTGTGAGAGATTTAGTCATCTCGTGTTCTTATTAGTACAATGTTAATATCATCAGTCTTAGGACAGAGTGTGTTCGTAGGTCGCTGTGCAGCTGAGGAGCTCCATCTATATGTCTTGTTTGCGTGCTCCCTTCACACGTCTCCGTTACGTACCAATCTCTGGGCCTCCATGAATGACCTTGCGGGTCCTGTCAGTTCATTTAATCTTCTTCCTAGTTTATCTTTCACGCCAAGCTTGTAGGATTGCAGTGACAGTAAGATTTGCTCTTATGATGTGGCCCTTATTATTCCAACTTTCTCTTCTTAACGGTAGGTATGAGGACTTTCAACCGACCTGCTTCTTCTCTGATGGGATCTGGCACTGAATAATTTTTTATGCTGTCTACGTAGGAGATAGCAAATCTGGTTTTGTAACATCGCATTTCTAATTCTTCTGGATTCTTCGCTGTAATTCTGCTGTTAATGTCCAAGATTTTCAGACGCACCCAAAGATTTAGAAACAACACATGCAAGAGTCCACGACCATATTCCAACAGGTTAAATAACTGTTCATATTTTTTACAAATATTATACAAAGAGAAAACCCTTATTTTGAATGATTTCTAAGAAAGCTTCATTTTCAACAATTTAAATCTAATATGAACAGAAATATGAGTCTGTTTAAGCCTGTCATTTGATTACAGCAATCTTTTGAAAGACGAAAAACTGATGATAAAAAAACTCGCTTTGAGCAAGGAGTATTTTCCAGACGTTATCAGTTCTTAAATGGATTAACATTTCAATATTTTTATATCAATAGCAGAAATCCTTACAGCCAGTTGAAGAATACAAAAAGCAAAGAATATAAAGAGGCGGACAAAAATATGACAGCATTTTATCAATCAAAGTACCAACCGATACGAATTATTTTCTTTTTCAATTTCTTTCTACTTTTTCAGCAGCGTTTTGCCAATTTCACGAAAAAAATATGAGTCATTTACTTTTTAGATAGGAAATTGGTTTTAACATATGTACAAATGTGTCCGGCGTTCAATATATATATATATAAAACTAAGTATTCAGTTAGTTTTTCTATAAAAATGCCACTGGTAACTTTCGTGCACGCATAATATGAATCCTACATAAGAATTGCTATTATAACAGAATTTCTATTTTTCCATCTGCATTAAAAAAAAAATACACAATTCTATTGTCTTATAACACAAAGTGAATATAATATTCTGGCTAAAAAGACTAGTTCATGATTGTTCTAAAAATGCTTACATATTTATGTCTCGTTAAAATGTTATAAAGATATCTTCATTAGAGGATTCTTTCGTTTTCTACGAATTACCAACGTTTTGCAGGTTATTTAAAGCCCAAAAATACTTTTTACATAGTAAGAATTCTTTTGGAAGATAATAATGATTTAATGATGCAAGTCTTACTAATTAACCCATACCTGGAGAGAGAAGAGGTGGATTCATACATTTCCCAAGCGTATTTGCACAACGCCGAGTTTTATGAGATGAAAACGTATAGATATTCATCAAAGCATCTTGGATAAACTACATGTGGTAGCAAGGCCTCTGATCGGGTGAGTGGAGGTTTTGAGGAGCGCGGATCCACCTCAAAATTGCTGCTGTTCCCAAGTTCACCCTGGACCGGAGAGGTAGCACCTGTTAATGCCCCAACTAATGGACCCCTGGACAAAATTTGACAGTCCATTTTTATAGTAAAATTACCTACAATATATTTTATGATCTACAAAATTTAAATCTAAAAAAACTACTCTGAAAGTTTAGAATTATGTGCAAAAATTCTGTAGTTGAAAGCATAAAATTACGTAAAAAATATTTAGCTTTCGGCATTAAAAAATCACAGAAGTTAATATACCAAGAAACAAAATAAAACAAGCCGTACGAAAGCCTATATAATATCGTACAATTTCTTAAAGGAATAAAATTGTATTCTAAAATATAATTTCAACAAAACTAGACCATAAAATACACTTGTCATCGCCTCTATCAATCATGTCCACTCAAACGTGTATATGAACAACAGTTGAGTATTATCTATTATATATTCAATTAGGAAGCCAGAATAAAGGTTATCAAACTCACAAGAAAATTAGAGTACATCATTAGATGACCCATGAAGGAGTTGACATGCCATTCAACAAACAAATAAATGAATCTATCAATAAAGTTTTCCCTTGGATTTCCTCGACGTTTTGTTTCTTTCAAGTGGATTTTGATTTTCGGAAAGAGAAAAAAGTCGCAAGAGGCGATATATGGGGAATATGGTGGTTGTCAGATATGGGGAATTGTGTACTTGGCCAAAAACTGCTGCAAAAAAATCACTGATTGAACCACAATGGTGTGGTTAAACAGCGCACTTTACTTCCACGTATCGTTATTAACAACGCTATAGAACGCTATAACTTAGTATGTATACCCGACAGTGTTCAGGGTCATTATGTGCCAAACGGTTTCCCTCTGCGTACTTTAGCTTCGTTAGTTCCGTTTTTCATCAGACCTCGTATAGATATGCGTCAGGAATCTTAGACGCATGTGAAATGAACTCACGCGTACAACCGTTACTTACAGGAAAACGCTACGTTCATTTGTTCTAAACTATTATTTTACAAAATAGTTTTAGTCGTATAAGAATGCTTTCGAATAAATGTGAGTATGCTATCAAATTCAGAATGAGACAAATGAAGGAAAGGTGAACATTGTCATCAGCATTTCTAGTTTTTTTTTTTTAATTTTTTTAAATGTTGTCTTTTTTTTTTTCATCTCTCCGTCCCCATATCGAAAGTGACTCATGTCATTTTCACTTTACCAATGTCTGAAGCCATTGTTTTGTAAATTTTAATTTTCTCTACTTTTTCGATTATCTTTTAATCTTTTAAAACACATTTTTTTTTTTAATGTTGGTTCAGTTTACTTGGCATTTTTGTCCAATTCGGGCTAAAACGAATCAGATTAATTAAGCCGTCCGTTTGTTTATTTTCCTTATGTTTTTTAAAGTTTTATCTTTGGTTTATGAATGTTCTTATCGTTGTCGTGATGTTCAAGTATTTTTTTCCTTTGTTTATTTTCATTTTTTCTGTCATTAAGGGAAATTTTATTATTTTTCCTATTTGTTTTCGGCATTGACTGTCTCGCACATATACATCATATGACTGAATACATGGTAATATATATGTGTTTGTGTCTGAGTTTCTCTTGTTCAATTTGAGTTACGTTGAGAAAGTTCGCTATTCGCATAAAAGATGTGTGTGTGTGTGCGTGTACGTGTGCGTGTGTACTTGGCGTGTGCGTGTGCGTGTGCGTGTGCGTGTGTACTTGGCGTGTGCGTGTGTACTTGGCGTGTTCTTATGTCATGACAATATACACAAGTAACGGCACAAATTGACGCACTCATTTGGGTTGAGAGCGAATGTAACAAAAAGATGTCCGTTTTTAAGCTATTTTTCACCAATACAAGGCCGAAGAGCCACTCAAATTTGAGGGTTGCGTAGATTTCTAAATTACATATAACGAGTCAGTCCAAATAGACTAACACGAAAGGGTCCAGCTGCTGAATTTCAGGTGTAAGGAATACTGAAGTTCGCATAGCCAATAGGTGGCGAGAGGTGGCGGAATGGTTGGGTGGCGAGAAGTGGCGGAATGGTTAGGTGGCGAGTGATGGCGAGAATGGTTAGGTGGCGAGAGATGGCGAGAATGGTTAGGTGGCGAAAGGTGGCGGAATGGTTATACAAGAGAAGAAAGGGGTCGGTTAAATGGAAGCCCAGCGGTTTTTTTTTTTCATTTCACAATTTTTTTCTATCTATCCATCTAACTGTAACTATGTAATTTTTACTATATCCGCCTGTCTATTTTTGTAAGATCTATCTATCTATCTATCTATCTATCTATCTATATATATATATATATATATATATATATATATATATATATATATATATACATTTCTTTGAAAGCTCTACCTAATCCTTTGTTCAAAGTCGTAGGGAACATCAGAATCTTTATTGTGCCATTATTTTCTCTTCTATTCATACGTGCTGTCCATTTTAGTTGTTGCTCAAGTGATTTAGTTTCTTTTATTTCGTATGAGTTTTTTGTTAGGCATTCTGTAGGTGTAGTCCACGATGTTCAATGAAGGATTGTCCTCGCTAACATCTACAGGGTCGTGTAATGGTAAATGATAAAAAGTCATTCAAAGTAAGATAAGATGAAAGGCCATGTCACGTAAAATAAAACTACAAATTAGCTGTATTTAAAAATGTTAGGAGTTATAATGCAGTGACTGCTTTCTTTCTTTTAACATACATTCGTCTATTTTATTATTTATAGATGAAGTAATTTTGATGTTGCAGTCTTTGGAGAAATAGAAGCTTTCATTTCTAATAAACATTTCTGAATATGTCTTTCATTTGATCTCCTTCAGGAAACGATAAATTCGGTTTGTTTTTGTGAGTATGTGATAGTGATTCTTTCCTCTGTGTGTGTGGGGGGGAGGGGGATGGGAGATTCAACAAATGCCTTTTTCTTTCATTTCACCCTCATCCTAACTTTCTTTTTCTTCCCCTTTTCCATCTTTCCAATCTCTCTCAGCTACTTTCTTTCTTTCTTTCTTTCTTTTCCTCTCGCTTTCTTTTTCAAATAATTTCTTTCTTTTTTCTCTCTCTATCTCTCTTTTTCTTTTTCTCTGTGTGGATATGTTTTTTCATTCGACCAATCATATTTTCATCTTCTGTGATTGCCCATAGATCTTTCGCTCACTTTTTCCTTTCCCTCTCTCTCTCTCTCTCTCTCTCTCTCTCTCTCTCTATATATATATATATATATATATATATATATATATATATATATATATATATCTATTTATCTATCTATTTATCTATCTATCTATCCAGCTAGCTAGCTAGCTAGATATACACCGACACACACACACATATATATATATATATATGTATATATATATATATATATGTGTGTGTGTGTGTGTGTGTGTGTGCGCGCGTGTGTCTTTAAATCTTCTATCTAATTTTATATATGTAATTTTTATTTTATATGTTTGTTTTTATTTTTTGTTTGGATTTTTTGTTAGCTCTATTTGTGTTGCTCGCTCTCTCTCTCTCTCTTTCTCTCTCTCTGTATATATATATATATATATATATATATATATATATATATATATATATTTCTTTTGTAAAATCTTTTATTTGTTTTTCTTTTTATCTATCTATCTATCTATCTATCTATCTATCTATCTATCTATCTATCTAATGTTTATCTATGCAATTTCTTACTATCTGTACACATATATTAATACTATTAATAAATATAAATTTGTCTCTCACCGTTTGTTTTAACTGTGATTTTCATGCACGTTGCAGTCGTCAACTAAAAATTGACCGTTGTAAAATTTAAATGTTAATATTTATAATTTACTGTCAAGATAATAGGAAGTAAAATATAATTCCCTTTAAATAATATGTACAAATATAATAGTAAAAAATTTATTCATTTAAATAATATCTGAAAATAACTATTCTTTGCCTGATGAAGGTCGAAAGGACAGAAACCCGTGTAGCAAAATATATATATATAGAATAATGTATATAAAAATCTACATTATAATCAAAAACATTTGCGACTTTTTCTTTCTTTTGTTTCTCTTGTTTCTTTATCTCTTTAAAAGATACACATTTCTCTCGTTTGAACAACAATAAGTTTTACTGTGGCTAAATCAAATAACTAGATATTAGCTACCGTATATACTTGTTTTAGCGTGCATACAAAAGTAAGCGAATAAATATTGACTGAATTTAATTTAAAGTGTAAACAAAACAGTGCTCAATGTGGTTAGAAAGAGCTATATATACATACATATATATGTGTGTGTGTATGTGTGTGTATACGTATATGTGTGTGTGTGTGTGTGTGTGTGTCCGTGTGCGTGTGCGTGTGTGTGTGTGTGTGTGTGTGTGAAAATATATAGAAAATAGGAAAGAACTCGTTAGGCAAATAATCCAAAGTTCTTTAGTATTTTTGTTATTATTTTTTTAAAATAGTGCTCGATACAAAAGTAGAGCATAAACATAATTATTTATTTAAAAATATGATTCCAACCCGCTACATAAGAGTTCTCATGTTTCAAAACAAGAGCCGAAAACTTCAGTATAATTATTTGAATTAAATTGAATTAAAGTAAGCTCTGTTCTATCTTCAAGGGAAATTTTTTTTTTGGAATAACTTATTTCTGAAATTTACGTGTTTTAATAGTATATTCATTATTGAAATCAAAATTTCCATGGTAACGACTAGAGCGATTGTTTAAATAAAAAGGGGTGTAGGGTGTTAATAATTTGTATCAGTATAGAGTTACATTCATAGTCAGGATAAGGTTGGGGTGTCTAAATTTAAAACGGAAGATGATTTCGCCTAGTCTGGTTTACGTGTCTATGGAGATTTATTTATTTATTTATTTTCTTTTTTTCTGAAAGGGTTTTGTGTATATAAAAAATCTGCCGTAACATTTGTTTTTTGACGACTTCCTAAAGGGTTATCTTTTTTTGTAGGGTATTTAAACTATTTATTAGGACTATGGATTTTCAAATAATTATATTGAAGTTTTCGGCTCTTGTTTTGAAACATGAGAACTCTTATGTAGCGTGTTGGAATTATATTTTTAAATAAATAATTATATATACATATATATATATATATATATATATATATAACAAGGATTAAATAGCAAAAACAAATATATAAAAATATACTGGTGCACATCCAATTTTTCCTCTATGTGCAAAGAAAGCTTCAAAACATAAGTGATTATGGCTCTCCAGAACTTTTTATCTCGTTTGGCATTTTACAGTTTTTCTGTGTTTTCCAAGATCCCCTCCCTCGTCCCACCAACCATTGACACAATCTCGTCGGGTAAGCTGCTCGATGTCTTTACCCTATCTCACTTGTCCTCAATATTCCGCGTGACGTTTTTCCAAGCCCTCCTTCCTCATTATGTATCCAAGGAATTCCAGCTGTATTTTCCTGATTTTGTTTATAAGTATTCATTCTGCTGCCATTTTTCTTGTTACTTACACCCTCTGCCCACGGAAAGTCCAGTGTCCTTTTGTAGATCCACATTTCGTCTGGCCGAATTTTTTCCTCATCTGTAGAAAGGTTATCCAACAATCCCTGCCATATAATAGGAAGAATATCAAATAGTAATCCGGCACTCTTTTCTTTGTTTACAAACAAGTACAAGTTTTAACGTCAGAATCCATCTTGTATTAGGTTGGTGCAAAAATAATGTCGTTTTCTCACATATGTTACTAAGTAAGAAAACGACATTATTTTTGCACCAACCTAATACATTTATAAATCTACCATTCGACCGTGCATTAAACACTTCTGCTATATCAGGTCTTGTATTGCTCCTATATTCTCAAGAATTTTGACAAAATTTAAAGAAATTTCTGTAATGTAATTGATCCTTACCTGACATCTTGACTTCAGTCTCTTTCTCGCTGACCTGACGTAACTTCCGTTTTATTTATTTTTTTTTTTTTCTATAAATATTTTCATGGAAATTGTTTTCCTGAGCCTACATTTTTGGTGCCTCGACTAATTGAAAACTAGTTTTTCTTTCCCCGTTTTACTATTGAACTAGCAAGATGCAACCATATGTTCTATTTTTTTCTCTCTTGTGGATCTATCTTCCGATTTCTTGCTACCCTGCCACCTACAAAATTTTTAATGAAGCGCCAATCGCCATTTTCTTTCTACCGGAATCCTGTTTTTTATTTATATTTTTTCCTCACATTTTTTTACAATAAGGTTCACCTTGTACAAAGCTCTGGAACCACTCGAGGTAGAGGGTTTTTTTAAGCATTCAACCCCAAGCAAGGCGGGAAGCCACTAGCACGCAAAGGGTTTCAGAGTTGGAGCGAGAATAAAGACGAGTGATAAAGGAAAGGATGAAGATACGTTTAGGGAAAAGATAAGGGCGTCTGGAGACGTCGATTGACGCAGCATTTGAATAGTTGGAGATTATAGTTATCAGGAAAACAAGAAATAGGGAGTTAAACAGGCGAGAAATGCGAGACATGAAGGTATTGGAGTAGAAGAGACGGCTACATTTAACATTTTCGACAGTGAAAGGATGAGAGCGAGATGCGAGCCTAGTTGAACGCTTAAGTTCAATAAGTCTGGAAACCAGCGAAATCAGCTCATCAGAGCAGATACCGTGAAAGTATTTGTAAAAGACAAAGGGAGGCAACGGCACGTCTGTGAGAGAGTGGCTGCAGACGAGATGCCAGATCAGGACCAATTGCATTGCATATCAGTCTTTGGATTTGAGTACCCTGAGACGGTGTAATGGTTAGCAAGCTTGTCTCGCTAGAACAATTACGACTGAGTAGTGAGTTCGATCCTCACTGGGTGCCCCATAATTTCGGCCTTGTGCACATCTAAGCTGTGCTTGGAAAATTACTATCAGCCTTTGGATTTTATCAAGGACCTTGAAACAATAAGAAGGGGCTCCAGACTATATATGGCAGCAATAGTTCATGCAAGGGCGAATGGTTGATTTGTAGATTTGAAGGATCGACTCCGGCGAGAAAAATTTCCTGGAGCGACACAGGGAGCCAACTTTCCTTGCGGTGGACGAAGCTATTGTATTCGTTCCATCTCAGGTAAGTGGACAATGTGAGACAGAGCAGCCGCAATGAGTTGCTCTCGTGGAGTTGAGCGTCAGACATTCTAATGGGTGGCAGGGATGGTTCTCTCTGGTGAATAATAGAGATCAGTTTTGTTTTTGAGGCATTAAAATTAACCAGCCAATGCCTGCCCCAGTCCACCAATAAGGGGGAAGATTATATGGATAGGAGGGGAAGACAACGGTTGACTAGACTTGAAAAGGTTATGATTTTACTGATCGGGGAAATAACCTCTAGGAAGTCTGTTCCATAGGGCTGTGAAGAAGCTGGTTGACTGAAATTTACTTCTCCCATATGGAATACGAAGCGAATGTATGTGATTTGCTACTATGTAGGCCGTATGGCAGGTCGTAGCAGTGAAGATCTGACCGGGTGGAAGAAGAAGATGCAATTCATCCGAATACATTCTATGGTAGTAGCGAAAAAGCATCCCACCTGTGAGAGAGAGATTGGAGTTTAGAAAATATGTATGTATATACAAATTTATACACGTATACCCTGCAACATATTACACAATTATAACTTAAATACAATTTATATATATATATATATATATATATATATATATATATATATATTGTCACACAGCAAATACAGGCAAATATTGAAACACCTACATATCCAAGTCCAAAATATTTAAAAAGGCATATATATATATATATATATATATATATATATATATAATTATAATAATATTTTTTGTTTAAAAATATGATTCCTTTGCTACATAAGAGTTCTCATGTTTCAAAAACGAGAGCCGAAATCATCCAAATAATTATTAAAATTAAGTTGGATTGTGGTGTTTAGTCCCGTTTCATCTTCAAGCGAAATTTTAGGAATAAGCTATCATGTAGCGAAGGAATTATATTTTTAAACAAAAAATATTATTATAATATAAGCTCTACTTCTGTATGGAGCACTGTCTTCTTAAAAATAAAAACAAAAATACTAAGGAACCCCGGATTATTCACCCAACGTGTTCTTTTCTATTTTCTGCATACCTGCACAAGGATATATATATATATATATATATGTATATATATATACACACACACAAATCTATACACATACACTCCAACATATCACATGAGTATAATTTAGATACTATATATATATATATATATATATATATATATATATATATATATATATATATATATATATATATTGGCACACAACAAATATAGGCAAATATATAAACACATATACAAGTTCAAAATATTTTTAAATACATACATACATACATATATATATATATATATATATATATATATAGAGAGAGAGAGAGAGTGTGAGAGAGAGAGAGAAAGAGAGAGAGGGAGGAGAGAGAGAGGGAGAGAGATAGTGGCTATGCATTTTCTCTTATTAATATCTGTAATAAGTAATTTTATTTTTTTTATTCTTTATGGCGTGAAAAGATTGCGCAGTGTATGGTGTACAGGACGCTGCCATGTCTTTTGAGATTTTCCATATCACCTTTTTCTTGACATATATTCTTATTTGTTTATTTTGGGATGAAGGAACTTCGATTTAAAAATAGATAAAAAGGATTGCTTAAGATGTTTGTTTCATTTCTACTTCGTTTTTTGGGCTTTCCATTTATTAATTCTTGTTTTCCTTTTATTAATTCCTGTTTTCCTTTCTCCTCCCTTGTGCATCGCTGTTTTTAATTTTAATATTCTCTTCTCTTTTTTGAAGTTGAAACTATGAAAGCGTTTTATCATGATCACTACCATTTTCCTCCTCCTCCTCCTCCTCCTCCTCCTCCTTCTTCCTTTTCATGAACTTTTAGGTTGGTGCAAAAATAATGACGTAATAATGTCGTTTTTGACGTTAAAAATACGTCAAAAAACGACATTATTACGTCATTATTTTTGCACCAACCTAATACTACTATTTCTACAGTTTACGCCATTCACTTTCTCCTCTTATCTAATTTCGCTTCCTTCTTTTCTCAGTTCTCACCCATGGCTGCTTCATGGGTTATGAGCACGCAAAACGGGGAAGCGAACTCGACTTCCGGCTTACATTTCGTGTATTTTCTTCCTCTGGCAAATAAAAAAAAGGAATCTGACAACTCTATGTGCTTTGTCTCAATGCCAAAACGTCTTGTTCCTGTCATGCCACGAAGTTTTTCACGATAATTCATTCAGCAATTCATTCATTATCTTACCTACCCAAGGAGAAACAGCAAGACTCAGATAAACTCATTCTAGACAGATATCACAACAATAGTTCTACTTCGTACCTAATATCACAGAATGTCCTTCGCTTGACCAAATTCTTAATCTTGTCATATCATGATGGTCAGAAAATTAACAATGCTTGTTTCTTATATTTCTTATACTTGAATACAAATTAGACCAGTCTAATGCAGCAATCCCATGATGGGGTCGCTTTTGAATCAGCCGTTATAAGTGTGTCGATCTTCTACTAGAAATCCTAGATTCAGTTTCAAAACGTGATTTGATTGGTTATTTAGCGATTAATAAACCTTCTATTTTTGAACCGTGTTTGTAGAAACATAATCGCAGTTTAAAATTGCATCAAAGGATTCTAAATTCGACAATTTAAACTTGAGCTGCCTTCCATCAGCATGGCTGATGCTAACCTCCATTAGAGTTGTGACTTTTTATGCTTTCTTAGGTTCACACTCTCAGCTGACGTTGTGGAAAGATGCTTTTGAACCCATTACTAGGTCTAAGAAAGTTGGCTCATTTTGTCAGGTTAGACAATGTTTCTCTCCAGAGTTTATTTTACACATTTATAAGTTTACTATTCGCCCATGCTTTGAATATTTTGCCGCATATGGTCCGGTGCTCATGTTGTATATTTAGAAATTCAATATGAAAAATAATCAGAAATATTATTGGTTCTGATCTGGCATCTCAGCTTCAGTGACTTTCCCACCGCCGTAATGTAGCATCCCCGTGCCTTGTCTATAAATATTTTCATGGTAATTTTTTTTTTATGTATTCTTCGCTATGGTACCTAGACATTATAAATTTAATCGCAGTAATAGATTGTCGAAAAGGTTTCAGCAATCCACAGTTGAATTGTTTAGATGCAACCGTAAATTCTATGCTAACAGTTTCCTTTCTCGCACTTCTCGCTTGTGGAACCTTCTTCCGGTTCTATGCTTTGAGGCCAACTTTGATGTTTAAAAATTTAAATTCAATATCAACTTTTATGTACTGTCATTTTCATTAATCTTCTATTGTTCTTGCTTCTTGATAATGTTTATTTTTTTATTCGTTCACACTCAGTAAGCCTTTGTGTCTTAGCGGCTTTATTGCCTTACATGGGATGATATAATAAAAACATAAATAAAGAGGAACAGCCGAAAAAATAACCCTTCGGCCCACGAGTGAAGAACAAAACAACTTCTAGCACTATAGAGGACTTTATTCTAGGATTGTAACCTACTGCTATAAGAGAGCGAATTTGAAATGCAGCGTAGGTGAGTAGGTAGTTGAACAGTCTAACGGGTGTCTTCCCTGACCCGTCCTTCTCCGTCACCGTTTCGCCTATCTGTGCCTTTTCGGGGTACTGGTCAGTTTTATAGCTAACATGCATTTTTGTTCTGTCGTCTTCGTCTATAAAAACAATGTATCTTCATTCAGCGACTTCTCTTTGTCTGAGCGCTCGTGAAGTCCACTTTACGATACGGATAACCGTCAGTTGAAAATAAATGTTACGAATCCATTTTTACGACAGGTTCAGCTTTCAACTAACTGATAGTGCTACATTTAGTAGTGATTTCCATCCTCAGTGGATGGCCCAAATTTGTGACTATGTGCCCAAACTAAAAGTTTCTACCGAGATTTAAACTAGCCTGCTTCTTCCAAACAAATTGTGCCTGTCTTGCTTGTAAAGCTGCCTTACAAATTAGGTAATAAAAACGGCTGTTTGCCGAAAAAAATACAATAAATCATTATAAAAGCTTGCATTCTTTCCTTGGAAAATCTGCTTGTCTAGGAGAGGCAGCTACTTTACCGATTAGGTCATCACACAACTGATTAAAGAATCTCAAATCTAACAAAGTAGAGTTCATTATTTATTTTTCTCAAAATAAAGTTGTGTAAATCTGAACCTGTTCGTGATCTACATGGACCAGATTACAAAGGAGGTCAATCCAGATCCTGAGGCATTCAATGAACTCATGTTTATCGATGATCAGGCAATGATAAACACCGACAGGATCCAGCTGCAGGAGCACACTGACCAACTTAACTCAAGCTGCGAGAAATACGACATGTAGATCAGTGTCAGTAAGACGGAGGGTATGAACGTCAGCAAGCAAACCACTGAATTCAAATAACTGGACAGCATATTTACTGAAAACGGCAAACTAGACAGTGAAATCGAAACCAGATGTTAGAAAGCCAACGCAGTTAGTTACCAAATTCCTCCTCTTCTAAAACATCCTAGCATTTCCGTGAGCAGCAAAGTAAATCTCATCAACACTATTTTCCTGTCAATGCTGATATACCAATGCCAGGTACAGCCCCCTAATTAAAACCCTTGAGAGAAAACTAATCACTTCTGAGATGAAATGCCTGAGGAAAGCAGTGAAGAAGACAAGGCGAGACAAGATTGGGAATGAGGCAATAAGAGACATGGTAGGAGAAATACCAATCATACAACACATCGAACGATAGAGGATCAGGTGGTTCGGACACCTCACTCGCATGCCGATCAACCAACCAGCCCTACGAGCATACACCCTTAGGTATTCTGGCTGGAGGACGAGAGGCAAACTAAGAACACGCTGGAGCGACTCAGTGGCAGGCACTCTCAGACCCCACCAGATATCTCTCCCCCAGGCCACTCGCCGCTGACAGACGACTGTGTCTCCTCGCAACGCCTAACAGTACAAGCGGAAGGAAAAAGTAAACTAATACTGAATCTGAACCTTACCAGATCATCATTTTTTCATTGTTGATATTTACTGAAATCAACAGAATGATTGTCAGATAACTGTAATAAAATGCAAGGGAAATTATAATCAAATAAATACTAGTAGAAACAATAAAATTCGGCAATTATTCATTTAATAAATTCAAATTATATTAAGTCGTGTCATATCCGTCAGATTATTTGGTCCTAAAGATTTTCATTGCATCTGTAAAAATGTTAACATCAACTTCATAATTTTGAATTCATTCACCTTTTGCAATTACACTTTCAAATTAAAGTCATATACAACAGTAATATGCAGAAAAATGATAACTGTCTTTATCATGAAGCTTATAATTAAATATTAATATTGTACGAAAGGATGCTGAAGAATTCTTTGCCCAACCCATTTAAAAAATCTGACCAAATGGCACGAAGTCAGTTACTTTTTTTTTTATTTATTCTTGATCCGACTGAGAACTTTTCAATAACCACAATCATCAACATTAATGGCGCTTCATTCTTTCATTTTCTTCCAAGTTAGTTACTGTTGTTTCTTCTTCTTCTTCTTCTTCTTCTTCTTCTTTCGACTTCTTTTTCTTCTCTTCTTCCTTCGTCTTCTTTCTCTTCTCTTTTACTTCTCTTCTTCTTGTTCTTCTTTTTCTTCTCTTTTACTACGCTTCTTCTTTTTCTTCTTCTTCTTTTTCTTCTTTTTCTTCTCTTTTTCTTCTCTTCTTCTTCTCTTCTTCTTTCGTCTTCGTTTTCTTTTTCTTCTCTTTTTATTTTTCTTCTTTTTCTTCATTCTCTTTTTCTTTTCATCTTCCTATTCTCTCCTCCTTCTTTTTTAATTCTTCTTTTTCTCCTGCTTCTTCTCTTTTTCTTTTTTTCTCATTATTATCTTCTTTTTCTCCTTCTTTTTTCTTATTCTCTTCTTCTTCTCTATTTCTTATTCTTTTATACTTCTTTCCTTCTTCTCTGCTTCTTCTTCTTCTTCTCCTCTCCTCCTTCAGTATTTTTCATATCCTTGCCATGTCCCTATTGTCTTCTTTATCATCTATTGAATCTTCTCTTCTATTGAAAACTTGTATAATTCTTTAAGAGCATCTTCCAATAGCTTCGTGAGCTGACATTAAATGTCAGCTTAAACATGAAAATAATATACTTCAATGACAGTCAGCTGGCTACGAAGGCACGTAATTCCCCCCTCCTTTTCCTCGTTCTCGATGACATAAGTTAAAAACATCAAAACAAAAATGCTAGCTTCTCATGGCCACAAAAAATATTGGAAGAAGAAAGTCTACTCTGATTTTATTTTCAATAAATGTCCCGAGAACTGAAATTATGGTAGCATAATTTCTTCCACGCTGATAAATGCATTAAAAGTGGGCGGGAAAGGAGAGAGAAGAGACGCAAAGAATAACAAAAATGGAAGAAACGGAGAAAAAAAATGAAAAACGCATAAAAATTTATAAAGGAGATTGAGCTAAAAAATAAAAAAAATAACTTTGCGAGGATAGAACGTCAATCCATAAGAATATTGGGAAATTTTAAAAGACTTGAGAAAAAAAAGAGAAAAGGCAAAAAATAAAATTTAGGGCAATTTACTAATAAAACGAGTAACAAATAGAATTTTATATAATCTGTCTCCGAGGAAGTTAACTCTATCGTTAAAAATACGAAGCTCAACAGGCAAGTTCTGGTCCTTGGCAAATGAAGTGTGTTGCCTGAATAATATCTGGAAAGAATAAAAAAAAATTCAAATTCTACTGTCTTCTTTTCGAAGATATCGCCTTATACAAATCTTTTCCAATATGCGACTACTAGTAAAATAAGTGAAAAAGAAACAACAAAATTAAACAAAGCTAATCAAATTCCATGATGTAAAGGTGATAGCTTTCAAAATATACAGACAACAAAATAATTTAACCCCTCTAAAGAAGACTGGATCAGGAAGAAATCCAAGTAAAGATTGGAGATTAAAACTACTGTAATTTTTCATACATCATGAAGAATCTTCTTGATATAATGGAAGACGAAATCGACTGCAGATCAATGCTATAATTTTTTGTTTTTCACAAAAGGCATATCTAGTCACCATCTCTCGGGATCAAGTCATGGCAATGTTATCATCTTTCCTAATTTCGCCGGCGTCTAAATTGGGATCAAGAACGGCGTTTCAACCGCCCGCTAGAAGTACCCGTTTCGACGATGTCACGAACTGATCGACACAACGAAAAAAGGCTTCCCGCCTCCCGATTGTCATTGGGCGTAGAGACCCCAATGAGACTAAGCGCTTTCTCCTTTATTGTAACACCCAACACGTACAATCTGGCTGCCAGATCCGTGAAGACAAGTAAACAGGACGAATCTAAAAACAACATATTAGTTTAAATTTCTGGCATTCCCAGAGTATTCTGTATGATTTTACCAATGCTGTGGCTTTCTAAATCTTTCTTCTTCTTCTTATTCTTCTTCTTATTATTATTATTATTATTAGTAGTAGTAGTAGTAGTAGTAGTAGTAGTAGTAGTATAATTATTATTATTTCCTTTTATGATTTCAAGTCTGTTGTCTTTTATTTCCCTGTCAATTTGAATTGGCATGTCCCACAGGATAGTTACATCGATATTTTGGGTAACTGTGTCTGGTGGGTGTTCATACCATCTCTCAGTTGTTTCGACGTTGTGCTTCTTACATATCTTCCAGTGCACATATGTCGCTATATTTTTATGTTTGTAGGTATATTCATTTTTTGCTAGTTCCGAACATCCTGCGGTAATATGGTAGACAGTTTGACCATATTTTTCGCAGATCCTGCATTTCGAGTTAGTTCTATCCTTGATTACGTGACAGCGATAGGATCTGCTTGCGAGAATTTGATCCTGTGCTGCAATAAATAGGCCTTCTGTCTCAGCTTTCAACACGTTTCCCCTCAGCTCCTGATGTGTTTTCTGTTGGTCCATATCTGCTTCTTAGGTTATTTTTTTAGTCATCTGCCATGCAATGCCTTTCCCTTCCAGGTTTTTTCTAATTTCATTTTCTTCCGGGTCCCAAACAAAGACCTAAGATTGGAAATGGCATCATGGCATTTCCCACTGAACATTTTTGTAAATAAAATAAGAATAAAGCAACCTAAGAACAAACACATTTTACTTTGATAAAGCCCATTGTAATGTGTAAGCTTTGCGTATGAGAAAGATTTCTTTGTATTACTTTAAGCCATGGGCTACTAGGAATCCTGTGAATGAGTCTATCAAAACCATTTCAATGAAATCAAGGGATCCAAACAAAACTGCAATTATTGATTTACTGTTTTTGTAACTTCCATTTCAAGATCATTGTATTTTGATAGTTTTTTTTTTTAATTCTTCAAAGCTAAATTACAGTCTGTTTTCGTACTACCATGTCAATACGAAAACACATTGTGTTTTTGTGGTCTTTGAGCACAATATCCCATAAAATTAGTACAGGTCCCAGATTTTTATGACTTCAAACTTCATTTTTAGTGGATAATCTTTTTTGGGTAGACGCCCTGTTTACTTTAAAGAATATTTATTTCGTCTACAGTCCTGAATACTCGGTTGAACTAATTAAAGACACTGTGCCCTCCGGCAGGATCGGAAACTTAATCTGTCCTTGCAGGGTTTGTAACCGGGCCTTGGATGGTGTCCTTACTAATTTCTTGTAGTATCCATTCCATCAAAGTCGCAGATTTTCCAGTGTATTTTCATGCGGTCTTATATATTCGATGGATGCTAATACCGTTATTATTAAAAAGTGTTATTATTATCGTTTGCTTTCATACAATCCGGTACCAAGAAGGCTTACGGCCATATGACGTTGAAACTCCGGTTCCCTTACGAACATCATAGTTAAGTACAATTTGAATGCATATTTGTTTAATAAACTTGTATGTAGAATAATAGAAAATAAAAGGGAAAATGCAACTAATAGTATTAGTACTATTACTACTAGCGTTATTTCTATCAATATTAGTAATAGAGCCGTTACAAATAATAATAATAATAATAATAATAATACTAATATTACAACAATTAATACTACTACACCTGATAATAATGCTACTAATAGAATTTGCACTACTATCCATAGAATTGTTACTACGAGCAGTAGTACTCCGCATAACACTTATAATACTATTATTAATTGCTACTGAGTTTACGGCCACACACGTTGAAACATGGGTTCCCGTACGATCACCGAAGTTAAGCAATGTCATCCTGGTCAGTATGTATGACCGCCTGAAAATACCAAGTGCTGTAAGCTTGAGTGTGTGGGTAATGGCTTTGAATTGTTTATCGGAGAGCCGATTTCCAATTTCATTTGGTTTCTTTACAGTCACTAACGCGCCAATACCCTTGGGAAAACTGTAAGGCTTCTATCGTTAAATCATTTTTATCTTGAAAAAAATTCTTATAATCTAAAAATATTTCCTCGCTTTAAATAACGTGCAATTAGTTGATAAGCCGTAGAAAACGAATCAAGCAACAAAACCATCCCTGCTCCCCATTAGAATGTCGGACGCTTCTCCAGAGCTCCTCTTTGCGACTACTCGGCCTCACATTGACTGCTGACCCGATATGGAGCAAATAGATTAAGTCAATAGCTTCGTCCACCACAAGGAAAGTTGGCTCCCTGTACCGCGTCAGGAATTTTTTATCTAAAAATCAACCATTCGCCCTTGCATGGAGTATTGCTGTCATATATGGTCTGGAGCTCCTTATGTTTGTCTCAAGGTTCTTGATAAGATCCAGAGACGGATATGCAGCGTAATTGGCCCTGATCTGACATCTCGTCTGCAGTCGCTCTCTCACAGACGTACCGTCGCCTCACTCTGTCTTTTTTACAAATACTTTCGTGGTAACTGCTCCGAGGAGCTGGTTCGCAAACTTCATGAATTTAAGCGTTGTCCTAAGCTGGCATCTCGATCACACCTTTTCACTGTAGCCGTCTTTTCTACTCCAATATCTTCATGTCTCGCACCTCTCGCCTGTGGAACTCTATCTCCTCTTCCTGTTTCCCTGATAGCTATAATCTCCAACTATTAAAATGTAATGTCAATCGACGTCTCCAGATACCCTGATCTATCCCCTATCCTTCTTTTCATCTTTTCCTCTATCACTCCTGTTTCTTCTAGCTCCAACTCTCAGGTAACCCCTTGCTTGCTAGTGGCTTCCCGCCTTAGAAAAAAAAATCAAAAACCAAGTTTCAGTATGAAATGCATAAAGATAAAAAAGACGAAAATAAAATTTTAATCAACCGATACCTTATCAGCCATTTAGCAACCAAGATGGCCAATTCCAAATATTAGGTTGGTGCAAAAATAATGTCGGTTTTTGACGTTAAAAATTACGTCAGAAACCGACCTTATTTTTGCACCAACCTAACAGAAAAGAAAACATGCATCAACATTTAAAAAAAGAAAATTATTTACAAATGAAACAATATGAAAACTTTCCAAGTAATTCCAGATGTTCTTCGTGCGAGAAAATTAGTTTTTATTTGATAAAAGCAACAACGATACTGAGCAGAGCATATAGAGAACAATTAATGCTGAAAATGAAAGATAATACGATTTTCTTTAGGTCTCAAAATTACATTACGTTTCCGAAACATTACTACTTAATTTATTCAGTTAACGCTAAACGGATATCACTTCCCGCGCAACAGAAGTATGTCATAAGTTTATAATATCAATGTGAAGGAAAATATCTGAAAAAAAAAAATATTTCGGGTAACATTGCGAAATCATGCCTTTCAAAAACTAGAAAAGAATATTCTGCCTAGTTTCTAAACTAACAAGAATTACCAAGAGTTCCATCGACTCTTAAATCTGTTTTGTGGGTGGGGGGGTTGTTTTTTCAATAGGCATTTTATAAAAGCAAGCCTCATTATTCATCGCGGTAGACGTTGATCTGTCACAAAATATTTCCTCATTTTCAAATTTAGTAAAAAAAAAAAAAGTGTTATCACCCTCTTTGGTCAGACGATCAATTCGATACCAAAAATAAAAATAAAATCGTCTTGACAACGTTCCAGAGTATCATTTGCATCGCATTGAATACTATAAATATTATTTTCCGCTAAACTAATACAGTCCTTTCCCAAATGGATTCGATTTTTTTTTTCTTTGTTTGTTTTTTCTCTTTTCTTTTAGGTGAACTTGAGATAAGACACCATAAAATATTCACACTCCCCATCAGATTTTCTTTCTATTGTGTTTGTTTATCTAGTTTTTTTTGTTTCTTTGTTATACAT
>OZ010581.1:27541431-27543931 GCA_963932145.1 Acanthosepion lycidas
TTTGAACGTCCATTTTCGTAATAGGCTTCGATAACTTTAACACCTTGTTTGATTGTTAATCTTTCTATGGTTAAAGTTGCCAAAGACGTAAGTTGTTAAACCTGAAAGAAAAAGAAAAAAATCAATAGATGCTTAAACATAATTCACATTTAAAATCGGTCAAAGTTATTTGAACGCCCTTTATTATTGAATATATCCTCTCTTAAAATATGCCTATATATTTTCGCAAGTCATAATGTACTGTAATATGGCTGACACTTCATCGTGATGTAATGATTAACCCGCTTGTCTCGCTAGATCAGTTACGACTGAGTAATGAGTATGATCCTTACTGGGTGCTCTACACGTTCGTCTTGATGCCACGCCTAAACGATGCTTAGAAAATCACAGGGTGTTACACTTTCGCTTTTGCGTCATATCAAAGATACGCTTAGAAAATCAATGTAGGGCACTTCGACATTGTGCAATGGTTAGAAACCTTCTTTTGTTAGATCAGTTACGACCGAATAGCAAGTTTTATCTTCATTATGTGACTCTATAATTTCGGCCTTGTGCCACATCTTAACTATGTACAGAAAACCATTATAAAGCCCCAAGTGATTACTGTGTTTGTATGGTCGTTTGTTATCGCAAAACAGCAAAAAGGGCATGCCGTAGCGAGAAAATGATTTAGCTATAACAATTGGAGCCCTGGTTACAAATCAAACACGGCTAGATAAAATGCATGTACAAGATCCTTTTTATTTGCTGTGTGTACTAGAGACGCAAAACATTGCACTGTGTGGAACTGTTCCTCTACTCAGGGAGTATTAGCAATCTAAAGAAATTATGAACACAGTACATGTTAAGTATCACTTACCATAACAATTTATACAAACATAATGTATATATTTATTACTTTCTCTTACCTGAGGTTTCTTAATAACTTAGTAGTTTTATTGAGCAGAAAATAATAATAATAATAATAAGAAGAAGAAGAAGAAGAAGAAGAAGAAAAAGAAGAAGAAGAAAAAGAAGTAAAACAACAACAACAATCAAAGCTAACCGCCCAAACATTGTTATTAGAGACCGCAAACAAAAAAAGTACCTCCTTATTGACATGGCAATCCCTGCAGACTGCATTGTATCGTTGAAGATTTTCAAAAAGCTATCGAAATACAAGGACCTTGAAATAAAAATATCAAAAATGTGGCACATGAGAACATCAGCAATCCCATTGTAGTTGGAGCCCTCGGATTTATCGGAAAAGATTCCAGTAAAATCATTGAAGGGATTACTATGAACCCCATGCGTACAGCCCACGCCTTACGAAGGGCTTTATCTATATAGAATAAGTGTGTGGTTTTGTTTTTTTTTTAATTATTCAGTGGAAAATGTCATGGTGCCTTTTTTGACCTTAGCTCTCTAGTTGGGATATGGAAAGAAACCAGTAAACACCAGAAACCAAAGGAAAAATAATAATAATAATAATAATAATAATAATAATAATAATAATAATAATAATAATAATAATAATAATACCAACAACAACAACAACCACAAACAAAATCAACATCAGCGGAGCTTGCGGGACATTTTATTACAAACTGCTGTAATTTCGACGAACGTCTTAAGGTGCATCACCTGTTAAAAATATCCATAATGCCCCTTAAAATGTTTGCGAATAGTTACATGTGCAAACTAGTACTCAGTGAGAATGAACAAAATAACGAGAGAGCTACATAAGTTTCATACTAAACTGCTTAATAAATTCCTTTTAGTAACTAATCAACTAACGGAACATATTAAGATGAGTACGCTCATCATGTTACTCACAATTCAGTTGTATACCATTTACTCTGACTGTGTTTAATTCGTTTTGACCCGTTGATTACCACTACAACCGTTATTCTCAATAAAGGCGACATTTGAAAAAAAAAGTTTTAATTTTTTTATATATTTTTATACTTGTATGCAATTTTTAAATATAACTTGTAGATGACGGACATCACTGTTCAAATCTTGTTGAATATTTTTAAACAGTTTTTTTTTCTTTTTCTCTTCTTAAATCACTCTCTTCCTTAAGTACTGAAAAATATTGGAAAACTTATACCAAACATTTTGTTTAATAATAATAATAATAATAATACTCTAGACGTGATTCTCAAGGCTTTTGATCTTAATTGATTAAAGGTGTTTACATGCACACGTTTTGAAGAATAAAGCAATTTCCAGTTCAATTTACAACTTACTTTTAATAATAGTGTGGGATCTGCATTGCGCTCACTGCAATAATTTATAATCATCCAATTTATCAAAGACTACTCCAGGTATATTAAACTATCGAACCGATCAATCAATTTTTCGCTGACATCTATATAAGTATTGAGAACGCTAGGATAGAGAGTGCTTAAATATCTTCACCCCGACCCAATTCTTAAAATCAAACCAAATCACTAAAGAGCAGAGGTTTTTAGTTTGTTTTTTTTTGTGGGAGAGGGGATGTTAAGGAATTGTTGGT
>OZ010581.1:27548931-27633931 GCA_963932145.1 Acanthosepion lycidas
CTATGCAAGCCTTATGAGACCAAGCTAAAATTCTCACCCAAAGGAATTTTGGAGGAGAGACTTCCTTTTTAGTGTAAAATCTTGCGTTCTCGGTAGTCGTTGATTAGTCAATTCACGGACCGATGAAAAAAATCCCGCCACGCTCTACTTCTTTTCCGTCCTTCTTCTGGGACTTGTGACCGTCAACGGACTATGTCAAATATATCGTATTGCAGAAATACGATATATTACTACCGGTAGTTGATGTCCGCGTTCGATCCAAGCTAAAGCGTTAGGAATTCGAATGTTGTTTTCTCAAGTTACTCGGACCTTGCACAGTATGAGCTGGTATCGTAACGGTAACCAAGGCCAGAAAATAAAATAAAAATTGACGTTCCGATTTCAAATTCCGGCCTAGTCTGGTCACGTTCACTTTTGAACAAATATCATTGGATAAAATATACATTCATCTATACGCAATAGCTATGGGTTAAATAGTAGGGTAGACCTAGCTGTCAAACACAGAAAAGAAGCCAGTCAAGGAAAACAATATATGTAAACACCATACCGTGGGGAAGGTAACAGGAAACTACTTCATTACAGTTCCCATTAAGTCCTGGCAATTCAAAGATAATAAAGAAAAGAAACCTATTGCGAGCCATGATCGCCTAGGTGTTAAATAGACATGCCTTAACAAAGGATTTAAACATTTAGAAGCTTAGCGTCACACATTCTTCCTACCTTCATTTTCCAGAATGTCGCAGTAAGGAGTTAGATTGGTGCAAAAATAATGTCGTTTTCTAACATATGTTACTATGTAAGAAAACGACATTATTTTTGCACCAACCTAATACAAACACTTTATTTTTCAACAGTCATCTAGAGCTATGATTATAACGATTGAGAAATAATAATTATCAATTTTCTAGAATATGTTGCAGTAAAGCGTTTCTAGCATATATTCCTACCTCTTTATTTTTCAACAGTCACCTAGAGCTATGGTTATAACGATTGTATAATAATAATTTTCTATATGTCACTGTGTAGATTACGGTTGAATATTATTATAATATTCACAAACCGCTTTTCATGTAAAAAGTAAACGAATGGATTTTTTTAACTTTTGTTGGTTGACTCCTGACGTTTTTAAAAGTGCAGCTGCATGCGCCTCTATGTGTTTGACGATGTCGCATAACTTCAAAAAAAATATAATTGCGATAACTTTGTTATATAGTACGTTTATCGGCAAATACATCGCATTCTGACGGCCCACGTGTACTTTCCCCATTTTTTTGTTTTGTTTTGTTTTGTTTTTACCGCTATAATGTTTCGCCTTTTTTCTTTGAGGAAGGAAGGAGCGCGAACCAGGAAAAAGGCGGGGAGCGTGGAGGAAATCTTATTGACTTTTTTTTTTACCACTGTTCCATTTCGTTTGTAAATTGCAACAGGCTTCTGGGAATTCAATGGCTACCAATTATCACGAACCAGATAATGATAAATACCACATGACTGACCAGGTATAATAATAATAATAATAATAATAATAATAATAATAATAATAATAATAATAATAATAATAATGAGTGAGTGAGGGAATGATGCTGAAATAAAAAATCAAAATTCCAGAGTTAAAATGTCCAAAAAAAAACTATTAATAATAAACAAATTTGAAAAGAAATAAAATATTAATGCCACTAGCAACATCGAGAATAACCATGGAAATGGTTTTAAATGCAGGAGGAAATGATGATAATCAACTTGCATTTTTTTTTTGTATCAGTATTGAAAAAATATAAATAACAAAATATAAAACGATAAGGAATACAGTGCTAGTCTTTCCTGATGGCTGAGAGAGTTGCGTTTTTCTCACTAGCATCACCAATCTCCTGTTCAACTGTCAGAAAAAGTCAAGACAATGAATATCGGTTTTGTATTGGATCAAGCTTTACTCTGTTGAATGTGAGCTATACAATCTCCCAAACTGTCTCTCTAATTTAGAAATAACACAAGATTGCAGCAATACAACCAACCCACTCTTATTTTGTCTCAATTGAATTTCCACTATAAAAAGCCTAGTAAATAGTAAATATTATATAAACATAGAAAGAACACAGTTTAATGACCTGAGTGCTTCGGTAAAATAACACATGCGGACTAATGAACAATACGAGACTCAAATCTTTCGCATTACACATTATATTTTATCTTTCTGCACTACTTCATTAGTAACTTTCGGTCAGTATGAAGGGTGCGACCGCCAGAGTCATCTTCCAAACATGGACCTTACATTCTTGTCCAGTATATTTGAGAGACTGCCCAACTCCTCCCCCGAGCCATTTATATAACTACTCGAATCGGTTATCTATCCTTTGCTTGCAATAGTGGATCCAGGTATGAGTTCACTTGATACAGCACTTGGCGTCCAGAAGTGTACCCCAGATCAACCAGGTGTCTGGCTCCTTGATATTCTGGTGCGAACTTAAGTGCAATCTTCCATAGACATGCTAAACATATCCACAACCGTAAATTCTATGCTAAGTTTTTTTTCTCTCTTGTGGATCTCCCTTCCGTCTCAATGCTTTTTCAGCCAACTTTAATCTGCAAAATTTAAATTCAATGTCAATTGCTATCTACTATTCTGATTACTCTTTTGTTCTCGCTCCTTAGCTATGTTTCTGTCTGTAATTCTTCCACGCCCAATAACCTCTTGTTTCTCAGTGACTTTACAACCTTGCATGCGGTGAACTCGATTAAAAAAACATTAAAAGTTACAAAAAACACAATAGCTACGAATTTGTGGAAAATTAACTACAGAAATCTCAGTTTTTGTGTATTTGAACATTTTAAAAGATTCTTAAGAAAATAATATCCCGAAAATATTCCTTTATTTGTTTTAGCTGAAATGAAAGAACAATATGCCAATTTTCACAAAAATCTGTTTATATAAAACATATCCTGATATGGAAACTGTAGACAGAAAGCCAAATCCGATCATCTTGAATCTAGCTAAAACTAAACGCTGCTAATGCCACTTCACAGCAAAAACAGAACAAAGTTTTGGAAAACCGCAATACTTAACTTTGTTTATATTCCTGAAAGATTCCAATCTTTCAATTTCATTTATCAGAGAAATAGGAAAATGTTTATATTATAGCGGTACATTCACCTTGTACCGACACACGTATGCATCTTTTTATCCTCAGTATTAACAGTGGTAGCAAGCTTGCTTTGGGCGCTAGCGTCCTTTGACGAAACTTGCGCTAAACATAATCTTTTGGGGCCTTCTGGACGCGCAAAGGTTATCTTACAGCAACATCACTATCAGTTTGTAATAGCGAACATTATTGACATTGTTAAAGTGGTGGCTGGTAAATTGTTCCGACAACTATCTGTTTGTTGATACATCTATACGAAAGGCGGCTTCTTTATTAATAAGTCCGAGCCGTTATTTATTACACCACCCGCACATCCAAGTTTACAATACTTGGTATTCAAAACGGTCACCCATCTAGGTAGTAACCAGGCTCAACGTTGATTAACTTTGGTGATCGTATGGGAACCGGTGCTTCAACATTATATGGTCGTAATCCCATTGAGTTGAAAGCTTATTTTGGTATATCTTAGGGTAGAGAATCTGTTAGTAGCCTAATGTTTAACAACGCGAATTGGGAAAATCATGCATATTGCCATCGTATTCCATTGGTAAAACAAAGCATCTTAAGAATCTCTTCTTTGTGCAACAGACGCCCGAGTGGGTGCCTTCTGACTACTACAATCTTAACCTCTTCAATTCGGGGGTCAACCACATTCTATCTTTCAATTTCTCACAATTTGAACTAATATACTATTTAAACATAGATTCCTATATGATCATTGTAGTTAAGCAACATCAAGCTTGGTCATTATCTAAATAGATGACCGAATACTAGGTGCTTCAAGTTTGAATGTGCGCATAGCGCAAACGATATTCTGACCTATGGCATTTCTAACGTAAGGTACATCGTACCGAAGGAAATAAAGCCATATCTAGCCATATTGATAAAAACTGGTTTTTATGAGTGGTGTCTTGTCGCTTGTAAGAAAGCCCCGAATCGGACAATATTTATTTGTCGATTAGGCGCATCAATCCAATGATGAAACTTTCCATAAACCAATTCCTTCATCAAGTAATAAAAATAATTGTCTATAATAAAATTCCGATTACAACGGCGATGTTCACTTACTCTGATAATACCCAGCAAAAAAAAAAAATAATGGCAAAGACTTTAAATTAATGAATAAATTAGCAGACTCAAAAGGACAAGAATCAGCATATGGCGGAAGCCCACTGGCTCCAAGATAATCTTCATATTCAACTGTAATATCGAAGCCAACATCGAACTTTGTTGCGCTAAAACACTAATTAGTTTACAAATTAGTGTTTGTTTTTTTTCATTTACTCGTCTTTTATCTTATTTCCCTTGCTACTTTTTATCGCAATTCTATGATCAACATTCTACGATCGTTAACATAAGCAGTGCAGATCGAAAAATATGCCTCTCCAAGATCTAAACTTACATTCTTTATTCATTGCCTTTCTTTCTCGTTTTACCGAATATACCCTAAAAACAACCCAGTGGGAGTCAGTCAAATTTGCTGTTCGATATATATTAATTACTTTTGTAAAACGCCATGCGCAACCATTTTGATTGTTTACATATTTTCTACTAAATACCATCTAATAAAAGGCTCGAGAGCCGCTCAAGGAGTTGAGCTACTGTTAAAATGATTATGATGAATGAGGTGTGTCCTATGAATGAAAGAGAAGATGGTGGTCAGTGATGTTTATTTGACACTCGTAAAAAAAAGGACAGGAACCAAATTCGATCATCGCTGCTTACAAAACGATCGTAGAATGTCGATCTGGGATTTGCAATTAAAAAATCAAAACGAATAAAATGAAAATCCTCCTAAAAAATAGACAATAATTAATATACAGGATATCCATAAAGTTTGTTTGAACTTTAAAAAATGTATAACTTTATTTGTATTTACGATAGAAATAATCTGTAAAAAAAATGTTATAAAGTTTAATGTACCCAGTTTTAAGTATAGCTAAAATAACTAATGTGACTTCAGGCAATACTGTAAATCAGTTGGCAAATGTTTTCCATGAACTGCAAAATCGTATTAGCCTTTGTAATGCTAATGATGGTGGGCATGTGGAAACTTAAATAAAATTTCAATAAAACCTTAAAAAACATAGATTTACTTCTTTCTAATCCTTTTTACAGATTATTTTTATCGCAAATACAAATAAAATTATAAATTGTTTAAAGTGCACACGAACTTTGTGGACACCCTGTACATCTCTTTCTCTCTGTCGGTCTATCTCACACACAAAAACACACACTCTCTTTCCACTAGCCCTCTCTCTTTCATGCAGACACATTCCTTCCCACTTTCTCTCTCACCCTCCCTCCCTCTCTCTCTCTCTCTCTTTCTCTCTCATACACACACACAATCTCGATAAACTACATCCAGTACTAAGGCCTCTGATTAGGAGTTATTGAGTAGCGTGGAGCCGCCTCTTAATTACTGTTGTAGTAGCACCTCTTAGAGTCCTAGCTATGGACAAATAGGGAACTCCCAATCTGGGGTCAAAACACTATGAAGGTATTACAAATTTCATAGTAAAAATATCATAAATATATTTTTATAGTAAAAATTGTACACAAAACATTTCTGTAAAGAAAAATAAATATTAGCAACAATAGATTTTTGTAAAAAAATAATTACCAACAATGCATTGTAACAAAAATGGAAAAAAATACCAGCAATACAATTTACGATATTAAATGACCCATAAAGTGTTGATATACCAATAAACAACCGAAAAAAATCTTTCTCTCTCCCTCTCTCTGCCTCTGTCTCTCTGTCTCAGTCTCTGTCTGTCATTCTCTCTCTCTCTCTCCCTTCTCTCTCTTTGTTATGTGTTTCAAATATTATTACGACCATGGGCCTCCACATATTCTTATCTTCTGTTCTACGTATTTCTTGCTCTTTTACCAAACCCTTTGTCATACTCCTTCTGTTATCCATTTGCACATATTCAACAACTTGGTTAGATGCTGTTTCCCCCAGCTTCTCTAGCCTTTAATATGCCCTATGAGTGTTAAATACTTTTTTTTTTGTTTTGTTTTGGAGTTCATATTTTCTGTAAAAAGTTCCTCATTTCCCTCATACTATGTCTAAGGCATTCCCAATGTCAAGTCTCTTCTTTATGTGTGGAGAAATTGTCCAACATTAACCGCCGTATATTAGATTGGGTATCACAGCGTCTTTTCTGTAGTTTTCAGCGCATAAGCATTGTCTACACCGGACAAAGATCAAATTATAGTTCTTGCTGACTGTTCTGTTATTTTCTCTTTCTGAATATAAATTAATTCGATTACCCTAGAGTTACAAATAGACAACAAGGACGATTGTCTTTTTTGGAGAAAAATCCACTGGGAACAACCTTATTGCAACCGCATCTTCTATTATTTATGGAAATTCCTCTCGCTTCTTAATTTAGACTACGAACATTCTCGAACACAAGCCGCCTCATTACTGAAAATTATTTCTTTTAAAAAGTTATTTTAAAAATTCCAGCTACCCCGTCTATTTGAAAGTTAAAGTGTAGCAGGATGAAATATGAATACGTTACAGTCCCAAGATGATGTGTACCTCATTTCATGGAAGATCTAATTGACTAACCATTACTACGGAGTAGTGAGTTCGATCCTCATTAGGAGTATCATATATCGCGTCTTATACCAAAATTAATTTACTCTTGGTAATCGATAACTATCGGAAGTTGATATCGCAAATAATTAGTAATGAGTTCGATCCTCACTAGGTTCTCAACACTTGTGGTCATGCTCCAATTTTGCTTACTTTTTTTTCTGGAACGATAAAATAGTGGATCAATATGTTTGTAACCCGACACAAATTAATTATCTAAATTTTGAATATTTTCATTGTATAATGTTTGATTTTAATAATGTAACACTTGATCAGGTGCATTTGCAAGGAAGAAAAAAAAAGCTTTATTTTGTAAAATAATGTATTTTTCTGTTATTGGGGTGTAGGATTTATATGGCTTTTGTTAACGGGAAGAGAACACTCTATCATCAGAGATATAAGAAAGTGACATGCAAATCCAGAAAAAAAAATTTGAAGGCTATACTGAACGTACATTATTTACATTATTCGGACTATTGTTCTCATCGTTGTCGCCATATTTATTATAACGTTTTGCCGTTGATTCTTTAGGTGGTTGGAATGAGCCGACCAAGCATAGAAATGAATACAATATGAGAACCAATAATAAGGAGTGCCAGAGAAAAGCGATATTGACAACAATTGCAATATGAGCTCTGGTAAAAACATGAAATGATAACAGCAAAAATTGCAATATGAGCACTGGTAAAAATGGTTGTGGAAGATATTAGGTTTATAATACCTAGAAATTCATACACAGATGTCCTCAAGTGGATAAAGGTGTTAGTTAGATCCAGTGACAGGACCCAAAGAGTCTGAGTTCAATACCCGGCTAAGGCAGTGGAGAACTTGGAGCGGAGAATTAACAAGGGATAACTGATACAAACATGGCACGTGGAGCTAGAACAGTCTACCCCAGTGAGCGAAATAAAGATTTTAGTTCGACATTCCAACCACCTGATTAAGGCCGGAGCGTACAACGGCCGAAACTTTGTAATAAATATGGCGACAAAGATGGGGACAATAGTCCGAATGATGTAAATAATGTACAATATACCTCATCTCAGAAATGTAGACAGATATTGAACGTAATAAGAGATAGAATTTGAGCAACTTTTATGCTTTTATAGCAAGCCTTTCTCAGGTAAAGAAGCTGCTAGTAGGCTATGGTTTAACAACGTGAAGTGGACAAATCACGCATATTACCATCATATTCCATTGGTAAAAAAAAGAATCTTCCAAAAAATCGCTTCTTTGTTGAAGGGACTCCGGAGTGGATGCTTCCCAACCCCTATAATCTTAATCTGTTCAAGTCCGCGTTCAACCGCTGTCTTACATATCCTCATAATCTGAATTTCTTAACTTCCTTTACTTATTCTTAGGGCCATATAGCGTTGATAAACCGGTTCCCGTACGTAAGCAACGTCAAGACTGGTCAGTATCTAAATAGGTGACTACTTGGGGACATCAAATGCTGTAGCTTGCATGTGCGGTAGATGCAATAGATAATGGCTTGGAATTTTTAATCAGAGAGCAGAGTTCCAATTCCAATTGGTTTTGTTATATGAATCCACCCTTCTATCCCTACCTATGGGTTAATTAGTAAGACTTGTATCACTAAATCATCCAAAAAAAAACATTTTACAATTGAAAATATTGTCTGGCGTTAAATAACCTGCAATGGGTTGATAAACCGTAGAAAACTGATCAATCAGTCAATTTTCTATTACGTTCATATGACAACCTTTTATTAAACCTCTGCCATGAGTGACTCTTGAGCCTTGTGTTGGATAAACCCCGAAAGAATCAGAGAATCGAGTTCAATTTCTGACCACATTAATGTCCTTCTCTCGACAACTATCAGCTTATCACAGTGCAGTTGAAGGTCTTTAGGCTTGGCGGTTCGATAACAGGTCAGATAAGAGAGACGTTCCTTGCTGATGGTGTCATTTAGATCAGTTAAAACCAATAATATCTCATTACCCTAAAAATGCTGTTGAGAGAAGTTACTTCACTTAGTAAATCGACAACTGTATAGATTTTGGAAATCGTCCACGTTTCATGTTAATATCGACAAAGGCTTCGTATATCAAGAGAAATGTTAATCTCTGCACTAAATTAGGAATACCAGGGCTTTTTCAGACTGAAAATCTGTACGTAAACAATTGTGGGTTGTCTGATGGCTGAATTAGTGTTGGTACCACAGGTTGGCTATCAAACTGAGAAAAAAATCCACAATTGTGAATAATGATTTTTGTAAGCAATTAATTTCTTCTTCACTTGAAAGACTGACGTAGATCAGTCTTTCAAGTGGATCATCTTTCTTACCATTTAACTTCATACAAAACTTTGTTAAGCTTAGAGCATATGGGTAGCTGTCTACATCGTGAAAATTGTAACATATTGACGACCATCTCCAGATGTCCTTGTTCGGCCTAAGTCGGGAATTGGAAGGTAGTTTTAAATCTAAGGGTAGATTAGAAAATTCATTCAAAATTAATCTGTTTTCAGAAGAAAGAGAAGAGAGAAAGGTTTAAATAAACGAGAAGGCCTAAATAGTGGTTTACTCAGAGGAGCTTAGATGTTGGTTGAGGTTTACCTTCGCCCCCTTCACTGAGCCAGGTTGTAAGACAGGGTCGGATTTTTAACGTGGGGACCCGAGTGTTTCCACTCGGACCGCGTCTAAGCTGGTCTTAGCTGGTCATAACATGTCTAAACTCGTCAAACCTTGTTTAATCTTCGCATAGCCGGTCAGATGTTACGAAATAGAGCGGGGCGCAAAGGAGGGGAGAATGTCTTCGGTACTGAACAGATACTACAACCGCAGCATCTACTCTGAAGGGGAAAAACCCTTGTCCTATTCTGCCAATCCATCAGAAAAAATCCGGAAGGAGAGCCCCTAGCTTAGATGTTGCCCAAAAGTTAAGAAACTGGCTATTACTACAGAGTAGGGAGATTGATCCTCATTGGGCACCTCATATATCGTCTTGTATCAAAATTATCATACGCTTAGTAAATTATAGCTATAGGAATTTATTATCGTAAATAATTATTAGTGAGTTCCATTCTCGCTGGGTACCCAACACTACGGGTTATCTTCCTATCTTTATTAAAGCCGATGAATAACTACTTTTTTTTCTAGAACGATAAAAGGGTAAATCAATAATTTCGTAACCCGACACAAATTAATCATCTAAATTTTGATCTAATATTTTTACTGTATAATGTTTGACCTATAATATTAATTATGAAACGATGGATGGTGCATTAACAAGGAAAAAAGCTTTATTATGTGAAATAATGTATTTTTCCGTCATTGGGTTGTAGTGGGGATTGAACTCGCTACTCAGCCGTAATTGATCATGCGAGACAAGCGTAGGAACCCTTAGACACATCGAAGTACCTGTTAATGCGTTTCTACATTGCATCTGAAACATTTCGATAAAGCTAGTTTATTTATTTTTTTCTTACCGTAGTTTGACATAAGGCCACGAGCAGGGGTTTCTTAGTACAGGTCAAACTCACAACAAATAGTTAACAAGACTACTTCGTTTACCTTTACTTCAACTCCGAGTTGCTCCAGGTCGACAGGTTGGAAACAAATCAAAATTTAAATAGCCGAGCAGGTCTGTCGATTCCAAACGCAAAAAGTTTGAAGTACGCAGTTTAAAGAACCACTGTTTACCCACATTTTGCTTTGTTTGGTTTATTGGTTTGTTTGTTTTTTTACGACATATCAACACCTCAATGGGTTATTTCATGCCAAGATTTTTAGGATATGTTCGTATGAATATAACATGTATTCGTCGTAAGAAATCAGTTTGTAGATCAGGTTTCATTGACGTATTTTTGTAAAGAGAATTCGCGTCGAGTGTCAAATGTATTGCTGGTAATATTTTCTTTGCAATAATGTATTGCTGGTTATATATATATTTTTTTTAATCTGTTGATGTTATTTTTTTATTTTTTTTTTCAAAAACGTGTAGCTGATGTTTTTAAAAAAAATTTTGCTGGTATTTTTACTATAAAAATCCATTTTTTTATACTTTCATAGTGTTTTGACGCCAGTTTAGAGGTTAATTATTTGCCCATAGCTGGGAAGTTAACAGGTGTTACCACCCCGGGCCAGGGTGAACCTGGGAACACCAGCAATTAAGTAGTGGTTCTACGCTCCTCAAAACCTCCCTTGCTGCCAGATGTAGTTCATCGTCATGCCCAGGATGTATTTTACTTTGTGTTTTAAATACAAACCGAAAAGTCACTTGGTCTCTCAGGTCATCGAAATATTTGGTTCTTGTCTTAGATCCTAACACAAGAAAAAAATTTGAATTTGCAATTGTTCTTTTTAAATATACATGCGCTTTCGCTTTCAAAGTTTAGCTTAACACATTGTTTCTCTAATTATTGTCTCCCCTGACACTTATTGGCGATGTGCAGAGGTAAGCTTAATAAAAAATAAAAACTATGATGGGGGACACTTTTGGGGAATTAAATTAGCCAAAAAGATTGAAATAAAAGAAAAATTTCATCGAGAACGACATCATTAAAAATAACTAGAAGGGAAGAGACATGACGAAGGAGACTTTTTTTTTTTAAAGAAAAACACAACAAAAAGACATAGAACCTACAGAATTCCGAAAATGGTGCGAAAGAAAAGAGGAAATTAAAAAGAAAGACTAATGGACAGAAAGGTTATATCGCGTTAGGAATGCTTTATTTTGCGATCGATGAATCTTTACCGCTCTCAATCACATGTTTACTGAATCTTGCGCTTACTTACCAGAAATAAGTTCCAATCGATTGACTACATCAATGATCGATGCCTTGCTCCATATATAAATCGATAAGTTCTCTTTAATCTTTTATGGGCCGAACGAAAAATGACAATCGTTATTTAGTTAAGAAACGGGGTCGAGGTGGAACAATCGTCGCAAAAGACGTAGAAATCTACTTTAATTAAAAAAAAAAATAAGAGAAATTGCCACTAATTGCCGGATATAATCGTATGAAAAAAAATATGACGCAAGGCCAATGCAAGTAAGTAATCATAAAACTTCACTTAATAATGGAGATTTCGCTTCCGTCATCCATGAAGAATTAACATCGCCAGCATTAAAAAACAGTAGATATTAATAGGATGAGCGGGTAGTGTAAAGGATATCGGCGCAGAAAGTGTTCATATTTCGGCCTACACTATTGCATTCACTTTCGCACTTGAGAACATGCCTATTTGAAAGGGATGAAATCATTTCTTCTTGACGCACCATTTATCGGTTAAACAGTAAGACTGGTGAGCGCAAAAAACTGATTAGCTAATTTGTTGGGGTTTTTTTTTCTGTTTTTGCTTTTGTTTTTTTGTTTTTTTACGACTTATTAAACCTTTGTGGGTTATTTAAAGCCGGGACTTGTTTTTGAATGAATATTGCATTAACAATTTTTTAGGTACAATTTCTACTATTTAACCCATAGCTGGGGGAGATGGATTCGTACCTTTCAGAAGGTTATTTTCACGTAAGTGTGTGTAAAGAACCCGACTGTGATTCGATCTCTGATCGCCGATTTCTCATTCCGTCCCACTAACCATACACCATCCGGACATCCACACTGGCCACCAGGCGAAGAGAAGGACAATATTGAGTACCAAACCGTAGAGAAGACAACAAAAAACGACTTCTAGTTCCCAGATAATAAATAAAAATCTGTAGATGAAGTAAAAAAAAAAAAAATGAAGAAAGCTAATATTATTTTCTAATGTTATCTTAGTCTGAGATAAGCACACAGATGTAGGGCACTTGGAGAGGACATCGCATTAAAGATGACGTAAGGAGGTGCAGTGCAGTAATGGATAGCGTCTCGGATTGAGAAATCAGAGAGCCGAGTTCGAATTCCAATCAAATCCATTACATTCACTTACGTGCCAATACCCTTGGGAAAGGTATGAATCCTCTTCTTATCCCATCAGCTATGGGTAAATAGCAGGAAAGACCGGGTTATTTACCCTTGGATAGCAAGTGGTCTAAAAAAAAACTCTGAATTCAAAAGGGTCGTTTGGGGACCTTGTGGCACGTAGCAGGTCTGTATTAAGTGCTTCAAAAAGTGTGGTTGGTACTGCACAAAGCCTTCACCACTATAATCAAATCATATGTGCTGGTGTCTGGGCTGTCGGTTCCTAGGAACTGAGCTGCTTGACCCTCATACGTCGAATACGACAGGAGAGTCCACTATTCCCTACTAAGTGCCAAGATACTAAACTCCTAACCAGAGGACCAGGAAATGACGACAGAAAGCCCAGCTATTATGACCCTTAATAGACGGATTGATTTATATGTAGACAATTCCATAATGCATCACGTGTACGATGTGAATTCCGATTGTATTAGGTTGGTGCAAAAATAATGTCGGTTTTTGGCGTATTTTTAACGTCAAAAACCGACATTATTTTTGCACCAACCTAATAAATTCGGTGCTCTTAATACTTTTTATCGGAAGACATACTGTCAATATTTTAGTAGCAAGAGATAAAATTCAATTTGAAAGCATACAGCAGTCGTCAGAGAATCACAAAAAGACATTTTCATAAAAGTCAATCAAGTTTGAACATAGGATAACTTAGAATAAGTCGACTCCATTACTTGCTGAGGGGGTAGTACTGCCCAAAAAAAAGGGCTAAATTGTGGGTGAATGCTTTCACTTTCGAGTATAAATCGCACTTAAGTCTACCATTTGACTCAAGTATAAAGCCAGTCTTGTGACTCAAGTATAAACCCGGTTAAAGTTTAACTTTTGATTCAAGTATAAAGCGAACATACCTTTAAACTTTTTCAACGCTTTTGAACTCTATGCAGATTGCATTCAATAAATATGACTTTAGTTATAAAGTTTCTTTATTATAATTAAGTAACGTACGACATTGCTTCTGCATTGTATGTGTTGAGATAAGAAATCATCTTCTTTTCTGTTCTATTTACTTAATCAAAGACGGCTTAACGAAGAACTCTCCAGGACATAAAGCGGAAAGGAGAGAATTCTTTAAGAAATACAATGACATAGAATTGGATGAGGGTAAAGCAAATATTCGTGCTCAAGTAGTGTACAATCAACAAAAATGACTGAAACTGGTTTGCTTGATTTCCTATTGTCATACGAACCGTTTGTCTTTTTTTCCCCCTTGGCTGATATGAACAGGTAGAAGGGCATCTGTTTTACCGGAGCGTGGAGGTGAGTGGAGCAGGAGAAGAGTGGAGAGGTGAAGTTATGCGTTTTTCCTTGTTGCGCGCGAAAATGGCTCTATTGATTAGCACTTCGACAAATTCTGTATGCTGATCAGTTTCAGTTCCTCGAAATTTCGTTTCTCTCTCTCTCTCTCTCTCTCTCCCTCTCTCCCTCACATTTTCCTCTTCCTCTCACCCTCTCTCCCTCTCTGTCCCTCCGTCTTTCTCTCGCTACCTCTCTCAATCTCTACCTCTCCTTCTATCTCTATCTCTCTCTACCTCTCACACACTCTCTCTCCCTCTATCTCTGTCTCTCCCTTTACCTCTCTCACACCCTCTCCCTCTCCCTCTTTCTCTACCTCTGTCACACTCTCTCTCCATCTCTTCTTCTCCTCCTTTCTCTCTCTCACCCTCTCTCTGTAGAATGTTTCCCTAATTAAGTGCAACCGAAGTAACTATAGAAAAACATATTTTTGTTTTGTCATTCAGAGTTAATTTTATTCCTTATCTATACATATGCACCATCACATAGAGGGGGCGCACATACATATCTTATATAAATATATAATTTCCTTTTATTAAAATAATATTCACCCTATAAAATGCCCAAGAGCCACTCGAAGTAGAGAGTTGTCGTTTATGAGGAAAAGATAACGGTTAACCCTAGAGTCGTAGTAATCGAGAAAGCATTCTCTTGGAAATTGGTTTCAAAAGGTAACGGTTCATGGGAATAGTGAAATCGCCATTATTAAGTAAAGTTTGCTAACTACTTGTACTGGCCTTGTGTAAGTTGGCACTAGCGATAGAGGAGTAAGAGGTTTGCAATGTTTCGGCTGTGGGAAAGGGACTTTAGTGTGGAAATTAATTTAGCCCCCACAAGACTGTGTAAATTGCTTTTGGACTCTAACAAGATTGGAAAGGGAAGATTGGGTAGCTCCAGCCCAGGTATGGCAACTGTATGAAACACCCGATGAAGTCCAGGGCACGATGAACAAATTTCTGTGATAACGACAAACAAAGATAAGAATAGATGGCCTTGATTTATCATGATACAACTTTTGATATTGATCAAACTTGGGCAACTTTTCCTTTACATAAATGTTTAATAACACTAAATGCTCTTAGTCAACTACTGCTGTAATCGTAGCATTGTCTGGTAGCAACTCAAAATATACTACAATAAAAATCCTTCCTAAGACAATTACCAAAATCTCCTTTGAGTGTAAATCCATTTTGGTTTATGATGTACGTTGCTCACATTTGTTAAGCCATTATCTACATTTTAATCAATTCATCCCGAGGAAGGTGATAAAGCCGCTAAGATTCAAGGCGCTACTTTGAGTGAAAGAGAATGATAAGACTTTTAATGGAACCGAAAGCCCAAACCTAAACAAGAGATAAACCTCTACTTTCCTTCAAAAGAGTAGGAAGGAGCGTGAGCCGGGTGGTAGGCGAACTACTGTTATATTCATTATTAACATTATTCGGACTATTGTCTTCATCTTTGTCGCCATATTTATTACAACGTTTCGGCCGTTGTACGCTCCGGCCTTCTTCAGGTGGTCGGAATGTCGAACTGAACCCTTTATTTCGCTCACTGGGGCATACTGTTCTAGTTCCACGTGCCATGTCTAATGGATTTCAGTTATCAGTTATTCCAACCACCTGAAGAAGGCCGGAGCGTAAAACGCCCGAAAAGTTGTAATAAATACGGTGACGAAGATGAGGACAATAATCCGAATAATGTAAATAATGTACATAATACCTCATCTCAGAAATATAGACAGACACTCATATATTCTTGTGAAATTAAATGCTTTCACAAGAGTGCAGAAAAGTGATTTACGGTTGGCTTTTGTCAATTTATGTGGTACCCATTTTCCGGTTTTGTTTCATAGTCTAATCGTTAAAATCCCGGATAGACTGATTGTAAGGAAAAAAGGAGCTTAGTTTTTAATTCCGATTCTACGATCGTAGATTGTCGATCTGAGATGTGAAAAACGTCTTAAGGAATAAAATGAAAGAAATTCTAGTCGAAAATTCATAACTAACCAAGGTGCCCGCTCTCGAAACTCGAATGATAATGATATTTAATAAGTTAAATAAAAACCAATGAAAATTAAGAGGAAAGAAATCCTAGTTGTAAGCTAATATCTAACAATACTGCATCTGGGGAATTCGAATACAACTTTATGCATGTTATATGTTATTTCTTAATGTTGTATTATGCTTTTCTAATTGTTCGTGTATGGAAGCAGGCCTCAGAGAGAAAAAAATATTCAAAGAATCATAAGATGATAAATTAAGTTCTATAGTGTAGAAATTATTTTTATAAAGTTCAAACGAGTAAAAGGCGAAGCCATTTTTATCTTAGCTTAATGTTTGATATTTCCTTCTTTTATTTTCATTAGGATTATTGACTCTTGTTTCAGTCCAAGTCTTTTATTTTGTTTACTTTCAATTTTCCGATCTTTCAATACGAACAGATTTAATAGAAATGTGGTAAATAAACGTAATGCTCCTTCTCATGGGAAAACGCGGAACTGTTTGATATTGGGTCAAAAAAATAATACCGGGTCATGAAAGTAATATATATATATATATATATATATATATATATATATATATATATATATATATATATATATATATATATAGCAATTCATTTTACTCCCATCGATGTAATATATTAATATCCATACCGTATTCTGCCGTTCCTTGAAAGTTAGAATCGATGAGTAAAGGAAGGCCATAAAAAAAGCGGATAGAAAGCAGATCAGATGGGATGGCTAACAGTACCTTCAATAAGATGAACACCTGATTATAGTTAAGGGGCATCGCTGATAGGTAAAAAAAAACTCATGGAAGCATTTTATACTAGTCTGTTATGTTAACCCTCAGTAATGCCACAGCCTCGCCACACTAGGTTTATTTGCTAGCCACACAGCAAACCGGTCCGAATTCACACATGTCGTTCCCCTTAACTGGTTACAGAAAAAATTTCTTTTTTTTTTTTTTTCTTTTTATGCCATGTCCTTTCAAGACGTAGGCGATCATGGCTTTTCCCCCTCCCTCTATCCCTTGCTGCTTTCAACAAGTTCCTTCCCTCTGCTTCTTCCCCCAGACCATGTTCTGTCGTCTACTTCCTTAAGTCCGCCAGGTATGTCACTCGTTTTTTTCCCTTGTCTCTCTTTCCCTCTATTCGACCCGTGAGTATCAGATTCTCAATGCCCTCCTTCCTCATTAGATGTCCCAGAAACTTCCTGTTGTGAAGTATAAGTCTCCACCTTGTTTGCAACTTCCCTAAGATCTCATCCTTGTTCACACGCTCGGTCCATGGTATCATAATGAACGCAATTAACGCTGCTATTAACCCCTATTATTTATTAAGAAAGATGGGTTCAAATATTTCCTAAGTGATTCTTGCAAAAGTGGGTGCAATAGAATTTGAACTCGACACGCCAATCCCATATTCCGCGCCGGTAACCCTATACGATACGAGAACATCCCATGTTGGTCATACGAATAAGACGAATGGAGATTTCCAGGCGGTATGAATGTCGTGCAAACTGTTCTAAAAAACGACCGACGTGTTAAGGAGATTAAGAAATGGCTTGTTAATTTTAACGCCCCCAAAACGAAACTATTCTCTTTTAATCATTTCAGATAACCATTTTTTGTTCTTTCTATCAGCATGGCTGATGCTAACCTCAGCTGACTAACACATTGCCCCTTCTCAGGCTAACGCTTACCGCTGACATAAAATGGAATCAATATGCTATGTTTACTTCCAGTAAAGTTGACGTACTGTGTGTCTGGCTAGATAATTTGCCCCGCCAGAATTTTGCCATTTGTCCATGCATTGAATATTACTACCACATCTGGTCTAGCGTTTCTACTACATATTTGGTGATTCTGGATAAAATACATCGAAGAATCTGTTATGTCTTTAGTGCTGACCTGGCATCACGGCTTCAGTCACTTTCCCAACATAGCTTTCCTCTGCCTTTTTTCATAAATACTTTTTATGGTAGCTTTTCTGATTAGTTTTCCTCTATGTTACGTAGACTTTTACCAATTCAGTACTAGATTGAGGGAAAGTTCTCAATTTACTGTTTAAATAACTACATATAACCGCAAGTTCTATGACAAGTTTTTCTTCTCTTCCGCTTATGGAACTCTCCGTCGACTTCTTGCTTCCCAGCGAGCTTTGCTTTTCAAAAAAATTAAATAGAAGGTCAATCATTAAGTTCTGTTTTCTTAATTAATTTTCTTTTATTATTCTTTTCTTTAATAATGTTTTCTTTTTCTCATATAATTTCATACTGAGTAACCCTTTGAGTCTTAGTGGCTTTATTGTGTTGCTTGGGGTGAAATGATTAAAACAAATATGGAACTGTCTGTAAGCCAATCATCTTTTTTTTATATTGGGCAAGTAAACATAAAATACGCCTTTGTGTCGTGTGTCATAGCGGATACGTCAACGGATTAGTGCAGACTAAAAACACATTACGACACAACATACGACCGCCCATAAGTACGACCAAGTGTAGGTCGTTGATCTCTGACTGTCGCGCATATTTTTACTAACGCTTGATGTACATATAAATAGAATTAAAGCCTGATGATCCGTTTCCCAGACAATATGCCATTAACTTTAACCTCGATGTCTGACGTATTTTTAAAATACCCACAATTAATTGCGATCGAGGTTCGTATATAACATCGGTTGGTTGAACGGATAAAGCAAGACCTAAAATGACCAGGTATCGTACGTCTTGCTTTTGAACAGTTGAGACGCATAATAAGAAAAGAAAGCTCGGATAATTTGAGAAAATTAATATTACGAATGTAAACACAGAGAAAAGATACCGAATATGTTGCCTAAAGACATGAAAGCAAATAATATTTATTTTTGTGTGAAACAAAAAATGTGGCACAAGGCCAGAAGTGTGGATGGGGAAGGCTGGTGTTCATCTGTCTTATCTTAAACTAAACTAGCCACAATCACTGATCTAAACAAACTATACAATATTCCTTGCACCAAAATACCACATTCTAACCTAACATTCTTACTACAATCACCATAATACCTCAAGTCTCTATGAAGTCTTAATTAGTTCCTATATTTGCAATTTTTTTTGTGGGTGGGAACAAAATAAAAACTTTTTAAAAGTTATGAAAGCAACTTTGGTGTGCAATTGTATGATAAATTATTTATCAACCGAAATATCTGATGAATATAGACCTACATTAGACGAACTCGATCGCTACGCGAGATGTTGGTTCTGTCAGTGCAGAATCACTTGTTTTGTCTATTTCAAGAAACTCCCTAAGTCTAGTGCCAGGAACACGGAATACCTTTTCATTCCCTCCATCAAATTGGAAACTACGATGTTAAGGATGTCGATATGTCTGAAAATATGAGTATACGGAATTGGGTTTCCAGAAACTGATATTCACGTACAAGTGTAGGGCGGTTACTCTGAATTGCTCTGATGATTGGTGAAATGGTACCTGAAAAACAAACCTATACCTGCTTGGACGAAGAATATGCAAGGGATTTATGGTTTGTTTTTGTTTTTTTGCTTTTTTTTTATGGTGTTAGGAAATAATCGGTAATTTCTCTTGAAAAGTAAACAATGGAATTAAAATATCTTCATCTGCCAACATGGAATACCTAAAGACCAAATTTCAGGCGTAGCTTATGAAGAACATAAAAAAGTAATGTTCGTACACAACAGATTCTATAATTCACACTAATTCGACTGGATAGTTCTATTGAATAGTCACTCAATAATCACTGCAGTCAGTAGCCTGACACCGCAATTTATACACCTGGTGGAAAAATATATAAGTCCAGGGTGTCACGCTCGAACCTTGGTGTCGGTAGTTAGTCATTTTCGTCCTATATGAAAGGTTTATAAGCGACTAGCTTATGGTGTGATTACCTTGTTCCCCGGATGTAAAACACGTCGAGAATACTTGAAGCATCGTCAAGAGACGTATTTATGAGTGCGTGAAGCTTTTTGGATTCGAAAATAAAATTTCCTATTACTGAAAATGAAATTCCTGATAACAGCAGGTTCAATGTATTACAGAGCGTAGAAATTATATCAGTAAAGAATGCTACTTTTCTGCTTTTCGCACCCAATGTGGAGGGCCATGATCGCCATCGTCCCGAGGATACGCGGCATATAAAAAAAAGATATCTACAGATTGGTTTACAAGGATAATTGCATAAAAAGTGCAAAGGTCAAAAATATTTGTAAAGTTCAAGCATGAACTTTGTTTTATTTTCATGCTGTGACCCTCCGTGGCTTTCCAAATAATAGTTCTATAATTACGTTTCTTATTTGCATAAAATGTTGGAACGTAAAAGACCATGAAAAGTCTTAAATAAAATAAAGCCTTCAGTTGCGCAAAGGTGCGCCGTGAACAATTGTACAAGTGGTAAACTTTAGTTAAGAGAACTGCCAAGAAATATTTAAAAAAGAAGGAAAAAGAAACAAAACAACGCAGAAAAATAGACTTCCATCTTGTACGTTTTCGAGATTAGATAGAGCATTTTGAAACTCCGACATGTATAGACCTAGATTCATATATTTAATCATCTACCCACTAAGGTGAAATACGCCACAAAGCATTCTTTCAACATGCTGAGCTACATCTATTCGTGTGCGAGTGGTCGTCAATATTTATCCAGCTCTCTTTTGGTATGAGAAATCTTCGTTGTCAGATAGGGAGGTATTAGATAGGGGTAAGATCTCAAAGAACTAGAATGATATTCATAATTGAAACGAAATTTTGTCTATTTGACAGTATTATTAAGTATACCTTTATAGAAGAGTATAATCTTATACAAATATATATATATATATATATATATATATATATATATATATATATATATATATATATATATATAAATTACCACTAGTACTCACTAGGTGTTCCATCCGTTCGAACTTGTGCTACATGTTAGCTTATTAAATAAATTTATTTCACTGGATGCTCCCTACTTTCGGCCTTGAGTCACATCTAACATACAATTACTAAATCGATATATATATATATATATATATATATATATATATATATATATATATATATATTATAATATATTTGTAAAAATATATATATGTGTGTGCGTGTATGTGTATGTGTATGCATATAGATGAATTCGTTTTATATATTATAATACCTCAATGAGATGTTTGATCAACAGCACACAAAGCGGAAAGGTTAGTTAGATAGATAGATAGATAGATAGATAGATAGATAGATAGATAGATAGATAGATAGATTTGTTTACATTAGAATATCTTAATGAGGTGTTTGAATAACAGAACACAAAGCGAAAAGTTTAGATAGATAGATAGATAGATAGATAGATAGATAGATAGATAGATAGATAGATAGATAGATAGATAGATAGATAGATAGATAGATTCATTCATACATACATACATACATCGGAAAGTTGCTCCCTGGTCGTTCTTTGCATCAATGTAAAAAAAATACTTCAAATGTTATTTTTGATCGGAAGCAAGCCGCTCCACTTGAAAGGATGTTATTATATTATCTTCCACGCCCCATTTTCCAGTGGGATCTATCATTATGCCATAATAAGCTTTGCTTAATAAATTGCCACAACACATGCACCATGCACAGCCAGAGATAGATAGATAGATAGATAGATACATTATCAGTTTAAACGTTATTTTTACTGGATACACATATTTGAGTAGACGCTCCGTTTATTTATTAAACGGTATATTCACTTATTTTCGCCTAGTGACCTGAATATAGGTTAAAATAATTTGAGAAAAATATTGACTCGTCGGAGAGCTCAAATTTTTCGTTAATAATATCGAGTGAGGTTTTAATAAGATGTGAGTATGAACTAAAAATACCGTTTAAACTGATCAATTCTGTCGGATTAATAAATTAAAAAATCCATTACTTCTTTATATATATATATATATATATATATATATATATATATATATATATATATATATATATATACATGAATGAAGAAATATAGTTCAGGGGTGCTATAATTCTCTGATAAAGTGCTCAATATCAGAGATAGAATGTATGTAAGTATAAATATAAAAGGGAACATTGAAGTCAACACTCAGAGGCGACAGGCTGTTTCATCCTAGACACAATCGTCAGGCCGCTGTGTGGTTATATATATATATATATATATATATATATATATATATATATATATATATATATATATATATATATATATATATAACCACTCGTCTAGGAGGAGTATTTTCTTACTAATCTTAGCATAGTGTTCACACTGGAATGAAGACCCCCCCCCACGAAGATGGTACTAAATCAGAACTATTCTTTGACTTCATCTCGGACTTCTCATTGGTTCATTTTTATTTAACTGTTTCGTTCGCATACCTCCCGTCATTTTATGACAGACCAAAAAGCCTGTCTGTTCTACTCTTCTGAGGGGGGTTCATGCCTTTATATAAAACAGGGGATTTGAACTTCCATTGATTTATGTTAAAATGTATCTAAATTACCTCTTTCTCAAAACTGAAATTTAATGGTCTATTTATAGGTGCAGGGAGAATACAGGCTAATTTTTCAACACTACAACAAATGGTCATTAAAAAGAAAAAAACGCCTTGAACATTTTTTTTAGAAAAAGACAGACAGACAGCATTTCTTTCAAGTTAATTTTACGCCTTCTTTGCAACGTGGAAAAATGGAATTCTTATTTTTTTTAATGACGTCCTTATCTGCCTATATATGCGCTCTTAGACATATATGAACTCATACCCAGAGGTGACTGGTGGTAGGATCTTGGTGATTGTTCACTAAGCAAACTTCTCCGAAATAAAAGGCCATGTCACTCCGGTGACGAGAACTTCATTGTCACGTTATCTCTAAGTAAAATCATAATACCAGTTGAAATAATATTGATATATTCTTTTCAAAAATATATAAAAATAAAATGTTCGATTTTCCTTGAAGCCAAGTTAGTTTTATAAGGTAATTTTGTGTTCTTAGATCGGTGTAAAATGTGTGAACAAATTTACTTTATGACGGTGAGCCTAATGTGTTTGTGAGTTCACAGAGTAAGTCTTAGTCGGCTGCTGCTGGTTAATCCCTTCTATTGCGTGCGTGGACAAGACCTTAGTCAGCGGCTGATGGCTGTCTCTCTTTCATTGTGTGCATGGGTGTGGATGCTTGTGTATGTATGTGTGTGTGTGTGTGTGTGTGTGTATGCAAATGTAGATCAAATTAGCCTCCCAATTGTTTTTTGAGTTCTAATCCGTACGGGGAATCCAAATTCAATTTCACATAGAAGTGTGAACTTTATGAATACAAGGTTTTCATTGGTTAGAAAATAATTTTCACCCTGTCTCGTGAAAAACTCGAATTTGCGAGAGTGTTGAAGAGAGTTATTATTCTTATTTTCTAAATGGTTAAAAAATAACACATTTTATGTCTACAACTACGTCCGCAAGTATTTTCACAGTGTTTACCTTAGTAAGGATTCTTTATCCAACAAACCTTCTGATGGGATTTTGTTAGTTGAAAAATAAATATAGGATTGAATTCCTATAAGTTCTCAACCACATTCACATTACATAAAGGCCATTTTCAAAGAATTTCAAAGACGCAGGCAGTTTTAATTTTTTTTTTTTTAAGCATTACGCCCCGAGCAAGGCGTGAAGCCACTAGGACGCAGGGGGTTACAGAAGATTTGGAGCGAGAGCAGATAGGAGTGATAGAAGAAAGGAAGAGGAGAGAGATAGTGTATAGGTCAAGGTAACTGGAGATGTCGATTGACATTACATTTGAATAGTTCGAGATTACACCTCTCAGGAAAACAGTAATAGGGAAGGGTGTTCCACAGGCGAGAGGTGCGAGGTATGAAGATATTGGAGTAGAAGAAACGGCCACATTTAGTAGTTTCTACAGCGAAACGGTGAGAGCGGGATGCCAGCCTCGTAGGGCGCTTGCATTCATGGAGTCTGGGAACTACTGAAAGGAGCTCATCGGAGCAATTACCATGAAAGTATTTCTAAAAAAGACAGAGAGAGGCGACGGCGCGTCTGTGAGAGAGCAACTGTAGACGAGATGCCAGATCAGGGCCAATTATATTACATATCCGCCTCTGGATCTTGTCAAGAACTCCGAGGTAAACAGAAAGGGCTCCACACCATATATGGCAGCAATACTCCATGCAAGGGCGAATGGTTGATTTGTATGTTTCGAAGTATCGATTCGGGGGAGAAAAATTTGCTGGCGCGACACAGAGAGCCAACTTTCCTCGCGGTGGACGAAGCAATTGACTCAATGTATTTGTTCCATCTCAGGTCAGCAGTCAACGTGAGACCGAGCAGACGCAGAGAGTTGATCTCAAGAAGTTGACTATCAGACATTCTAATGGGGGAGGGGGCAGGGAAGGATCTCTATGGTGATGTGAAATATGTTTAATAGCCAATGGCTTGTGAGATCAATAACGTCTATGTACTACTTCTTGCATGCAGGACATGCCATAAAGATTTTATTGATTGATCAATTTGTTTTTTTACGGCTTATCAACCCTTTGAAGGTTATTTAAAGCCATATATTAGTTTCAGATTCTAAGAAATTTTGAGAGATAATAAGGATTTTAATGATACAAGTCATACTAATTAACCTGTAGCTGGGAGCAGAAGAGGCGGATTATTAGCTTAACCAAGTGCTTTAGCACGTAAGTGATTATAATAAACCCGACTGGAACTCGAACTTGTATCCCCAATTTTCAATTCCGAACCGTTATCTGTTACACCAGTGGCACACCCCAGCTTAAAAAGATGTTTTGCTTCTAACATGTTCGTTTACGAGTTGAGATAGATAGGTAGATAGATAGATAGATAGATAGATCAACACTGCAGAGTAATTAGTAGTTGTTTGATGACTTCAATGCTCAGACTGCATATATCTACAAACGACCTATCCTTGATATTGACCATTCTTTCCCCTATAAATAAAGCAAATCATAAATTGTATAATTCATATATATGTTTATGTGTGTTTATTTGTGCGTATCAGTTGGCTAAGAAGGAAAATGATTCTATGTTATGAAAAAAGTATTTATTTTTTTAATCAAATTCTCTTCCTTGTGACTGCACTTAAACTAATGCTTCTCTATTAATCAGACAAAAGTGTAAAGGAACATTATGAAATGATCATTTCAGATCAAATTTCAGCGTGTTAGATAGATAGATAGATAGATAGATAGATAGATAGATAGATAGATAGATATTGAAGCGAGATAGATAGATAGATAGATAGATAGATAGATAGATAGATAGATAGATAGATAGATAGATAGATCTTGAAAATATGCAAATGCAGCTCAAGATAAACATCAAATGATACTGTACTCAACTGAATGCATAAATACTCTTATTGTTAAATATTTATCGTTAGAAGTACATGTTTCCATAGAATTTAGTCTTATTTAGTTGGACTTTGCTTGGAGGATTACTTGCATGGTATTTTAAACAATGTTTACAAAAGAAATACTTCCGAGCTCCTCTCGACAGAACTTAGAGAATCGGAATTAAACAACGAAGAAACAAGAAAGTAAAGAAAGGACAAACTCTAATTGACATTCTCAGAGTTTTTTTTCATTTCTGCAACACTTGAAAAAAAATGGCGGGTCTAATGAATGGCAAAGGTCGAATCAAAAATCACCTTCGGTTATTCTCATTTCTTCTCTCATAAATTAAATACAGAACTGAAGACATTCGTAGGAATGTGTAGTAGATACGTATCCCCAAAATATATTTATATAAACGCACACAAACACTTACATATATATATGTGTGTGTGTGTGTGTGTGAGTTTGTAGCATTGTGTTCCTCCAATGCAGAAAGGTCAAAGAGGTTATTTCTGAAATGTAACGTTTTTAAGGCAATAATTTTAGTAATTATAGTGCTCAGTATTAATAGAATGAATATTGGTACTACTATTTACTACCCTCCCGCCAAACACACACATAAACAAACACACACAGAGACAAACACATAAAAACACACACATACACAAAAACAAACAAACACACGCATATATATATATATATATATATATATATATATATATATATATATATATAAGAATGTAAAGTATTGCTTATTGAGTGCTCGTGTTAAGAAAACAGTTTTCGATGTATATAAACAGATCTAACGTTTATTACATATTACATTAGAATATATTCTTCCTCACCGCGAGCACAACTGTGATTTTATATGCACGATGTAATCGTCAGGTGATAGTTTCAATCAGCACCTTACCTTAATATGGTGCTTGAGACACAGTGAGGAAATATATATATATATATATATATATATATATATATATATGGCCGGTTAGAGCGTTCGCATTCTGACTATGAGATCCGGGTTCAAATCTAACCATTGTCAACACAGTACAGTACAAACCACAGGTGGATTCTATGGGTGTTGAATAAACACAAATGCGCCTGAGCAAGTGTCTGCAATAGGGATTGGCTAGCTGCCCTAATAGACATGTATCCTCAAATACGAGTGGCTATATATATATATGAAAATTTCTCAGACATTCAGGCCGGTAAATGTTATTTAATACTGTTTATTATAAACAGAGCATTTACTTAAATACTTGTATCTATAACGTTAAACATAAAAATGTCTTTAATAAATAAATTGTCGGACTTTGTCCATTTCGTAATATATGACGTCATATATATATATATATATATATATATATATATATATATATATAGGTTGCGATGGATAAATTGTCGTCTAAAGTATTCAAAAATGAAAAATAATATTGACAATTCATTTTATCAGATATTTTTACCAAAATTGCACAAGAATATCTTTAAAACGCTAAAGAGTAGATTTATTCAATAAAATCCCCATTGGCTTCAACCACGGCCTCCAGACGACCTCGGAATCTCCTGCAACTCTTCTGGACAGTCCCCTTATTTAAGTTGGTGAATGCTGCCATAATCCTTGCCTTCTGCTTATCTTTGGTGTTACAAGGAGTTTTGTTGGTCTCTCGCTCAACTGTGCCCCACATAATTATCAAGAGGGTGCAGTTTGGGGAGTTAGGTGGTCAGATGTAAGGAGTGATGTAGTCTCAGAAATTGTCTGACAGCCATGATTCTGATCTTGTGCGGCATGGTGCAATGTCCTGTTGCTAGACATAGGGTCTTCCAGCAGTCACCCTCTTGACCCAGGGCAGTACTACCTCCTCAAATTATTTGATGTAGGCTTCCGTGTTTTGTTTGAGGACCTAGGAGAAGATGAATGGAGGCATAAAGGCATCGTCACTAGTGATCACTTCAAACACCTTTGTAATCACCATTAGGCTCATCCAACACTTTCCGAATTCTATGTACTGTCCACAGATTGACACCCAAACACTGAAGCATTGGAGCTTCCGGGAGGAATGAGAGTCAGTATAGCATGCTGTTACCAAATTTCCGGCGGAGTAAATTGCGTCATGGTGATCTTTTTCTCACAGACTGTGTCCAATTGACCCTAATATACTGTGTAGTCTACAAAATCAAAAAACAACGCGCATGCGCGAAATTAACAATATGAAATGGCGACGAATGGCGATATATATATATATATATATATATAATGTAACCCGGATATAAGAGAGTTGCCGGGACCTGAGAATAAGTCTCTTATATCCGGGTTTCTCTTATATCCGGGTTTGATCTATTTTGTTTAGGTAAGTATGGCTCTAATTTAGGACCAGAGAAAGTCTCTCTTATATCCGGGTTTATTTTATATCAGGGTCTCTTATATCCGGGTTACACTGTATATATATATATATATATATATATACTATTTTCATTAAGAATTAACTCCCTGACCACTTAAAGAATGAAAATAGTATAGCCACTCCCACAATAACAAATTCTGTAAAAATACACGTAAACCGAGAGATAGCTTATTCCTAAAATTTCGCTTGAAGATGAAACGTGACTAAACACCTCAATCCAACTTAATTTTATTAATTATTTGGATGATTTCGGCTCACGTTTTTGAAACATGAGAACTCTTATGTAGCGAAGGAATCATATTTTTAAACAAAAAATATTATTATAATATAAGCTCTACTTCTGTATGGAGCACTGTTTTTTAAAAATAAAAACAAAAATACTAAGGAACCCCGGATTATGCACCCAACGTGTTCTTTTCTATTTTCTGCATACCTGCACAAGGATACATATATATATATATATATATATCATCTTTCTGCTGGTTGATGCTATATTCATAACCCCGACTCCAGATTTTCTTGATTCTTGTTCTAATCCTTCGCTCTATTTAACAGGAGGTATCACCAATTGACTGCTGATTTTCTCATTTCTTTATATTTATATTGAGTTACAATTATTTCTACGCTGTTTATTGTTAGAAAGTTGATATTTCTTTTGCGTGTTCTTCCTGGTAATCTTTCGTTGTCCCTTTTCTTTCTTTTTTCTCTCTTTCTAATGTGCGTTAAAGATAGCAATACCATTTCCGGTACAACAGACATGACAGGGTAATTAGTTTTTTTGTAATAATCTGAGTTTTTCTTAAGTTTGGGAATGTAGGCGTATTTTCTCTTTTATTTATTATCTTTTAAAATATATTTTTTAAATTAATGGTTAAATGATAAAATAAATACGTCTTCACTTAGCCATTGTTACAATTTTTTATTTACTTGTAAATAATTTGTTTTTTACCTGGCTTGGGGGTACCTTAAATAGTAGAGTATTAATTATGCAAGGTTAGTTTTATAATTCTATTTTATTTATTGTTGTTTGAATATAAATATATATATATATATATATATATATATATATATATATATATATAACAGAAACATACACGCATACATTGCATATATATATGTATATAAACACGCATACACGTACATACCCATATATATATATATATAAATATATATATATATATATATATATATATATATATATATATATATATATGTAATCAATGCTTAAATGACAAAATAAATGTTTTGTTTATATGTCTGCACTTGCCCATTATTTTATTTCTCTTATTTAGTAGTTCGTTTTTGTTGCATTTTTTTTATCTAGCTTGGTGATATCTTAAATATTAGGACATTAGTCATGAAAAATAAAGTTTATAACTGAATTTATTTGTTTTTTTTTCTGAACACGCACTCACACACACATACACACACATATATATATATTATTGGTAAAATTGGTATGTTGTTTGAACATATATATATATATATATATATATATATATATATATATATTTCATATATAATATAATATATATATATAATATAATACGGGTAAAATTAGTAAAATATCCTTGAAAGAACATGCAAATATACGATAGATGCTCTACGAATTAACCATTAGCATAAAACAGCTGAAGCCATAGAATGGTTTACTAATATATTAAAGGAATAAATAATGTACGTTCATCCAATTGGATATTTGTGATTTTTACCCGACCATTACAGAGAATCCGCTAATGTCGGCTATAAATCGCGAAATAAATAACCTTAGACCCGAATAATGGTTATTATAAGCTATATAAGAAAGATCTATATAATCATAGATATTTCAGTAAAGAATCAAACGACCACCACAAAATTCTTGATAATTCACCTAAATCCGTCCAAGTTAATACATAATACATAAAGGCTTTAGAACTAAGCAATCATAAAGCAAATTTAGAGTATTTAGAATAAAAACAAAGAAGGTTAAAATAAACAGAAACACCGTAAGCACAACGTTATATGGTTTAATCCACCTTTTAACCGTAATGTCCAAACTAATATCGGAAGAATTTTCATAAATTCAATTCCTAAGCACTTTAATTGTTCACCAACACTAAAAAAGATTTTTTAACTAAAATAATGTTAAGATCGGCTATAGCTGCGTTAATAACATAGACTAGTCCATTTCCCATCATATTAACATTATATTAAACAAATATATTTCCAACAAAGACAACGTATTTTTTTCAAAAGTAAATGCAACCGTTGAAAAAATTATATATGTCCCTTAAACAGTCAATGTATGAATGATAATATTGTATACCGAGCGAGCATACATTCAGGTGTCGATGTTAAATATTATTTTCGTTCCAATGAAAATCCTTGGAAAATTCGTTTTTACTATGATCGAATGACTTTAGATAATATAAAATACAGAAACAGCACTGATCTCTCTAAATATTTCTGGCAATTAAAAAATACTTGTAGTTCCTCTTGTATTAACTGGGATATTACAGCAAGAACCAAAGCTTATGATGGAAAAGGAAATAAATATAACTTAAGTTTTGTTGAAAAACTGGTTTTCTGAAAACACTTAAATAACCCGGGCTTATTAAACAAGAAAAATGAATTGATGTTTACATGGAGGCATAAAAATAAATATCTACTTAAATACGTTGATCCAGATTAATTTCTAATGTAGCTTACGTTTTATTTTTAATGTAAATTACTGTTTATTTTTAATATAAATTACTGCTTATTTTTGTAATTTTAATAAAAACAAGTAATCTCCTTTTAATTAAAAAATAACTACGCACAAATGAAAAATAAAAAATATTTAATTTTTTTTGTGCATACAAATACAAATCCCGTTTATTTTAATTGCCAAATATATTTTTAAATTTAAAAACTGCAATCCCAGTGTAATATATATAAATCCGCGAATATTGCGATAAACAACTATATTTTTATTTTATTTTTAATTTAAATTACGAAACGGTCAATCCATACTCAGCACCTGAAGATTTCTTTGTGTATGAAACTCTTAGTTGTGCAAGCAGCGAGGGATAATATATATATTTATTAATATATATATATATATATATATATATATATATATATATATATTGGTTAAATGATTAGATAGATATTTTTTGATATGTCTGCACTTATCCATTATTTCATTTTTCTTAATTAGTAATTAGTAGTTTGTTTTTAACCTAATATCGTAAGTATTAGGGTATTTTACGATACTCTGTTTGATCTTTCAACTTGATATCATGAAACTAGACTAGGGCTGAAGAAGACTGGCTTCAGGTAGTGCCGGTTTGAAACAGACTATACACACATGAGGCAATTTTTGATTTTTGGCTATATATATATATATATATATATATATATATATATATATATATATATATATATATATATAAAGAAAGAAAGAACAGTAAGATATATAATCCGGTGTTCTTATAGATATTTTTATTTTTACAAATTTTGGAGTAATTTTTTTTACTCCAAAATTCGCTTGAGGATGAAATGGAACTAATTTCTTTAATTTAATTACGAAATTAAATTCGTAGCTTTTAGCTTCCATTTTTGAAACATGGTTAGAACTGTGTTGCGAAAAAGCCATATTTTAAATAAATCAATTTATTATTATATATATATATATATATATATATATATATATATATATATATATATATATATGAAGTGTGTGTCTCTGTCGAGAGAGAGTGATCGTGTTAGAAGTAGACAGAAATATTGTGTTATAAGATAAAGTGTTTTTAATAAGAGTGCTCAATATCTGGGGTTACCGCATTATCATAATTATTGTTATTATTAATATTTCTATTATTAATAATGATAAGTAGAAAAAGAAGAATGACAATACACAAGGAGATATGATTGCAAGTTTAATACAATTATGCAGTTAATATTAATTAACTGAGGCAGAAGGTGTCACTGAAAATGAGAACTACGTAATATTTTGGATCCCAAGATTCAAACTAAGCATGAAGTACTGCACATATTTTTGTGGTAGATAAATAAAAATAGAACCTGCATCATCTTGGATATTGTCTGCCCCGGTCAAAATTGCGTCGTTGACAAAGAAGAAATACAGGAAAACTATGATAGTTTAAAATAGTAATGTATCTATTGTTGGCAATCCACAAAGAGGAAGTCACCTTCGATCTTGTAAGATTGCTCTGTGCACCATAAGCACTGAACTTCCGAAATGGTTGGAGAAGATTGAAGTCATCGTCAAGAGTGGACACTTACAATGACCTGCAATCCCTAGGACTTCTAGTATACTCTGTAGACTTCTAGAATCCTGTTAAAAATGTACCACACAAACATATATATATATATATATATATATATATATATATATATATATATATCCGAGGGAAGTAGCTAGAATCTAAAACTTGTGAAGTAAAAAGGCAACCATATATAAGAGGGGAGAGTTTAAACCTTGTTTTACATTGGCTGACGTATATCAATAAGAAGAGTCGGACTTCTCAAAATGTCTGAATTTTTCTTTGCAATGTCAAGGTGTGTAGCCCAACGGTATCAAAGAGGTGGCATGAGTCTTACGGAGTCAGGTTGGAGTTGCTGTTTGAATCGATATGATGCAAAACCCGAAATCAGCGATGAGGAGAGTGCATCACTGAAGACCACTCTTGATGCATCTAAAATGTATTATGTAATTATATATATAAAACGTTATATGCTTTTATCTATGAAAAACAGTACTGAGGAAATTTAACACATCTAAATGTAAATACAAAGAAAGAATTCTTATTTCATATTCATCTTCTGATCTTAGACATCAATGTATTCAGTGAACAATAAAAACGAAGGAATTGTGTTTTGGAGGGGACGCTATATATATATATATATATATATATATATATATATATATATATATATATATATATATATATATATATATATATATACCCAAGTATAGGATTGGTGTATACGAAATAAATTCCAATAACCAAAAATACTATTCTTAAATGAGTGCCCAATACAGAGTAGAGGATATATAATTTATTCAAAAATTATAACATAAATATATTATTGTCTAATTTTCGAATAAATTACACACAAACACACACACACACACACACATATATATATATATATATATATATATATATATATATTAAGTTTGTGCAAAAATAATGTCGTTTTCTCACATATGTTACTATGTGAGAAAACGACATTATTTTTGCACCAACTTAATATATATATATATATATATATATATATATATATATATATATCCATCTCAGCGCAATGTTTATAATATTTATGGGGTAAAGGATTTTCAATATAGACGTTTTTATGTACGGCAGTGTGTATATAGGAATGAACACTGAATGATAACTGTAAATGTTACTTGTGTAATGGTCAAACCTATTTTCACTAGACACCTTTCGAGAACAATATAAACTCTGAAAGAAAAGATTAGAACTCAAACAGCTGATACGAAAAAGAAAACCTACTCCTCTTCCTACACCTGCATAAGGATCAAATAACAATAAAATAAAATCTCATAATCTTTATCAAATAAAGTTTAATTTGAACACCTAAATTTAGAAGCAAAATGAAATATACAGAACAAATAATCAAATACAATATGTAAATTCAAATGAACAATAAATAAATTTTAAAAGCAAGTTAGTTAAATGTCATGATCGGAAATAATTTATAACAGTTTTCCTAACCAAAACAATTATGATGGAGTGTTTTTCCTTCTTCTGCTTTCCTTAATACCCCAGTGGTCTATATCTAGAACCATCAAAAGGGGAAATTACACTTGGTCTGTCGATAGCTTAAATTTTGAAACTGACATTCCCAGTGCAGTTTTCCTTCATATGTCCATTCTCGCTTTCTCCCCATACATACACACATGTATATATATATATATATATATATATATATATATATATATATATATATATATATATATATATGATGTAATGAATATGCATACACCTGGTTCCCCCTCACAGAAAAATGATCGGCTGTGTCAGCCATAAATACAGACTGATGTGGATGTACAGGACGACGCCTATTGTCTAAGCTTATTGCCTACGCCTATTGCCTACCACTACGACAAGCACCAGCCATTACGGTTACCTGCTAGATTGTTCTATTCGGTAACAGTAGTCCCAAAACCAATTTGTTACTTCGAACAAATATATCCCTTTCAGGGATATATATATATATATATATATATATATATATATATATATATATATATATATAATTATTAATTCGAAAATTATAACATAAATATGTTATAAAATCACTACAAAAATAGCCATCTTGTTTCAACACTTCCATTGTCTTATTAAGTGATGCTGTTATATATCCGAATGTAATGAGAACGATAATAATATATAAATTCTAACGTTCACAGCATTAATTCAAAAGAGGGCTTAATACCGATAGTAGAGCAATAATTATTTATAATAATTTCTTTCATATAAACAAAAAAAAATTTACTCGCTAAAAAGATGCAATTTTGTTTCAGTGCATTTAATTGCACTTCGACTGGGGAGAAAAAAAATTCTGTTTGTAAGCAATCTGCATTTCCTTTTGTCAAACAAATGGAAAAAAGGAAGCAACGTTTCAATTAAATGCACCAAAACGAAGTTGCATCTATGCAGTGAGTAAATTGGTTTTGTCTATATGAAAAAATTATAATATATATATATATATATATATATATATATATATATATATATATATATATATATATATATTATGCACTGCATTTAGTGGAAAGTGTTCAATATCGGTGATAGTGCTAACGTATTCAGTTTTATGCATATCATTAGGTTGGTGCAAAAATAAACATAGTAACATATGTGAGAAATCGACATTATTTTTGCACCAACCTAATAGTTTGTGACCCTGGGTTTCACGCTTTTGTACAAAAATTTGAGAACCTGGATTTTCACGCTTTTACGATCATCAGACAAATGTTTGCCTGATGTTTGCCAAAGCATGAAACCCAGGGTCACAAGCTGATATCCATACAACTGAATATATATATATATATATATATATATATATATATATATATATATATATATATATATATATATATATGATTTTAAAAGACTTGCACAATTGATTTCCGGTAAATCTATTTTCGTTGTAAAGGATGTGTTTTTTCTCACAGTAATATTTGATAAACTTTAACAAACTTTCACCTATTTCCAGATGTATATCCAAAAGAACTAGGGCAAGAACTGACAAACATTTCCCTATAATTTTATTCTTTTTATCTCTTGGAGAGAAAAATAAGATGATATGGGGAGGGGATAATGAAACCACTCGCATATATTTCAAGCGTCAAAATGAATTATGTCAAGCAGGAGATGTTTACTTACATGAGTTGTTAGCTATATCTGCGTACACAATAATTAAGTATTGAAAATCTTGCTTGAAACATCGTCTTGCGAACTTGAAGATATTCAATTCTTGGACCCGTAAACACACACACACACGTACGCAGGGTGTCCCAGAACTAACTATTTCAATGAAATCTGGTATAATTTAAAAATAATAAAAAAATTTTGTTTATTACTTTATTATAATAGAAAACAAATAGATTTATAAATCTTTCGCCAAAACTTTATTCATATTTTCAACTTGTAGTCCGTCTGTTTCCCTTCAAATTTCAAATCTATGCTTAGCGTTGCCAAACAAATTATGTCCTGCACTACTGACCGAACGTATTCTTTAAGCTCTGCTAAACGATCGATCTTTTAACGATAAATCTCGTTTTTTTTTTTATAAAGTTAAAACATGTAAATAAATCTAGGATCAACAAAGATGCCTTCTTGTGTATTCATTATTAACCCTTTGAGCTCTGCGTTCCTGAACAATTTTAACACATCAGTGAATATTCACAAATAATTGGTATCCAATGTTACACAGTAGATATAAAATTAGTTAAAAGTTTTTACCCACCGTTCAACCGGTGGCTGGGCAATAAAGCCATTTTCAGGGCTCAAAGGGTTAATAAGGTCCTTAAAGGGAAAGAAAATCAGATTAAAAAAAATATAAAGTTATGAACGAAAATAGAAATTTTATATCCTTCTAATATTATATTGTATTAAACATGATGAACAGAAATAAAAGTGATTTTTTTTTTAAATTGTCCAATTTCACTAATAATACATAGTTAAGTCGGGGACACTATATATACATACATATATATATATATATATATATATATATATATATATATATATATATATATATATATATATATAGATAGAGAGAGAGAGAGAGAGAGAGAGAGACACTAGATATATATATATATATATATATATATATATATATATATATATATATATAAATATACATATATACATACATAAATAAATATGCATATATATACATATATATATACATACATATATATATACATACATATATATACATATATATATATATATATATATATATATATATATATATATATATACATATATATACATATATATACATATACATACATATATAAATATACATATATATACATATATATATATATACACATATATATATACATATATATATATATATATAGAGAGAGAGAGAGAGAGTAGGAGGAGGAGCACTGTGCGGTAATGGATAGCGGCTTGGATTGAGGAATCGGAGAGCCGATTTCGAATTCCAGTGGAATCCATTAAATTCACTTACGTGCTAATATCCTTGGGAAAAGTATTAATCCTCTTCTCACTCCAGCTATGGTAAATAGCAAGACAGACTGGGTTCTACAGCCTTGGGTGGCAACTGGTCTAGGAGAAGGACATCTCTGAATTCAAAAACCTTCGGTGGGTTGTTTGAAGACCTTGTGACACTTAGTACACCAAGTCTCTGTATTCGGCCCTTCAAAAAGTGTGGCTGGTCCTGCACGAAACATTCACCACTATAATCAAATCTCATGTGCTATTGTCGGGCTGTCGGTTTTCTCGGAACTGATCTGCTTGACCCTCATACGTCGAATTCGACGAGAGAGTCGAGACTATATATATATTGAATCTTTTATTGAAAACAGTCGACAAGGAAGATTTAATTAATCTTTTATTGAGTCTTTCCAGCAATCTACCATTCTTGCGTTTTTCAGGAGTTCAAGAATATTGGAATTGTCCATAGTTATAATTGTTCCAAGCGCTTTTGACAACTTATCTATCCATTATCAAGGATGTTCTTTGGATGGTGAAATTCTGTATGTGGCTGCTACAAAGTCATTTTACATTGCGGAGTTCGAGTGTTTTGTGTGCTTGTTGATGGTCACGTGCTTCACGCGGCCAAGCTGACCTGGGCAAAACTTCCATTTTTAGAACACTTTGAACACGTCGTCTCCTCTGCTAAATAGTGTGAGATTGCCAGTGGGAGAACAAAGTTGAATAAGTAGAGCCTCCCTAATGATATATATGTATTGATATATCAGAAACCTTCACTTTGCACGCTTTTTAGTAATTATAAGACACTACATTTTTCTATCTTCTAATAGATTATTCTTTTAACAAAAATTGATTACTACTGGGCTTACCACGCTCAGAAACCTCATGCCAAGGTGTATTTTTTTTTAATTTTTTCATCTCAAGCAAGGCGATAAAGCCACTAAGACACAATAGTTTATTGACAATGGAAGAAACTGGGAATGCGAAGAAACTATGAAAGAACGATAAAAATGAACAGGTTTTTAAAAAATGCAGACGTTGGTGACTAACGTTTGAATGTTTGAAGATTCTAGTTAACAAGAGAGCAGGTGGGTGGAAGAGAGTTTCACTGGTGAGAAACACGAGAGCGCATTATCACCTCTTCTTTCCACCCTTCTTCTTCCTCCTCCTCCTTACTTTTCCTAATTTTCTCATTGGCGACCCCAATTTCTTCGACATACCCGATTTTTGTACTTAATTTGTTCCAACTACCCTGGGATTCGTGCCAGACAATAAAACAGCATTGATTGAATGCCTTTGCATATGCAATTTATTTTGTTTCATCATTTTCAAAAAACCACGAAGAGTAAACTGAGAAAATTATTAAAAAAAAAAAAATAAATAAATAAATAAAATAACGAAGCCGGCAAGCGTCTCTTTTCTTTCTAATTAACAATTATAATTTTGTTTTCGCAGAGAAATTCATCAATGAAATCAAAAAACCGTTTCAGGGAAAAAGCCACATCGGCGTCCCTCGATAATTATGCAACAGTAAAGCAATGTAATAATTTTGGTTTAATTTTTTTTTTTCCCCTTTCCCCGAACGGTCTTTAAATTTTTCTACTCGTCCTCTCTTCAATGTTTTCAGTTTTTATTTAACTTCCCATTAATCTTATTGGTACCCTGACTGTCTGATTATTTATTATACCCATTTGCTTATGGCTCATTCCGTTCTCATACTATTTGCAAATTCTAAACGTTATTACTGCTCTGAAATTGATAATATCAATTTAATTTCCTCACTGACATTTGCTGTCGTTATTTTTTCATTATCGTTTCATTATTTTGATTTTTCCCCTGCTATCATCAACGTAATTTTATCATCGCCATCTTTTTCCAAATTAACGATTCGTTACAGTTAGCATTAATATTCATTAACATTTTCCAATTTTTACCATTAATATCTTCATCATTTTAATATTCAAATTTTTCATACTTTTCTTTTCTTTTTTATTTATTGTTGTTGTTGAATCCTCTGAAACCCGTAAACTGAGAGAAACTAGAAAAGTGAAATAAAACAAAGAAATCTAACTGAATTATTTTAGCAAATATCGCCGACATTTTTATTAGATTTTATGTTTTTAATTCTGTAAAGATAAAAAAAAAAGGAAATTGTCCTAATGTTAATATTTATTCCGCTCGGGTATTGCAATGTGGACTGTTTAAAAACAGAAGTCCGATCAAGCTCAAAGTCAAAGATTTCTTTTTCAGAGTACAAAATCTCCAATTAAGATGCAACGGACATTGAACAGGCGACTCGATGGCTTTTACATCGAAATTGCACCAATTAACCAGAGGGTGGCGGTTATTTGCAGACAAGCAGAAGATGCCTCTTTCAAAGGCACTCAAATTTCCGAATAGCTAATATTAAAACAGATCTTTAAATACCCGTGTCATCAAATTTGAAATATGATCAGTTTTATTCATTAAATAATGCATGCATTTTGATTTATCCACCTTTACAATACTAAAGTTCAGTCAACAGAAGGCTCGAGAGAAACTCAAGGTAGAAATATACTGTTAAAATGCTTATGATGAATAGGTTTGTGGTATGAATGATAGAGGATCTAGTAGGTTGTGAAGATCATAAGGGTAGATAATGTTTGACACTTGGCTTGAAGAGATTGATTGTAACGTTGAAAGAAGTGATCACGCAGTTTTCCGTTTCACAAGGTTGCAATTATTGGTTAAAAAAAAAACGTTTTCATTATATTTGGAATACCGGGAGAATGAGGGTGATTCAACTATGTGGATGTAACATAGCATAGTTGTAAATGTCTGAACTTGTAGCCGAAACTTACCTCGGCGACCAAAAAGAGCTAGTGTTGTGTGTATGTTTTGCAAAGGAGTGTGAAGACAGCGAATTGGCGAGCTTCGGACTGAAGGTGACTTGCGCAGCACTTCGTGTGGGCAGAAGTGGTGGTGTTGCTTGTAGCCATTTTTTCGGTTGTTAGGGGGCTGGTTCTGAGCGATGGCTGGGTCAGGTGCATAAAAGCACGGTACGCTTATTTAAGGGGGCTCGCTTTCCGAAAAGTTGAGTACTTAAGATTGAGAAACGGAAATAATTGTGGAATTAATTTGCCTATTGCCCTCGTATGCAGTTTTTTTTTTGTTTTTTTTTTTTTTCCTGTGGGCGATTCCGACCAATTCTCACACAGAACTGATGGAAATACAGAATGGCGCTCACATAAAAATTTGTCTTGGAAATAGAGATTGAGTGATGATAAGTCTCCGAGGTTACGTCTATTAGAAAGAGGTTGCAGGGTAGAAATAAGCTATCCAATTCACTAGAAAATTAAGAAAATGAAATTTCACGCAAGATACCTTGTTAGCCGCTTCAAAATAATGGTTGCTTTCACAGGTCGATATTATCATGTGTTGCTATTACTAGCAAAGTAATAAAAACGGGACAAAGTAATTTCTCGTTTGTCGCTATCAAATGCTTATAAACCACTTATAAAATGCCACTCGCGTTGGTATTTTGAAGCTCGAAATGGAAATCTCTAGGGCTTGGTTGATTAGTAGACATTGCCTAATCTATAGACAGTATTCTTCGAATGTAAAATGCAGAAGCTGGAGATTAAATACTGAGATATTTATACCGAGTTATTTATTCAATGACAAGATTGTATATATTACAGTTTAAAATATACACGTTAGTTATGGATTTTATCTTAAAGACAACTTGATAAGAAAATAGTACATATTACAGTTGAAGTTATAGATGTTAAGGCTTTGGTTTTTACTTTAAATTCGTTCTGGGTATGACGATATACTACATCTGACAACAAAGCATCCGATCGCGAGACTGGAGGTTTTGAGGAGCGTGGAACCAACTCTTAATTGCTGTCCTTCCCAGTCCCACTCTGACCCGGGGTGGTAATACCTGTAAGGGTCCCATATATGGACAAATAGTGAACCCCTATGCATAAAAAAACATTACTTTATGTATTAAAATCTCAATCAATACAACACTAAAAAATAATAAAATATACTTTTATAGTAAAATTACCATTTAATGACTTTATTTATTTTCGTCTACTGACCTGAATGTTCAAGAATTGCCTCAAGAGACGCAGGTTCAAATTATGCCAAAGAGCGCAATTATTTTTTTAAGATTTCTCAAAAATTCAGGCCGGTAGACGAAAATAAATAAATATACTTTTTAATAAATAAATGAAGAGTCTACAAATATCGATTAAAAATAACATTTAAATTGATAAAAATCATATTGATTTATTCAAACTCTTTCTCTAATCTTGGTCGTTATAGACATTACTTTAGTGCCTGTTTGGGGGGCTTCTTTTATCGTATTTTGTTTAGAAATACAACGTACTACTTGATTTGTTCTGCTTTTTTGTCCTTGTGGCTACCCTTTCGGATTAGTTCCAATTGTACATATACATTACCAGCGATGAAACTCACAGACACCTGGGAGCACCAACACTATGGGGCCACACCCATTCGGAAATGTTTAAACAGTCAACAGATCAATGGCTAAAAATTGCGTCGAGCTTTTAGCAAAGGCCATACTTCTTCCGAACCATGTGAACTGGCACAAAAAAAAAATCTCAATGAAGTGTACCAAATAACAGAAAGCTGAAAATCAAAGAGAAAATAAGGACAGAATGAAGATTTTGACTTTCTACGCTGCTTCAAACAAAAGGTTAGGAAGGAAACCGCCGTCAATATTGGAAATAGCAACAAAAGTCAATGAACTTGAAAAAAATATGTTTCTTCCTGAAAAACTGTTTTATAGAAGGTCTTATGAATGAAGATATTTACTCAATCACCCCCCCCCACGAGGTCAGGTTGTGTCACAATGTCGGTTTAATGTGGGGAGACCGAGCGCGTGCACCCAGGCAAGGAACAAAAATTCCCCTCAGCCACCGCAACCGTCGGTTTCACTGGCCTCGGTGCGAGCACCGATCCCTCTTTCTGGTGCAGTGGGAGGTCGCGGCCTCGGGCACCTGTTTCCCAGGGCTGGGCACCTCTTCAGTATAATTTTCCTCAATTGCGACCATGTCCTTTGACAGACAGGCCCCTGAGTGCGCCCGGTCCAAGGACAGAGACGCAACTGAGAGATGAGGTCTTTTGAATGTAAATTGAATGTTAAACTTGCTTCTCGGTTAATGAATGTTGAACTTTCCCTTATAAGTTAACAGATAATTTTATCTTTGCCATATCTAGGTGGTTACTGTTTTGCTGAAGAAAAGGGATTCATTTTTAAAAAATCAAACTACCATCAGATGATTTCATTAGCAAATTAGGTTCGCAATGCTTTGTTAAAAATAGTGGCTATAACTATATCTATAGCAATCATTTACTGATCACAATTCTACTAATTAACCCATAGCTGGGAGAGTATAGTTATATTCATACCTTTCCCTAGGGTATTTGCGCGTAGGTTAATATAACAAACCCGATTGGAATTGAAACTCAGCTCTCCGACTTCCAATTCGTTGTCATTATCCACTTTATCATCCGTACATCCAAGCTTAAAATACCTGGAATTCTCTTACTCTCATCCATGTAGGTACTGATCAGGTTCGATGTTCCTAAACCCTGGCGATCGAATGAAGACCAGTCTTTCAAAGTGACATGGCCGTAAGCCTTAAGACACGAAACACAGGGGAAAGTAGCAAGTAACCTGAATGACAATCTTGCGTGTATTGATGGTAGAACAGCGAGCAGGAAAAATAGTAAAAAGACAAATATTGTTCAGAGCTATGGTGTATAGGAAATTGTGAAGAGCCATGATCAACGTCTTGAAAGGATACGGCGCAAAGAAAAAGAAGGTATTGTATTATCAGAACTATGGTAACAGCTCTATATTTTCATGATTTGATTATTACAGATGGTGAGCTGTTTGTAACTTCGAATTTAAATAGTTTGAAGACCTCATGACCAGCAGTCTTCTAATCTATAATTTTGAGAAGAAACCTGCAAGACCATTTCGGTTTTTTTTTGGGGGGGGGGTTGTTTTGTTTTTTAGCAATGTGTGTCCTCACGTCTGTGTTTCTGTCTGGAGCTTTCAATCTGTACGAATCATTTCCCTCCTCTTATCAGCAAAATTTAACTAAAGATTTTTGTTCAGTCAATAAATCGATACCAATTTAATACTCTCCAAAAACAATCAATCAATATCCTCGAATAAAAAAAAGAAAGAAATCAAGCCGTCTGTTTAAAAAGGTTCTTCTTATTCTAAACGCGCTAAAAGCTTTTTACACAATTTAATTGAAGCTAGTCCAATAAAAGGTGAAAAACGTTTCTATCTTAACTAAAGAGTCATACTTTAAAAATTTCGATTTTTTCTTTTTCTAGTTTTTAACAAGTCAATGTACGGAAAACTTTTAGTTTGTGACTCTCGTCAATAATACATAGATATAAACATTATATATATATATATATATATATATATATATATATATATATATATATATATATATGTGTGTGTGTGTGTGTGTGTGTGTGTGTGTGTGTGTGCGTGTGTGTGTTTCTTTCCTGTTCTTTATTGGCATTTAACACTCTCATATAAATCTCAGTTGTTGATTACTCAAGACAATTACCAGTAATATTCGAACATTATTCATGTATTTAGTCATTACCCCATTGTTTTTTTGTTTTTTTTTTTGGGGGGGGGCCTTCCATCAGCTTTCCCTACGTGCAGTCCCGCTTGATTGACAAACGCCATGTCGGTTGGGAGGAGACGATAATATTCCGACTGCATCTTCGTGCAGAGGACTAACCCGACCGAAAAATGCACCATAATTTTTATTGTTCTTAAGTTCTACCTTTCTAATTCTCGTACAAAAGAAGATATACACCCCCCCTGTGAAAATTACTTGAAACAGTCGCTTTAGTTTCTCTTCTTTCAATATACGGTCTGTTTTAGACCCCCACTGTATTGACAGGGTGTAATCGATTTCTATTTTTTCCTCAGATTAGTTCATTTGCACTGGCGTGCATAATATGAATCTATTTTCCGGATATATGATGAAATTTGTAAATATAGCCCAGACACTATTGTCTCCTCTGTCGATTAGTTGTCCTACAGCTATTGCCTGCGATGGACGTTACTCTAAGAAAACTCACAAAAACTGTAATGCTCTGCAAACATACTGGCAAGCCTTACCAGTGAGTAAATCAAAGTACTATAGACTAGCCCAGAAACTCTCCTGGGTTAAATCCAATCGAGAATCTGTGGTCAATCTGCAAGGAACGACTTTGTGGAATGGACATACGAAGTACTAACATGTTCACTGGGTCATGTTTCATTAGGAAAATACGAAAAAAAGTAAATAATAACGGAATTATTCGTTTTGTGTCAATTAATTTGCACAATGGTGTATGTGTAACCTTTTAATTCACAAGTGTGCCAAATCTATGTTTACCGCATGGGCAAAGCGGACCTATGTCTACCTTTTCTGATGCTAACGCAAACCAAACTCATGTGTACATCTTTGGTCCTCGTTCAAATCAAATATAGTCGGTTACCATTCGAGTTAATTTTGAAGCTAATTTTAAGCGGGTCGTCCACGAGGTATAAGATTAGCGTATTTGCTGCTGGCCCTGGTGACGCCATTGACCAAACTCGATATCTATTTACAAGTAATCGGATTAGCTTCAAAATTAGATCTTCAAAGGTCCCATGATACGCGAGTAACTCTACTGTTTTCGTCTCGTGCAAGCTAAACCTATGCCTACGCATTTGACCCGCGTACAAAGCAAGCCTACGTCTAAATTTTTGACCCTTCTGAAAGCCAAGCAAGCGTCTACCCTTGATGTCTTTTATGCAAAAAAATCTTGTGTTTACATTGATTCTCGTGCGAATACAACTTATATCTACCTTCCTGTTATTTATCAAAACGATAGCATTCGGCATTTAACAAGCTGGATGACGTTACTATATCATAAAACTAACTCTTTACTGCCTTGTTTGCTTGATTGGGGTAAATTCGATTTTTAAAAAAATCTAACAACACTAACGATAAGACAATACAGAAATCGTCTAAAGTGGCTTGCATGATACAACTATAGACGAATGGTCCAAAATCATGGAGCTTCATTACCGTGATCTCGTCTTGTGTTTGTTCAAAAACATTGTCGCTAAGGGGGTCCATTATTTTCTGTCGCAGCTCGAATAGGGGTGATCCAGTTCCTTTCTTTGAGACGGCATTCGAGGTGGATTTGTTTTTTGCCTAAAGAGGCAGGACCTACAAGGTGGTTGAAACAGACTTCAGAGAGTTACCTTCTACTAGACCGGTTGCCACCCAAGTCTATAGAACCCAGGTCGCTGTTCTATTTTATAAATTTCAACCGGCATTAACGCTTAAGAGGGCAGCGAGTTTGGTCCTCACTTGCTGACCTATACAAAATTTTGACTTTCTACAAGAGCACCAGGCATGGACATTTACCGCGTGGTTAGAATATTAAGAAGAGTCAACATAGATGATTTGGTCACGTATTTCATCTGAGACAGCATGTGGAGCTGCAGTACGCCCCAGGGTAGAGGTAAAGAACTAGAGGGTGATGAAAGGCAAGATGGTGCGAGACCTGATCCTATAGCTTAGCACCACATGGTCCAATATGGCCAGAAATAGGAAGACGTGGCGCCGTCAACTAGAGGACGTTTCTTTCAACAGCAGTGAGAAATCCTTTGATTTGGATAACATGAAAACATGTTACATATACAGAAATGTTTATATCTTCATAAACCTTGGGGTTCTTGATAAGATCCAGAGGCGGATATGCAATATAATTGGCCATATTCTGGCATCTCGTCTACAATCGCTCTCTCACAGACATGCCGTCGCCTCTCTCTGTCCTTTTTACAAATACTTTCATGGCTCCTAGGAGCTGCATTCGCTGGTTCCCAGACTTCATGAGTTCAAGCGCCCTACGAGGCTGGCATTCCGCTCTCACACTTTCACTGTTGAAACTGTTAAATGTAGCCGTCTCTTCTACTCCAATAGCTTCATATCTCGTACCTCTCGCCTGTGGAACTCCCTTCCCTATTCCAGTTTCCCTGAGAGCTATAATCTCCAACTATTCAAATGCAATGTCAATCGACATCACCAGTTGCCTTGATCTATCCACTACCCTTCTCCTCATCCTTTCCTCTATCACTCCTATCTGATCTTGCTCCAAATCTTCTGTAACCCCTTGCGTCCTAGTGGCTTCCAGCCTTGCTTGGGGTGAAACGCTTAAAAAAATAACTGTAATGTCGAAATTAATTTTCAGAAATAAAAAACAGTATTCATTGGTCGAACAGTTAAACGTTAAAGCTGGTTGGAATTTAGTAATTTGTATTTTATTAAAAGAGCTTTTCAGGAAATTAGACTTCTGAAGTCACTTAAATGTGATTGCTGTTTCTAATACTGATAAGAGTTGCCTTCCAAACCTTTTGTTTTTGGTAGTGTGAAAAGTTCGCAACTCTAATAACATTATCTAATTATATATGCTACCAATTTTTTTCTGCTTTTGGGATTGTTGGTAGTTTTTGTTATCTGTTAAATATCTCCGTCTGTGACGATAAGGTCCGAAGAAAAACCGTGTTTTTTTGGGGTTTTTTTTTTTTAGAATTTACAGCATGAATTCGTTTCAATCTATTTTTAACCACTGATCTGAGAAAACTTTGTAAAGACGTTATACTACAGCCTCAATTAGGAGACAGGTTGGATTAATGAAGGACGGCTCAGATTAAAGAATCGGAGAGCCAAGTTCGAATTCCATTCGAGTTCATTACGTTCCCTTAGGTGCTAATAACATTGGGAAAGGTATAAATCAATCTCTCCTTTAGTTCATTTCATTCGATTATGTATTAATATTTTATCCTCAGCCCCACCCGGCGATTGAAACAGTCAAGGGTTAAAAGAAATACTGCAGTAAATTTATTCTCCTCCATCTCTGTCGTTTTATACTTATTCTCTGATAAACTTACATATTCTCCTCTTTTAAAATGGCCCCTCCTCTTATTTCTCTTCCCCATATTTCTTATGTCATAAACGCTAATCCTCCCGGGTTCTTCCTCTCCTTTTTCTATTCTTCCTTCCTTTCCAATGACAAGAATCACCAAACACCTGTACTGTCTGCTGGGATTACCTCCCTTTTCTCTTCCGTCCATTGATGCACCGCCTCTGTGACACAGTAAGTTCGCTTGATACCTCCGCAAACGTCATATCCACGCAGCACCCGTTCGGGCTTCTTGTGCGCAGAGATCGTTTGATGTCGTCTACTTTGCTTTAAGAATAAAGAACATTCAGTGGTTTATTCCAGTAGCAGGTCAAGGACAACCAGACAATAAAAAAGAACGTCAGAAATGGTATCTATATATACATATATAAGTGCTTTTATTCAGCCATGCGTATTCGTGCGTTGTTGCAAGTTGGAAAGCCTGCGTGAGAGAACGTCGCTATATAAAGAAAATCATAAATGATACAATATTTCTGATTATGTGTACAAGCTTTTACAGTAATATGACTTCATAATACAAATGCATTTTCTTCACTTCTGTATGCAAACTCATGTACAAAATATGGCAGATTTTATTAGGCAACTCATTGTTATATACATTTAATAGGAATATATAGGTTTGCTTATCGCCCGTATCAAAACCCTTCTCGGTCTTTTGAACAGGAGTAGATGTTTATCCTTTGTTTTCTGTTTAGGATTGGGTTTCTGGTTCCTTCTAAAGTAAGCTTCAAGTTCTGTACTCCTAACGCATGCACCTGGAATTTTGTTGACTAACTATTTATTTCATTTTTTTCTTCTTTCCGTCACCAATAGAAGTAAAGAGGTTCGCATATCGTCCGGTTCACAGACTTCTCCGGTCGTCTAAACAGGAGGAGAGGTTTATCTCTTGTTTCCTCTTTAGGGTTAGGCTTCCAGTTCCTTCTGAAATATACAATGGTATATATATATATATATATATATATATATATATATATATATATATATATATATATATATATACTAATATTCACAAAATACAAGGTCCAAGTGCCACTCAAGTTAAAGTGTTACTGTGTGGAGTTATATTACCGTAGAAAAAGGACAAGATTTAAGAGTACAGAGCTCAAGAATACGCATCTATTTATGTAATCGTCACTGACAAACGTAAAGAGGCTATTATTTATAATGCATTCTACTGACAGGCAGAATGATTTGACGATTGATTGATTTCTTTATTACTGATTATCAACCCTTTTATGTTATTTAAAACCGAAATATATTTTGGATTATAAGGATAGCTTTTCTTTTCTTTTTGTCAAGTGAATATTGCATTAACAGTTTTTTGTTTTTTTTTTTCATAATAACAATGATAGTTCCAGATATGTATCCCTCTATTTAACCCATACTTGGGGGTAGGAGATGAATTCAAACTTTTCCCAATGGTATTTGCGTGTATGTGAATATAATGAAACCGACCGGAATTCGAACTCTGCTCTCCGCTTTCTCATTTCAATCCGCTATCTATTACACAACATGCAACATATACTTTGCTAACAGATGGAATAAGGCTATGATGCACAAAACATTTTATTGGAAGACAGAATAAGGTTATATGTATGATAAATTTTACTGATATGATATCAGAGAGTAATCCCTGCACGCAAATCACCAATCTGCGTTTACCACTAGTGGCTTGCTGTCGGGCCGTCATCTATCCCTTGTGTATCAGATTTTCCAAGACATCTTTCCTCATTAAGTACCCTAGAAATTTCAACTGTCTCTTCCTGGTGTTAAGCAGAAGTTTCCTTTTTCTCTCTATTTCCTGGAAAATTTTGTCGTTGCTCACATATTCGGTATATAGTATCCTCAGTATCCTTCTGTAGAACCACATTTCGATTGCTTCAAGTCTCTTCTTCTTTGGCCAGCACTCACTGCCATACTGGAGGTTATATATCATGCAACAGTTTAGTACTCGTTTCCCTTGTTTCTAGAGAAGACTTTTTCTATTTCTCAATACTTAGGTTTTGGAAAACATATTTGCCTATCTCAACACGCCTTCAATTTTTAGTGTTGCACTTTTCCGTCCTCTGTTAAAACACTTCCTAGATATTTAAATTTTTGTACCTGTTTGATTTTAGTATTCAATTCACACTCTGGGCCCATCCTTTTGCTAACAAACATGCATTCTGTTTTCTTGCTGTTGATGTTTAGTCCTTTCTTCTCGCTTTCCTTCCCTACCTTCTGTAGGAGCTTTTGTAGGTTTCGCTGTCATCTGCATACCTAATGTCGTTAAGTTTGTATCCGCCAATAATGAATCCTGGTACGACTTCTAATTCTCCCAGAATCGCCTCGCTGTATAGGTTTAATATGTCCGGTGAGAAGACACTACCTTGTCTTAAATCCATTTCCGTTTATTAAAAATCTGGAAATTTACACTGTTTAAAAAGCAAGGACGTCTACTGAAACACGTGTATCTAGCAAATATAGCTTACTGTGCAACCAGACAGGTTTGGTTTAAGGTCGTATATTCAAGGGGAGCCCTGAGGTTAAAAATCTTTAATTGTTCTAAGAGACGAATTGTTTAACGAAACGAATTGTTTTACGAGACGATCGTGCAAACAATCGCGCCAAAGCTAGACGCCAGTATGTTTTTGTATAAACAAGCGAATCTTTGTCAGTGAGAGTCTACAAAAAACTTACGAATACAATAGATATTAAAGAATACAGGGGATGTGTTTTTTTCTGCTTTGAATAGAATTTTCTTTTCTTCTTAGATCAACAAAGTGAAAGAAAAGAACTAAAAAAACAAAAAAAAACAAAACAAAGTCCGTGTGTATTTATGATTAACACTGTAAGTGTCAATGATTGCCCGCCATTATCAATTATATTTTTCTTCTTTTGTTTTCCAGGTGATAACTGTCTTTTTGAAAGCATTTCCCACAAGACCTATCTACTGCTTTACTTCTGACATCGTTACTGTTGGCAACGGGAAACAGTCATCATCTCCATCATCATCATCATCACTAATACTAGAGTTTAAGCCAGAGACACAATAGACAACCACTGGAATAACATTTAAAACGTAAAAAAAAAAAAAAAGGATAAAAGCGGATATGTAATTCATTCCATAAAAAAAAAATATTTTACAAAAATACGAACAAAACAAAAAGAAAGAAAAAAAACGCTTTCAAAACTTTTAACGGCCGTAGTGCCGTCCCAGAAGACTTTGCGCAAATCTGAAAAGAAAACAATATAGACTGAAAATAATATGTGAGTATTGCAATATTATTCTTTTATTAATATGGTATGCTAATAACTATGTCTTACAATTTGTCTACACTTTGCTTGATTTCATTTCTAGCATTGCTGATATAAATCTATATTCGAAATCGTTTTAGATTAACGTAAGCTGGGATAACGCTAAAATCTCAGTGAGATCAAAATAAGCATTGGAGTCATAGACTGTAAGGCCTTATTACTGTTTTTCCATTTCTACTAACATAGACACAATCAATAGATAGATAGATAGATAGATAGATAGATAGATAGATAGATAGATAGATAGATAGATAGATAGATAGGAATATAACAACAATAATAATTTCTTTCAATGAAAACGGTCAACCAGATTAATTCTGGAACATAACGTTTTCAAAACAAGCAGTCTTTGTAATTATAGTCCTCGATACCAAGTGATAAAGTATTAATAATAATTTGTTTTCACTTACTGTATCCGTGTCTCCAATCTGAGTTTCGCTGAATAGCATCCTATCTTCAGGAGACGAATTTAATGTATACAAAAATATCTACAAAAAGTACTGATATAATGGCAATACTTAAATAATAACAAGGAATAATAAATCAATTACAACATTAATTTACTTTCGTTTAATAGAACAAAAAATTACTTCACTTAAGTCATCCATAGTTTATCTTTCCCTTACTGAATAAGGTTTTAGAATATTTTAGAGCGTTCTCTAATTAAAAATTTTAAATCCTAATGAAATATGATCTCCACATTTGTTTTAATAAACTTAGCCAATAGACAAAACGCGTTGGCACAAAAAAAAAAAGTTTTATTCATGTCTTTTCTCACATATATAATAGATAGATAGATAGATAGATAGATAGATAGTAAAGGCAATAAATCCGCTAATATATAATCCAAATGGATCCTAGTAATATAAAATATTAAAACTGATCCACAAAAAGAGCTTAGTGCATTTATTATTACAGAGCAAATAATTAAAAAAATAATAAAATTCAAGATCACGTCATATGCCTATTTCAGCAGACGAAAGTATTATATATATATATATATATATATATATATATATATATATATATATATATATATATATATATATATATAAGTGGATATTGAAGCCAATAACCGGAGGCGACAGTCAGTTTCATGCAAAAGTAAAATGACAGCCCGATGATTACGTTCATGAGGAAACAGCCTCTGCGTATTTCCTTCAATGTCCATTTGCATATTTATATAAGCTCTATCCCCTATATTGAGCACTTTAGGCATATCTTAAAACTGTATTTTATCATATATATATATATATATATATATATATATATATATATATATATATATATATATTGAACAATAAAAAATATTAAAAAATTGAAAATGAAAATCTTCAGACACACTGGGTTGTATATTATTATTCCTTCGTTTTTATTATTATTTCATATAGATTCCTCACAAATAAATTCTGTTTCTCGATGCGACCATATATATAACATCTGTGCTAACGTGGGTATTTAGTCACCCTCCCACGAGGGCATCATGTGGCACAAGGCCGGTTTAACGTGGGATCTCCGAGCTCGTCGGCTCGGCCAAAAATATGCCCTTTGAACCCGTATAAACGGGTTCAGGGTCAGTTTACCTCCCCGAAAGAGACTCCGCCCTTCGGCGTAGCTTCGTTCGAGTTCCTCCCTGCCCGAAGTCAGAGAGTTCAACCGATCAGCCGGTCACCCGACTGCTAAGCTCGTACGTGCCAACGTGTAGGTTACGTGTTGGCCTACATGTTATATATATGGTCACATCGAAAAATAGCAGTTATTTATTGGTAACTTTATATTCAATTGTGTCATGTCCTATGACTCTACGAGTGCAACTGGTGCAAAGTATCCCAGTACTATCTGCCACATGGTCCGGTTATCGATGGTTCATATGGTTTCCCCACCGTTTTTTTTTTTGTTTTTTTTCATGCGGTTTAATTTATTTTTATTTGTTTGTTTAACGATATATCAACTCCTTATGTGTCATTTAATGCCGAAATATAATTTTCTTGTGAGTTTTAAAATAATAAAATTATTAGGTTGGTGCAAAAATAATGTCGTTTTCTCACATAGTAACATATGTGAGAAAACGACATTATTTTTGAACCAACCTAATAAATTACACTTTTTTTTTTTAACTACAGAATACATGATAGATGATGCTCATCCTTTGTGCATATAAATGTTTATGTGCACACATTTAAGTTCCACCAGACCTAACCTTCACGACAGAGAACTGCCATACCGTACGCATTTTCCTTCGTATTCCCCTAGTTAGGTGTAAGTTCCACTCAAACACCTCCTTCCCACAAACCGCTTCCTTGTGGAATCGACTCGCGAAAAGTTGTTTCTCTGATTACTACAATCTTAACCTGTTCATGTCTAAGGTTAACCGTTGTCTTCTACATATATCCGCATACTTTGACTCTTTTTCCGTAACCCTCTACCTTGAGTGGCTCCCAGGCCTTGTACAAAGTTAATACTACTGTAAAAAAAAAATACATCCCGCGTGATGAAAAAACAACGACTGAATCTAATAAATGATAAAGCGAAAACCAGTCTGAAAACCAGTGGTATCCCTTTGAAATAATAGTATAGTCTGGCACAAGTAAATGAGCGTAGAGCATTCACTTAAGATTAATATACTGTGAAATGTTTCTCTTTAATAATGATTTTGTCAGCTTTATTTAAATATGATATTAGAATGAGGTCTCTAGCCGTCAATGCCAAGCAGTCTCAGAGAAAAGCAACAAAGTTTAAAGAAGTTTATCACCTTTTTATATATATATATATATATATATATATATATATATATATATATATATATATATATATATATAAGTATTTATGCATGTCATATCAATTGATAATTAGTAGGGAGAATTCCAATGAGGATATAAATCCAAAGAGAGCTCAATGTATGAGCAGAGCAATAAAATAATGAATACAGAATCCTTAAAAATCCATCAGCTGAGGTTTTTCAATTTATTTCGTCGACCTAATGAAAAATTCGTCTGAAGAGATGGATGTGAGGTCCCCAAAATAAATTTATAACCTGACCTGATATATTTTTAGGGATTCTGTATTCATTATATATATATATATATATATATATATATATATATATATATATATATATAAGATACATAATGTTCAACGTCAATAGCACGACTCGGAGTTTCATGCAGTGGCTGCAATCTTCGTGTGCAAATTGCTCTGTCTCATAACATTGAGCACTGTTTTTGTAACACCCGTGGAAGAAATATATTTATACGTACGTGCAATTTTACCTGCGGGCATGTATATTTTTAGCCTACACATACATACATATATATATATATATATATATATATATATATATATATATATATATATATATATATATATATATATATGCCTGAATATATGCAGTAAATTAATGTTGCTTTTTTTTTTTCATTTAAATGATCACTCCCTTCTCAGTGAAACCACTTTAGTAAAGAAACAATTTGTCAACATATCTATAATCGTAATTCGTAGCAAACTGGACTCACTATTCATTACTATCAAAGAAATGCATCTGTACTTTTAACCTTGTGCCAAATATTAAACGAAACTTAGCAAATGACAACAACAATAATATTGTCTGAAGTGGTGTCGCGTAGATGTATTTACTGTATAAATGTCCATCGTCAGGAATCCAGTTAAAATCCGTTTAGTATTCTCTTTCGCTAAATTTATACATATATTCAAAACTGCAAATTTTGAAAATCGTTGTCAAGGCAGAAGAATAGCTGGAACTGACAATCCCTAGAAATTTCCAAAGTTTCTCTCCTGTGAATGATTTAATCATATAAGATTGTCTCTATTTATTCTTTTACTGGAATGGCAAAGTTGTACCTTTAAAGTAGCAGTTATTTTTTTCCATAATATGAAAACGAAGGAAGGTCTTCCATTGGAGAATATGGATTAACAAAAGGAAATTTAGAAAAAGAAGGCGAAGTTCTTTACGAAATATGATTAATGTCAGCGTGTGACAAAAGAAATGGCAAAGAAAGAAAGAAAGAAAGAAAGAAAGAAAGAAAGAAAGAAAGAAAGAAAGAAAGAAATTTCTATCAGAAAAAAAAGTCATTGAATATTCTTTAAGGGTGTGGACTCTATTGCCGAAGCTTATGATTTGACACTTACATACATTTTATGACAAAGAGAATTCGCCCATTAAAAGAACTGAAACCGGGTTTATTTTTTTATTTCGTTTCGATTTTGTTTTGCTTCTGTTCTTTAAAGAAGCACGTGCCTCTAGGTTATGCCAACCCAACGATTTTTGATTACGTCAGCAGGCTCTTTAGAAATATAAAGTTAGCAATTAAAACAGCTGACCATTGGCAACATAAACTATAAGAAAACATTATCTAATAAAAGGCAATCGTAAGTCATGTTTTAAATGTCGCAAAAAATAAAAAGGAAATAAACTATATGGGAGATAGAAAGCAAATTATTGACGTCGAATGTTAAATTTTGATCGCTGCCCAAACCGAATGCACTATATAATCACTATAATTCACTATATAAATCCGAGCACATACGTAACCTTTTTCTACCTACCCGCTTGCTTTGATTGATTAGTTTCGCTTTACGGTTTATCAACCTTTTGAAGGATATTTAAATAACATTCAAAATGTTATTTAAAAGTAAGATATTTTCGGATTGTAAGAATTTTGGGGAGATAATAATGATTCACGCTACTAATTAACCCATAACGCTAGAGGGCAAGAGGTGGATTCATGCCTTTCTCAAGGGCATTCGCGCGGAAGTGAATATACTGAATCCAACTGAATTTAGAACACTGCTCTCCGACTTCCAATTCTGAGCCTTTATCCATTACACAGCACATCCAAGCTTACACAACCTGGTATTCCCAAACGGTCACCCAGCTAGGTACTGACCAAGATCGACGTTGCTTAACTTAGATGATCGTACTACAACCGGTGTTTCAACCTGACTGGGCGTTAAGCCTGACTTTACGTTGAAGAAATTATTGAACATGTCTTCACACTAGTTACGTTTATTATGGCCCCTGGCTTCTTAAATTGTTTAATCACACACACACACACACACATATATATATATATATATATATATATATATATATATATATATATATATATATATATAGGGAAGAGGTTATAGTAGTTCTAACGAGAGAAAAGTGTGTATATTAAAAAGAAGAGAGAAACCGCAAGCGTCTTTGTTTGCAACGTGGGTTTTATAAAAATATATTATGCTTTATTTTCCATAATTTTGCTACACGCGTTTCCGGTCTAGCGACCTTCATCAGGCAAAGAGTGGATATTTCTACATATTATTGAAAGGAATTAAATTTTCTTATGTTTTTTGATGTTAAATATTCTCGATATTAGACATTCTCTTTGTATGTGTTAGTGTCCTAAATGTCTTCCTTGAATTGGCAATGAAAAAGTTCTTCTGTATGAAGGGTAATAAAACAATTAAGATTGGTCCGAGAAAGGGTGAGAAAGATATCTATATTCTTATCTTTTAATGACCCCTGTGTGTTCTTAGATCTATTTCCATTTTGTGTGTGTGTGTTTTTGTCAGCATGCGTACGTATACGTATATTCCCTCTCCATACATACATACTGTCTTATGATAAAGAATTAGTATACACATATATAAACATATACATACACATACGCACACATGTATATGTATATGTGTATATGTATATGTGTATATGTATATGTGTGCATATATCGAAAAATTTTTAAAATTAAAATTTTTAAAAAATCCACATTACAACCAAAAAAGTTTGCGGTTTCTCTCTTCTTTTTAATATATATATATATATATATATATATATATATATATATATATATATATGAAATTTGTGGATGTAGAGTTAACCTTATATACATAAAATCTATTCTTTCCATCTTTTCACTCTGTTTTGGCCGTTGTGCTCTCCGGCTTTCATCAGCTACTTCTCGATCCAGGCAATCATTAAAGAATTTCGAACTAATCCCTTTATTGAATCTACGGGGCCAAGTTGTTCTTGCTCCGCTGACTATGCCAAAGGATACCTTATCGATGTCTTAACTCTCAGTTATTGCTAGCTTAGTTTCCACTGGGGTGAAGTCTTCCCTGCTCGTCCTGGGGATTGAACCCAATTACTGCATCATCAAATTAACGAGCGAACGCCTTGATCGACTAGGCTATTGTCTAAAGGTTATCGGTATCGACAAGCTCCCGATGAAGGTTGGGAGGCAGAACGCTCGAAACAACGGGATAATAATCATAATGTTGAGCACATTAGCCCGCATGTGAATAATGTTCGTATAGGAAGAAAATGAGTAACTACCGACACCGAGGTTAGAGCGTGACACTCTGGATTTATGAATATATGTTTTCCACCAGCTGTTTAAATAGCGATGTCAGGCTACTGACTGTGGTGATTATTGAGTGACTATTTGATGGAACTATCCATTCGAATTACAGTGAATTATTATGCATCGATGATTTGCTTTTTGATTTAGGATTTACCGGACGTTAAGCCGAACCGCTTTACTAACAAGGTATTTACTGAAATGGTTAATTATCTTTGGTTGACTTTTACTTGTTTTTTCTTGTTAATTATTTATTTGCTGTTGTAATTAAATACTGTTTTATTTTAACATTGAAGTTATACTTAATTATTTACGGCCATTGTACGTCCAAAAATTATATGCTTGAAGAAGGAATATTATACAGTTATTATATGGTTGGAGAAGGTCTATTATACCATTTGAGAATATGGATTAATATAAAGTTATTATAGCTATGGTAAAGAATTTTTGGAAGAATACGAGAAGAAGAAGAACTATTATTATTATTATAGAACTATTGCAATACTCATGAAGAAGAAATTCGTTAATACTATATGATTATTATAAGAATTGGGAGGAAACATTATTAAATTATAGTGAGGTGGAGAGAAAATAAGATTATTATACGGTTGGTGAAGAATTATTATACAGTTATTACACTTTTACTTCTTGTAAAGTATTTATTTGCGGCTGTAATTAAATACTGTTTTATCTTAACGTTGAAGTCTTGTGTTATACTTGATTATTAATGGCCACCGTAGGTCACAAAAATAATATAATTATCTATTAATAAAAATAAACTTTTTAAACTTATTAAAATAAGACTGAACTATCTTTCCTTATTTTCTTCCTTACCGTATCGTAAGATGTACAGAAGACAAAATATTGATAGCAGACACAGAATGGAAACTGTGTTAAAACTGCGATTGTAAAAAGACAGAATATATGATTCTCAGAAAGAGGAATAGGCCAAAATTCAAACAAAGAATTGAAGATGCCAAAATGTAGCAAGTAGGAAAATGTAAATAAAAGTAATTGATCATTCCACTTCATGTCAGTTGAAAACCTGAGACCAAAAAAAGGCGCGTGAGTTGCTCTCCTAGAGGTTAACATCAAGCACTCTGATGGAAGGCAAAAAAAAAGAGTTATTTAAGATGATTAATAGGAAACAGTTTCGTTTTACAGGCGTTAAAATTAACAAGAACCGTTGAAGTCATGTCAGTAACAAGTTTTATGATTGGTTAGAAACACTCAACGACTTAGGTAGCTCGAATGCTACGTCGAGCTGCGTACCCGAACCATCGGAGACGACTCTGGAGCAGGACGGGTGGAAGATGACGGAGACTCATGCGACGATGTAGAGTGGCCGCGGGCACACGATCGATCCGGCGGCATCGTAGAATGCAGTGAAGGCAATCGTTGTCGAACACTACAAGCCTCCGTAGGTCAACCGCTCTAAGTGGCCACGTTTTGCAGCCATAAAGAAGGATAGTCCGAACAATAGCCTGATAGATGCTCCCCTTCGTAGCCGTAGAAATCTCCCGTCGCCACCATAGTAACCGCTTGAGACGCACGAATGCGTACCTTTCAGCTCCGATGGTTCGGGCACACAGCTCGACGCCCGGAGGGAGAGCTCATCGGCGATGTACTTCTCCCTACTTCTCTTCATGGCTGGCGAAAACGTGTCGGTGGGCAGCAGAGGACCTGGGCTAGCACAATCAAGGATGAACTAGCAGTAGTATCGGGTCCACAAGTAGTTGGTCTTCGACGATGGAATCGCGATTGACTCGCCATTTCGTGTGACCTGGCTCAGGATCGGCGAGCTTGGGCTGCGATGGTCCGTGATGCTGTACTTGCTCGGGAGGAAGCCTGTTGAAACCGACCAGGGTGAAAACCGATACAAGTCAAGTCAACTCAAAGAATGCTACGCTGTCATAGATATATATCCTAACACAGACTCACTATACGAACGCGAACTTCTGCGATTCACCTCTGCGAAACTTGACAGGAGGGTCCTCCTATCCGGCAGAGAATGATATTCGAAATTAGATATATTTAATAAGATAACATTCAACGAGACAGTCACTAAGAATTCAATTCACTTTTTTTTAAACTAAACTTGCTGACCTCTACATCAAGGCTTGCCGTGTGTTGTCCTTTAAAGTGTTTAATTAATGCATGAGGTTTTGTTACATCTTTGAATTATGCTATTTACACAGAGGCAGGCCATAGTAGCTCCAAACAATATACGTTTTATACATGTAAAAATATTTTGAACCCTACGAAGAAGAGTCTTGAAAAATATCTTATGTTTTATCAGATTTGAGGAAGAGGAATGGGCGGAGAACTTTCTCTATTCTATCTTCAACGTTTAACGTGTTTCGTAGTATTCCGTTTAACAATGGCATTCATATCGTCAACAGGCAGATATGATTTTTTTTTTTTTTACATACGGTTGTGTGTATGGTAATGGGCGCGAGACTGCATGGCTGTATCATATTGCATTTCCAGACCGAAGGCAAACGTGTCATCTAAACTTTGCTGCTGTTTACCGCCGCGTCGCAGAGACAGGATCCGAGGTACCACAAACTATGGATGGAGGAAGACCAAGACCCGTTCGTACGCCTGACCATGACGAACACGTTCTACAGGTTAAACTTTAAACTTAATAACTCAAAAGCGAAGAATTAATGGACATATGTTTATGTGGACTCTTTTCCTTGTTTTGATATGAGGAACCCGTCCCCAAAATTTGTAAACAATATTTTTGAAACGCCCCGTATATATATATATATATATATATATATATATATATAATAAAATCCCAAATCACCTCGTTTTATTTCATTGTGAATTAATTTCAGTCAGTCAGTTATATGTCATGCGTGATACACGCTTAGGCGATCATGTATCTTTCGATGCATGACTGACGAAGCAGATTTTTTCTCGCGGTAGACCAGTTGCAACCCCGGTCTGTCTTGCTATTTACCGATAGTTGGGGTGGGGTAGAAGAAGACGATTCAATCTTTCCCAAGTACGTAAGTGAATGTAATGAATTCGAGTGAAATTCGAACGCGGCTCTCCTTTTCGTTAATCCGAGCCGCTATCCATTATTCCACCGTGCCTCTGTATTAACTTTGGCTCGGTAATAATAAATACATTGCCCCTATTTTGTGGATCAGTTTTAATATTTTATATTATTACTAGGATTCACTTGGATTTCATATATATATATATATATATATATATATATATATATATATATATATATATATATAATTATTTATTTTTAAAGAAAAAAAAATGTTATAAAATCACTACAAAAATAGCCATTTTGTTTCAACACCTTCGGTGTCTTATTGTAGTGATTTTATAACATATTTATGTTATAAATTTTTTTTTCTTTAAAAATAAATAATTATATCGGCTCTACTTTGTATTGAGCACTCTTTTAAGAATAGTAATTGTTGGTTATTGGAATTCATTCCATATACACCAATCATATACTTGTATATATATATATATATATATATATATATATATATATATATATATACTGAAAACTTATTAACCAAGAAGCTCTAACGAAGAATAGAGAACTAACTGAATTGTTTTTGTTTTTCTAAATTCAAGCATCTTTTAGATTATCATTTTCATTAAAACTTCGTTATTGGCAGACTTACGAAAGAAGCTGAAAGCAAGAAGAAAGTAATAATTACGAAGAAAGTAATAATTACTAAGAGAGTAATAACTACTAAGAAAGTAATAGCTAATAAGAAAGTAATAACTACTATGAAAGTAATAATTACTAAGAAAGTAATAATTACTAAGAAAATAATAACTATTAACGAAGAATAGTTTAGGAAAGCCTGACATGCCGATAATCTTTCAATGACGCTTAGTAGGTATTAAATAATTCTTAAGAAAATTCCTGTTTTACCGATGGATTGTGTTATAATCAGTATATTAACTTCAATAAAACCTGGTCAAATAAAAATTATCAATTGTCAGAATATTATTTAAATTCATGCAAAAATAAATGCTGATTGGCCAATTATGAAAACCCATTAATCATGGGTGGGGGAAGCCGATGTCCGATTAATAAGCCAAAAATATCACCAGTTATTGATTATCGCCCGATTAATCGATTCATATCTAATTATAACATAATTTTAATATATTTTCTGTGTAGCATTTCTTTGACATATGGTATTATTTTCCATCATACAACCCTTTTCCCATAGTCGGCAAGTAGGTAATCTCTAAGTACTATATCATAATTTTTACGGCAAATATTGAGTTACATTCCTTACTTCCAGCAACAGAGACCCCCACAAGCTAAAACCGCCCCCATGCCAGGTTCACTGTGTCAACTCAACCCAATTCCCTTCGTAATCTTTGGATAGGGAGAAAATTCCACTCAGAAAAAATTTCCCAGAAATAACCATCTCATTTAATAACCTTTAACGTGATTGGCTCTTAGGGCTTTTATTATGTGACCAATAGTATACAGATATGAGAGCAACATTTAAAACAGTATTATTTGCACTGAGAAATCTTGGAATTAAAATATTTGCTTACTTGCTACCTGTTAATAAATATATATACACGAATCAATGACAAAAACTCGACTCGAATTGGAACGTCTCTCCTATTTCCAATTCCGTGCCATTATTCATTACACCACCCGCACATCCAAGCTATTTGAAGCACCTGCTATGATAGTGCAAGGTTTGAATTATTTATTTTTGTCAAATCTTTCTCTATCAACATTGTCTCGGTAGCCATATTTTCAGACATTACTGATTTTTCGAAACAGTCATTTGTTGACCTGGTACGTAACATTAAGTTGCACTTCTCTGAATTTGTTCCGCAGATATAATTTCATGTAGCGATGTTAAAAGCAAGTGTTGCAAAAGCGCTACTCAAACTTTTAGTTAATTAGTTTTTCGTATCGACGATGTTCAGCGTTCATTTGCTGTGAGACTTTCACTAAATCATAAACACAATCGCGTGGCCGTCTAAAATATTCCGCTTTACACACACGTACACACATGTGAGTTCATTTCCTTACATTCCCAATATATTTCGGGCACAGAAGTTGTTTACCTCACGAGATTAAACGCTGTCTTTCAAACATCAACGGAAAGATTCTAGTGCACAGAGTTGTGCTTGTAAAATATGCGATCCCCACTAACTGAAAATATTCACTTGCGCTAAATATTCCTAATTATTTGCTACTCAAGAGAATTAAGAAACAAGAAAATTTCGTTAGAAACAAAGAAAAGATTTCATTCCATTGTTTTGTTTTTTACGACTTATCAACCTATAGATGGTTATTTAAATCCAGAAAATATTTTAAGATGGTAAGAAGTTTCTTTTGGGGAGAGAATACGATATACTGATACAAGTATACTAAATAACCCATAGCTGGGAGGATGTGGATTCGAAATTTCTTAAGGATATTCGTGCGTATGTGAATATGAGTCCAGCTGGAATTGAAACATCTCTCTGATTTTCAATGCCGTGCCGTTATCCATTACACCACCCGCACATCCAAGCTATTCCAAGCACCTGCTATTCCCATAGGTCACCTATATAGATACTGATAGAGCAAGGTTTGAATTATTTATTTTTGTCAAACCTTTCTCTATCAACGTTGCCTCCGTAGCCGAATTGTTAAAGGCCCGTATTGTTCATAGAAAGGGCGATACAGGTTCGATTCCTGTCGGGGGTACAATGTTTCTTTAGTAATACTTTTCAATACAGGCCGGTTGTTATTAGTTAAAGAAAATTAAAAGAAACAGGGATTGCAACTGAATTACATGTACCCACTGAAGATGACGTTTAGAGTTATAAATAAATAATGGCGGACAATAAGATAAAGAAAGAATGGCGGACCAAAAAGGAGTCCATCGAAAATAAATATCTATATTACACAGGGAATCGCATTAGTAATCCTGTATTCTAATGCGGAAAAGAGCATTTATTTAACACATGTATTTATTTTAAAACATGATCTCCTTTTTTGGCAAGGCACTCCATTCAGACTGATAATTATACAGTGAAAGGACCAGATCAAAATTCAGTTCAGGATGTTGTCAGGCTACGGATGTATTCATCCGCGTTCGTATAGCGTTAAGGAAACGCTTTGAGGTTCGACAAATTATATATGAATTACAAAGATAGAACTCAAACTCTATACAGATGCAACATCCTCGTAAACACTGTTCGAGAGTAATAGACACAAAAGTCTGAGCTCTTATTTCTCATTATGATACAGTCTCAATTTAAACACCTACGGTTATTCATCCTGGGTATGACGATAAACTACATCCGCGTCCTGGATAAGACGATAAACTACGTCTAACAGCAATGCCTCTGATCTGGAGGTTTTGAGGAGCGTGGAACCACCTCTTAATTGCTGGTGTTCTCAGATCCATCTTGACCCGTGGTGGTAGCACCTGTTAGGATCCCAGCTATGGGCAAATAGTTAACACCCAAACTTGTGTAAAAATAGGTTTCAATACCAGAAATACTTTGTAAAAAAAATATTACTAGCAATAATTTTTGAAGGAAAAATTATCAGCAATACTTTAAAAAATAACAGCAATACAAATAGCTATACATTCTTTGAAAAAAATATTACCGGCTATAGATTTCTTCAATGAAAAATATTCCCAGAGCTAGATTTTTTGAAGAAAAACATATTACCAACAATAAACATTTTGTCGGCATTAAATAATCCATTGAGGTTGATATGTTGTAAAACAAAAGAAACCAAACCAAACATACGGTTATAAATATTTCACTATTAGCATCATAGGAATTTCATGCATGGCGCGAAACCCGTTCAAAAAATATCTAAGCTGTCAGTTGTATACCAAACACTTCAAATTCGTCAGCGTATAGATCAGTTTGATAAATTCAGTATAACAAACACGAAAAGTGAACATAGCATAAACTGCGACAGATGTAGTTTTACCTGACATCACAAATGTCTACAAAGTCAAAACATTAACCTGAAAACTCAAGTCTGATCGAGATATTCACATGGATGCCATGCATGGTGCCAAAAACCGATCAGAAATATCTAAACTGACAGCTGTACACAACCACTTGCCCAGATCAATAATTAAAAATGGTTTTGAGCAAATGGGTAGGTCTACACGTCTTCGAACCTTGTAGACTAGCGCTAAAGAATCATACAGTAAGAACTGTGCCACATTCACAGAAGATCAATGGTTAAAAATGGCTTTGAGCGAGTGCAGCCTGTGGGTCATGGCGAAGACAAAGCTTCTTCGAACCTTGTGAACTGGCACTACAGATTCACCCACAAAGAACATACCACATAGCGTAAATCATATCACTTAAGGTTTTCCACCAGTATCAACGGATGAAAGGAACATCACAAGTGGCTGAAATCACAAGTGGCTCGAATCAATTACATAATCATTATGTTGATATTCTACACTAAAAAAATGTTTAGGACGGAAACCCCGATCAATAGTAAAAGAATAAGTGTTCAATGCTGCTAATGTTACGAGATTCCTGAAAAAATTGTTTTAAGAGAAAGGTTTTATAAATTCCAACCGAAAGTGTTACTGAATGTTCGGTCAATGAATGCCGAATGTTTCCTTATAAGGAAACGGACAAGATTACCATTACCTATGAATTCCATTTACTTCTGAAAACTCGAGTCATATTATTAAATAGTCTTGTCGCATCGAGATTTTCATATGGATGTCATGTTTGGCGTCAGATCGGTTCAGAAATATCTAAGATCAAAGATTAAAAATGCCTTTGAGCGAGCGAAGCCTGTGGGTTTTGACAAAGTCAACACTTCTTCGAACCTTGTGGACCGCCGCTACAGAGTTACCAACAAAGATCAAGACCAGATAACACAATCGACATCACTTGAGCACTTTCAACAGCAGCAATAGCTGAAATGTTGAAAAAACTTGAAGAGAAAACAATGACATAATCAAGACGTTGACATTCGACACTACTTTAAATAAAAAGTTAAGAATAATCTCACTCTCACTACTGGAAAGAGCGATAACAGCTACTGGATTTCAGAAGCCTTTTTTCTTTTTAAGCATTTCACCCCAAGCAAGGCGGGACCGCCACTAGCACGCAATGGGTTATAGAGAGTGGGAGTAAGTGTAAAGAGGAGTGTTTGTGCAAAGGATATAGAAAATGACGGAGATCAGGATCAAGGTACTAGAAGATGTCGATGGACATTATATTTGAATATTTGAAGTGTATACTTATCAGGGAAGCAAGTTAGAGGAAAGGAGTTCCACTGCAGGGAAGTGCGAGATAAGAAGCTGTTAGAGTAGAATAGACAGTTACATTTAACTGTTTCGACAATGAAAGGGTGGGACCAAGATCCCAACCTAGCAGCACGCTTAAATTCATGCAGTTGGGATACCAGTAAAATCTGTCCGTCAGAGCAGTTGCCATGAAAATATTGGTAGAAAGGACAGAGGTAAACCACATCACGTCTGTGAGGAAGTGCTTGTAGACAAGATACCAGGTCAGGAAATATCACATTGCATATCCGTCTTTGGATTTTGTCGTAAACCTCGAGATGAACGACAGGAACACTAGTTTATATATCGCAACAGTATTGCCTGACATTTTTTTTAAATGTATCTTTATAAATTTTAGCCGAACGCAGTACTGGCTGCTCGGTTAATGAATGCCGAATATTTCCTTATAAGGAAACGCCTATTACCATTACCACACGCATATTCATCTTAAAAAAGCTTCTGGGCGCAAAGATAGTTCCATGAAATCATGCCTTCATTATGCATTTACGTGTGTGTGTCTGCGCGGGGGGTGTCTGCACGGGGAGGGAGTGCGCTCGTGTGTATGCGTGCCACTGTGTGTGTGTGTGTGTGTGTGTGTGTGTGTGCACGCGTTAATTGTACAAGAATGTACAGTAAAACTAAGTTCTACTTTTTACGTTTTTTTTTTTTTTGGCGTTTTTCTTAGAAATGCCTAATTGTACTTCTATTTTAGCCTGTGGGTAGACATGGTCCGTCTAAAATCGGAGAAAAATGAGAATGTGGAGAGGGAATGGGAGAGAGTTGGGAAATATAATTGGTAAGGAATTTGGCGACCTTCCCGAGAAAAAAGGTAATTTCCCTTTCTGCTTGCATCTCTCTCTCTCTCTCTTTTTCTCTCGCTCGCTCGCTCGCTCGCTCGCTCGCTCGCTCGTTCGTTCGCCACCATTTGCCTAGCCTGACTTTCTTTTATAGATTTTTGCTTTCTTCATGTTTCCTGACTTTTCAACTGTCCTTTTCAACGCCTCTCACCATATTCCTTGCGTTTCTGTCCTCATTTTCTTGTTGAATTTTTTTACAGAATAAAGATCCTCGATATTTTTTTAGTGGGTGAAGCAGTGTAAGATGTCATCAGCAATTTAGGATTCTTGCCAATTCTTTTGTCCTTCACGCCCCTTCTCTCTCTCTCTCTCTATCTCTCTCTCTTTTTTTCTCTCTCATTGTCTTGCTTTTTCCCCTCTCGCCCCTCCCTCCCCTCTCTCTCACCCTCCTTCCCCTCTCCCCCCTCCCTCCCCTCTCTCTCCCCTCTATGTATTTCTCCATTTCTCTGCACCTCTTAATGCCTATCTTTCTATGTCTGGATCGCATACTGGATCGCATACTTTCCATAAACCAATCTCTTTAACAACTCCGCTTCTGTCTGTACACCTCCTTTTCTTTATTCTATCTTTCCCCCTCTCTCCTCTCTCTCTCTCTCATTGTCTCACTTTTTCCCCTCTCTCTCCCTCCCTCCCCCTCTTGCTCCCTCCCATTTTCTCTCTCGCTCCCTCCCACTTTCTCTCCCGCTCCCCTCTCTCTCTCTCCCCTCTATGTATCTCTCTATTTCTCTGCACCTCTTAATGCTTATCTTTCTATGTCTGGATCGCATACTTTCCATAAACCAATCTCTGCTTCTGTCTGTACACCTCTTTTTTTTATTCTCTCTTCCCCGCCACCTCTGTCTCTCTGTCTGTCTGTCTCTCTCTCTCTCTCTCTCTGTCTCTCTCTGTCTCTCTCTCTCTCTCTTTTCCTTTCATATTTTATTTTTTTTCTCTTTTTCTATTTTCCCTTCATTCGTTTTTTCTTTCTTTTTCTTTTTTCTTTTGGTTATTTTTTATTTTTATTTTAATTAATTACTTTTTTCTTCTTTTCTTTCTTTTTGCTTTATCTCCCATTCTGCCTTTTTCTTTTACCCCTTTTTTTCTTTTTTCTCGCTCTTTACTTTCTTATTTCTTCTTCTTTCTTTCTTTTTTCTTTCTCCCCTTTTCTTTTGTCTTTCTCCCCGTTTCTTTCTCACCATGTCTTTCTTTTTTCTTTCTCTCCCTTTACTTTCTTTCTTCTTTCTCTCCTTTTTCTCTTCCTTTTCTTTCTCTCACTCTTTCTTTTTTCTCACCATGTCTTTCTTTTTTCTTTCTCGCCCTTTCTTTCTGTCATTTTCTTTCTCTCCCTTTCTTTCTTTTTTCTTTCCTTATACTTTCTTTTTTCTTACCCGCTTTCATTCTCTCCCTTTCTTGTTCTCCCTTTATACCCTTTACTTTCTTTTTTCTTACCCCCTTACTTTCTCGCCTTTTTCTCTTCCTTTTCTTTCTATTTCTTTTTTCTTTCACTTCTTTCTTTCTTTTTTTCTTACTCCCCCTTTCTTTCTCTCCCTTTCTTGCTCTCCTTTTCTTGCTCTCCCTTTCTTGCTCTCCGTTTATACCCCTTAATTTATTTTTTCTTACCACCTTTCTTTCTTTTTTCTTCCCCACTTTTTGCTTTCTCTTCCATTCTTTCTTTTTTTCTCCCCCCCCCTTGATTTCTCTCCCCTTTTTCTATTTTTTCTTTCTCTTCCTTTTTTTCTTTCTCTTTCTTTCTTTTTTTTCTTTCTCGGATCCTACTTTCTTTTTCTTTCCCCCCTTTCTTTCTCTTCTTTTCTTTATCTCCCTTTCTTTCTTTTTTGTTTTTCGTCCCTTACTTTCTTTTTTGTTACTCTCCCTTTATTTCTTTTTCTTACTCTCCCTTTATTTCTTTTTCTTACTCTCCCTTTATTTCTCTCCCTTTCTTTCTTTCTTTCTTTCTAATTCTTGCGATGTTCTCTCTTTTTTCTCTTCTTTTCTTTCTCTCTCTCTTTCTTTTTCTTTCTACCCTTTCTTTTTTTTCTTACCCTCTTTCTTTCTCTCCCTTTCTTGCACTCCCTTTGTACCCCTTACTTTCTTTTTTCTTACCCCATTTCTTTCTCTCCCTTTCTTTCTCTCCCTTTATACCCCTTTCTTTCTTTTTGCTTTCTCCTTTCTTTCTCTCCCTTTCTTTCTACCCCTTTTCTTTCTTTTTTCTTTCTCCCCCTTTCTTCCGCTCCCTTTCTTTCTTTTTTTTTCTTTCTCGCCTTTTCTTTCTCTCCCTTTCTTTCTTTTTGTCTTTCTCGGACCCTATTTTCTTTTTCTTTCTCCCCCTTTCTTTCTCTTCTTTAGTTTAAATCCCTTTCTTTCTTTCTTTCTTCTATCTCGCCCCTTACTTTCTTTTTTCTTACTCTCACCTTATTTCTCTTTCTTTCTTTCTTTCTTTCTCTCTTTCTTTCTTTCTTTCTAATTCTTGCGTTGTTCTCTATTTCCTAATAATTTTCTACTTAATATTCTTTCTTATCAATATTTTCCTTTATCTTCATTTCAATTAGCCTTTCACTCTGAATTCTCATCGCACATTTTCTACTGAAACAGTGCGTACCTCAAGAGAAATAAAACTGATCTTATTAAGATATATGCGTATGTACTCACATATACACGCGATCGCCCTCTCTTCGTACATTCCAAAAAGTACGGATGTGATGACCGAAGCGCTTCTACATACGCACTCAACCACAAACACGAGTACACAGAATGCAAATACATGCACGCGCTCTCAGCTACAAACATCCAGACGCGCCAACACACACAAACACACACACGGCTGTGCTTACTCAAACCCCTATATAAACAGACGCTTGCACAGACACACGTTTCACAAATATTTCTCTGCCAAAAATGAACAAACACGTCCAATAAATATTTTAAAAAAAACTTGCAGCGAAAAAGTTGGCTAAACCAAAGAAATGACCTTTATTTTTGAGGCAATCTACAAAATCTGCAATACCCCCGATGCATAAATAAACTGATTCTGAGGTAACCGGAAGTCAATATGGCACATTTGGACCTTCTGGAATATCCGAAATTCTTAACGTCGTTTTGAAGTAGTCAGGATTTTTCCACTTGCCTCGAGGATTCTCAAACTCTCCCACCCGTTGAGTAGTAGCCGCTTCGTTAAGCAAGTAACGCTGTTTCCAGTATGTCAGGGCCGTTAGGTAAAAATCTGATAATGAAGTCTACTGAAAGAATTGGTCTCAGGTGTCGGGGTGGGAATCGAGCCAGAAGGAAAGAAAGAAAGAAAGACTGTGATACCGGCAAGAAGAGGCAAGGGTCTGAATAAAACGAGGAAAGATTACAAGAGAAATTGATTAGAACTGGCACCTCAAGATAATAGAAGAGTGACTCGAAGAATACGTTGGATGTGAAGAATGAAAGCAGAGGGGTTAAAGAAGAGGTTCGGGGCTGGAGGGAGCAGCCTAGGAAAGAATGGTCAGAAAAAAAGAAAAAGGTGTAAAAAAAAATAACAAAAAAGACGAAATAGAACAAAAATGGAACGAAATTCTTTATAAAAAAAAATTGTGCCAAAGAAAGAGTTAATATGGATAATGAGAAGTTAAAAACGGAATTATTGTTCGAAGGGGTCAAAGAAGAAGGTAAAATATTATTGATTGAGATACGGTAATAGAAACAAAAATATGGGAGCCTTTTAAAGTGATATTGATTAACAATCTAGTTTCACAGATTTTTACTGTTATAGTATTATAACAGTATACTGTTTTTTTACTGTTATAGTATTATAATATTATTATATCACTGTTTTACTGTTATTGTATTATAACAGTATTATATCACTATTTAATTTTATTATAACAGTATTATATCCCTGTGTGCCCCTTACTTTTAGTTTATTAAATACCTTTATAATAATAAAAGACAAAATTGAACTCTTTAACCATCGAGTATTCCTTACCAAGTTTCTTGTAGCATAATGTATAACCCAGCAGAGAAGAAGGTATTTCATTGGTAGTATTTATACCATCAGTTATGTGCCATGCGTGATACACGCTTAGGCGACGCAGTTTTTCCCGCAGTAGGTTGCCATTTCTTTCTGCGCTAGACCATCTGCCACCCAAGGCTATAGAACCCGATATAATCCTGCTATTTGCCCATACGGGAAGGATTCATACCTTTCGCAAGGGTATTAGCACGTAGGGGAATAATGGATTCGACTAGAATTCGAACTCGGCCCTCCGGATTCCTCAATCCGCGCCACAATCCATTACTCCACCGTGTCTCCATTTATATATACCTCCATAATTTCACATCAGTAGTTGACGACGGTGCAATCACGAGATTCGCGACACGTTTTTTTTTTCATCATATTAATTTAAAATACTAGAAACGTTGTATTCGTTGGTCAGAGCTGACATTAGTCTCTTTGATAAAATCATGTTTCCCGATATGTTACAGGAAGGAGAGATGAATTAATATGTGGTAAGGTGTTTGGGTTGTCGTACTGAACCATTTATTTCGCTCGCTGGGCTAGACTGTTCTAGTTCCACGTGCCATGTCTAATGGATGTCAGTTATCAGTTATCTCCTGCTTAATTCCCCTCTCCAAGTTCTCCACCGCCTTAACCAGGTATTGAACTCACAATCTTTGGTTCCTGTGACTGGATCTAACTAATGCCTTTATCGACTGTGCTATGTGTCCTTGAGGACATCTATGTATGTTCTGGGTATTATAAACCTAATGTCTTCAGAGTGTGAGTTCAATACCCGGTTAAGGCAGTGGAGAACTTTCAGAGGGAAATTAACAGTGGATAACTGATAACTGACATCCATTAAACATGGCACGTGGGACTAGAACAGTCTACCCCAGTGAGCAAAATAAAGGGTTCAGTTCGACATTTCCATCACCTGAAGAAGGCCGGAGCGTACAACGGCCGAAACGTTGCAATAAATATGGCGACAAAGATGAGGACAATAGTCCGAATAATGTAAATAATGTAAATAATACCTCATCTCAGAAATATAGACAGATAGTGAAGGGCCGAAACGTTGTGATAAATATGGCGACAAAGATGAGAACAATAGTCCGAATAATGTAAATAGTGTACATAATACCTCATCTCAGAAATATAGACCTATACTGAGAGTGTGATGTTAGACAAAATATTAGTATAATCTGGCTATTACCTTTTGGAATTTAGGTTAGATAAGATATTTGGGTGTCGGTTCCTTGTTGCGCTCAAGAAAGTATGTGAATCCTCTTACCCTGTTCTAATTTTTAAAAGAGTCACCTTATACCAAAAATAGGTTATTGCAGCTATGCTTGGGCTGGATCTTCCCAACTCTCACTTTCCAGCATTGACGAAGTTCAAAAGCGTTTACAGGGCCTTTTGTTAGGGATACGTTATTTTCAACTTTCCAATCTCTTCCCCGCTGCCAAAACGTCGCATGATTCTCGTTACTCCATCGCAATTTCTATGATAAATGTTCAGACAGGCAAAATTCCTTAGTTCCACCATTCATATATTTACAGCTAGGACATGCCGTGTCACATACACAGGATCGAATTATCTTCATTCCCTTCTTATTCCATTCGTAAGGAGGAAGCTACACATCGAAAGTTTTTTTTCCCTGAATTCTTCCTTCAGGAAACAGACTCCGGATAAGATACTTCCACAATGACTACAATCTTAATGTCTTCAAGCTCAGGCTGTATAATCTTCATTCTTTCAGCTCCATACAACAATCTCATTCAGTATTCCTCTACCTTGAGTAACTCTTATGCCTTGTATTAGGTGAAAATTTAGTAAAAACTGGTTATTAGCTTTAAATTACATTGATTATTACGCTTTAGTTAATCGCATGCATCGTGTGTGTACGGTGAAATTCCGCTTGAAACAACAGATCTAGTTCGATCACTGGAGTTAAGTAGCGTTGTGTGCGGTCAGTACATAGATGGGGACCGCTTTCGAACACCGGTTAGTGTAAGCAGCTCCTACAATTTTAAAGGTTTCGGCTTTCATAAATTAATGTTAAGCCGAAAAAAAGCAAAATGAGTAAACAATTTAATCGTCCTGAATTTATTGATTTGTTTTTTAAGGTTTACCAACACTTTGCAGGTTATTTAAAGCCAGAAAATATTTTAGATTTTTTTAGATAATAATAATAATTTAGTGAAACAAATCGTACTAATTAAGCCATAACTGGGAGAAGAAGAGGTGAATTCATGCCTTTTCCAACGTTATTTGCGTGTAAATGAATATAACAAACCCGGCTGTAATTAGAACTCGTTTCTCCGATTAAAAATTGCGAGCAATTATTCATTACATCACACGCATATCAAAACTTACAGCACCTGGTATCCCCGAGCGGTCACCCATCTAGGTAGTTAGCAGGCTCGACGTTGCTTAACTTCGTTGATCGTACGTGAACCGCTGTTTCAACGTGATATGATTGTAAGCCACTATGCTCAATTGACTGAAACGCAAATTAGTAATATACCATTAAGATTCGAGGAAGTTATAAAATGATTAAAAAAAGCTGGTATAAATCCGCCATTTTCAAAGAGAATCGCTGATAGATTTAAAAGATTAAACAATGAATCTAAATTGACAATAAAAACGAGGAAAAATGTCATAAAAGTAATCCATATATATCATATTATTCAATATATTTCGCTTATTGTTTAATCTTTGAAATTTATCAACAATCTCCTTTGATAAATGCTGATCGAAAAGCAGTCTGATTAAAAGGACTTTTGATAGCAGTTTTTAACATGTCTCCGCTTCTGCGTGCTATACTTAAGTTTTGTACCAACAGGAAATTGTTTAAATGATTAATAGTATGTGTAATATGCTATTGATCCAGATTAAACGGCGTCGGTTTAAAGAATTTGCACCTAGACAACAGACTCATAAGTTTTTGTTATACTCAGGTTCACCCAGGAACCACGTTATATAAAATTAATGTTATTTATAAATATTACGTTCTGTTTTTATACATGATTTTATTGTTTTAATGAATGTCTTGGGATTATAGAAGAGACGGCTACATTTAACAGTTTCGACAGTGAAAAGGTGTGAGCTTAAATTCATGAAATTTGGGAACCAGCGAAAGCAGCTCCTCGGAGCAGTTACCATGAAAGTACTTGTACAAAAGACAGAGGGAGGCGACGGCAAGTCTGTGAGAGATCGACTGCAGAGGAGATGCCAGATCAGGGCCAATTACGTTGCATATCCATCTTTGGATCTCATCAAGAACCTTGAGACAAACATAAGGGACACCAGACAATATATGGCAACAATACTAAATGCAAGTGCGAATGGTTGATTTGTAGATTTCAACCAATTGTATATTCCAGCTTGAATTCTTGTTATATAAAATTAATGTTATTTCTTAATATTACTTTGTGTTTTACACGTGATTTTATTCTTTTAATAAATGCCGTCGGATTGTTTTAAAATTACCAAATTACGAGCAGCCCCGAAACATTTTATCATATTATTCAGCACATCAAAAACTTCCTAAATCAGCTAAAATGTTTAGACAATACATTTGGTGTTGGTTTATCAGCCCTTCGTATCTATTTAAAGCCGAAACATATCTCAAATTGCATGATGTCGCGTACAGCATCCGTTGTTTGTAAGTGGTACTCCAAGTACTGACATGAACTGAAAGATTGATTTTGTTTTTACGGTTTATCAACCCTTTTGCAGTTTATTTAAAACCAGAAAATATTTTAGATTGAAATAAGCTTTGGAGATAATGATTTACTACTACAAGTTTTACTGATTAACCCATAAATGGGAGGAGAATAATGGATTCATATATATCCTAAGAATATTTGCACGTAACGTTCCGACTGGAATTAGAACGCGATTCTCTAATTTTCATTTCCGAGCCATTGTCCATTACACCACCCGCACGCTTATAACAACTAGTATTCCTTCTCAAGCAGTCACCTATTTAGATACAGGCCAGACTCGTCGCTCAACTTGTAGGGCTGAATAATTCACATGTCTAATTGGTAATAAAACCTGTTCATCAAGCCTTGATCGAATTAAAAGAAAGTCGCACTTTTGACTGTCGAATTATAGGAAGTGTAGTTGTAACTCAGTTAAAAGCTTCATAAGATTAAAAAAAAACGCTGAAAGGAATTGTGCGTATCTGAAAAATAAGATAGGCAAAAAAATCAGTAAAATATTATTTCGTTTTTGATGTGCGGAATGTAATTTGACTATTTCTCTTCTCACACGTAAGTGTCACAAGGGCGAAATGAACAATGTGATATAACTAATGCCTGGAGCGCCACTGCAGCGACGATTCTCTCATCATCACAAGCATTTACGTCCATCTCTCCGTGTGCGCATATGCGCGCGCGTGTGTGTGTGCATTCAAGAAACGCCGTTTTTATATGTGTGTGTGTGTGTGTGTGTCTGTGTGTGTGTGATTTTGCGATGGAAATGATAATGTGCGTATATGTATTTACAAGTTTATGCATTCATGTGAGGGCAATCAAGCGCCTGACAACCTCTGTGGATATCTCTCTGTGGAGTATATAAAAGCGTGGCAGCCTGTATTTATCAATATAATAGGATGTCTCTCTCCTTCCTCTGCCCCTCTCTCCCTTTCTATTTCCTGATATATATATATATATATATATATATATATATATATATATATATATATATATATATATTATAATTTTTTTATTATAATAGATTATAATAAAAACATATTTTACATCGCTACTCAAAAGCTTTGATGTTTCAGTACTATGATTGTACTTCCTCAGACAATGGTAAATAACTTGTGATAAAAATGATTTATTAGGGAAATTCAAAAACTAATGTTGCCTCTTTTCAGAAGTTAAACCGGGTGCATAAAGTCACAATTAAAAATATAGTTGTGGGTATGTCTAGATCAACCAATTAAAGGTTAGATCTACGCAAAAATGGAAAAATGAGATCAAAGGGTGGGGTAAGTGGTTTAGTTTTTCATGGCAAGATAAACTGATATATATATATATATATATATATATATATATATATATATATATATATATATATATATATATATATATATATGTGTGCGTGTGTGTGTGTGTGTGGTTTTACTTTTTAATCCGACATATTTTTATTACTCTAAACGTTATTTTTAGCGGTTACCCGTATTTGAGTAGACGCCCCGTTGTGTTTTAAACAATATTATTTTCATCTGCTGGCTTATACACCCGAGCAAACTTTAAATGAATATAGAATTTGATTCGCTATGGAGCTCTTCATAACAGAACGGTCAAAATACTCGGGATCATGCAGTGGTTTCTCTAGCAATGGTGGGGTTGCAGGTTCGAATCATGCCTAAAGCCACATTTTCTTTAATATGTTTTCCTGGGGTGTGCTGGCCGGTAGATGAAATAAAACAGAACATGTAATAACAAATACTCCACACACACATATATATATATTAAAGGTACAGAGAAATAACGAATTAGCAATTTAGAGTAAGGATCGAGATTTGACGAGATTACAGGCAGTTGTTGTACAGCAAACGCCCTAATTTTTTCATAAATCTTAACTCCTGTCGAGGTAAGGCGAATATAAATCAATCCCAATCACAAAAAACTGAAACACTAATATATATATATATATATATATATATATATATATATATATATATATATATATATATATATATACTAGCAGCATGGTCCGGCGTTGCCCGTGCTTCATTCAATAATCGTACGAATCATATAGCAATACTCGCTATCACTTGAGTTAAAATATTTTTGCCCTTCCTTTCCTTTAAAGGAGTGCCCTGCCGTGCTGATGTTGCTACATGCCTTACTTCTTGCCTATCTCACACTGCGAATTTTTTCTAAGCTCTATACTAAGCATTAAATCTGTTGCGAAAAAGGAACTAACAAAATGAACAAATTTCTCATTCGATCTAATAATTTTTTTTCTTTTCGAGTGATAAATTATATAAAAACTGTCCGAATGTTCTTTTTATCCGAGCGCTTTCGGTTATACATTTAACCATTTTCAAGGATTATATTTTAACTGTTAATATAAAAAATAGTTTGTGACAAGTATTTATATATAAGAGCGAAAATATTATTAATGTTATTTGCGGTAATATGCGATGTATGACTTCAACAAACTTGTTGAAGGCCAAGCAAAATGCAAAATTTCAACAATATTTCTAAACAGAACTATTTTTGATATGTAAATCAAAACAATCCCCAAATAAAAGAATAGTAATGAATGACAGTTAATTAATGAAATAAACTTTTTTTAAATCAATATGCAAATTACTTAATCCTGAAGTGTGACATTGCCTAGACGTAGATAATATATAATACAGATGTTTGCATGCAAATTGGGAGAATTGAGCTCCAATTTCGCGTTTAATTATATAGATTCCATAATATTTATTGGTTTTACTTAATTAGCAATTATGTTTCTCTAACTGTTCAAATGTTGAATGTATAACTAATTCTATTTTCCCATCTTTGCACTGTATTAATTTTGTCCTATAAATTGTCCCCTGTTCTGTCACCCATGAAATAAAAATAATTCTACGGAAAATAAGGATCTACGTACATCAAATCGTCTTTAAATTAAATGGCAGCAAAAGAATTATTGTAGAACTTTTTAAAGTTTAAACATTAATGCAATACTTAAATTCAGCGATCAATTTTGAGTTCTTCCGTAGTTTATTGATGTCTATCGAATCTATTCCTCCCTAGCTATTGTGATGATGGCCAAACCAAGAGTCATCTACAGAAGTACCTTTAATGCTGCCCCACAGGGCGACTTTTAAATTAGTTTATAATAAAACGTGCACCACAATTTTGGATACAAAAGAAAATAATAGTTACTCCCCTTGAACCATGAAATCAACTATAATGGCTAGTATAATATATTAATATATATTTTTAACCTCGCATAATAAGCAAACCTGAATCTGAGCTCAAAGAAAACGTTTCCTGCGCCAAACTTTTATATGGCTTTTGAATAAGTTATGAATCATTGAAATCAGATCAGTGGAAGTCAAGGAGTTCCTTAAACACGCACAAACACACACACATACGCTCACTTTATATATAAGATATTTTTTTGTTTTAGGTTTTATGATTACGCCCTCGAGTATAAAATAGATATAGAGATAAATAGATCTAGGAACGGACTGATAAGTAAAGAGAAAATCAGCTGACACAAAGTCCAAATTTAGTGAATGTTTGGAAATTCTTACTTGTAAACTAGCGCACAGCGACGGCTACAGATAGTAAGATTCGCCGACTAACATATCTACACTCAGATGCAGACAGAGGGATACCAATATACGTCTCTGTCTGTCTGACCTAACCTCCAGACACAAATAGTATAATTATATATCATCGTAAACACAGGCGTTTCGTTCGTGTCTTTTCGATTCGTAACATTTTTTTTCCAACTACACTCCGATTAAGAAATTTCTTCCCCACGAAATGAATCGTGACAAGACTTTAAAATTTCATTTTCTTTATTTTAAACATGATTTACGCCATCTTTCCGAAATACATTTTATTGGCTCTTGAGCAGGTTGCGATGAGAAACTGGATGGGATAAGAAAATGGGGGAGAATTAAGTATTTTTTTTTTGTCCTGGCTTCCTTGTTCACATGAGATATCCAAAAACGAAAAAAGAAAGATTTAATTACTGCATTTAATAGCAGATGAGAACTTTTTTTTCTCCTCAAAGAAAATACTTTCAAAATATATCGCCTCTCTTGTATAAGAATATAAGGTATCTGCTAGATTAATTTTTACTAGTGCTTTATTGCCATAAAACCTAATTTTATATTACAGTAATATTAACTCTAAATGGAGGGATGCTTTATATACAACCAAATATGTCGTTTTACGTGATCATGGTTCTCCACATTTTCCTGTTCTTTATTATCTGTGAACTATCATTACTACTTAGGAAAGATAGTCGAATTGTTTTCCCTTTGTTTTCTCCACGATTTTGAAAGATGACCAGTTGGAAATAACAGTTGCTCTGATGTTGGATGTGCGGTTGGTGTAATGGAAAATGGCTCAGTACTTAAAATCGAAGAGCTGAGTTCAAATCCCAGTTTAGTTAGTTATATTCACTTACACGCAAATACCCTTATAAAAGGTATGAATCCATTTCTTCTTCAACCCCCCTCCACAGCTGCGGCTTGATTAATATGAACTATATTAGTAAATAATTATTATCTCCCGCCATTTCTTACAATCTAAAAATATTTTCTGGCTTTAAGTAACCTGCAAAAGGTTGATAAAATCTGTACAAAGGAAATCAATCTCCCAGACTGATTTCCATGCAAGGCTAGAGAACCCAGTCTCGTCTATTTAACCCATAGTTGTAGGGGAAGAGATGAATTCTTACCTTTTCTACGGGCAGTCGTGCGCGCTAAATGATTACACTGGTATTTATAGTTTCACTGATTTCATTCCAATTACAGAATCTTCTTCTTCTTCTTCTTCTTCTTCTTCTTCTTCTTCTTCTTCTTCTGCTATGCGCTGCCCCCACCCTCAAGACCTCGCACCGGTACCCGCACCCCCGTCTCATTCCGCCACCCATTCACACAAGCGTTTCAATTAAGCGGCTCGCTGCCATCGCTTAACTCTCTTGCTCTCAGTATGTCCCGTGAGTGTTCATTTTTCCAAGCCGCTCTTCCTCATTATACTAGATACGTGTGTAAAAAGCAAGAAATATTATTGTCCCCAATTTTCTTTCTTTATGAATCAATTTTCAATGTATCTACTGGTTCTTCTAATCACATTATCCCTCGGGTGTTTCTTGAATACACCCTTGTAAATGCATAAAAAAAGTATCGATATATACCCAGCTTTGCATTGTAAGGTACAGGGATAGATAAAAGAGAAATGTATACAGTAAGATTATGTTGCGTTAATCTTCCACGTAGAGTTGCCAACATAAATAGCTTCAAGATTAACATTAAAAATACCACATTTAACACAAGTTTGGACACAGGCGTCTGACATATGGGCGGTAACTCAACCAGCTAAAATTCTTCTTCTCATGTGAGTAGACGAGTTCTTCAGTGAATGGTTGCATACGACAAGATTTTGGAAGGAAGATCTGCATGACATATGAATAAAGTGCTGAAAAGTTCTCGGCCTCTCAGGACGTTGGCAATCATGAGTCTTCAAAATTTCGTCTCATTTCTTGTTCGTTTTTTTAATTTTTAACCTTTTACGGTTATTCCCCCAATCACCATGTTCTGCTATTTATTCACACAAACTCACAACCTCTTCTGTTTCTCTTGCCTTCAGTATTCCCTACGTGTATTAAATTCTCTATGCCTACTTTTCTCATTACGTATATCTCAAATTTCACCCGCCTCATTGTAAATATAAGTTTCCTTGTGGTTCCTATTTACTTCTAAACTTCCTCATTGATTACATGTTCTGTCTCTAGTATGCTTCACAATTGTCGATAGAATCACATCACTTCGGACCTATTTATCTACGAGAAAACTGTTCAGCTTCGCCGGCATATAGAGTATTAGATATTACATAGTATTTCAGTGCTACTAGCTTTGCTTCTAACAATATTTTCCTGCCTTTTTTTTAGTTTCTAGAAGACATATTTCGCTATTTCTATAGATCTTCGGATTTTTGTGTCATATTTTCCTTCGACTGTTACTACGCTACCCAGACACTGAAAACTCTGTATCTATTTGATTTTAATGTCATTAATACATAGACCATATTCCGAGAGTGGCCCTTTTGCTGATAACCATGTATTCTGCTTCTTAATGTTAATAATCTTTTCCTCTTGCCTTTTAGGCATTTTATGCTATTGTTCACTAGGGCAGGTTGATTTTTTACATCTTTTTAGACAATCAACATTGCATTCGATGTGAAATCTGGAACTCAGTGTGATAAGTAATGACACCAAATATTAAATTCTTAGCCTTGACCGATTTTTGAACAATTAGTTTTAATTGATTTTAATCACAATGTTCTATTTTCGATTGGCTTATTACATCCCAATGCAAATTAATTGAAACAAATGGCTATAGTGCTTATTCATTTTACATCTACTCTCTTTATATATATATATATATATATATATATATATATATATATGAAGAAATATAATCTTAAGGTGTGCTATATTTATGGGATAAAGTGCTCAATATCAAAGATAGAGCGTGTGTATATATATATAAAAGTGGACATTGAAGTCAACACTTACAGGCAACAGGCTGTTTCATGCTAGACGCAATCGTCAGGCCTCTTTTATATATATATATATGTGTGTGTGTGTGCGTGTGTGTGTACACCCTAGTGCGGATTAATTGAAACAGCCACTTTAGTTTCCTTTCTTTCACAATATGGTCAGTTTTAAACCCACTGGAGTGACACGATGTAATCGATTTCTATTTGTTTTCCTCATATTAGGTCATTTGCAGTAGTCTGCAGTAATATGAATCTATTTTTTTTGGGGGGGGGGTTGTGGTGAAATATGTTTGGCCTTGAAAAATATTGCATCATCCGTGATTATATCATATTTCTATCACGCCAAGACACTATTGTCTCTACTGTCGATTATTTGTCCTACGGCCATTGTCTGCGATGCACGTTACTCCAAGGAAACGCACGAAAATTGTAACGCTGCACGATCACAATGGTAATCCTTACCAGTGAGCAAATCAAAGTACTATCGACTGGCTCGGAAACTCTCCTGATTTAAATCCAATCGAGAATCTGTGGTCAATCTGCAAGGAACGACTTCGTGGAAAGTACTAATATGTGCACCGGTTCATGTTTCCTTGGAAAAATACGAAATAAAAGTAAATAATAACAGAATTACTCGTTTTGATTCAAATTAATTTGTGCAAGGGGGTATATAGATCATACCCTAGGTTGTCTCTTTTGCTGATTACCATGCATTCTACTTCTTAAAGTTAATAATATTTTCTTTTGCCTTTCAGACATTTCATGCTATTGTTCACTAGGGCAGGTTGAGTTTTCATATCTTTTTAGACAATCAACATTGCACTCAGTGTGTAATCTGGGTCTTTATGTTATAAGTAAGGACACTAAATATGAGATCCATAACCTTTACAAAATTTTGAGCAATTCGTTTTAAATATCGTCCGAAAACATGTACAGAAATATCTAATTTCCGCAGTGTTTGCATAAAAACTGACTTCAAAATTTTACTATTTTAAGAATAAATACAAATAAAGTTGATATTTTTGTATTAGATACATTGAAAGGAAAATATATTCAAACCAGAATTTAAATTAATCACTACAAGCCAAATATATACAGTTTTTTTTACTGTATTCGATAAGTAAAAAGAGTGTAAAAAATTGTCAAAGATTACAAAAAGGACAACTCAATGAATAAGATTTGTTAGATCATAATTAATAAAAACAAAAAATAGATAAAATTGTATATAACACCAATACAAAAGGCTGTATAATTTGAATTGTCTATTAAAAATTGCGCCAAAACTATTGCACTGTATGATATATAATACCATAATATAGCTACATTGCTCAGTATAATTTCGCTGTGAAGTAAAAGGTCTTATAATAGGCTTTTCATTTTGTCCATATACAATTTGTGAAGCTTCATTAAATTATAAATTTATTCTATAAGGTTTTCACTAATCACTGGAATTAAATTCTGACGCTATAATTTTGAACTTAAACTAAATCTCCAAACTCATTTCCTCAAAAAACGGTAATGATTTTGAAAAAAAAAATTGTCACCATATTCGTTTTGTCAAGCTGTAACTTTCAAATTGAGTCCAATACCACGGTTCCAAAATCGACCTGACCAATTCTTCACAAGCCCCACGGTAGACGGTTACTGATTAACGTTGTCGTAGAGTAAGTAAAGATTATAAAGTAATTTAGGAGAGATAACGGTTGACCCTTAACTTGAAGTGGTAAAGACCGTAGTGATCGATAAAGTAACCTCTTGGTTTTCTGTTCCACTATGTATCAGTTCTTGGGAAGAAGTCGAGTGAAATTTTCTTCTAATCAATAGAATACGGGGGAATTGAGTATTATTCTCTCCTGTGGCCTGGCACGCGCTAGCTGTGAAGGTCTGAACTAGCAGAATTAAGAAATATAGTTCGCGTGAACATTTTCTATGAAAATAACAGCAGAGTGACGAGTGGCTAGCAAGCTTTCATTAATTGGAAAATAATTTGTAGGGTGGAAAATAATTCATCACCCACAAGGCCGCTTTTGAATTCAGTCAAATACGCCGTCGGATATCCCTGCCACATTTTACGTCGTCTGTTACGACACTGCCCAGATAGCGACATGACTGTACCTTTTTAATTATTTTAATGTCACTAATACTTAGCTCATACAGTAGGCGTCTCTTTTACTGGCAGCCAAGCACCGTGTCTTCTTACAGGTTGGTTGGTTGCTTGGTTTGCTTTTATGGCATATCAACCACTGTGGGTCATTTAATGCCAAATTAAGGTATATATATAAATACATACACACACACACACACACACATATATATATATATATATATATATAGATAGATAGATAGATAGATAGATAGATAGATAGATAGATAGATAGATAGATAGATATTATACATATACATACATACACATATACCTATACATATATTAAATATACAGTACTATTAAACATATAGCTGGCAACATTATTTTTTCAAAAACCCATAGCTGGCAACATTATTTTTCAAAAGGGTATAGCTTGCAACATTATTTTTTCCAAAAAACGTATAGCAGACAACATTATTCTTTCCAAAAAACGTATAGCTGGCAACATTATTGTTTCAAAAACGCATACCTGGCAACATTATTGTTTCAAAAACGTATAGCTGGCAACATTATTGTTTCCAAAAAACGCATACCTGGCAACACTATTGTTTCAAAAACGTATAGTTGGCAACATTGTTGTTTCCAAAAAACTTTTAAGCTGGCAACATTATTGTTTCAAAAACGTATCGCAGGCAACATTATTCTTTCCAAAAAACGTATAGCTGGCAACATTATTGTTTTAAAAACGTATAGCTGGCAACATTATTGTTTTCAAAAAACGTATAGCTGGCAAAATTATTTTTCCGAAAACATTATCTGAAGCCTTGTTGTTGGACATAGTTTATCGTCATACCCAGGACGCGGATGTAGTTTATCGTCATACCCAGGACGCTCTTCTTACAGTAAATAGTCCTTTCTTCTTGCTTTCCTTTACTATTTTATCTCGGAGTTCTTTCATCTTCCTTTCTGAGTCTGCTATTAGCAATATGTGAAACGGGATAATATTTTTTTTAAATTATGCCCTCTGAAAATAAATTCTGCCTGTTTTTCTAGTCTCCTCTTGACAGACTTGATATATAATTTGAATCTATAAAGTGTGAAAACGCATTTTCCCTCATTCTAATTTTTGTTTTATTTTTAGTAAAATTATGAAATCGTTATTACTGAATTTGCAACTTTTAGTTAGCTAGTCTCTCAGATCATTTATACCATATTGTTTTTTATGCTATGCTAAGCTACATAGGACTAACCTAATCTATAGGCCTCTGTTTAACTGTATACATGCACTGAGCCGCTGGAAGAGCTGTTCACAGCAAGATAGCACAAATAAACGAACCGTAAAAATTACATCAGTTTCCCTCCTCAAAAAATACTTTTTGCTGTCGCTCTACTCTCATGTTTATGATCTCGTTTAGGACGTAATTTACGACGTTGTTCTCCAATCATAGTGTGGCTGGTTTTACGATGCTGTCCGCTGAGCGAGCACTTTTCGGTTTATGACTCTAGGTGACGGTAATGGCAATAAAGAAAATTAGTAGCAACCCTAAGTGAGATGACTGCGACAACAGACAAAAACAAAATCAATAGATAAACAGCATAGATTGTAAATGAGGAAACTTCTTCTCGAATAGCTGGATTATGATTCACACAACAGCCAAACTTATGTCTTGGCGTAGTTGCAACGGTGTCGATATTTACACAAGTCAAGACGAGGTAGAAAGGTCTAAAGAACAGTGTCACGCGCATTTCCTAAGGCAGAAGATTCTGATAAGCCAAACATTCAACATTCAGAATTTTAGCCCATATTTGATATCGAAAACTTACAGCTTAGGAATATTATATGTGTAAAAAAAAAAGCAAGAAAAATAACTTATTTTCAATTGCCAGAAATTAAGGGAAGCTTTGATAGAACTCTGAAGATATAGTTATTAACTAAAAGTATGACTTCCGTGAAGAAAAAGGTGGCCATGAAGAAGTCAAAATTACTGAATTATTTAAATTAGGACGAGGTCTTCAATAAAAAATGTAAATAAATGTTGACCTATCAAATATAAGCACTCCTCACATAACGATCTATTTTTTAACATACAACCAGCTATAAAATCTCATAAAATAAAATAATACGGGGAAAATGCGGATGATTCGACCATGTGTATGCGGCATGACATGTTCTAGCTGTGAAGGTCTGGAGTTAAGATATATAGCTCGTCTGGATATTTGCGATGGAAATAGCGGTACGGTGGCGAAAGGCTAGCAACGATTCGCTAGTGGGAAAGGGTTGTACGATGGGAAATATTTCATCACTTATATGGCCGCTTTTGAACTGATTCAAGGTTTTCTTAAGTCAGCGAACACTCGTTTGTCACTTTCGTAATGCTCCTTGTAGTAGAGACTTTGTAATCGCGGATACAACTATAGTAACGCCGTTGAACAATACTGGTGTCAGACGCCTTCGAATAGAACACGTACTAATAGTACTTACTCGAGAACACTCGCTCAAACAGAAATCCGTGTAGTGATCCGAATAGAGAAATAGTACAGTGAACATAGTAGCGAATAGCGGTCCAAATAAGTAATAGAGGATAGACAAGAAATAGTGATCAATCTTGACGTCTTGCGAATTCCTAATCATGCGTTTCATCTATGGTCATATGGTCTACTTAATTCAATAATGGGATCGCCTGTGTTTGCTCACTGGCGATCTATGTCCAAACTCAAGAGTCGACAGCGATACTTTATTCCTATGTGACACAAGGCTAGAAAATAAGGAGTGGATAGCGTCATCCTAGATATGACGACAATACACCATTTGCTATCTGACATGGTAAAAAAAATCATGTATTTTCTGTTGCGATACAAGGAATCCACCATTTCCAGCCTAGTCAATGATGGATCAAATATATATGATTTACACGTTATCTAGTGTGAACTTGTGTCTCAATAAAAGGTCTAGGGCAAGGAGCCTCGTTGAAAGTACTACTGCTTATCTTGACTTGAGATAATTCAGAATAAGAAAATTAAATACGACTTAACAGTCCAATACTTTTTTTTTGTTTTTAATCGTATCTTTTTCCATATTTTACTTAGTTTCTGAAAAGCATCTTTCCCTATTTCTATGCGTCTTCGAATTTCTGCGTCAGATTTTTATTTAGTCGTCTGCTGATACACTAAAAATAACTTTCTCTGATTGCTTGATTTCGTCATCGTCAATACGACGCTCCCAACTTCCGTTGTCTCTTTTACTGAGGGCTACGCATTCTGTCTTCTTCAAGTTAATGATTAGCCTCATCTTTTTTATTTGCTTTACTATCTCATTGAGGCGTATATTTCATCTTATTTTTTTTCTTTTTACTAATATAATAACAGTGATATTTTTAATAAAGCTGGTGGAAACATAACTT
>OZ010581.1:27638931-27701431 GCA_963932145.1 Acanthosepion lycidas
AATACTCCAAAATCTGAAGACTGTTATAATCAAAGAGAAGCAGCCAATTTTAAATAAGGCATCTTTCTTTATATGACACCGTATATTGAAGTGTGTTTAAATAAAAAAAAAAAAGCATTTTGACCGTTTACATGACGTCACCATTAGTGACATGAAATTGATTCCATCAAACGTGACAACTCCGGAAGTAAAAACAAAGGAAACATTTGCGTGACTAGACATAGAACAATTATTGACAACAAATGTAGCAACATTCGAAAGCACTCGGAAAGAAAATAGTAAAAAATAAAAATAAATACAAACTTTGCCAAATTTACCCATAATACAAAACACCTAATTCGAAGAAAAAAAAATATATATATACATACATATTTGTTTTAATAAATTCATTTCGTTTTTGCCTTGAAAAAGTCCACATCTGACGAAACGCGTCGGCAACTATTAGTTTTCCTATTGTCATTTACATATATATATATATATATATATATATATATATATATATATATATATATATATATATATATATATATATATGATAAAATATACTTTTGAAGTATGCTATATTTATGTGTAAAAGTGTTCAATATCAGGGATAGAGCGTATGTAAATGTTAAACGCAATCGTCATTATGCATAAATATTGTGATACTATAATAAACTATATATATATATATATATAATTCCTTCTTTTTGCAATTCATTTCCCTGCCTGTGAGTCTGAATATGTAGGTGTGTGTGTTTGTATGAAATTTAAATTTACATGTACATATGTGTTTAGTCATTTTTACAATTCAATAAAGTTTGCTTACTACTCTTGCCACAACAATTTTCCCAGCACCCTTCGTTTGTGTGCATGCGTAGTTGCACCAATATAAATGATAGTACTATGTTGTCCTCAAGGGCGAAACGCGGAAAAGCAATTTTCTTCCATTTTGTCATACATTTTCCCCAATATATATATATATATATATATATATGTATGTATATATGTATATATATATATATATATATGTGTATATGTATATATATATATAAACAGTTATATGAATCTTAATGTAACGCACACAAATGATATCTTCTCGTAAAACCATATTCTATAAATATAAATATAATTTATATTCTATAAATATCAAGCAAGTACTTGTTAAAAATGGATTTCCTAATTCCGTCATTGATCAACAAATTAAAATGTATCTTAATAAACATTAGTAATACTACTATCAAAATTGATAATATTAATAATAATTGTAACCACAATAGAGTACATCAAAATAAACATAATACTATTTACTTATACTATTGTAACCAAATGCATAATAATTACATATAGTTTGGAACGACTCTCAAAAACATAATACATAGAAAATCTAAACCCTTTAATAATAATACACAAGTTAACCTCATTATATATTATAAAAAATATAATTTACCTCATAGTCTCCAATAACCCTACAGCCACACTACTAAATCCTCTACAAACATCCAATGTAGTGTATCAATTAAAAATACCAGTTCAGAGATTGTATCTCTGACACTAATAATAAACTAACTGCATACATTGGTTTTACTACAACCACACTCTCATGTAGACTAACCTGTCACCTATCTGATCTTAGTTCGATCAAACAAAATTTCTTAGAAAAACATAGCTATGTACATAATATTAGACAGATGTTAGTTGATAACACAATACTCACACACACATACACAATATAAAAGAACCTTAAGATATTAGAGTCCATCTACATTAAAATAAAACAACCCACACTCAAACAAAATTACAATATATTACAATGCATTTAAACATATGTTTGTATTTCTTTCTCTCACTTGGTCATGTGACGGCGTCATATAACCACATTACGAATTTACGACCTACATCTGCTATTGGGCGACCATTATCGTCGTATAGCAAATTGCTATGTAAATAAAACAGGATATCGTTTTTGACCGTGAACATCTCTGTTGTAATGTCCAGATAACCATACTGATGATAGCTCATGTGAGTCGAAAGCTTAGATCAACGACGACAAATATAATAAAGAAATATCCAAATGTTGGACAGTCTTTTCTTTTGAAACTAAATCAATTATAAGACGCTTGGAAAAGCTCATGATAAAACATAATATACATTTGTTGTCTTTAACAATTAGTCTGAACAACCATATGCAGCCCATATATATATATATATATATATATATATATATATATATATATTAGGTTGGTGCAAAAATAATGACGTAATAATGTCGTTTTTGACGTTAAAAAATACGTCAAAAAACGACATTATTACGTCATTATTTTTGCACCAACCTAATGTATATATTTTTCTGTGTATTATAATCAAATGATGCAAGAAGGAATCTACTGTAACAGTGGAAATCACTTTTATTTTCCATCTCTTTCTCAGATCATCATCAGGGATGCAACTAGTAAAGCAAAAACTATCTGTAGCTATCCATTACTGATTTTTTTCTTTTTGCGTTTAAATGCAACGGCTTCTAAATATAAATATATGTAGGAGGAGGCACGATGGCGTAATGGATAGCGGCTTGGATTGGGGAATAGGATAGCCGAGTTCGAACTCCAGTCGAATCCATTACATTCACTTACGTGCTAATACCCTTGGGAAATGTGTGAATCCTCTTCTTCCTTCAGCTATGGGTTCTATAACCTTGGATGGCAACTGTGAATTCAAAACCTGAGGCACGTAGTGTACTAGATCTCTGTATTCGTCCCTTCAAGAAGTGTGGATGGTCCTGCACGAAACCGTCACCACTAATTCCTAGGAACTGATCTGATTGACCCTCATACGTCAAATTATCTCTCTATATATATATATATATATATATATATATATATATATATATATATATATATATATATATATATATATATATATATATATATATATATATATATATATATATATATATATATATATATATATATATATATATATATATATATGCGTTTAAATGCAACGGCTGCCATATATATATTAAGAGTTTCACCCCAAGCAAGGCTGGAGTACCACTAGCACGCAAGTGGTTACAATGAGTGAAAGTAAGAGCAAAGAGGGGTTTTGATTTTTGAGTTTGACGAAAGGATGATAAGATGTCAATAGAGATTGCATTTGAATATTCAAAATTGTGCATGTGTCTGTCTTTGTGTGTGTGTTGTTTAAAATTCATGTTATGTTTTGAATTGTTAGTTTAGATCCCTTGTGGTTTCCCCTGTGTATTTCTTGTGACAATTATTAGAGGCGATCAAGTAAATTCCTCCTTCAAGTTTTATCTTATTGAGGCAGCAAGTATTCATTCAAAATATTGTTATAGATTACAAACAAGTTATGTCTGATGTATTTTGTTAATATGTTTCCTTTGTTGGTGGGTTATTTTCTGTATTCCGTTGTTAAAAATGTAATCGATCTCTCCGTAGTTCGTGTGAGTTCTTTTTTCAGATTCCGAACTTTTGATTGGCTTCAGACATTTTCAAGAAAAAAAAAAAAAGAAATTAGAAGACATTCAAACTTCATGTGGTAGTTTTCATATGTGAAATGATTTTTGAATTTATAATTTTGAATGTTTGTGCTGGCGCGCGAGAATAACGATATTTTTGGAACTTTGTACCTCTCTGGTATCACGTGACTATGAATGTAAGTCTTGCATCTTAGAATTTAAGTACATTTAGACCGGCTATTCCTGAATTTTAAGTGACTTTAATTATTCCTGTTTGTTTTGGCTGAAATAAAATTGATAGAACCAAATTAATCCCGTCTTTTAACCAGTTATGTAACACTAACCAGGTACTCATCAATCATAGCTTTTGATTTCATATCGTCGTTTAACAAAGTTTCATTGGGAAGGATTAAGAATACTAATATTTTTTTTACAGTAGGGTTCACCCTGTACAAGGCCTATGGGCCACGGTTGACTCTAGACTTGAAAAGGTTAAGATTGTAGTAATCGGGAAAATATCATCTTGGGATCGGTTCCAGATGGAACTTACTTCTCGCCAGTTGAATACAGAGAGAATTAAGGTGGTTTGCTACCATGTAAGTGGGATGGCCGGCCCTAGCCGCGAAGGTTAGACCTGTTGGGACCAGTATATACAGTCCGTCCGAGCACTTTCCATGGTGGTAGTTATATAGCAGTGAAAGACTCGCCACATACTGCCTGTGAGAGAGAGGTTGGATGGTGGAAAATAATTCTTCTCCAAAAAGGATTCGAAGGCGCTTTTAAATTCTATAATTTCTCAACATCCTTCTGTTGACCCACATCTCTGTTACCTGAAACCTCTTCTTCCGCTGTGAGGAAATCGTCTAGAATTCATTGCATAGGAGGATTGATAAAACATAACTCTCTAATATTCTTTCCTTTGTTTCTAATGTAATTTTTCTGTTTCCTAATACTTTGCTTAGCTTTTGGAAGGCATATTTCGCTCTTCCTGTTTTCGGTGTCAAATTTTCCGCCTTCTTTTAAAACAATTCCTATACATTCAAATTCTTGCACTTGCTTGATTTTCGCCTTTCGTAGTTCACATCTTAGACAGTTCCTTTTGCTGACAACCAAACATTTTGTTTTCTTATAATTAATTTTGAGGATTTCCGATATTTCAATTGCTTCCCCTGCTATATAAACTTTGTCATCTGCATATTTTATATTGCTAAAAGTGTAGTCGCCAATTATGAATCCTGGTAGGACCTCTAATACTTTCAGATATAATAGGCTCTATAAATACTCATAAGTATAAATATACGCCATATTTTTACCAAAGCACAGGCAGACGCGCATGCGTATGTTAAAAAAAGCGCATGCGCGTAAACCCATGATGCCAAAAATGAAAGTTTCTTCCTGGTGCATTTTTCATTTGACTTTAGGATTCCACTTTGATTTTAGTGTATGAATAATTTTGATTACGGGTTGATGAGGTTAGAAGCAAAAGCATAACAAACGGATATCGATTTATTGATCGATTCGTTGTTTTTCCTTTGCTGATCTGGAAATTAATAATTCCATCTCCCTCTTTCTGCTTGCGTCTATATCCGAATAAGCATGCGCAGAAGTAGCCATTATTATTATTCATAATGGATGGTTGAATAAGGACACCAAAGACCTAATTTTAAACTCGGTCGCGTGAACAAAAAGCATCATTTTGAGATGGCCATTAAACCGCAATGTATCTTCTGTCTTATCGTTCTTCTTTTATAAGAAGCTTTTTGCCTCAGTATCTTCCCTGAACTTCAAGTACCTTAGTTCCAAAAAGTTTCGATAAAGCTATTTTTAATAGAGCCTCGTGTCAGTTGCCATTTGCGCGGCTGTATGTAAGAATCCACCCTACGATAAGAATATCCTGCCATTGTTAAACGAAACACTTCTCAGTTAACCCATACTACATATGTTAAACGTTGAAGATGGACTAGCTACAAATGTACACGAATGACAAATGTAAACTAGTCTATATGTAACACAGCTCCATTTACCGTAAACTTTCCTTAAACTTAATATCAAAAAACGAATGATATATGTTTATACGGACATTTGTCCTTGCTTTAGTGTAAGGAATCCAGCTCCCAAACTTTGTAAAAGTATTTTGTATACACCATGTATATATCAGTCAGTTATGTGCTATGCGTGATACACGCGTAGGCGATCGTGTATCTTTCGATACATGATTGACAAGGCAGATATTTTCCGCAGCAGATTGCCATTTCTTTCTGCGGTAGACCAGTTGCTATCTAAGGCTATAGAACTCGGTCTGTCCTGCTATTTTTCCATGGCTGGGGGGGGGAATGAGGATTCATACCTTTCCCAAGGGTATTAGCACGTAAGTGAATGTAATGGATTCGACTGGAATTCGAAATCGGCTCTCAGAATAGGGAATGCAGTTGACGTATTCTAAGGCCCTTATTTTAAGTATGGCATCATTGTTATTAAAGAATGGCTACCATGTTTTTTTGGAACCTTATTCATCATGGCGGTAAATAGTTACTGCGATAGCAGAGAAAGTTTTCTCAATGTGCGTATTTAGCATGAAATGAATGAATGTTAATTCCCGTCCTCTTTTGGTAAAAGAAATGATTGTACATCAGTCAGTTATGTGCCATACCTGATACACGCTTAGACAATCATGTATCTTTCGATACATGACTAACGAGGCAGATTTTTTTCCAGCAGTAGGTTGCCATTACTTTCTGCGGCAGACCAATTACCATCCAAGTCTATAGAGCCCGTTCTGTTCTGCTATTTATCCATAGCTGGGGGGAGAAATAGATGATACATATTTTCCCCAAGGGTATTAGCACGTGAGTGAATGTAACTGATTCGACTGGAATTCGAACACGGCTCTCCTATTCCTCAATCTGTATATATATATTTATGTATATTATTCGTGTGTTTATATCTGCATAAGCGCTTGTAAGTGTGGGTACCCACCTTACACAAAAACCTACGCGGCAGCCTGGTGATGAGTTCGTCCGTAAACTGGTGGCGCCAAACGCACCCACTGGTTGGAGGAAGCGCCGAGGTGGTCAACTCAAGACGTGGCTCGCAGCGGTCAAAGCAGATATGGAACTCATGTCCGGTCCTCGTGTTTTCGGGGTCCGACGCTGGAATCGCGAATGGCTCGATCATGCCGTCGATTCTGCTGCCGATCGACGGGGGTGGATGGCCTTGACGCGCGATGCGGTTAATTGGAGCCGGCTCAAACTCAGCCCGGCTGAATGCCGTTACAAGACAAGAAGAGACGCAAAATAATGAAATATATCAGTATTAATAAGATTCTCTTGTCTTCTTTACTCGTATAATAAACTTTCAATATATACTTTTGTTAAACTTTTATTTCTACAGCGTGCGTCTATGTTTGGAAGTTGGGAATGTGTCATCATTCTGTGGCTTTTGGTGAGAAAGTAGCATTTGAGTTGTCTTATCTGATCATAGAGTCAAAAACAGCGGGATATCATTCCACCTTATGGCATATGGATATTACGAAATCTTTTGTAAGTTTTTTTGTTGTTAGACGAAGACGAACAGATTTATATGAGTTAGTCTTGTATGTCCAATACGAACTCTAGTTAGTACAATGTCCTCTCTTCACCTCTTTTAGTATCATGTTTGCTTGGTTGATGTTTGTAAAGTTTGTTTTCTGTGAACCAATTTAGTTATGAATGTAGAAAATGAAGACTTGATTTTAGATACAAAGAATCATTAATCAAATCAGATACCCGAGGAAATTACAAATTATTTAATAAAGTCTGATAAAAGAGACTTTTTTTTATAAATTTATAACAACCCTTTGTATTCCTTCCAAGAAAAGTTCTTGTACAATTGATCTTATTCTTTTTGTTGTTATCACAGTATTTTGACAGATCCATTCCTTAATTTCAATTACCTGCAAAAATCTATAGAGAAAGAGAATACCTTTTTTTTATATTTTTCTATAAAAAACAGACCGTCACAGTTCGTTTCAACATAAAGGGTAAACACGCGCGAAAAAATAGATTTCGACGGAGAGAACGATGACTTAATTGAAGAATTATAACAAGTAGCGTTAAATAAGTGAATGCTGACATACAATGCTTCATGGGTCTGTAATAAAGGTCCAGCTTCTATCTTTCAAACTCGGTGATACTTTAGCTGGAAAGGATTGTCTTAATACTAAGATCATCAAATATGAATGTTAATTGGGGCAGAGCCAAGATCATAATAACAATTTAAAATAAACACTTTTGATCCAATTTTGAGGATCTTTATTTTTTTATCTATGTGATATATCCCTTCGGGGTGATATATCCCTTCGGGACGTGGAAAATTATGGTTCTGTGTTTTTACGACATCTCAGTAACTACAACTTTGGAAAACAGACTCTTACATGTATGCTTCGTCCTAACCCTACGATAATGACCCCTCTTCAAGTCAAGGGCCAATCGACGTCGAGCCTCCATATGCTCATAATCTTCACTTCCTAAGAAGAAAGTTCCTCTAAGATAGCTTTTTTTCGTACGAAATGCTGCTTTGTGTAATTAACTCCCGTGTGGTTGCTTCCCTACAATCTTGATGTCTCCAAGTCATGGGCCAATCGATATCGAGTCTCCATTTGATCATAATCTTCAGTTTTCAACAAGAAAGTTCTCCTCAGACAGTTTTTTTTTTTCGTACGAAACGCTTATTTGAGTAACTAACTCCCGCGTGGTTGCTTCTCCGAACGCTACAATCTTGACTTCTTCAAGTAAAGTGTCAATCGTCGGCGATCTTCCATATACTCATTATAGTTCACTTGCAAAGAAGAAGGTTCCTCGCAGACAGATTTTTCGTTCGAAACGCTGCTTTAGGAAACTCCCGCGTGGTTGCTTCCCCGAACGCTACAATCTTAACCTCTTCAAGTCAAGGGCCAATCGACGTCGAGCCCCTATTTGCTCATAATCTTCACTGCCTAATAAAGTTCTCCTCAGACAGATTTTTCGTACGAAATGCTGTTTTGTGTAACCGACTCCCGCGTGGTTGCTTCCCCGAAGTCTACAATCTTAACTTCTTAATATCACGCGTCTTTCGTTACATATCCTCATAATATTCGCTCTCTACTATTACATTCATATTAGTAATCTCATTCGATAAGCCTTTACTTTGAGTACCCTTAATTGCATAGGATGGGTATAAGTTAAGAAGATGAGCTGTTTGTTTTGGGTTTTTTTTTAATATTATTGAAGTTATTTCCTCTGTTGCCTCTACAATAATGTTTCAGACTTCCTTCTGCATGGCCATTCGATACTGTTCCTTACTATATAATGACAAGAGCGTTGTTAAACTGTAGATTAGAATTATGGGCTCCTTAAGCCCATTATATGTTGTTACTCCCAAAGATTTGCTAAAAACATAGAGCATTCATGATGAAAAAAATGCTCCAAAATTAATAAAAAACAAAGTTTTATCGTCAAAATCATTGTGTTATTATTATGAGGAAAGACGAACGGATTATTTCATTATATTTTTTATCCTTTCTTGAACGTTCAAAATTTTGGTTATTTATTTATTTCTATTGCGTCAGCAGGTGACTATAAATTAGTATTGGATATTTCAGCGTCTTTTTGCGCTGAAAAACACATTGATTTGGAAATTCTTGCAAAAATCAGATAATTGGTAGATTTTAATGAATCTTCCAGTATTAATTCACAAATATTTTTGAAAATTTTGTTTTTTAGAAAAGCTTGATAATTTTTTTTACATCCACATTTATTCAATTCTTATAGAATTTCAAGAAATTCATTTTTGTCGAGCTTAATGTCTATATGAATTATAAGCACACGCCCGTGAAGAATTTAAATCATCATTTTTTTTTGTTTTGTTTTGAAAAAGAGTACCCCAGTTACAGACAATCGGCATTGAATATTAAATAAAAAATTATAAAACTAAGACATTACTTAATCAGAAAAGCGTTTTATTGCGTTTTTAAAAAAGATATACTATGGACATTATTGTTTTAAAAAAAAACAATTCGTTGGATAATGTTTTTTTAAAAGAATCGTTTTCATTTTTTTTTTAATTTTAATTAGAATAGTTCATAAAGTTTTAAATTCTTTAAAATTCTGTATTAATTTGTAGCAGTTCTTTGATATTACTATTAGGTACAAACTATAGTTACTAATCAAAAATACAAAAGATTCGGGTTAACTCGATTCGGAAATGTTGTTCGAGAACCGAAATTTTGTTCGATAACCGAGGCATTTTCATCGCCAATTTTCTGTTCGAAAATCGATTTGTTCTATAAGGGAAACGTTCGAGCTTATTGGAAATATAAAAATTTTATAGCTTCTGTTTAAAACTAAAAAAAAAAAAGCTTTAAGAAAGACTTGTCATTTATTTTAAATTAATTTTAAAAGTTAGGTATCGCTTTTTTGGGAGGTACTAAGTTATATGTGTACCTAGTCCGGACGAACTGACAGTTAAATCAAACAGTTTATTCGTGAAAGTATTAAGTCTGTGTTGATTTTTAATATTTTCGTATTAGGTTGGTGCAAAAATAATGACGTGATAATGTCGTTTTTTGACGTTAAAAAATACGTCAAAAAACGACATTGTTACGTCATTATTTTTGCACCAACCTAATAGCTAGATTCTGATGTTTTCATGAAATTTGTGACTTTCTTTTGTACATTCGTTTGTTTCTGACGGGGATTTGAATTTTTTTTTTCTTTCCTCAAGACAACCATTTTCCATAGAAAAAAAATCTAGCTTCTAAAAAAATTCTATACCTCCTGGAGATATTCTGAAAATGTCTGATTTCAATGGTGGTTGACGGGAAAGGAAGGTGACTTAATCAACATCGATAGCGTAAAGACGGCGATGGCGATGGCGAGCCAATGAGAGTGAGGAAAGTGGTGGGAGGAGACAAAATGTCTGGGAGTGGGAGTTGATATAATAATGTAAGAAGAAGAAGAGGGAGGAGGGGGGAGAAGAAGAAGAAGAAGAAGAAGAAGAAGAAGAAGAAGAAGAAGAAGAAGAAGAAGAAGAAGAAGGAAAGCAAGAAAATGACTAATTGCTTGGAATATGGGTCAGTACAAAATACGTAAACATTTTTTAGAATCTTTAATTCTATAATTTGTGAAATCCTGAATAAAGATAATAATCATTACAATTGATATTTAATAATTTTATATTTATATTTTAGTAGATTAGAGGTGATTATAGCTCTCCACAACTGCCTTTTATTTCTTTACCATATCATTGTTCTTGTTCTGCCATCCATTCTTTTAAACTGGCAAGAGTATATTACTCTCCGCTTCTTCCTACTTCTATTAATTGTTTCGTGTGTCTTATGGGAGTTATATTCTCCAGACACTCTTTCCTCATGGTTTGTCTTTCTCTGATTATAACTATAAGGTTCCTTGTAGCACCTCTTTTCTTTAAAATTTCCTCACATATTTTATCAATGGTATTCTCAATGACGACGAATTGACAATGTTATATGTACCGAGAGTCCAATCTGTTGAACGGTATTTTGATCAAAGGATACCTGAAGAAGACCAGAGAGTATAACGGCCGAAACTTTGTGATAGTTACAACAAATATAAGAAAATTAGTCCGTCTGTAAACAATGTAAATTAAGATTATATATATATATATATATATATATATATATATATATATATATATATATATATTCTTAACGGTTCAAACCATTTTTTTTATTTCCTGGGTGAATTTGAACATAAATTGTCTAATATATTCTTAATATCTCGTCTTTTATAAGGCATTATAAATGATATCATATCTATTATGAAATCCGAAAATGCTCAAAATGCACTGGATTATATCGATAGACAAATAAATTCAGGTATAAATTCGACCTATAAATCCGTGCCATGTTTACTAATTGGCTTAAGTATAAATCCGACCCATTTATACGTAACCAGGTATAAATCGTGTTATTGTTTATCAATAAGAATAAATCTGAGCCATGTTTACCTATAGACTTAGGTATAGACTTTAGAGACTCAAGTATAAAAATGACCCATGATGACCTAAACATTTAAGTATAAAACCACCAAAGTTTATCTCTAAATTAAAGTGTAAACTCAAACGTCTTTTTTATAAACTCAAGTATTGTTTATTTATAGACACAAGTATAAACACGCCACATGTTTACTCGTAGACAAAGTTATAAATCCTATCCGTGTTTACTTAGAGAGTCAAATGTAAATCCGATTCACGTTTACCTATTGACTCATGTATAAATCCGATTCATATTTTCCTACAGACTCAAGTATAAACCCGATCCATATTTACCTACTGAGTATATATTCGACACTTTTATACCTATAGATTCAAGTAAATCCCGAGCCATGTTTAATTACAGACTTGAATATAAATTCTACCCATTTTTCTATAGACTTTAGTCAAAGTGCTACCTATTCTACCCAGAGACTGACGTATAAACCCAACCTATATTTACCTATAGCTTCAAATATAAGTCCAAACGTTTTTGCCTATAGACTCTATAATGAAATAGATGTTCGCAATGCATAACACAACAGAGGGATAAATATGTCGTAAAAAACGACCTAACTCAAAAGACAGGGTTAGATTTCTTATTACTAAATATAACGTAAATTTAGCAACAATATTTAGTCTTCAAAGTATCATATTATATTATATTTGATACCATCAGATTTTATATGATCTTTTTATTATGAGAAGATCATATCAAATTTGATTGTTGTTATATTAGGTTGGTGCAAAAATAATGTATTTTTTAACGTCAAAAAACGACATTATTACGTCATTATTTTTGCACCAACCTAATATTTTGTGCTAATATAGAATGGACAAAAACGGTGGATGAATAGTAACAGGTTTATTGCAGAAGCCAGTAAAGCAAGCAAGGAAGTAATAGTTATGCGCACGGTCGTCGCAAGTCAGTACAGTTGTATGCGTGTTGCTATCGGAAGGACGCTATCGGAAGGACGCTAGTCTCGCAGATCCCAGATCGACGGTATTTACCTGCCTCCCAACAAGGCCGAGTTTAATGTCGGGCAATTCGAGCCGGTATGCTCAGCCAAAAATACCCCGTAACCCCGCATAAACTGGTTTGGGTCTGTCTACCTCCCCGGACGAGACAAGCCTTCGGCATAGCTTTGTCTGGGTTCTTCTCTGACCTAAGGCAGAGAGTTCGATAGCAGCCAAGATCTGAATAACAGATCCCAGCTCGACGCTATTTAGCAACTGCCCCACGCAGTCACATGCGGCACAAGGCCGAATTTAATGTGGGGTGTCCGAGCCCGTAGTCTTGGCCAAAAAATCCACTTCGGCAAAGCCACGTCCGGGTTCGACTAGCGCAGCTGAGAAAGATCCCAGCTCGAGTCTCTCGTCCGCTGTACTAACGGATACTTATTGGTGATTACCACCTGTGGTGCCGCCACTCATGGGGGTGTCAAGTTATTCCATTACATCAATTTTATTAAATAAAATTTAGTTCAATTATGATAATAAAATTTGATAATAAGGGTTTGGTAGGATACTTCGTTTTGCTCTGTCGCAAATTGCTATCATATCGCCTAGAACTGAACACCAAGGCAAAAACGTAAGTTTTCAGCTTGAAGTTTTGCCCCAAATACCTATCACCAGATTGTTTCAAGAGATCGGTGCTCATTATTAAGAGTTTTCTTTTTGCAAAATATCAAAATTAGTTCTTTATAACCAACATCATGACCGCAACAACTATTTCTCCATCGCCAAGGATTCTTTCAGTAACAGATTTTACACACAATTATATACACAGGTGGGTTACTGTATGTCGCACGAAGACCCAATATGTGGTTCAGCATATAAGAAATTACAAGAAGTGATGAAATGTTTTATTGAACGCTTATTTTGGTAATATAAATTAGAAAGAAACAGTATCTCGGCGTCCTTTGTAACTTTCCCACAGATAAAACGTGACAGTTCCCTTGATGCTCAATCGCTATTTTCACGGAAAGTGTTCAATAAAGCACATTCCTTTGTTCCATCAGTTCTTACATTCACAGCTAAGACCTATCATGTCACGGATAGTATATCGAACCACCCTCATTCCCTTCGTATTCCTTTAAGTGTACGTTATAGTCTGGCAACTTCTTCTTCAGCTGCTTTGTGGAATCGAATCCCAAGAGGAGCCTTTCCAATGACTGCAATCTTAACTTATTCAAGTCTAATATCAACCGCTATCTTGCCAACATATGCCCATTAACTTTGCCTCTTAATCTGTAACCCTCTACCTTGAGTGGATCTTGAGACTTGTATAAGATGAACATCTACTGTAACAAAAGTAAAGCGCAATGGGAGTGGTGAAAATGTGTTCGTTTTTTTTCAGTGATGTTCAGCAATCATGGTAGATTCTTCTATGTTATTCCAACTCTTACCATTCTATGTCAGGATTTTAAAGAACCGGTGCCTATCCTAATTCGTAGGATAACGAAAATAATTCTTGTTCGGTCACAGGCGTTCTCTTATTCCTTATACATATATTATAAAGCTTGATAGATATTTTAATTTCTTTTTTTCTTATTTGTGGTAGCTTTCGTGGTAGAAATTAAATTAGATACGCTCGACCTGGGTATGACACGAAACTATTGCCGGCAGTAAGGCCTCTAATGATTTTGAAAAGCTTGACACTACCTCCTTATTGCTGTTGTTCGCAGGTTGTAGCACCTGATAGGGTCCAATCTCTGGGCAAATAATGAACCTGAAACTAAAATCAAAACACTTCAAAAGTATAGAAACGTATTTTTTTATAGTAAAAATATCAGCAATACATTTTTATTTAAAAAATAACTACCGACAATACATTCTTATAGCAAGATGATCATCAATACATCTTATAGTAAAAGTACAAACAATAAATTTTATTAAAAAAAATGACCATAATAATTTAATGAAGAAATGATATAATTCACTTGAATTAATTATAAAGTTGCAATTTTCATAGTTAGATTTCAGCATTAAATAACCCATAGAGGTGTTGATAGGCCACTAAACAAAAACAAGAAAACCAAATTCGATACGGTTTATTCCTATTTAAATTCTTCAAACATTATCGATTAAATTTTCCAAATTTTGCTTGAACAGGTGAAATATCCTACTAGCCTGCAAGCAACACGTTATTGTGGGTGAAGAATTATCTTCTACCCCGTCGCCCTTATGTTTGAAATTGGGTAGACGAAACTGTTTGCAAACCATGGATGCTTGTGCTATGTGAATAGCTACGATCTTAATCAAGTATTTGCAAGCTAAACAAATTTCATCATTAAATGACCCACGAGGATGTCGGCATGTTAAAACAAGCAATCCTCGGTTATTTTTCAAATAATTTTCTCGCTTTTATTAAAGATACATATTTATTTTATTGAAAAATTAGCCCCGGTATCACTATTTCAGGCAGCAGTTGTATTTAAAACAAAAAAATGTCGATAATTTAATATGAGGTACATAGAGAGTGTGAGCAAATAAGTTAATATTTAAATGTGAAGAGAGTGTGAGCAAATAAGTTAATATTTAAATGTGAAGAGAGTGTGAGCAAATAAGTTAATATTTAAATGTGAAGAGAGTGTGAGCAAATAAGTTAATATTTAAATGTGAAGAGAGTGTGAACAAATAAGTTAATATTTAAATGTGAAGAGAGTGTGAACAAATAAGTTAATATTTAAATGTGAAGAGTGTGTGAGCAAATAAGTTAATATTTAAATGTGAAGAGAGTGTGAGCAAATAAGTTAATATTTAAATGTGAAGAGAGTGTGAGCAAATAAGTTAATATTTAAATGTGAAGAGAGTGTGAACAAATAAGTTAATATTTAAATGTGAAGAGAGTGTGAACAAATAAGTTAATATTTAAATGTGAAGAGTGTGTGAGCAAATAAGTTAATATTTAAATGTGAAGAGAGTGTGAGCAAATAAGTTAATATTTAAATGTGAAGAGAGTGTGAGCAAATAAGTTAATATTTAAACGTGAAGAGTGTGTGAACAAATAAGTTAATATTTAAACGTGAAGAGAGTGTGAACAAATAAGTTAATATTTAAATGTGAAGAGAGTGTGAGCAAATAAGTTAATATTTAAATGTGAAGAGAGTGTGAACAAATAAGTTAATATTTAAATGTGAAGAGAGTGTGAACAAATAAGTTAATATTTAAATGTGAAGAGAGTGTGAGCAAATAAGTTAATATTTAAACGTGAAGAGAGTGTGAACAAATAAGTTAATATTTAAATGTGAAGAGAGTGTGAACAAATAAGTTAATATTTAAATGTGAAGAGTGTGTGAACAAATAAGTTAATATTTAAATGTGAAGAGAGTGTAAGGAAATAAGTTAATATTTAAACGTGAAGAGTGTGTGAACAAATAAGTTAATATTTAAATGTGAAGAGTGTGTGAACAAATAAGTTAATATTTAAATGTGAAGAGAGTGTAAGCAAATAAGTTAATATTTAAACGTGAAGAGTGTGTGAACAAATAAGTTAATATTTAAACGTGAAGAGAGTGTGAACAAATAAGTTAATATTTAAATGTGAAGAGAGTGTAAGCAAATAAGTTAATATTTAAATGTGAAGAGAGTGTGAACAAAGTGTTAAAAGCATAACAGCATTAAGTGGGAATACCTCAAGTGTTCAGATTAAGAGAGCGTGAAAAGTGAAAATTTAAGTTTTAAGGGCCTAAAATTATTTATAGGCAAAACAAAAATGTTCGTGTGGTTATGGAGAACGTCTTCTTACCATTACTTTTTTTTTCAGTTCCTTTTTTTAATCGGCAGCAATTCTGCCGTATTAATAGGCGAACTATTAAAGTCATGCACACCACGAAAAATCACGACATAAATACGATTTAAAAAAATAAAAGAAAATTAACTGCGATCAAAACGAGATTGACTTGTGTTTTGTATCTATTTTTAAGCAGAAATGATCGCTGAAATTCACCTTCAAACAAAGACATAGATAAATCGTGAGAGAAAAGCAATCATGTTATATATATATATATATATATATATATATATATATATATATATATATATATATATATATATAAGTAATAACACAAATCGATAACAATTAACACGTAAATTTACTAGAATTTAACCTGTTTAAAGGCGAGCTGATTTTTTTTAATTGCTCAATATGAAAGCTAGTTCGAGAATAGATTAAAGGCTCCAAGAACTTATCTTGTGACCGACTTTAAGTTTTAAGCTATGTCCTTTGAACTTTTCTTCTTCTGTTAATTATCCGTATATATACTCGCTTACTCTTACTTGCTTCCCTGAAAGTTATAGTCTTCAAATATTCAAATGTAATGCCAATCGACATCTTTGAATGCCTTGATCTTCAGCCCCGTCCCTCTCTTTATCGTTTCCTCAATCACGTCTCTATGCTCTTGCCTCCACTCACTGTAACCCCTTGGGTGCTAGTGACACTCCCGCTTTGCTTGGGGTGAAATGCTTAAATGCACACACAGACACACACACACACACACACACACATATATATATATATATATATATATATATATATGTTATACATTGTTACATTAGAACATGTAAGTGACAAATACAAAATTGTACATTTTGTTTCGACGTTTAATTAACAACGTCTCATGACGTAGTTAAGAATAATAATAACATCAATGCTAACTACCTGATGAGACGTTGTTTGTTAAACGTCGAAACAAAATGTACATTTTTGTAGTGAATACTTACATGTTCTAATCTAACAGTGTATAATAAATATTTATTGCTCTACTTTTGTATGGAGCCCTGTTTTAAATTAATGTTTTGAACGTTTGAATTTTATTCTTGGTTCTTTTACGCTTGTATATATATATATATATATATATATGTGTGTGTGTGTGTCATTGTAATATTAAGCTACAATATATATATATATATATATATATAGGGAGAGGGAGAGAGAAAGAGAGAGACAGAGATACATAGATAGAGAGACAGACGATCACAGAAATACCTCTTCCTGCATAGACACGGATAAATTGTATGTGGGAGAGAGAGAGAGAGAGAGAGAGGAACAAATAGAAAAGAGAGGCACATGCACACGATCTGTTATATTTAATCCAATCATTCTTTTCAAATAGTGAAATGAAGGTCGTTCTGAAAGGGTACGCTTTCAAATCCTTCTTGATGAATGATTTTCAACCGCTCTATCAGAGATCCTACACTAGTTTTGATCTTTATCAATGATCTTCCTGATGTCATCAGCTCCCAAATAAGCATCTATGCAGATGACACTAACATTTACTACTGTCTCAATCGTAAACCTGTCAACCTGGCCGTTGCTCTCGAAAAGGACCTTCAATCAGTGGTTAACTGGGGTAGGAAATGGCTTGTAAATGTTAATGCCCGCAAAAAAAATGCTCTCCTTTAGCGACCACAGAGTTAATTCCCTGCCCGGCATCAGCATGGTTGATTCTAAAATCCAAGTGAGTGCATTTCTGTGCCTATTTGGTCTTACGCTTTTGAATGATATGAAGTAGAGCAACTACATTGAATCAATAGCTGCATCTACTGCAAGGAAATTTGGTCCACTGTGTCGTGCCAAAAGTTTTATTCTCGTCAGAGTCCATCCTACACATCTACACATCTACAATTCGTCTGTTGCCATATCTAGACTTGTGCCCCAATTGTTCATCTTGAGGTTCTCGACAAAATCCAAATTTGGCACCTTGACACAGACGTTTCTCACAGACGTTATACGGCTTACCTCTGTCCTTTCTACAAATACTTCCACGGCTACGGTAACGTCAAGCCTTTCCCCCCGGTGCTTCGACAATATATATTTAAGTCTGCGACGAGACTGGCATCTATGTCTCGCCCTTTTACTGTTGAAATAGTTAAATGCTACGTCAATCGCACATCTTCAGTTGTTTTAAAATCCGTTCATCTTTTATCCTTTTCTCATTCCTCTTATACACAGTCTATGTAAACCCTGTGAATCAGTGGCACTTCCGCCGTGCTTGGGGTGAAATACTTAAAAAATAAAAATAAAAATAAAATAATCTGGAGATCGATCCGACATTGTAACTACCAATGTTACGCTTCAATATCATCACATACTAACTTCTATTACTTATAAAAGGAAGCTACAATCACAGTGTAAGGTTGATTCCAATATCCCCGCTGCCAACACACACATATGTGTGTGTGTGTGTGTGTGTGTGTGTAGATATATATATATATATATATATATATATATATATATATATAGTGATAAAGATATTGAGAGAGAGAAAGAAAAACAGACATACAATTATATATATATATATACTAACAGCATGGCCGGGCGTTGCTCGTGCTTGATTCAAAAATCGTACGACTCATACAGCAATCGCTATCACTTGACTTAAAATATTTTTGCCTTTCCTTGCCTTTAAAGGAGTTTCTTTTTCCGTGCTGATGTTGCTACATTCCTTACTTCTTGCCTATCTCACACCGCGAAGTTTTTCTAAGCTCTATACTAAACATTAAATCTGTTACGAAAAAAGAACTAAACAAAACGATCAGCTTTTAAAAAAGGACTCGTACCTGGAAAAACCGAATGAAAAAAGAATGTTAACAACAAATACTTTTTCACACCAAACCCAGTTCTGCGGAATCAGAATCAACGTTGAGTTTAAGCAAGCGAATGAGACAACTGGAGTAAAGTGCCATACAGATTTAAATCTTTCCCACTTGTGACGAATGCAGCTATCGATTTTTTTTGCATGCTAGCATGCTAGTTAACATTCATGTCAGTCAGCTGTTGGCTCTCACGCTGGCCAATAGAATCTTCCTGCCTATTCGTGGCAGCCAGCTATAGGTTCTCACTCTGGCCAGTACAAAATGGCCGCATGAAAACTGCCGTAGAAGCATGAAAAATCGATTATTTCAACTATCGATGGGAGTTGGTAAATGCAAAGTCGGTCTTGGCTTTTCCGGAGCATGTGCATGCAAAATTTGGTGCAAATCCGTCGAAAATTGCGGCCGTGCATTCGTTACACACACACATCCTGCATTTTATAGATAGAGATATGTGTGTGTGTGTGCGTGTGTGTGTGTGTGTGTGTGGTTTGATTATAGCGGTGAAGCTCTTGTGCAGAACCAACCACACTTTTTGAAGAGCTGAATTCAGAGACCTTGTGTACCATGTGCCACAAGTTCCCCAAACGACCCTACGCAGGTTTTGAATTCAGAGATGTCCTTCTCCTAAACCAGTTGCCATCCAAGGCTATAGAACACAATCTGTCCTGATACTTACCCATAATTGGGCGGAGAAGAAGAGGATTCATACCTTTCCATTTCTGGCTGTCGGTTCATGGGAACTGATGGCATGACCCTCATACATCGTAAACAATCTACGTCGACTAACGACAGGAGAGGCCACGACACACACACACACACACACACACACACACACACATATATATATATATATATATATATATATATATATAGAGAGGAAAAAGGAATTGAAAATGAAATTGGAGTTTTTAAGAATATTTATTTCGAGTAGCTTTACGGTTTCATAGTTTTATGATTTCTAAGTCTCTCATCTACATGGAGTTGGAGAATTCTTCCCCTTTTCCTGCAAAAAAAGGACTAAGATTGATATCTGTTTGAAATGCAATCATTTGATGAGAGCTTTATAATGGCATAGCCACACATCCCTCCATCTCAATTTAACTTTTGAAAACCGTAGAACTGTGAAACCAGTGAAATTTCTCAAAATAAATATTCTTAAAAATTCAAGTTGAATTTCAATTTCTTTTTCAGACATTTTTACCTGTGTCGGATATATAAAACAAACTTACTTTTATATATATATATATATATATATATATATATATATATATATATATATATATATAAAGAAACTATTACCTCAAGTGAAACGCTATTCTAAATCAAAATTAACTTCACAACTGGCCTGATGCTTCTGAAAAAATTATTTCGGTTGAGCTCTCTGGGGAGGAAGTGTGTATTTGTAAACAGTGACTATTATGTCTAATAATGCACGGCTCTTCGGTAAATCGAATCGAGTTTTCTCAGTCACTATGTTTATCTAAAAATAAATAAGCTTAAGTTCATCTTCATCCCAACGGCTTAGTGGTAGAATCCCCGACTGACGCTAATTAAGTCGGGTTTCGAGCCTAGCTAGATGTCTACCGGACGTCTAGTCACACTGATGAACTGTTATGCAGCGAAACAGTCTGTCTGTGGATGACAATATATATACATATATATATATATATATATTGTCATCCACAATATATATATATATATATAGATATATAGATATATATATATATATATATATATATATATGTATGTATGTATATTGTCATCCACATCCCATATATATATATATATATATATATATATATATATATATATATATAGAGAGAGAGAGAGAGAGAGAGAGTTTATTTAAACTAGGTAATCCATATGGGTAGAGCCAAGGAGGATAGAAGAGGGAAATAGAGAGAAAGATTAAACAAGAAAACAATTAGAAAAATAGAAAAAGCAGAAAACCGACAGACAGAGAGAAAAATAGAGAGGGACAGGTAGATAGAAACAGAGTTGGGAGAGAAAAGGAATTAATCATAATGCAGAGATGGGAAGAGATAGGAAGGTAGAAAAGAAGATGAAGACAGCCAACGGGAGAGGTGATAGATTGACAGGCAGACATACATATGGATGGAGATATATATATATATATATATATATATATATATATATATATGTATATACCTGTGTGAGTGCGTGTACTTTGTCTGTGTGTGTGTGTGACAGAGAGAGAGAGAGGGAGAGTGCGTGTACTGTTTGTGTGTTCCATTCAAAAGTTATTGTAAGCCTGATGAAGTTTTGAGTGAAAAAAAAAACGGCCATTAATTTCGGATTCAATGAAAATAAAATTCGCATATATTCAAGAAATATCATCTTATCCTGTTACTTTAAGTACAGCCTGAAGTGAATATCTCGTCGACTTCTTATGTAATTTAGATAATTCCTTCTCGTTTCTGATAGCAAAAAATGTCCAAAACTTGCGATAAAGGAATAAAAGTAGACATAAAAACAAAGAAAGTCTTACCTCAAGTGAAACGCTATTCTAAATCAAAATTAACGTCACAACTGGCCTGATGTCAAAACGGAAGGAAAGTTTTTTTTTTTTAAAGAAGTTAGAGCGAGTACTTTTGGAAAGGTTTGGGGGAAAACGATCCAAATTTAAGTGTTTCCGATTCACTTCTGCATAAAAATAAAAGGCTGAATTTTTGTTACAATGGATTGTTAAATGATTTATAAGAATGACTGAGATTGTAATATTGGTAATTGTTTCAGTCTTTCTGAATTCTTTCATTTTGGTTGGCACAGAGCGTTCTCTTAGTTACAAGCAAGTCGTATATATCTCTAGTGTTAAGAATTTCGTTTTGTTGTTCATCTTTGGTGGGATTGACTAAGGTCAAAGTAATAGTCAAGGAACAACGGCGAAATTATCGTAAAATCATGGAAGTCGTGTGGTCACGAATCTAACCCAAGAGATAACCGCTTCATCCTATCTCGTAAATAATGGAAGTCACACGGTCACGAATCTAACCCAAGAGATAATCGCTTCATCCTATCTTGGAAATCATTATGTTTTGGCTAATAAATCAAAAGAAATACTAAATATAAAATAAAGTGAGTTCTTGTAAAAATCTGGTATAAAACTGTTACATATTATTCTGTTAAACTTCCACAATTTTTCTTAGTTTTTATCTACTTCTTCTTTTATAAATTGTACATGAGTCAATCGTTTATAAATCACATAAGATTCAAACAGACATTGCTATCCTTTTTATCTTATTTTTTTTTTTTAAATCTACCTTCCATTTTGGGATATACGGTATGTCTTAATAACGTCTCGGAATGAGAAATATCCTTGAAAAAGACATGAATGCATCTCTGTTCACTCCAACTATCGGTTAAATAACAGGTCAGACTAGGTTCTATAGCCTTGGTTGGCAACCGGTCTATCAGAGAAACAAATGACACCCTATTGCGAGAAAATCTTCCGCCTAGTCAATCATGAATCGAAAGAAACATAGTCGCTCAAGCGACTATCACGACACTTAACTGACTGACATTATTTATTATGGACCGCGCTTATCGTCTTCGAGCTTTACGCAACAAGAAGCACTTTCTGTATTCATTGTTGCCATAACCGATCTTAATATATCCTAATTTTAGATCAAAAATTCACAAAATACTATTCATTTGAAATTGGTCAAAAGCCGCTGGTGCAGCAGCTGACGCCATCAAACTGTAATGGCAGGTCCGTGCAGCGTGCCGGCAAATCTTAAATCGCTCTCATGAAAAATGGTGCTGGATTCAACCAGTTTGTCAAACTGGACTTTAATACTTCCAGTTCAGGTAAACAGAAAACGTTACATTCTTCACAATGATAACGAAAGCTTACAACTCGAAAAACTAATATCACAAGAAAGGTGCATTATTTTAGCAGAACATGTCAGCTTCATCGAACCTAAAGCTACAACAGCAGGACGTTTGATGAGAATGTAACGCTTGGTAATAGGAATCACTTGCGTGCCATTTCTCTAAAGCTGGCGTCCGTGAAATAGTCTTGAATAAAAGCTAGACACGAACAACCTCGCGTAATGAAATTATTCCTAAAAGATAAATTTGAATAATTTAAACGAGACAGCCGTTCAGAGAGTAAGATAAATGGTTCTCTATCTATATGGGAGACTGATTCTTTCTGAATGGGTTTGCATAAGATGAATTAGAATTGAAAAGACGAAAAACCCTGAAGAAATTATAAATCCCTCAAGATACGTAGGGCAAGTTCCGAAATAGCCATTCCAAACTCGATCATTGAAAGAAAAACGATCAGAGAAGTAATGATCAGAAGAAAAGCAAAAGGGATAACATTGAAGAAAGATCTGGAGACTTTAAATCTCCCGATCAAAAAGAAAAAAAATGACGGCACAACACTTTTTGATTTGATACTCAAATGTTAATTTTTTACCTTTAACATTCTTGAGAAGATTAAAAGATAGGAAAACACATTTAGAGTGCCTTATATGTAAAATATATGCTTCAATAGATATGTAGATAAAAGCAGATCATGTAAGTAGATAGATAGATAGATAGATAGATAGATAGATAGATAATGAAGTGATATATATATATATATGCAGAAACAGAATGTGATATATAGATATGAAGAATTTTCGAATAGGGATAATAGATATATGCAGGGAGGTAGTTAGTATTAGGTTGGTGAAAAAATAATATCGTTTTTTGACGTATTTTTTAACGTCAAAAAACGATATTATTTTTGCACCAACCTAATATAAGCAGACTGAGAGCAAAAAAGAGATAGATATAATTAGATGTTTAATAGAGGTGATTAGACAGTAATAGATAGATAGATAGATAGATAGATAGATAGATAGATAGATAGATAGATAGATAGATAAAGAAGAAGCAGATAGATAGATAGATAGATAGTTCCTAGAAACAGCGACAGTAATAGAACCCATCGTATGGGTTTGACATTTTTCTTTTTTGATAAGCCTGAAAAATTAATCTTACAATCCAGGATCGATACATAAGTTAACTTCACGCACACACATACACACACACACACACACATATATATATATATATATATATATATATATATATATATATATATATATATATTGGGGTAATTTTATTTGTACACTCACATTTCTCAAACTCGAATATATATATATATATATATATATATATATATGTGTGTGTGTGTGTGTGTGTGTGTGTAAATAAAAAACATATATGCGAGTATATCAAAACATATTCGATCGCCTGATCAAACGTGTCTTTTCATCGGTGTTTCTGAAAAATTAACCTGTATGCATATATATATATATATATATATATATATATATATATATATATATATATATATATGGGTTTGCATTGATGCCTGAAGTCTTTTTAATACACATTCAGCATGACGATATGCACCTGCACTTATGCCATAAGTCTGTACATGCATAACATTCTTCTGATCATATTTTAATCAAAACTTATCTAATTATAAATTCCACCTTTTCACTATTTTTTTAGCCATTAAGTGCGCCAGCTTTTAAGAAAGCCATTACGTCTTCAAATTTCGTTCCTCGCCTTTGAGATTCTGAACCTTTTGAGTACCACGACGAGCGTAAAAGATTCTGACATCAAAGTTACCTTCATACTAAATTGAAAAGATAACAGGACACAAAACATGACATTTTATACACACACACACACACATATATATATATATATATATATATATATATATATATATATATATCGTCCTTTTGTTTCCTTTCGTTCAGAGTTGGCTCCTCGAAGGACCTTGCTTTTTCTGTATTTAATACTTTGTGTGCAAAGCTCAGTTGATATTATATATGTTTAAAAATAAATTATAGCACTTTAATTTTCATTTTCAAATCTCTTAATCTCATTGGCCCTGCTTGGCTGTCAGGTAAAGCTTTTGAGACAAATCTATGCTGGCAAGGTAGAGATTATTCATTGATCTGTGTTAGAAAATATTGCCAGGAGAAAATTCCAGAAATAACTTCCTCTTTGCATAAAAGTGTTAAAGTTAATCATTCGCTTGCACTGATGATGTATACTTAAGCAAATTTCAAGTGGAGGCGTGTTCTGTAAAAGGGTTTAACATTAAAGTATTGCTCTGTCTATATTTCTGTACAGTATTTACATTATGCGGACTATTGTCCTGATCTTTGTCGCCATATTTATCACAACGTTTCGGCCGTTGTACGCTCTGGCCTTCTTCAGGTGGTTGGAATTTCGAACTGAACCCTTTATTTCGATCACTGGTGTAGACTGTTCTAGTTCCACATGCCATTTTTGATGGATGTCAGTTATCAGTTATCTCCTGCTAATTTTCCCTCTGAAATTTCTCCACTGCCTTAACCGGGTATTGAACTCACACTCTTTGGGTCTGTCACTGGATCTAACCAACGCCTTTATCCACTGTGCCATGTGTCCTCAATACCCTGTTAAGGCCGTGAAGAACTTTCAGAGGGAAAATTAACAGGAGATAACTGATAACTGACATCCATCAAACATGGCACGTGGAACTAGAACAGTCTACCCCAGTGATCGAAATAAAGGGTTCAGTTCGAAATTCCAACTACCTGAAGAAGGCCGGAGCGTACAACGGCCGAAACGTTGTGATAAATATGGCGACAAAGATGAGGACAATAGTCCGCATAATGTAAATACTGTAAAGTATTGCTATATAGAAATATAAAAAAACACACATATATTTCAATTATTAACACAGTTACCTCCCTTACATTAAATTATTAAATTATTGTTATGTTCACGAGCATATTCACAATTGTAATAATACAAACACAAAGAATTTCTCTTGCAAGATAAAACATTTTTGTGACTTTGTGCGGGTCTGAATTGTTAACAGTTTAACCACAAAAGCAAAATTTATTTCGGACTAGCATAATTGTTTCTTTTAGCTATTAGGTTGGTGCAAAAATAATGTCGTTTTCTCACATAGTAACATATGTGAGAAAACGACATTATCTTTGCACTAACCTAATATCAAAACCCTGATAATGATATTGGAAAATGTCGAAAGTACTCGGATAAATAAAAATGAATAGATATAACCACATTACTTTTCTTGCTGTTTTTAACCATGAATCATGAAAGATTATACGTGATCAAAAAAGGATTTTATTGAAAATAATGTACATAATTTATATGTGCATATTTATATCCTCTCAAACACAAGTGGACGGCTCGGCGTAAAGTAATGGTTAACAAGGCTCGTCTGATTGGCCATTACCTTCTGATTACGCTAAAACAACCAAACTCTCTAAGTATATACTCCTATATGTAGATATATGAGAAAAATGTACTTTTAACATATTTTGTAGAGAGATAAACAAAGAGTGGTGACATTCCGTTTCATGCTTGAACGAAATCTTCTCTGTACACCACCTTTTAGTATGACTGATTAGATAGATAGATAGATAGATAGATATGAACAGACTGAGATAGATAGATAGATAGATAGATAGATATGAACAGACTGAGATAGATAGATAGATAGATAGATAGATATGAACAGACTGAGATAGATAGATAGATAGATAGATAGATATGAACAGACTGAGATAGATAGATAGATAGATAGATAGATAGATAGATAGATAGATATGAACAGACTGAGATAGATAGATAGATAGATAGATAGATATGAACAGACTGAGATAGATAGATAGATAGATAGATAGATAGATATGAACAGACTGAGATAGATAGATAGATAGATAGATAGATAGATAGATAGATAGATAGATAGATATGAACAGACTGAGATAGATAGATAGATAGATAGATAGATAGATAGATAGATAGATAGATAGATATAAATAAATAAATAAATTGTTTCACGATATTTTTACGGAATTTTTTCTCCGGAAACTGTTTGATTACGTCGTACATATCTGTATATATACGTATTATTCATCCATGTTCACACAGACACAAACACACACACACACATATATATATATATATATATATATATATATATATATATTAAACAGAATTACCTTAATTGCTTTTATGAAAATACACCTTCCAATATTTATATATATGTTTATGTAGTGTGTGTTTGTGTGTGCAAGCACACGTTTGTGTATGTGTTTACGCGCAAGTATGTGAATGTTGCGTGCGTCTCTGTTGCTGTGTGTCACTGTTTACGCGCATGCGTGTGTCTGTGTGTGTGTTCAGGTTTATTTATTAATGATAAAGTGAATAAAATAGAACAAAAACGTATTTTCCATGTGAAGTGCTGATGGCCTCTGTGAATGCAAATGAAAGAATTCCTTGACAAATGTGTTAATAGCGTCGACAACAGACATTTAAATGCATTTACCTTTATTTCATAGCAAACGTAAATGTTTGTTAATGTCATGCATGAATGCAAAGTTGCGAAACTTTGAATTGTTACAAGCGCAACCTTACTACTTTGCTTAATTGTGACAACCAACAAGAGAAAAAAAAGCCAAGAATCTCGCTCTAATTGGAGGAAACACGAGAATTCTAAAAAGCAATTTTTCTCGGAATTTTTAGACGTGGTGTTGTTACGATTAACTAATGATTATTTCAAACCATTTTCTCTCTTACGTCGTTGTCTTCATAAGCAAAATTTGATAGTACATGTCTTGAAATTGCCTAGAATAGACGACGGTCCGTGACAAGAATAAAAATATGAATAACATATCTATGTGCATTAAAACAAAATGTTCTATCCGAATATTTGAGAAAGTTCACATATGTACAAGACACTTGGAGCGAATAATGCCTGAGAGTCTTGGCAAATATCATTCTTCTTTGAACACTGGACTGGCGCTACATAATCACAAGCAAGGAAACCCCAATCAATACTGGAAAAGAGCGTTAAATACATTTGGAGATGAGAAACCTGTTTTCCTGGAAAACTGGAAAAACATATTTCTTCGAACCTTGTGGACCCGAACAATGGTAATCGACAAAAAAGAATTGTACCACTTCCCCAGATCTATGGTTAAAAATGACTTTGTGAAAGTGAAGCCTGTGGATCCTGGCAAAGATCACACTTCTTCGAACCTTGTGGTCTGGCGCTACAGAATCATCAACAAAGAACTGTACCACTTCCCCAGATCAATGCTTAAAAATGGCTTTCTGTGAGTGATGCCTGTGGATCCTGGCAAAGATCACACTTCTTCGAACATTGTGGTCTGGCGCTACGGAATAATTAACAAAATAAAAAAATGGCTTTGTGTGAGTGATGCCTGTGGATCCTGACAAAGATCACACTTCTTCGAACCTTGTGGTCTGGCGCTACAGAATCATTAACAAAGAATTGTACCACTTCTCCAGATCTATGGTTAAAAATAGCTTTGTGAAAGTGAAGCCTGTGGATCCTGGCAAAGATCACACTTCTTCGAACATTGTGGTCTGGCGCTACAGAATCATTAACAAAGAATTGTACCACTTCCCCAGATCTATGGTTGAAAATAGCTTTGTGAAAGTGAAACCTGTGGATCCTGGCAAAGATCACACTTCTTCGAACCTTGTCGTAGGGCGCTACAGAATCATCAACAAAGAACCTGGCCACTTCCCCAGATCAATGCTTAAAAATGGCTTTGTGTGAGTGATGCCTGTGGATCCTGGCAAAGATCACACTTCTTCGAACATTGTGCTCTGGCGCTACAGAATCATTAACAAAATAAAAAATGGCTTTGTGTGAGTGATGCCTGTGGATCCTGGCAAAGATCACACTTCTGCGAACCTTGTGGTCTGGCGCTACAGAATCATTAACAAAGAACTGTACCACTTCCCCAGATCAATGCTTAAAAATGGCTTTGTGTGAGTAATGCCTGTGGATCCTGACAAAGATCACACTTCTTCGAACATTGTGGTCGGGCGCTACAGAATCATCAACAGAGATTTGTACCACATAGCATAAACCACTCCACCAAATTTTTCCCAATAGCAACAGCGGCTGAAATCTAGAATCAATTACATAATCATGATCTTGACATTCGATACTAAAAATGTTTAGGGGGAAAACTCCGATCAATAGTAAAAAAAAAAAGTGTTAAATGATATTGATGTTAAGAAAGCTAGTTTCTTGAAAAAATGTTTAATTTCAACCGAATGTATCACTGGCTGTCAATGAACGACAAATATTTTCTTATAACGAAACGGCTGAGATTATCATTGAAAGATTGAGGAAATACGATGTTCTTAACCACATAGATTACTTATTCCATTTGCTTCTAAAAACTCGAATCATGCTCTTAAATAGCTTCGTCTTATCGAGCCTTTCATATCGATGTCATGCTTGGGGCACCTCGAGGCGGTGTAATGGTTAGCAAGCTTGTCTCGCTAGAACAATTACCACTGAGTAGTGAGTTCGATTCTCACTGGGTGCCCCTTACTTTCGGCCTTGTGCCACATCTAAGCTACGCTTGGAAAATCATTATAGATGTCATGCTTGGCAGTAAAACGATTCAGAGATATCTAAATTCCCAGTCGTGTACAACCATTTTCTAAGATCAAGAATTTGAAATGGCTCTTAGCGAGTGAAGCCTGTGGGTCTTAGCAATGCCAATACTTATTCGAATATTGCGAACTGGCGTTACAGAATCACAAAAATAGTACCAAATAACAAAATCCACATCACTTGAGGAATACCAACAGCAGCAACAGCTAAAATGGATAGCATATGAAACTCGAAGAGAAAATAATGATATAATCAAGATGTTAACATTCCACACTACTTCAAACATAAGGTTCGAAAGGAAACCCCCATTAATACCGGAAAGAAAGATAAAAGCTACTGGGATTGATAATTTCTTTAAAATGTGTTTTAAGAGAAATTTCTTATAAATTTTAACCGAAAACATTACTGAATGCTTGATCAATGAATACCATTTTTTTCTTTATAGGGAAACGGTTAATATTACCATTACCATTACCAAAGGAAAACTTTGTGATAAAAAAAAAAATGAAAATGAACAGGCCATTCTTCAGTAGGTTTGGTTTGGTTTGGTTTGGTTTATGGCATATCAACTCCAATGGATTATTTAATGCCAACAAGATTTTCATTCCTGGTAATATTTTTTCAAAAATGTATTACTGGTAATCCTTTCCCTTCAAAAACGCATTGCTGGTAAAACATTGTTCATTCCAACATGTATTGCTGGTAATAATGTATTGCTGGTAATAATCATTTACAAAAATGAATTGCTGGTAATATATTTTCCTTCAAAAAATGTATCACTGATAATATTTTTTCCTTCAAAAATGTATTGCTGGTAATAATTTTTCCTCAAAAAATTCATCGCTGGCATTAAAACATATTTTTACAGTCTGACAGTGCTTTGACCCCAGTTTGGGGTTTAACTATTTGCCCATATTTGGAACCCTAAGAGGTGCTACCACCCCGAGTCAGGGAGAACCTGGGAACACCAGCAATTAAGAGGTGGTTCCACGCTCCACAAAATCTTCTGATCAGAGGCCCAGCTGCTGGACGTAATACCCAGGACGCGGATGTAGTTTATCGTCTTACCCAGGACGCGGATGTAGTTCATCGTCTTACTCTATATTTACTCAGCTTCTTTACTCGCACAAAGCTGCGATCAGCTGGACCCATGGACGTGGTGCAATGGTTAGCAACCTTGTCTCGGATATCAGTTAGGACTGTTTAGTGTGAGTACTGAGTACTCCAAAACTAAGGCTATGTTTCGCATCTGAACTACGGCTAGTAAATCACAGGCTACTTCTTGGTTATTGGTAGTCGCACGCTTTTAATGTCAATACTCGGTTTGCTTATCAGATCATCCGAGTAAAATATGCAGTCAGGTAATTCAGGTTGCTTGTTGACCCCTACTCCTTTTCCTTGATACTTTAACCTCAGAGGCTCGTGTGTCAATTAAGAAATGGCCGACAACAAACATGGGATTTCGTGTATGAAGCGTTAGGATGGAGCACGTATAGTAATTTAACTATTGTGGGAAGTGTTGTAACGAAAATCCTAAGGCGTACAAAAATAAAGAAAATCTGTCTATATTTCTGAGATGAGGTATTATGTACATTATTTACATTATTCGGACTATTGTCCTCATCTTTGTCGCCATATTTATTACAACGTTTCGGTCGTTGTACTCTCCGGCCTTCTTCAGGTGGTTGAAATGTCGAACTGAACACTTTATTTCGCTCACTGGGGTAGACTGTTCTAGTTCCACGTGCCATGTTTAGTGGATGTCGGTTATCAGTTATCTCCTGTTAATTTCCCTCTGAAACTTCTCCACTACCTTAACCGGGTATTGAACTCACACTTTTTGGGTCCTGTCACTGGATCTAACCAACGCTTTTACCACTGTGCCATGTGCCCTTGAGGTTCAGTTCGCCATTCCAACCACCTGAAGAAGGCCGGAGCGTACAACGGCCAAAACGTTGTATTAAATATGGCGACAAAGATGAGGACAATAGTCCGAATAATGTAAATAATGTAAATAAACAAAAATGTTATCATAAAGCGGAACAAGGTATTAAGAAAGATGATAATTTCGTTTGAATCCAAGAATAGTCCTATATAATATTAAGCCTCCGAAATCGAATTTATGAATTCAAACACCGTATTATAATGGCGGCAAGGTCTCGTCATTCTGCAGTTAAAATGGCGGTATGTATTAGGTTGGTGCAAAAATAATGACGTAATAATGTCGTTTTTTGACGTATTTTTCTAACGTCAAAAAACGACATTATTACGTAATTATTTTTGCACCAACCTAATAACTCTATGTTTTATGCTAATAGTTTATTTTATAGCACTTTCTATCTTTTGGAATTCTATTCTGGTTTCTCGCTTTCCAGTCAAGTTTGAGCTTCAAAAATTTAAATGCAATATCGATACTCTGTTCTTTTTCTATAAATATTTTCATGGTAATTGCTTTGATCCGTTTTCCTCTTTGTTACCTCAACTTTACGAATTTAAGTGCAGTACTTGATTGGCAGCATGGTTTAATCATTTTACAGTTCAAATGGCTTGATTTAACCATACCAACAGATTCTTCTCTTGCAATTCTTGCTTGTTCATCTTTTTTCTGGCCTCTTGCTTTCCAGTCAACTTTGAGCTTCAAAAATTTAAATGCAAAACCAACCATTATCTTCTGTCTTCTTAATTCATGCTCTTTTATTGTTCTCTTAACTTAATAGTGTTTTTCTCATATCCTCTTAGACCCTGTGACTTGTTGCGTTTTAGTGGCTTTATTGCCTCGTTTGGTATAAAAGGATTTAAAAAATGGCAATGAATTCTGGACAATTACCTCATAGATGAATAGCAGACTTGAGGCAAGAGATGTGATCCGACAAAAGGTTGGTCAGAAGACAATGGACATGATTATATAAGGTGTAAGCTTTAAAAAAAATGGCAGTGAATTGTGAGCAATTATCTGACAAATGAAGAGGAGATTTGAGGCAACAGAAATATCATCTGACAAATCTCTGGAACACATAACGAAGAAAATAAGCTTGGAGAATTTGACACACACAGGGCGTATTGAAGGCAAGATGTTAAAAAACCTCGAGTAATCTACTAACGCAGTGGTGTAAATGGATACCAAAACAGGGAGTGGGAAAGATAGAAATGAAACAAACATTAATGTTTGTAAAGAGTGGAGAGCCATGATCCCGCATGTCCTGAAAGGATATTGCGCATAAAAGAGAAAGTACTTGATTTCAACGATAAGATTTTATTTTATTTTCCTTTCCTTATTTTTAGCCTCTTAAGATATTTTTTTTCAAAATTTCAATCATCGTTCAATGTTTGAGTGACTTAAAGAATAATTTTTACAAAAATGATTCCGTTAAAAAAGAAAGAAGTAATCATAAGACACTTATAAAACCTCTCAGAAAATGCCAAACAAAATTCCACCGTTCTTCTTTTCCAAATTTTTTTTTTTTTTTTGGAGCGTCTCTTTTCACTGGACATTTTTTATTTTATTTTTGTTTTAATTGAACACAGAAATATTTAACAGAATTAAAAATAAATGCCTTAATCGCATTCAGCTCCTTAGGGAATCCATTCGGACGGTTTCGCGTCCCTTGAAAGACGAAAGCTGATTAGCTTTTGACTTGAGTGTTGTAATTTTTTAAATAAATTTTAGTGGCTCCTAGCGTTACTACTACTACTACTACTACAAATAATAATAATAATAATGTTTCTAACTTTCTCCTAATTAAACAATATTCAAAACAAAATTCTCTATTTCTGCGTAGACATAAAAATGTCTGAAATATTTTTAAGCTGCTGCAGCTTCGTAGATGGAAAGGAATAAATTATTATTAAAAATGTATGTTCGTGGTTATTTTCTCTTTTTATATCTTAAAAGTAATTAATATATAGTCCTTTCGACCTCTTGCTTCCCAATCAACGTTGATTTTCAAAAATCTAAATGCAATGTCAGTCGCTATCTTCTGTTTTCTTAATTCCTGTTCTTTTATTGTTCTCTCTCCTTAATAGTATTTTTCTCATATTCTCTCACACTCAGTAACTCCCTTGCTTCATAGTGTCTTTATTCTCTTCCTTGAGGTGAAGTGATTAAAAAAGTCCTTTGCTTTCCTCGGTATCGAAATTCATACACACCCTTCAGTGTAACTGTTAATCGGTACTGCTTTTGAAGCACACACGATAGAATTGGTTTTCAAGACATTGTGGAACTGTTCAGGCAATAACAAGTCCGCTGCTGTAGACGTACTTATACGCCTTGACGAACATCACATTGTCGTCAGTCTCTAGTATTTGTAATAAAATAACTAACACTCACTTTTATTTGCAAACTTGTGAGACATATAGTAACAAATAATGCGACCTGTTTTGTAACATATAAGAATATGTTACAAAACAGGTCGCATTATTTGTGTTGGAAGTGTCGTTTAAATTAGCCTGAATTGCAGATTAACTATTGGTTCAGTAGTGAATTTAATTCGTGTTTATTTATCTTTCAAATATTTCAAGCAACAACAATATTAAAAAAAAAATACTGTCATATTTAATGTCTAGCATAAAAGACGCTCTGAGTGCGGACTTCTAAGCTAGTTCCTGCGGAGGGGTAATTGTGTCCCCAGCCCAAGACTAAAAGAACCTTGGGACCATCACAAAAAAATAGCAATAATAATTTTGAAGAAATAACTTTGAATTCCTCAATTCACTCCATGGAACTTTAAAACATCACTTTGACTCTGATTCAGGTTATAAGTCGAATTGTGGCCGAAAGACCGATTTTGGCCGAAAGTCCAATTAGGGCCGAAAGACCGATTTGGGTCGAAAGTTCGATTTGGGTCGAAAATCCAATTTAGACGGAAAGTCCGATTTGGCCGAAAGTCCGATTTGGCCGAAAGTCCGATTTGGCCGAAAGTCCGATTTGGGCCGAAAGTCCGATTAGGGCCGAAAGACTGATTTGGGTCGAAAGCTCGATTTTGGGCGAAAATCCGATTTAGGCCGAAAGACCGATTTAGGCCGAAAGTCCGATTTGGGCCAAAAGTCCGATTACAGGCCCAATATTGTGTTCTTCAAATCACAAACTCTGAGGAACTTCAAAACCTCACGTCACGAAACATCTCACCTTAACTCTGATTCATTGGCATTTTGAAGAAATAAAATCGATTTACTCAATTTACAAGGTTTCTGAAATATGTTAAACTGAATTTAAAATAAAAAAAATGTCTATGTCGATCAAGTATGGCCCGAGTTGGAGGGGGTTTCAGACACACGGACGGACAGAGAGAATTTGCCGATTATTTATTTAGGTAATTTTACTCTTTTCTTATTTATTGATTCCTTTCTGTTATTGCCATTAAAGTAATAAGTCAAATTAATACATTTGATGAGAAACTGTTCACTCCGATATCCAGTGTAAAATACATATGGTCGTTCTTTGTCATGATACAAGTGATTAGTGTCTGAGTGAGCCCAAGAGCGAAGCCGTCTTGAGTTCCAACTCCTGTATGGCCACCCATGGCAATAAAGTCAAAAAGGAGAGACCAAATTGAACCCGACGAACTCCCAAAGACCCCCAAAGAATAGGCAAAGTTCTACCCGATCTCCTCGACTGAACCGACAGCTCGATGCAACCAGGTTTGCCAGATCTTACCTGTCTCAGTTCCCTTTGAGCAGCGAGCGAGGCGCTTCTGGCCAAGTGTGCGGGCTTCCCCGTCGCGCAGAGTTGTCCACCACAATCAAATTCAGGTGAATGGCCTCGTCAGACTCTGTTTGACTTCGCTTTCTACCACCCATCAACCGATAGCAGGATCTGCGATATGCTGTCAGATTGACCTGACTTACCCAACCGCATCCACACTTTTTGACTCTCACTCACGATTCTTCAGGAGTAGTTTAGGCCTTCATAACCATTTCCACCACTGCCGTCAGAGGAGAGAAAAAGAATAAGGAGACAGGATGGCAATCTCCATGCTCAGATGCGAATAGGTGCCGACTAGGACTGCACAATATACTATGAAAATGACGGAGAAATCCTACTGAACGTTTTTATAGTCATTTATCCGTAGTAAACGGCAATTTCCAATCTTTCCAAAAAGAGGCCAGCACAGCCAACCAACAACGCTATAAAAATGCAGCAGTGAAAGGGTAAAACCGAAATAGCCCTACACTAAAAAGACCAGTGAAAATTTCAGTTTTTCTATTTTCCTTCTTCTGAAGAATCTTAATTCTAAACGTAATGTGAGTAAAATATCCATAGAAATTCCCGTATCGTATTGTTAAACATTTGAGCTTAACTTTAACAAAATATTACAATAAAAATCAAAAATATGATACTGGTCGTTATTTTAAGAAGTAATGGGGTACAAATGAAAATATTTTAAATTGACCACTTTTCCATTTCAATGAAACAGACGTTAAACAATTTTATCCTGCCTTTTTTCTTTCTTTCTTTCTTTCTTTCTTCTTGCAATTTTTCACTGAAACTAAGTAGCGTATCTGATTTGTTTTTTTTTCCATCTTTCCACACGATCAAGACAAAATAGTCTATTATTTATAAGATATTGGCAAGAGATATTAAACTCTTCTTTCTTTCTTCTTTTTTTACAGTGAAACCAAGTGGCATCTCTGATTTGTTTTTTTTTTCCATTCTTTCCAGGTGATCAAACGAAATAGTCCTTTATTTATTTTGTATAGGCAGGAGACGTTAAACATTTCTATCTTCACTTTTTCTTTTTTTCTTTGTTTCTTTTTCTCACTGAAACCAAGTAGCGTCTCTGATTTTCCTGTTCTGTCTTTCCACGTGATCAGTATTTTTTCTGAGGCACTGGCAGGGCGTAACGGTTGTGCTAACTAAGGAAATGACAAGAAGAATTATAATAAAATACTTGAACGCTAAAATGTTATTCTTTACTGGTGTCATCTAGTCGCAATAATGCTGCTGGAGATTATTTCTTATCTATGATGTCAAAAAGAAAATAACTGTAAGATGGTTTCAGATTTTCCGACTGATGGGCTGTCTGGGTGGCCGGTGGTAGCCGATGGGCTGAAAGAAAAGGAAAAGATGGAACGTCAAAAAATCATTTCTCCCAAAACTAGTCATGTAGCCGAGGCGCTCGAACTGACCTTGCTTGTCCGCTTGTGCTGCTTTGGCGTTCGACCAGAAATATTGGTCGCTTGGCATTATTTGACAGCTTTTATATGTCGAAGAGCAAGCCCCAGGTTACGAACTGCCGGTTGAATATTACAACTGTTTTTGACAGAATAAAATTTCCTTTGTTACTCTTTTCAGACAAAATACTATTGTCCGCCATGTTTATCAACTTCCAAGCACACAGATACACACACCCATATATATATATATATATATATATATATATATATATATATATATATATATATATATATATATATTCCGATAATCGTTCAGGTTATAAGCGTAAACCTATACAGCACTACTAGTGAACTTGTTAACCATTCCATTGTACGTGTATATCATATTTGACACTCACTTTCACGAATCATTTTACTTCTAAAATGAACATTGTAGAAAACAAAAATATATTTAAACAGTTTTACTGCAGAAGCTTTAACTTCTCTAAAGATTGTTTTTCGTTTTCGAATATTTTATCTTTCTTCATTTTTCTCTTTTTATGCGCCCGTACATAGGTGATTACCGCTCTCCACAGCGTTTATTATCATTTGACCTTTTACCTCATCCCCCATTGCTTACTCTAACATTCATTTACATACACTCGTTAGGTAGGTTTTTCGCTTTTTCTCTCTGTCCATAGTGCCTGACTTTCCTCCCGGAGACACAGTGTAGTCATGGACAGTGGCTCGGACTGTGGAATCAGAGAGTCCAGTTAGAATTCCAGTTTCATTTACGTGCAAAACCCTTCAGAAAGTTATGAATCCTCTTCTTCTCCCCGCAGCTCATAGTTAAACATAGCCTCGGGTGGCCAGGTAACTCTGAATTCAAAACACATCACTTCTACTACGGCAGTAGTACCTATGGTTCCCCTACGACCATGATGTGTCACTAGATTCCGGATTCTCAAATTTTCCAAGCCTTCTTCCTCTTTATGCCTCCCAGAAATATCCACTATATCTAATTCTAGGTATAGTTTTCATCTTTGTTTCTATTTTCATTAAAACTTCTTCATTGATTACATTCACTGTCTAGGATATTCTTCGCAACCATATCTCTGTTACGTTATGTCTCCTCAAGCCTCCTCTTCACTGTTGAAGAAATTGTCCAGCATTCACTGCCATATAAACCGGGGAGTCAAACTTGTTTAATGTATGAGCCATATACAATAAAGTTCAGAGGTTTAAGAACCGCGAGACTTGAACCAAATTTACACAAACGTTTTTGTTACAAAATGTTTATATAAATATTAAATGCTTGTATGCAATAATATTTATTCAGGTATGACGTTTTTTAAACTGTTCATTTATTTTGGTTTCATTAATCACAAAGTACACATCTATATATACCAAATGTTTTCAAAATCTTGACTAATGATTGTTTTAACTAAATTTAGTGTATTTTAATACGATAATAGTGTATTTTAGTAACATAAAATTAGACAGTCAAAATTAAATTTTTGTTACTTATTTAATAAAGGACAAAATTATTATAAAGTGTTCATCCTATATGTGCATGGATTGCAAACAAAACCTTGTCAGCTCCGTCAGTACTTCTCTGTCAGGATGCCTCAGGCATTAGTATTTGACCCTGATCTTCCATCTTTAAATATAATAGGAAATAAACTCGTTAATTGACATGACGCCCTGGAGCTGAGCTTAATATTTCTGCTTTAGAGATACATTTAATATTTATTTATGCACCTATTCAAACAGATTATTCAATATCGTAGATTTTGTAGCGAGAAGAGCCCATGAGGACAGGAAACTAAGGACAAAAACTGCTGAACTCTATCAGCATTACCCTATTGCTTAATGTAAGAGCCGCCTACGATAAAATTCAGATGTTTAGTGCCGCAAGACGTGAACCAAATGTACACATACGTTTTTGTTACAGACACATTTTGTTACCAAATCTTTATATAAATATTAAATGCTTGTATGCAATAATATCTATTCATGTATGTGCAGGTGTGTATTTCTTAATTCGAGCTGGTTTCAGTAATCACACACACACACACACATATATATATATATATTATACATACTTATGCTTTATATGAAAAAATAATTTTACATAGTCTATTAAAAATTAAAATTGAAAATATTTTAAAATTGTAGTTAAATAAAACGTATTTTAACCTAAACATCCCCCAAAAATTTTTAAGTATACAAATAGAAAAAATGCCGTAAGAATTTTTGCCGTTAACAATAAAATTTAAGAAAAAAATTCCAGATGACATGCATTTAACGGATGTCAGAATTCGTTGAAAAATACATCCCTGCCCCTACCTAAACATAACCCCTTTTTCCAACGTAACTAATAACCGATACAACAAAAGTTAATAAAATGAACATGCAACCACCCCATGTCTGGATGGATGGATTTATCTGTATCCTTGGAAACAGTAAATTATGATTTTTGCTGTGCCTTTAAAATCCAGTAAATTTAAAAATAAGTTACTCCAAAATTCGCTTTGGATGAAATGGAACTGATGTCTTTAATTTAATTACAAAATTAAATTCAAAGCTTTTAGGTTCCATTTTTGAAACATGGTTAGAACTGTGTAGCGAAAAAACCATATTTTAAATCAGTTAATATATATATATATATATATATATCAAATGTTTCAAAATCTTGACCGATTATTGTTTTAACTATATTGAGTATATTTAATAGGACAATAAACTACAGGAATTTACCTTTTATATTAACTGTGATGAAAAAATTAGGCCAACCAAGATATTTCCACGAGACGATATTATTAAAGCTCAAAGAGCCGCATTTTACTAGCGAGTCGCGGTTTGGCCACCGCTAATATTGAAGGATTTGTTTAACGTAGCAGTTCAGTACTATTTTCTTTATTTATTACAAGAATGTCCTGTTTCTTAATATATTCTTTAGATTCTGTAAGGCATCTTCTACTCTTCCAATGCGCCTTCAGATTTCTGTTACATCGTCTGTTATAAAACTTCCGAGATATTTAAATTTCTACAATTGCCTGATTTTAAGGCCAGCAATTTGTAGTTGGTATCTTGAGCTGTTCGTCCTTCTGATGATCATTTATTATGCCTTCTTACAAGTGATAGTTAGTCTTTTCTTCCTATTTTCCTTTTCTACTTTTTCTAGGACTCCCCGCCGTTCTCTTCCTGTCATATGCTACCTTATGTTAAGGTTGTATCTACCAATGATAAATCCGAATAGGACTTGTAGTTTTACGATCGCCTTGCTGTATAAGTTGAATAAATCCTATGAGAAGCAGCATTACGTTAGGTGTATGTAAATGTTCTCAGCTTTCTGTGATGGTGCATCGTTAACTGGATAAACAGCAGGAAACACCTGTTTACATATACCTATTAAATAGATTTTACCTGGTTGATTAAAAATGTTTTGAGAGAAATATGGCAATGAACTGTTGGAAATTTTCTTTCGATCGCTTAAAGCACTGTCGGTTTTCGTGATGGTTTTTTGGTATGAACCTAATTTAAAATGACGATAGGTATTTGATGATGACCTTGACTAGGTCGTTGTTGAAAATGGCGATTTTTTTTTATCAGACGATATTTACGTTTGATTTTGAGAATTGTCCTGATTGGCAATCGAAATTATTACTAATCCGTTTTGTGCTATTGTATATTTTGACTCTTCATACGAAGACAGATCGAAAAGTATCGGGACTGGTGCTATAAAAGGAAAACTACGACACATATCTATTCGGCATTTAATCTCCTTTGAAGTAGTCCTCTTCTGAAGTCACGCACTTTATCCAACGTCGTCTTCATTGATGGCAGCATTCCTGGAACTCCTATTTTGAGATAGCGAATAGCAGCCTCGAAGCATTCTTTTGGATTTCCCAGACGTCATGAAATCTTGTTCCTTTCAAGTCTGATTTGATATTTGAAGAGGGAAAAGTCGCAAGGAATGAGATTTTGGGATTATGGTAATTATTATGGGATGTTGTGCTTTGCCAAATACGGATGCACAAACTATGCTCACTGTTAGAACGTCTGTTGTGTGCTGAGATGACAACACCATAGACACTTTCCTTTCAAGCACTGCTATAAACAATGAATGTAAGCGACAAGGTTATAATTTAGTGTATACGCGAGACAGAGTTCAAGGTTAATCTGCACCTAGAGACTTCATTCTGTGTACTTAAGCTCCGTTTCAATAGCAATATTTCCGATACTTTTTGATCAGCCTTAGTACATCTATTCGAATGTGAGTATCGATGAATGGATTGATCGATGAAGCCATACTCATAATCCACATATAATGCACTTCTGCAGATGTGCATGCATAGACGCACCCTGTAAGAGACGCTGGGGTATAACACGAACCGCAGATACAGCAATAATACTTGTGCATCGAGCAAGATAGACCAACGGAGCCAATTCTTCTGTCTGGCTTAGAATTCAGAGTTGTCCGCCTCCTCTTTATAGAGTGGTTTCCATACCAGTCCAGTCTGCCTTATTATTTTCTCATCGCCAAAAGAGAAAAGGGTAGCTTTTTAACCCCCGCCAGTCAGTGAGAGGTGAACGCCTAACAGCCTAGCCCGGATGTTGAATTTCACTCACCGACTCCAGTTGTCCGCAGCGACAACCTTACGCCTCGCTTGCATATAGTAATTTTCTAAGTTTAGCTTAGACGTTACACAAGTATGAAGCACCTGGTGAGGATCGAACTCAATTCTCAGTAGTAACTGATATTTCGAAATAAGCTTGCTCACCATTATACTACGTCGAAGTGCTTAGAAAATGATTTTCTAAGCGTAGCTTAGATGTGGCATAAAACCGGAAGTACTCGGCACCCGGTCAGGATCGAATTCACTATTCAGTCGTAATTAATCTAGCGAAACAAGCCTGATTGACTATTACACCAAGTTGAAGTACTCAGTAAATGATTCTCTAAGCGTGGCTTAGATATAGTCCATTGACGAATTTATGGGGCACTCTGTGATTATCAAATTCCATATTTTTCGTAATTGTTTTAGCAAGACAAGCTTGCAACACGTCGAATTTCAAATTGATTTACTAAGCGAAGCTTATATGTGACGCAAGGCCGAATGTATGAAGTGGCTCTTGAGTATCGAACCTACAACTCAGAAGTTATTGATATGGCGAGACAAGTTTGTTAACCATTTTATTTCACGCCCCGCCACGTGGGTCGTATGTGGCACGAGGCCGAGTTTATCGTGGGTTCTCCGAGGCTCGGCCAAAAATATTCCCTACGAACCCGTATAAACGGGTTCAGGGCCTGTCTACCTCCCCAGATGAAACTTTGCCCTTCGACAAAGCCTCGTCCGGGTTCCTCTCTGCTCAAGGCAGAGAGTTTGACAGTAATGAACAGGCGAACAGCACCGTTCCCAAAATATTTTCTAATCACAGCTTAGATGTGGCACAAGGCCGAAAGCTTAGGGCACTCAGTGATAACTGAACTCACTACTCAGTTTTAACAGTTCTATCGTGACAAGTTTGTTAGTGATAGACCACGTCGAATTGCTCAAAATGATTTTCTAAGCGTAGCTTAAATGTGTCACAGGTCTGAGTACATTGGGGATCGAATACACTACTCAGAAGAGTGCGTCTAAGATGGTTCATAAAGAAATGGCCTTAAACACGATGAAATATTCGATCATTGGGGAGTGAGGAATTTGAGAAAATAGGTCAAGCTTCTCTCTCTCTATCTATCTATCTTTTCATATTTTCTCTTTAACATGGTCTCTCTTTCCTCACCTCCTTACTCTCCTATTTTTCTTGCGCATTGTTGAATATATTTCGAAGCTAAAGATTATTTGATGTTCTCAAATGATAGGTTAGCTCGCATAAATCAGAAAATCAGCGGGTGAATTATCTATTGTTTACTCTGCCTACTTTATCGATGGCATCATCAGGATTTTTCATTTTTTTTTCGTTTTTTTTTTTTTTTTTGCAAATGTATTCTTTACACAAGCATGCGCGAGGTAGTGTAAAGAACGTCAACGAAGAAATTGGAATAGGTATACCGAGTTCAAATTCCAGCCGAATTCATTGCGTTCACTTTCTCACAAATAACCTTTGACAAGGCATGAACGAGTCTCCTCTACTCCCAGCTCAGGGATAAATAACAGAATAAGCTGTTCACTCTAGTCCTGGGTGGTGACCAGTTTCAAAGAAAATCTTTGAATTGCTAACTTTTTTTAAGCATTTCACCCCAATCAAGAAGAGAGGACCATAGGCACGCAAGAGGTTACAGAGAATTAGAGCAAGAGTAAAGAAGATTTTTTTTTGTGAAAAGGATAAAGAGAAGGAGAGGATCAGGATCAAGGTATCAGAAGATGTCGATTGACATTACATTTGATTATAGCTATCAGGGAAGTACAAGGAAGGAAGTTCCATAGTTGAGAAGTGCGCTAGAAGAAGCTGTTGGAGTAGAAGACACCGCTACATTTAACTGTATCAACAGTGAAAGGGTGGGACCGAGATGCCAACCCAGTAACACGCTTAAATTCATGCAGTCGGCGTACCAGTGAAAGTAGCTCGTCAGAACAGTTGCCATGAAAATATCTGTAGACAAGACAGGGGGAAGCCACAGCACGTCTGTGAGAAATTGACTGCAGTCAAAATGCCAGATCAGGACCTATCACATTGCGTATCCGTCTCTGGATTTTGCCGAGGGCCTCGAGGTGAACAGCGGGAGCACCAGACCATATATATTAACAGTATTCAATTCAAGGACGAATGGCAGATTTGTAGATTTGGAGGATGGTACAGTCTTATTGCACAAAGTAGAATTATAAAAATCTCGGAGAATTCCAGTAAGATATCTTTAATCATTACTAAGAGACAGCTGTTCAAAACTTAATCTAATAATTGGCTAATTTTGCTGTTACATGAGTTGAACAATTTTGCTGTTTCTCTCTCTCCTTCCTCTCTCTCTCTCTCTCTCTCTCTCTCTCTCTCTCTCTATATATATATATATATATATATATATATATATATATATGTATATATATATAAGTGAATATTGAAGTCAACACCTATATTTACACGCGCTCTATCTCTGATATTGAGTACTTTATCCCATAAATATAGCACACATTAAGAGTATACTTCTTCATATATATATATATATATATATATATATATATATATATATATATATTATAGCACACCTTAAGAGTATATTTCTTCATATATATATATATATATATGAAGAAATATACTCTTAAGGTGTGCTATAATATATATATATATATATATATATATATATATATATATATATATATATATATATATATATATATATACACTGCGTGCAAAATTATTATCGAGTTAACTTTTTTTCTAATATTTCAAAAACCGTCCAATCAATTCACACAAAATTTTCACGCAATGTTGCAAACACTGCGCAATCACTGACATTTTCTTACTGATCTGCGCAATGTAAACCAACTGGCGCCATATTTTTACCAGCACGGTGATTTGGGCGTGCCAAATTATTAGAAAAGTGTAAGAATTTAGTGAAAAGATGGGCAATAAAAGCAGTGATGCTGAAAAGAAAACTATCCCCTCAGAACTCTCAAAAGGTAAATCTACCCTAGAAATTTCTAAAATGATAGGGAGGTGTCATCAAACAATGAAAAAGTTCACCGCCGACCCTACACAAGTACGCAAAAGGGCAGATAAAGGCAAGCCGAGGGTTATTTCACGTCGTCTCGTGTTACGACTTAAACGAGAGGCCACGAAGAACCCTGGACTTACCAGTCAAGAGCTTTTCAGTTGCATTGGGAATCCTACTGTGTCTAAAAGTACTCGTTGTCGGTATCTGAGGGAAATAGCAACAACAGTCAAACCTGAAGGTTTCAGGGCCATTGTTTTATGCAAGATAATGCTCCCTCACATGCTGCTCAGAAGTCTACTGAATATTTGAAATAGTTAGGCTTCGATGGACCTCAAAAAATGAAGTGGCCAGCAAATTCTCAGGATTTGAACCCAATCGAAAACCACTGAAGCATCATGAAGCGGAGACTGTACGCCAACGGACGACAATTTAGGAGCAACGCTGAGTTGTGGGAAGCAATTCTTGACATATCTCGCGGCATTGCAGCAGATGATATCCTACAATTAACAAATTCTATGAATCGTCGACTACTTCAAATAATTTCAAAGCAGGGAAAGCACATTCCCTATTAATTTGTTTAAAACAGTGCCTTTGTTTGTATCTGTTATTATTTGTTTGATTATCTTATTTATTATCTTCTTTTGATCATAAATAGTCACATGCAACATTAATAAACGTTTTGTTTACTCAATTCTGAGAATTTTACTAAACCTTTCTAATGATTTGGCATGCTCAAATCACTGTGCTGATAACAAATATGGCGCCAATTTGTTTACATTGGGCAGATCAGTACGAAAATTTCAGAGATTGCGCAGGTCAGTGTTGCCAACATTGTGTGAAAATTGCTTGGACGGTGTTTGAAATATTAGAAAAAATGTTATCTCGATAATAATTTGGCACGTAGTATATATATATATATATATATATATTTAAAGATATGTTTGGTGGTACAAAATTTTATCACTGCCATGAATAGACAAAAATTAGTTTTATTATTACCACTCTTGATAATAAAAATTAAAAATTAAAAACGGGCTAGCTAACCGGTTTCGTACCTCGTTCAAAAGAAATAAATTGAGGTAAATAGAGTAAATTATATAATAAAAAAAGAACAATGGACAAAGTTTATAGGTTGGAAAAAAATGGTAATTAGTTGGAGGCCGAATATAAAGTTTTTCTGTTTACAAAGAGAAGGCTTTAATGGTAAAATATAGATGGCCTCCAACACTTTTAGGTGGTAATTTGAGTGGGACTTGCTAAGGATGGTAAAAGCGTCCGCACTAAAACTAACAACACAATTATGGCTATTTATAATGTGTTCTGCAATGGAAGATCCATACGTATTGGTCAGAAGGTCCGAGGGAGTGTACTTCCGGTTTCGGATTTTCGCTGGAACGTGGTGTTTTATTCTAGCATCTAGCCTTTGAGTCGTTCTCCCTATGTAGTGCGAACCGCAACTACATTTAAAGGAATAAATCACTGAACTATTATGATGTGGAGGGAGAACAGTCTTTCGTATAGACGGAAGAACAGGCCTGGCAGAGAAAACAACACGAGTGTTAGCAGCAAAGTAACAATGTCGAACTGCGATAGAAACCTGCTTAGCAAACCTATCGCTGATACTACCTAGCCAATGAATATATATATATATATATATATATATATATATATATATATATATATATATATATATATATAAGGGTTCTAAAAAGGTTGGGTCAATATAAAATAGGGATGGAAAATTAATTTTAGGGGGTTTAATTAACAATTATATACACTGTCATGAAATTAAGCAAATAATTTGTTTTCTTTTTCTGCTTCACACTGACTCATGGAAAATTAAAAAGTAAGCACGCGTGAATAACACACGAAAAGAGTCAGTCAAAAATAAACCTGACTCCTCCACGCACCCCTACTCGCATTGCCACACCGACCTTCACGGTCCTTACCTCTCCACCGGCGTGATGTATAATTCTTCAAAATAATAACAATAACAATGACAGGTACCAGTGCTTCCCTCGCTTGTACTTTCCCGTTGATAAACACATATACGGCTGTACACGCGTAAATATGTGGTGCGAACGCACATGCCATTCATAGTGACGAAATAAGCAACACAGAGAAACAAGAGAAATAAGAGAAAATCATGACGTCGACGGTGAGTGCACTGTATGAAGCAGCAAGTCTTTTCAATAAAAAAATAAATAGGCTGCCTTTTCGAACGATGCCTGACTCATAAAATATTTAGTGTCAATTTATTTTCCCTCAACATAGGAAACTCTAATTTTTCTTAATAAAGCAAAAAAAGCAATTTTCTTAAATTCCGCCATAACGTTACCAGCTTTCCAATAATTGTACGGACGCCTAAACACAATCTCTTTTTTATTCGTGCGTGCATGTTCGTCCGGGAGAAGGTATCTTCTTCTTGCTTGCATTTCATCCAAACCATTCAAAAGCTTTGTTTTTAAGCTATATATTAAATACATTTATAGTAATTCACAGAGTCAAGAAGAATCCTCAACAAAATGCAGAAAGCACCGGACAGCAGTTTTGTCCTATTTTGGTAGAATCAGTAGAATCAAACACCGAACGTTATAATACAATAGAAGCATCATACCACTGGACCAACAGGCCTCGGAGACGAAGAAGAAACTGGCTAGACTCGATACAGCGCCGCTACTCACTAATTTCCGTGGTGTAACGCATGCAAGTTTACTTAACCCCAACAGATTGTGCTTCTAATCGCAACGTCTTCTTTCCCCCAATCCGCTCCCTCCAGAGCATTAGAAGTTGGATCAAGCAAGTATATACAAGTGATAGAAATTTGGTGGAGGGATTTTAATAATCATTTATAGTAATTCATCGAGTCTAGAAGAATCCTGAACAAAATGCAAAAATCACTGGAGGGCCAATTCTCCCTATTTTGGACTCATCAGCAGTTCTCGTGGACACTACTGAGAATCGAACTTAGACCGTTACGATACAACGCAAGCGTCATACCCCTATCCCTTATATTAATAACAATGGATTCGTGGATAGCTTAACGATACTTTTTTTAACTGACGTGTCCCTTCAAGAAGTAGCGATCACGGCTCTCCACAATTTCCTGTAATTTTTAACTCTTTAGTTTGTCTTTATGCTATCTCTCTTAATCCCTGTTCTACCAAATATTTACACAAGCTTGTTAGGTAAGTTATGCTCTGATTTTTTTCCTTCTGTCACTCTAGCCTTCGATATGTCCTGTGAGTGTCCAATTTTCCAAATCGTCTTTCCTCATTACTATTACTCTTTCTGATGCTAAGTAAAGTATAAGTGCGCTTTTCGTTTTAATTTTCCCTAAAACTTCATCATTGCTCGTTTGGCTCATAGCAATTTCTTACTCCTTGATAAAGCCCCTGCTCTCCGTCCCGCCATCCATTCACACAAGCTGCCTTCCCCTACTCCTCTGGCGCTCAGTATGCCATGTGAGGGTTAAGTTTTTCAAGCCTTTCTTCCACATTATGCGTCCAAGAAATTTCAGCTGTCTTTTTCTGATTTAGAGTAGAAGTATTCTTTCTGTTGTCATTTTCTGCGTGACGTTTTTGTTGCTTACTCGCACAGTCCATGGAATTTTACCTCTAGTATTTTCCTTGTCCATGGGGAGATTGTCCAACATCCATTGCCATTAGAGGAGGAATATCACATATCAATCAAACACTATTTTCTTTGTTCCTAACGATATGTTTATTACTGCCTAACTGGCTTTTTCTTACTATAAAATTACGTTGATTTTTTTAATCATTTAACCCCCAAGCAAGATAGCAATGCCACTAAGACACAAGGGGTTATTGGGAGTGAAAGAGAATGAGAATTCTGTAGTGGGGAGAAAGGACAATAAAAGAACATGATTCTGGAAGACAGAAAAAGGCGATTTTTGAAGATTGTAGCTGACGGGAAAGCAAGAAACCAAAATAGAGTTCCACATGCAAAATGTGCGAGAAAATAAATTTTTAGAATAGAACTTACGGTTGCATCTAGTTGTTTCTAAAGTAAAACGAAGGGAACTATTTGCCAATCTAGTAGTACACTTAAATTCATGCAGTTGATATATCAAGGAGGAAAGCTCATCAGAACAACTGCTACGAAAATATTTAGAGAAAAAACACAGGGAAGCCTAGTCGCTGCGGTGGACAAGTGACTGAAGTCAAGATGACAGGTCAGGATTAATAACATTGCAACATTGCAAGTAATTTTACTATAGAATAACAACTAAAATGACTTTTGCAAGACAACGAAAACCAAAGACTCTCGATTGGCAGGAATTAATGGTTACTGAAAGAACAGTGCTATTATATGATTAATCCTTTAACAACAACGTTTAGTTTAGTGAAGTTTTCACTGTTCTCCTTATGAGTACCCCAATGCTTTTACAGATTTATTATCTTATTATAAACATTATTTTGTATTTAAAAGTATTTAAATATGATATTTAAGTATGATCAGGAATTTAGAATGCAAACAGAGAGAGTACGTACCCCGAATGAATCATAAAAATTCAGAATGTGAAATGAATTAATACCAAGCCCTACAAATACATCGGTGTACGAATCAGTTGTAGTAAATCGATAATGGAGAATAATGAACTTGAACATAGAATAGATTGCGTTAGGGAGGGTTTCGCCCGATACCACAAGTTACTTCAAAACTAAAACATACGCCTAAAAACTTGATGTTCTTAAATAGTCTCGCCAGAGACTTTCATATGAATGTCATGTATTTCGTCAAACTTGTTTTGAAATATCTAGACAGTCGGCTGTGTACAATCGCTCTGCCTGATCGAAGGTTTACAGGTGGCTTTCAATAAATTAAGCCTGAAATTCGTAGCATGGACCACATTTGTTCGAATCACATACAAGGAAAGGTAACAAATAATAGAAGTCACGTCACTTGAGGACTTTCAGCAACAGCGGGAAATAAAATTGTCATCACAGATAACGCGATGGGTAAATAATGACATAATCAAGTTGTTGATTTCCGCACTACTTCGAACAAAAGGTTAGGAAGGAAACTCCCATTAATTCTAGAAAGAGCAATAACGTTTCAGGAAACGTATTTTCCTGAAAAAATCTTTTTAAGAGAAAGATTTTATGAATTTGAACCGAAAGTATCACTAACCGATCTGTCAATGAATTCTGATTTTCCTTATAAGGAAACGGTTCATATTACCACTGCCAGTTTCTACTCTCTCTTGAGATTTCGAAATTTTTGTAATTTTCTTTTATATACTCGCGTATCATCCGACTTTAAAAGACCTCATTTTGAAGCTAATTTTAAGGGGGTTGCATCATACACGAGATGTAAAATTAGCGTATGTACTGCTGGCCCTGGCTACGCCGTTGACCAACCTGTATTTCCATTTACAGTAATCAAATTAGCTTTAATATTAGGTCGTCAAAAGTCGCAAAATACGCGATTATATACATTAATCACTATTTTCCCTTGCTGAAGGAAGCTTAATAATGGCAATATTTTGTTTGAAGCCAACTTTCTTTTATCTCTATTTTATGTCCTCTTCAGAATGTAGGGGGTCATGGCTCCCCACAAATTCCTATCTTGTCCACCTCTACGCAATTTCTATCACTCCCAGTCCCTGTTCCTTCAGCCATTTACACGAGCTTAAGTAAGTTACTCACAGCACCTCTTGCTTTCATTATGACCTGTTAGTGCCAAATTCTCTAAATCTTCTGAACCTATAAACACTAATACGTATATCCCAATCTCATAAATACGTTGTACTATATTGTAAGTGGGGTTAATAATATGCTGTCTAAGTAGTTACCCACTAGCAGTGGGGTTAGCTACTTCGCGCCGTTAGTGAGTATTGTATTTTGTTGATGTTATAAAGATTACCATTTCATTTCCAACCTCCGTTTTGCTTATTGCTCATTCAGTAACCCTTTCTAGGCTACAACGCCCTTTCCCAGAAATATCAACTCTTAACTCTATCTTTAATTCGAAGTACAAATTTACTTAAAACTTCCTCGTTGATCACATGTTCGGTCTATGGTATTCTCAACATACTTTTGTTAAACCACATCTCTGTTGTCTAAAATCTCTTCAGTTGTGAGGAAATTCTCCAGCATTCAGTGTCATATAGAAGGTTTGATATTACATGGAAATTCATCACTCTTTTCTTTTTTGCTAATGAGATTTTCTTTTTTCCTAATACTTTGTTTAGTTTTTGGAAGGCATATTTCGCTATTGTTATACACCTTTGAATTGCCGTGCCGCATTTTCCGTTGTATGTTAAAACACATCCCAGATATTTAAATCTCTGTACTCACTTAACTTTGACATCTATTCGTAGTTCTTGGACTGCTTCTCTTGCTCACGACCATACATTGTATCATCTAAGAATTGATGATTAGTCCTTTCTTCTCTCTATCCTTTACTACCAAATCATTTTTATCGAGAATTTTTAAGTTGGAGTTTTTTTTTTGTTTTTTTTTTTTATCTGAAGTGATTATATAGGCTTTCTCATTTAAATCATATTTTAATAACTGACTTACACAATTATGCCCAAATAACATTTTTTTTTTTTTTTTTTTTGTCATTATCTGTGCACTTTTCTTCAGATCTCTCTTATCGTGACTTTTTGGGGGAGTATCCATTAATATTACACGTTTATATATTTGTACGATTTTTTTTTTTTTTGCAGAAATTTCAGCATTTTGTTATTGTTCTTAATGTTATCGATAATGTGATCGGTAACTTTTGTTTCATTTTTTTAATTTAAATTTTTTAATTTAATTTTTTTTTTTTTTTTGTAAATTTAGTCTTTATGAAGTTTAGTTTAGTCTCGCTATTTGGTCATAAGTATTAGGTTGGTGCAAAAATAATGACGCAATAATGACGCAATAATGTCGTTTTTTGACGTTAAAAAATGACATTATTACGTCATTATTTTTGCACCAACCTAATATAAGTCTCCCTGTGAGGTTTGAACTCACTACTCCGTAGTAACGTTTCCCTGACAAGCCCGCTAATTATTACCGCACGCTGAGGGCCTCAACTTTCGTCTACACTCGAGTAACATATAAAAACGTTTTCGCTTGTTAATTTCTTTATTTCTGCCCCATTCTCCAATGCCGAAGGAGATTATTAGGACCACCTCCGGTTTGTTAAGAGGAAGAGACGAGTAGGAGACAACGAGACGAGGTAAATGAACATTATGGAAATATTTTTGATTTCATTAACGGATTTTAAGAGATTATTTTGAGACGTAGTTGGATATATATATTTTTTTATTCCTTGTCAATTGATGAACATTTATACATAGTGTAACGTGAGCAGGACTTCATGCAATTATTTTCGATTTTGTTAAAGCATTTACTTAAAGACATTGATGGAGATTTATTTTTAGTTTTATTTCATCGATGTCTTGATATAATTTGAAAAACTTGTTTTTAAAGATTGGTCAACCACAAGAGATTTTCCACCCCACACCTGTTTATCAACCCCGCTTCTTTCTTACATTTTCTATCTTCTTCCATTTCCTTCAATTCTTACGACTCCCCTTTTATTTTTTACGACTCCTCTTTTATTTTTACGACTTCCCTTTTATTTCACAACCGTGTGTGCAATTATTGTTCGTTTTTTTGTTGTTTTTTTGGGGGAGTTTTTGTTTGTTTTTTTGTTTTTGTTTTTTTTATTTTGTCTCTTTTTCAATATATTTGAAAATTTTGTCTGGTGTGTGGTTGGTGCAATGGTTAGCAGTACGAAATCAGAAATCGATGAGCCGAGATCGAATTCGACTCCCGTCTGTTACACCACCTACGCACTGGGTAAGCTATAAATCTATCATCTCCCAAAAGCTATGGGTTAAATAGTAGAACTTGTGTCTAGAAACGCCATTATTATTTTTTAAATTGATAATATAATATTCACTCTTAAAGAAAAATATATACTTACAATTACATGTATGTTTTTTGGGGTTTTTTTTTTTTTGGTTTTAAATAATCCACGAAGTGTGATAGGCCTAAAAATCCGGTCAGTTAACAATGCGTCTGCCATTAAAAAAAAATCCGCTAAAATTCTTTATATAAATACTCTTTATTTATTTTTTTCTTTCATTTAATTCTTCGATTTCAGATATCCCGATTGTAGCTTTTCTTACTCTGTCCTATATTTTCACCAAGAGGCTTCCATATTTTAAATCTTTGAAATATTTTCTCACGTACGATTCGTTTACCTTTGTCAAGTTCGCAGCAAACAACGTAGTTTTTCGTATTGTTCTCTTTGTTGAAATTTTTCTTTTCGTTTTTCTTAAGTTCCTCGTGAGAATTGATTATTTTTTTTTTTTTAGGCAACTGAACAAGTTTCTCTCCTTTAAATTTTGAGTTCAGGATATTCTCGAGGGAGATATTCTTCGCTGATTCTGATGATGTTTGTTTGAGGAAGTCGTTTCCTTAAATCCAAAGCACGAACAAAATCAAAAATCGTTCAGAGTTTCGCTTATCCGAAAATTTCGGCACCAACAAAATGCATTTTCTTCTCTTTTCTCGAAAGCTTCCACCTCACTTTAGGAGACTTTGGGCAATAGAAATGTGGTTCTACAGAAGGATGCTGAGAATACCGGGGATAAAACGCGTAAGAAACATTAAGGGAAATGTAAATCAATAGGACACGTATTCACCCTTCTGCAAATTAATTAAAACAGCCGCTTTATTTTTCTTTCTTTCACCATACGGTCACTTTTAGGCCCACTGGAGGGACAGGTTGTAATTGATTTCTATTTTTTCCTCGGTTTAGGTCATTTACAGTGGTGGGCTGTAATATGAACCTATTTTCGGGTGTATGATGAAATTTGTTTGGCCATGAAAAATATTGCGTCATCTGTGATTGCATCGGATTTTCCTCACGGCCAGACACTATTGTCTCGACTGTCAATTAGTTGTCCTATGGCTATTGTCTGCGGTGGACTTTATTCCAAGAAAGCGTACGAAAACTGTAACGCTGCACGAACACAATGGCAAGCCTTACCACAAAGCAAATCAGTACTATCGACTGACTCGGAAACTCTCCTGATTTAAATCTAATCAAGAATTTGTGGTCAATCTACAAGGAAAGACTTCATTGGATGGATATACACAGTACTAATATGTGCACTGTTTTATTGGAAAAATACGTAAAAAAGTAAGTAATCACGGAATTATTCGTTTTGTTTCAATTAATTTGCACAGAGGTGTACATAAAATCAGATAGAGATAGCTGAAATCACTAAGGCACATAATGAGAAAAGAAACCCAAGTAAATTTAACACTCACAAGGCATAATGAAGACAAGATAGACAGGTGGATGTAGGCAATAACCTATCTAAAGAGCTTGGGTAAATGGCTGACAAAACGAGGACTAACAAGAAGCGAAACCTTACTAAGCGCTACAAAGGACAGTTGTTAAGAGCCATTAACGTCCACATCCTGAAGGGACACGGCGCTCTATTAACCATTCTTTTTATTTACTGAATCTTATTTATGGCTCTCCATAACTTCTTTTTTATCGAAGATATTTTTTACTTTTTACCGTTCTTTTTTTTCCTTGTTCTACCATCTAGTCATGCATAGGTTACTCACTTTTTTACCCTGATTCTCTTGCCTTCTGTAGGCGTCAAATTATCTAAACCTTCTTTCCTCGTTACGTATCCCAGAAATGTCAACAATCTCGTTCTGATTGTAAGTATAATTCTCCTTGTTGCTATTATTTTCGTCAAGAGTTGATTGCTTCAAATCTCTTCTTCATCTCTGAGAATATTGGCCATAATTCCCTGCCTGCAATATAGTTTAGATATTACATATTTCCACAAGCTATTCCTATGATTCTAACTATACTCTCACACATCCTAAAAATTTGCGTAGTTTCTTCCGATATACCTATGTGCCTACAGATTTTCTTTGTTACATTCCACATCGTCTTTTACTATACTAACCAGATAGTTAAATACCTTTACTTCATGTTAACGTCTCTAAAATGTAACTAGGAGTCGCGGTGGAGTAGTGGATAGGCACTATGATTGAGGAATCGGAGAGCCGAGTTCGAATTCCAGTCGAATCCATTACGTTCACTGTCGTGATAAAACCCTTGGGAAATGTAATAATCCTCTTCTTCTCCCTCCACCTCCTTGGATGGCAACTAGTCTAGGAGAAGAAAGAACAGCTCTGAATTCAAAACCTTTGGGGAGCTTTTGGTATGTATTCGGCCCTTCAAAAAGTGCGGTTGGTTCTGCAGAAATCCTTCACCACTATAATCAAATCATATGTACTGGTGTTTGGCTGTCGGTTCCTAGGAACTGAGCTGCTTGACCCTCATACGTCGAATACGACGGGAGAGTCCACCAATATATACCTCACATGTTGGTCTGTCCCTTTCACTAACGACTATTTGATCTTCTTACAGTCAGTAGTTTTCTTCTTATTAATTTTGTTAACTCCAATTTTAAATACTTTTGAAGTAAAATAAGTTTCAAAATAGTTTCTTTACAAAAAGTCAGAAAAAAGTTGAAAATTAACAAAGTAAAAATACTCTTTACTGCAAAGAATGAAAGATATCCATTTATACAATATGGGATGCACTATTTACATTATTCGGACTATTGTCCTCATCTTTGTCGTCAAATTTATTACAACGTTTCGACCGTTGTACGCTCCAGCCTTCTTCAGGTAGTTGGAACCCTTTAATTCGCTCACTGGTGTAGACTGTTCTAGTTCCACGTGCCATGTTTAATGTCAGTTATCAGTTATCTTCCGTTAATTCCCCTCTCCAAGTTCTCCACTGCCTTAACCGGGTATTGAACTCACACTCTTTGGGTCCTGTCACTGGATCTAACCAACGCCTTTATCCACTGTGTACCATGTGTCCAGGACATATGTGTATGAATTTCTGGGTATTATAAACCTAATGTCTTCAGCAATCATTGCACGAGGAAATAGAACTGTCTACCTCAGTGAGCGAAATAAAGAGTTCAGTTCGACATTCCAACCACCTGAAAAAGACCGGAGCGTACAACGGCCGAAATGTTGTGATAAATATGGCGACAAAAATGAGGACAATAGTCCAAATAATGTACATAGGGTACATAATACCTCATCTCAGAAATATAGACAGATACTAATACAGGTTGCATTATTTCAGAAACTTTCAGAGCATTATGTATACCAACTTTCCTGGAAATGAAAGGGATAAAAAAATGGTACAAATAAGTGAAAGTGATAAAAACTGAAGATAGACAAAAACTATAAAATGTTATAAAGCTGACAACATATATATGCACAGAATAGAATTTTTACTCAACTGACATTAGGTTATAGTCTTTCTTTCCATACCATTTTTCATGTCATATGAAGGACTGTTTTGATAATTTTATATTATAAATTTCTTTCTCCCTTCAATTTTACGATTTTTTTTATTCTATTTTTCTGTAACAAGTCAGGAAAGGTCTTTAAAATATTTTATGCACTTATACGTTTAAACTTGTATATTTTAACTACTTTTGAAGTAAAAAAAGTTTCTAAATAATTTCTTTATAAAAAGTCAGAAAAAAGTTGAAAATTAACAAAGTAAAAATACTCTTTACTGCAAAGAATGAAAGATATCCATTTATACAATATAGGTTGTATTATTTCAGAAACTTGTAAATGTTGTATATCTTCTTTTAGTGTATAGGCAATCATTGATTACTTTTGTTGCTCTAAGTAATTTTCTACCCTTTACCATCCCTCTTTGTCCTTGTTCTTCTACTCCTACATATAAACTTGTTCAGTAGGTTACTCAGTTTCCCTCTAATTCTCGTCTTCAGTACATTGTGTGAGTAGGCTCTCTGTGTTTCAGAAATGTCAATTGTCTCTTTCTGATTTTAAGATTGAAAGTCTCTTTTTAATTCCCATAGTCTTCAAAACTTCCTTGTTTCTCACATGTTTTGTCCATGCTATTCTTAGAATTTGTCAGTAGAATCATAATAATGTCACTTCATTTCTCTTAATATGTCAGGAAATTTTCCAGCATTCACTGCCATATAAGAGATTAGATATTACATGACAGTTCAGCACTCTTTGTTTCTAACAGCATTTTCCTGTCTTAACACTTTGCTTAGTTTCTGGAAGATGTCTTTTGCTATCCTCATGCACTTTTGTATTTCTGTGTCACATTATCCATTGTCTGCTATTATACTACCAAGATAACTGATTTTCTGTACCTGCTTGATTTGGATGCCTCCCAGAGGTAGCTCATATCTTAGGACTGCTCTTAGGACTGCTCTTAGGACTACCAAGATAACTGATTTTCTGTACCTGCTTGATTTGGATGCCTCCCAGAGGTAGCTCATATCTTAGGACTGCTCTTAGGACTGCTCTTAGGACTACCAAGATAACTGATTTTCTGTACCTGCTTGATTTGGATGCCTCCCAGAGGTAGCTCATATCTTAGGACTGCTCTTAGGACTACCAAGATAACTGATTTTCTGTACCTGCTTGATTTGGATGCCTCCCAGGCGTAGCTCATATCTTAGGACTGATCTTAGGACTACCAAGATAACTGATTTTCTGTACCTGCTTGATTTTCCAGCAATCACTGCCATATAGGAGATTAGATATTACATGACAGTTCATAACAAAACATTCTTGTAAATCTAGATACATACATAAAAACATCCATACATTCAGTTAAAAATCAAAATTATCCAAGATAATGGCGAAAAGAATGACCGGAAGTGAAGAGACATGCAGAAGATTTGGACAATCTGTACACATTTTATGTCCAGAAAAGAAATTAGTACACAATACCTTGTCAGTCGTCTTTAATGAAACATATCATAGAAGGATTGTTGCCCCAAAAATACAAGATTATATATATATATATATATAAAGTAAGAAAAAAGAGAGAAAGGGAGAGAGAGAAAAAGAGAGAGAGAGAAAGAGAGAGAGAAAATGAGTGAGAGAAAGAGAAATAAAAGTGGACACTGAGGTCATCAGGGAAAGGCGACTTATTAAGAATCTTCATGACAAAAAAAAAAGTACTTTTTTTTACACTGAACATTAGCGCATACCTACATGTAAAAACGTAGCCTATTTTTAATTAACCTTCAATTGATTTATCTTAAAGAAACACCTACGTTAACAATTTTAATTGAACAGTAATAGTTTTTGTAAGTCCGGAGAGAATGCACACTAATTTTCAGAAGTTTCAAACAAATGTTAATTAAGGCAGTGGAAAAAGTCTACAACAACTTTTAACAGACAGATACCAATTCCCCCAATTTATGACACCGACACAACACACTCGCATGCATGCATACATACATACACATACACACACACATATATATATATATATTTACATATGTATGTATGTATGTATGTATGCATGTATATGTAAGTATTTATATATATGTAAGGCTGTTTTGAAAACTTCAATTTTGGCATGTTTTACTGCTGAATCGGCGAAATTAGTAAAATAACTTTATTTGCATAAAATCGATATTAACAAGACAAAAAGGTCATAAACGTTAGGAACTCTTGATTCTAGATAGATAGATAGATAGATAGATAGATACAAATTGAAGAAGATAGATAGATAGATAGATAGATAGATAGATAGATAGAAATTGAAGAAGATAGATAGATAGATAGATAGATAGATACAAATTGAAGAAGATAGATAGATAGATAGATAGATAGATAGATACAAATTGAAGAAGATAGATAGATAGATAGATAGATAGATACAAATTGAAGAAGATAGATAGATAGATAGATAGAAATTGAAGAAGATAGATAGATAGATAGATAGATAGATAGATAGATACAAATTGAAGAAGATAGATAGATAGATAGATAGATAGATAGATAGATACAAATTGAAATAGATAGATAGACAGACAGACATACATATAGAGAATAGACTGAATTAGATAGATAGATAGATAGATAGATAGATAGATAGATAGTTTCGAATAGACTGAATTAGATAGATAGATAGATTCGAATAGACTGAATTAGATAGATAGATAGATTCGAATAGACTGAATTAGATAGATAGATTCGAATAGACTGAATTAGATAGATAGATAGATAGATAGATTCATTGAATGAATTACATAGATTCGAATAGACTGAATTAGATAGATAGATAGATTCATTGAATGAATTACATAGATTCGAATAGACTGAATTAGATAGATAGATAGATTCATTGAATGAATTACATAGATTCGAATAGACTGAATTAGATAGATAGATAGATAGATAGATAGATAGATAGATAGATAGATAGATAGATAGATAGATTCATTGAATGAATTACATAGATTCGAATAGACAGAATTAGATAGATAGATAGATAGATAGATTGATAGATAGATAGAAATAGGAAGAAAGAACGGAAGAATGAAAGAAAGCAGAAAATAAGGAATCAAAGAATTCACTATATTCATGAAATGAAATCACAATATGAGACAGATGCGATCGCATTAAAAACTCATTCGAAGTAAAACAAATTCCACCAAATCTGAAGATAGACAAAAATAAATCAGCAAATGAAAACAAAACTCCTAAACAACAAAAAACCTATAACAGGTGAAAAAGCAAGACTTTTTTGACAGCTCCAACAAAAGCAGCTGATATATTGATTTAATTGTCATTATGATAGTGATCGACCTGACAGCCTCGAATACATACTGTTATTATTGTACACTGGTGTTTCTATGACGCAGATCAGATATCAGAATGAAATTATTGCGTGCAGGAATTGTAATCATTTTTGAAGGAAGACAAGAAACAATTGACTTTTCAAAGTTATAAATTGAACAGCATTATTTTTTCACCGTTCTTCTCTGAATATTCCTGAGTGCAATATTTTCTTCCTACATGCTTGTCAACTGCGCACGGTATGCTGTCGTCTATTAAAATTGTAGCTACGAGCTATATCCCCGTCTTAATAACATTACTCTTAATAATGAATTAAAAATAATTCAGCATCTGACTCTTTTATTTTATTTATGGTAACTGTATTTTTGGCGATTGCCTTAATCGATTTTTGTCGGTCGATATTGTGCGTCTCAAAAATGAAACTTTTCTCACGGTCGCCATCGACCCACGACTGGGATCAAAGTGTAGTATTTGTCCTCAGGCTGATAAACTGCATTTTATCTTTCAATTATGCATCTCTCTTCGGACAAAAACAATGGAAAATCTCAAAAATTTCTATTGCATTTAATGGGGAAAGGAGGCTCGGAAAATCCGATACTCACTGGACGTACATTATTTACATTATTCGGACTATTGTCCTCATCTTTGTTGCCATATTTATTACAACGTTTCGGCACTTCAGTATTTGTCTATATTTCTGAGATGAGGTATTCTGTACAGTATTTACATTATTCGGACTATTGTCCTCATCCTTGTCGCCATATTTATTACAACATTTCGGCCGTTGTATGCTCTGGCCTTCTTCAGGTGGTTGGAAAGTCGAACTGAACCCTTTATTTTGCTCACTGGGGTAGACTGTTCTAGTTCCACGTGCAATGTTTAATGGCTGTCAGTTATCAGTTATCTCCTGTTAAATTCCTTCTGAAAGTTATCCACTCCCTTAACTGGGTATTGAACTCACACTCTTTCGGTCTTGTCACTGGATCTAACCAACGCCTTTATCCACTGTGCCATGTGTCCTCAAGGACAAATGCAATGCGTTGGTTAGGTCCAGTGACAGGACCCAAAGAGTGTGAGTTCAATACCCGGTTGAAACGTTGTAATAAATATGGCGACAAAGATGAGGACAATAGTCCGAAAAATGTAAATAGTGTACATAATACCTCATCTCAGAAATATAGACAGATATTCACAGGACGTATTGAAGGCAAAAAAGCAAAGGAAAACAATACATAACATAGGATCGTGAGTAAATGGATGGCAGAACTGGGTTTTTGAGGCAAAATTTATTGAAACAAAATTTATTAAATCTTACAAAGGACAAGAAACTGTGGAGAGCCATGATCCCCAATGTCTTAATTTATTATGGCATATAGAAGATTCGTGTTTTTCTATGATTTATTGTGAGATATTGTCTGTTTATCTAGAATATAGTTGCTCTACACGTGCCGGAAAATACGCTTGAACAATAGAAAGTAAAAAAAAGAGATTTGTGTGTACGTGGAAATGTACACCAGATTAGAAATTTTCCACGTGGGCGTGGATGTTTTGAAAAATGCCCGAGAAGGCTTTGTTTGGCTTTAGGAGACAAGTGTTTGTTGATGGGAATACTGGAGTGAAAAATATTATTCCTGAATTATAAAGGCCTAGAAATGAATTCATGTATATTGTTATGGTACCCGTGCATACATAGTCAAAAATAGAAAGATATGAAGTGATATATATATATATATATATATATATATATATATATATATATATATATGTATGTATGTATTTATAAATATATATGTATGTGTGTATTTATAAATATATATGTATGTATGTATTTATAAATATATATATATGTATGTATTTATAAATATATATATATATATATGTATTTATAAATATATGTATGTATTTATAAATATATATGTGTGTATTTATAAATATATATATATAAAAGTATTTATAAATATATATATATATAAATGTATTTATAAATATATATATATATATATATATATATATATATATATATATATATATATATATATATATATATATATATACACATAGAGAATATAATAGGTATATAGATGTGAAGAAATAAAAAATAATCACCTTCCATATATAGGTGGGTAGGTAGGAAAAGCAAACTGTGGTAGATATATGAACAGATAAGCTGACTTCGACATGAAGTTTAACGAATTGACTGTGATAGATACATAGATAGATAGAAATTGAAAGAGATAGATAGATAGATCGATAGATAGATAGAAATTGAAAGAGATAGATAGATCGATAGATAGATAGAAATTGAAAGAGATAGATAGATAGATAGATAGATAGATATAGATAGATAGATAGAAATTGAAAGAGATAGATAGATAGAAATTGAAAGAGATAGATAGATAGATAGAAATTGAAAGAGATAGATAGATAGAAATTGAAAGAGATAGATAGATAGATAGATAGATAGATAGATAGATAGAAATTGAAAGAGATAGATAGAAATTGAAATAGATAGATAGATAGAAATTGAAAGAGATAGATAGATAGATAGATAGATAGATAGATAGATAGATAGATAGAAATTGAAAGAGATAGATAGATAGAAATTGAAAGAGATAGATAGATAGATAGATAGATAGATAGAAATTGAAAGAGATAGATAGATAGATAGATAGATAGATAGATAGATAGAAATTGAAAGAGATAGATAGATAGAAATTGAAAGAGATAGATAGATAGATAGATAGATAGATAGATAGAAATTGAAAGAGATAGATAGATAGATAGATAGATAGAAATTGAAAGAGATAGATAGATAGAAATTGAAAGAGATAGATAGATAGATAGATAGATAGAAATTGTAAGAGATAGATAGAAATTGAAAGAGATAGATAGATAGATAGATAGATAGATAGATAGAAATTGAAAGAGATAGATAGAAATTGAAAGAGATAGATAGATAGATAGATAGATAGATAGAAATTGAAAGAGATAGATAGAAATTGAAAGAGATAGATAGATAGATAGATAGATAGATAGATAGATAGAAATTGAAAGAGATAGATAGATAGAAATTGAAAGAGATAGATAGATAGAAATTGAAAGAGATAGATAGATAGATAGAAATTGAAAGAGATAGATAGATAGAAATTGAAAGAGATAGATAGATAGATAGATAGATAGATAGATAGATAGATAGATAGATAGATAGATAGATAGATAGATAGAACGTGATAGATTGATCAAATACATATTTTGACATAGAAAGCATAGGTTAGTAAATATTAATTGCTTTTCATGACAACCTAGTCGATATTCACCAGATATCGTCTTGTGTACCAGCCGTCAGCTACAACTCTCTTCATAATGGAAAACTCTTCTAACCCACTGTGACTCCTCGGGTCTTTATAGTCCAATCACGAACAACTCCCGGTTAAACGACTTCTATGTTTATTATACACGTCCCATTTTTTTTAACATTTTGTGACCTTTAC
>OZ010581.1:27706431-27751431 GCA_963932145.1 Acanthosepion lycidas
AGAGATACAACTTTCTTTGGGTAATGCTTTGAATGATATACTCTCTGTCATTACAATTCCGGCGCCGATTCCAGCATTTTGTATCCGGTTAGAACCATCTGACATTTAGAAAACGAATGTAACGGCAAGCATTCAAATGCGGCAAGGCGTTGCACATCAGCTTTCTTCACAGTCCACGTCTCCCCTCCATAAAGAAGGGCGCTGAGTACATTCAGCACTCGCAGACTGTTGAGAAATGTCTGCAAACAATCCCACGTTTAGATGAAAATATTGTGACTGAAGCGAAACTGTTTGAAAGTTGTCAATGGTTATGCTAGCATAATGTCTCAAGTCATCATGGCAGAGGGTTTTAAGCGTACTGGCATTGTTCAAATACTGATCCCACTGGATTTTTCGTTCTCATAGAAACAGTCCGATTGATAGTTGCTGTATAAAGCACAGGCCGGCTTTGCGGGTGTTGAAAAATGCATAAATATGTCGAAGCAGGTGTCTACAACAGGGATTAGGCAGCCCCACGACCAAACTGGTATATTCGAAAAACAGCAGCCATAATTTTACCTCATTCTTTTCGTTCTTTCTCCTATTGTTTGTTCAAACGCCTACCTCTTATTTAAACCAAACCTTAACGGAAGTGAATGAGCAAGTAATGTAATAATGAGGGACACGCAGTTAGAAATGGGAGAACAAAGATCGAATACCAGTCGGGTTTTTTGAATTCACTTATGGACAAATACACTTTGGAAAGGTATTGTTGTAATTTTGGTTAATCCTCGTCGCCAGAATGTTGTAACCTAAGGAAGGTTACTGAATAGATTATTCCCCACGAAGGTTGGTTATGAACAATAATGTAAATAGTCTACATTATTTGGACTGTTGTCCTCATTATTGTCGCCATATTTGTTGCAACCTTTCGACCTTCTTCAGGTGGTTGGAATGTCGAACTGAACCCTTTATTTCGTTCACTGGGGTAGACTGTTCGAGTTTCACGTTCCATGTTTAATGGATGTCAGTTATCAGTTAGATCCAGTGACAGGACCCAAAGAGTGTGAGTTCAATACCCGGCTAAGGCAGTGGAGAACTTTCAAAGAGAAGTTAACAGGAGATAACATAAGGTTGTAATAAATATAGCGACAAAGATGAGGACACTTCCACTCTCAACCAAGTTCTCCACTACCTTAACCGGGTATTGAACTCACACTCTTGGGTCCTGTAACCAACGACTTTAATCCATTGCGCCATGTGTCCCTAAGGAATGATTTTTGGGTATTATAAACCTAATGTCATCAGCAACCATTTTAGCCAGTGCTCATATTGCAATTTTTGCTGTTATCGTTTTTCTCTGGCACTCCTTATCACTGGTTCCCATATTGTATTAATTTCTATGCTTCGTCGGCTCAAGAGATTTTTGTGGCCAAGCATATGTGCTGATTCCTTAAGTTTACGAATTTTCCAAATTAAATATGGCGACAAAGGTGAGAACAATAGTCTGAATAATCTAAATAGTGTAGATAATACCTCATCTCAGAAATATAGACGAATAATACTTAGGACAAAAATAACACATATAAGATTCGCAAGCGGCGCGTAGACGAAGTAGTCAACAACTAGAAGTGAATCAAGTGAATTCCACAATGAATCCTCCAACTGTAAGATATCTACCAACCGCCCCACGTGGTCAGATGTGGCACAAGGCCGAATTTAATGTAGGGTATCCCGTCCCGTAGTTTCGGTCAAAAATTCCCCGTAAACTTCGTTAAAATTGGGGTCGGGTAGCTGTTTACCGAGACAACACTCTGCCCTTCGATATAGCCTCATCTGGGGATCTTTTCTGCTGGGAGGCAGAGAGTTTAACCAGCACAGCTGGATACGAATCTCCAACTGCAGACCAACATACAGTATTTACTACTGCATTTATAGGAATGGGAGCATACATATTTTCGTCCGTAGATATGCTACAACAGGTATAGATCCAACTCCTCGCAGTTTTAAATAGTGGGTTGGCCAAAATCTCGTTCGCTTATTATATTGAAAAATTTACTTAATAAACCAGACAAATTTTTATCCAACCCAATAGTAAAACTTGTATCTAGAAAAATCATTCTCAAAACATTGCTGATGCAATATTCACTAAGAAAAAATAATTTTTACAATCCAAAATATGATTCGGCTTAAATAACACAGAAAGGGTTGATAAGACATAAAAAACAATCAGCAATCCTTTATGAAAACTCCGAAATGTTTATAACAACTATTTAGCTTTTTATCTTCTTGTTACACACGGTCTTTTTATCGGACAAACATTTTTGAAGATGTATAAATGTTCGATAGTTTTATGCGTGCAAACTTGGTCGAGGCACATGATTGCTTTTTGTTCACGTTAATCTCGATTGATGGACTGGTCTGATAGAATTTCGAATGTCTATACGTCTCCACCGGCTTCCCACAGGTTTGCATATGAATCCATTTGAGCTGCCTGGCTACGTCAGCTTGTCTGTCACTTTGTAGGTCTTCCTGTTTAGCTGCCGACTTGTAAACTAACTACTTATCAACTAAAATATATTTGCATTCTCTTCATCTACAACATTGGTGGGAAAATTCGGAAGATGAGAAGAAAATAGCATATTGTTAAGAATGAATAGGCACGCGTGAGCGTGGAATAATCTATTTAAAAATCTAAGACTTTAGGTGTTGGAATTTATATATATATATATATATATATATATATATATATATATATATATATATGTATATTGGTTGGTTGGTTTAACTGCATATCAACTCCCTATGGGTCATTTAATGCCGAAATTTACTTTTCTTGGGATGTTTGCTGTGATTTTGTTTTTTACTATTAAAATCTCTCGCTGGTAATTTTACAATTTGCACTTAGCTGAAACCCTAATTGGTGCTACAAATCCTGGACAGGATGGGCCTGGAAACATCAGCAAGCTCATAATCTCCAATCTGCTACCGGATGTACTTTTATCGTCATACCCAGGATGTTATACATGAAAGTATATATATATATATATATATATATATATATATATATATATATATATATATATATATATATATATATTGTTGATATTGTTCACAGTAAAGAAAAAGAAAGAAGAAAGTAAAAAACAAAGAAAGTAAGTAAAAAAAGAATTAAATAATATTAATATGGCTAATCGGCCTGCATAGCTCTGAGCCCTTAGGAAGCTGGAGACATACTTAATAGGCAATGTATTTCTTGCTTTACTTTTATAAATATTTAAAATCTCTAATGATTTGTATGTTGTTTTTCAAAGAACACATTTTATTTCAACTTATTGTTTTCAAATGTCCTTTTTAAATAATTTATTCCGTGCAGTATAATGTTTTCTAGCACAATGTATCAATCGAAAAAGGGTAAATTACATTTAGCTCGACTTTAAAGTCGGCGATAATCAAAGAAAATGGCTGTCTTAACTTGTCGACTGGAAAGTTGGGTGAGGAGTGTAACTGGAGTAGTGTTGAGGAAATATGATATCAGTCAGTAGTACTGATCGGAAACGTACAATAAATTAAACTAAATATTCACAGAGATGCATAAACACACTAAGGCATAGACATATATACAAACACTCACTTGTGACAGATAACTAACGTTATTTAAAAAATCGTACGTGGCTAGTGCATTCTACGAACCCTCACCTTAAATACCAAAAAGTGTTTTTTGTAATTTCATGCACAGAAAATTTAAAAAATGATATAGTTTACTTAGAGTAAAGAAATTCTTTTTTAACGTCTAAGTCCTACTAATAGTATATTTTGTTAAAGTTTAAGGATTGTAATGAGCCCGACAACATTGATAACCTTAAGTAGCCACTGATATATATATATATATATATATATATATATATATATATATATATATATATATTTCCTGTATATTCTGACTATATGTGTGTGCAAGTATTTGTTTTCCATGTTGACAAATATGAAAATTTCTCCGAATTAACCAGTAGAGAGACAATATTTCCTGTATATTCTGACTATATGTGTGTGTAAGTATTTGTTTTCCATGTCGACAAATATGAAAATTTCTCCGAATTAACCAGTAGAGAGACAATATTATATATATATATATATATTGTACTTAATGCAATGCTCAAGAGCCCCTCAAAGTAAAGGTTACTGATTGAGGTTGTTGTAAGTGCTAAGTGCGTAAAAGGAGGAAGTAAGAAGTGTACATAATGAGGATATGTAGGACTAATGACAATTGGTCCTAGACTTGAAAATGCTTAGACGTTGTGATCAGGAAATCATACTCAAGAGAATCTGTTCTATAAAGTAACAGTCCTTTGGGAAGAAGCTGCATAAGTGGAACTTCTTCCTGGCTAATGAGATATGAAGTGGTGGGTCCTGTGAAGGTCTGAACTAGTGGAACTAAGGAATGTAGCTTTTCTGACCATTTGCCATGGAAATAAAGACGTTTTCTCTGGGGATAAGGGGTTAAAGCATGGAAAATAATTCATCACCCATAAGGCCGCGTAACCGCTTTTGAACTCTGTCAAGACTGGAAAGTATTGATTTTTGAATCTCCAGTCCAGACATGATAGCAATACTCCATTTAGTCTGATTTGTAAAGATGGAACATGGCAGGAAGAGCCAGATACTTTCTGGAGCAGCACAAAGAAACAAAAACGTTTCCAGCATTTTTAACGCTGAATCGTATATGTGAGTTCACCTTGTTTGAATGATTCGTTTTTTATGGATTATCAACTCATTGCAGGTTATTTAAAACCAAAAAATATTTTTAGTTTGTAAGGATTGTTTTGGAGATGATAATGATTTAGTGATACAAATCTTACTAATTAACTCATAGCTGGGGAGAAGAGATGGATTCATACTTTTCCCAAGGTTATTTACGCGTAAGTGAATATCACGAACCCAACTGGAATTGGAACTCGGCTCACCGATTAATAATTCTGAGCCATTATCCATTACACCAGCCGCATATCCAAGCTTATAGTACCTGGCATTCCCAAGCGATCACCCATTTAGGTACTGACCAGATTTGACGTTGCTTACCTTCGGTGATCGAACTGGAAGTGGTGTTTCAACATGATGCGGTCTTAAGCCGAGTTCCACATGAGATCTACAGTGAGTTTTAGTTTCATTGAGAGTACAAATATTCATCATGACTAGAGATAATTTAGAGTCTACTCCGGAGCGAAGGGTCTATGTATACAACTCATGTCCTCTATGACTTAGGCTTCCTCAAATATAAATGCCATATTTGGCGGCATATAACACGCACATATTTTGCGTCTTATATGCACATATATATTCACAAAAATCGGCCGAAATTAGCTACCTGGCAACTTCTATTAGCTTAAACTTTAGAGTAACTTTCATATACCTATTGTCATTCTTTAAAAGACTATTATGCAGATTAAAAGTGTTATTGATAATATTCATTATAATAATTTCATCACGTTTAATATTAGTACTTTGTTTCACTAAAATTATATGCAATAAATTCAATTTTTGTATTTTTAAATTATATTTGCTTCATTAATATTTTTCTTGCAATAACTCCCGGTTGCATTGGTATAAAAACAATCAGAATTTTTATATCTTAATTATTCCACTAAGACATTTACAAGATGCAGGTTGTAGAGATCATATAAAATAAAATTTCTGACTGAATTTTAATGGTAACTGTAGTTTCGTTCAAATGTAATAATTGCTTAATTCTTATTCTGTTTTCTTACCTTTGGATATAATAAAGTTTTTTTATAAGCCGGTGTTCTTTTTTCCTATTATTTTTCGTTTAATCGTAATCATGGCTTGTTTAACCAAAATAATATTTCATAAATATAGCCTAGGCAGTACCATTTACTAATAATTTTCCTAATTACTAATTTTTTCTTGATTTGCCATGCTGAAATAGGGGTGCGTCTTATACACCCGTGCGTCTTATATGCCGTCAAATACGGTAATTGTTTTGTAATAAATAAAAATTATAATTTTCACTGTTCTACTGACACTCGTAATATTTCTTTCAAATCTCCCATCCGTTCGTTTCTGATAAGAAGTTGGGAACAAGCGGTCGTTTACTAGAGTAAGCAGAGAAGACATCTGCTTCCTTATACCACACATGCATCAATCCTATGCACAGGCAAAAACAATATGGAAGAACTGACTGAAACAAGGTGGAGGGTTTAAGGATGAAATTACCTGCCCTTTGTAGGTCTTAGTAAATTGTTTTTTTTTTGTTTGTTTTGTTTTGTTTGTTATTATCCATCCTAAACCGTGTTCTGCCATCCATTTACACAAGCTCACTATGTTAGGTTATGCGTTGTTTTCCTCTGTCCAGTGAGTATCAAATTTTCCAAGCCCTCTTTCCTCATTATGTTCTCTGGAATTTTCAACTGTCTCTTTTTGATGTTAAGTATAAATGTCGTTTTTGTATCCATTTTCTCTAAAGCTTCGTCGTTGCTCATATGTTCGATCTATAGTATCCTCAGCATCCTTTTGCAGAAACATATTCCTGTTGCTTCAAGTCTCTTCTTCATATGTGAGGAGATTATTTAGCATTCTCTAACATGTAAGAGAATTGATAGTACGTAACAGTTCAGCATTCTTTGTTTCTGACGAGAATATTCCCGTTTCTTAATACTTTGCTTAGCTTTTGGAAGGTACTTTTCGCTAGCCCAATGCGCCTTAAGATTTCATTGTCGCACTTCCCAGATATTTAAAATGCTGCACTAGTTTGATTTTTGTATCTGCAATCTGTAATTTGCATCTTCAGTTGTTTCTTTTGTGAACAACCATGCATTCTGTTCACTTGCACTTAATGTTTAGTCCTTTCTTCTTAGTTTCCCTCACTATATTCTTAGGAGTTCTTGTAGTTCTCTTTCTATGCCTGCAGTCAACATTGTGTCATTTGGTTTGCATTAAAAAAAACGATGAGTCTCTACCCTCAGTTGCTTCTTAAAATAAAACGAGATCGAAAATCATGAACTTGTATCCGGAAGAGATTCAGCACTTTAACATAGATGAACACCTTTTCTCTCTTTAATAATTCATTCAAATTAATATCTTTTCTTTACTTTTCCTTTTAACTTTTGATTTTTCTTTTTCTGTTTCATTTTCTTGTCTTTTTTTTTTTTGTCTTTTACTTTTCGTTTTATTGTCATTGAAACATTTTCTTTTTTTCTCAGTTATTGTTTACAATCTATCGCTCACTTCTGTAATAGCTTTTTCTCCCCTTCTCTCTCTCTCTCTCTCTCTCTGCGTGCGTTTGTATCTGTTTTCACTTTAATTTATCTCTTTCTTAACTCTTTATTCTTTACTCCCTCTTTTTCACGTACTTAATCTCTCTTTTTCCTCTGCATTCTTTTTATTCTGTACTCTTTCTATCTCTCTTGTAATTTTTATCTGCTTTACCTCTTTCAACATTTCTGCTGACTTGCACTCTCCCTCTCTTTCCCTCTGTCTTTTACTTTCTTTTCTTTATTCTCTCTCTTTCTTTCTCTCTCTCTCTCTCTCCCTCTCTCTCTGTTATTAGATATTTTCCATTTTCTCTTATATTTCGTCTTATGTCTATTTGCAACTCTCTAGTTATGATTACAAACTTACTTTTATCTATTCATTGCTCACTCTTCTTCTTCTTCTTATTTTTCTTCTTCTTCTTCTTCTTCTTCTTCTTCTATTCCCACTCGCTCTAATCGTCTACATGTTCATGTAAGCGGGAGAGAATGGAAACAAAGAGTTTAAATTCTAATTTTCTAACCAAGATAGCTTTCTCTGCATGGAAGATTGGCGCAACACAATCTTACTCCCTCTCTTCTTTTTATTTTGATTTGTATCAAAATAATCTAAGTTTTGTAAATACAGTGTAACCCGGATATAAGAGAGTTGTCGGGACCGGAGAGGAAGTATCTTATATCCGGGTTTGGTATATTATATATACATTAACACAGGCTCTAATTTGGGACCAGATAAAATGTATCTTATATCCGGGCTTCTCTTATATCTGGGTCTCTTATATCCGAGTTACACTGTATCCACAAAGTATTTTCTATGTGCTTTGGTTGTAATTGCCTCTTCTTCTCCTTTGTCTTCTTCTTCTTCTTCTTCTTCTTCTTCTTTCATTTCTTTTTCTTTCTTTTCTTATTCCATGCCTTTCCTTTTTTTCGTTTTCTTCTTATACCTCCTCTTCTTTTAATCTCCTCCTATTCTACTTCCTCTTTTTTTTTTCCTTCAGTCTCGTTCTCCTTTACTCCTCTTCCTCTTCTTATCGGTTCTCCGGCTCTTTCCTTTCTCCATCCTGTTTTTCTTCTTTTCTCCTCATTCCTCTTTCTTACCTTCGACTACTTCCTCGTCTTTTCCTTCTACATTATCTTTTATTCTTACGCTTCTTTTTCTTTCTCTTCGCCCATTTTTTTCTTCTACGGTTTCACTTATCTATCGCCGCCATATTAACCGAGCTGTTTCTCACTACCAACCTCCGAAACTGCCATCCCCAAACTACTCGCTTCTCGTCCCTCCGCCTCGCTGTATCTTGCCTTCCTTCCACTTGCCGTTCAAATTATGCACATTGTTTAGTCAAGCGTTTGTTACAGCGGCTTACTTTCTCTTCTGCTGTTCGCCGTGTTTCATTAATTTACTGAACGACGTCTATTGTCAGAGTAATGAACAGAGCTTCTTCGCTTTTTATTTGAAAACGAATTTAACTGTGAAAAATTAGACTCTGTTCCTTTACATGTGGCTCTCAAGAAAGATACATAGATAGGCATACCAATATGTATCTAAGGATGTGCCTATGCTTTTCAGTATGATAAGTTATGTGTATGCATACAGAGATAAAACTAAAACACGCATGGATAGATGCAGTGTGGTCATATAAATCAACGTCGTATGGTGATTGCCAGTTTTACACCTCAAGGGATCTTCAAACTGGCACCCGACTGCCTATAAATATAATTCATTTTAAACAATATATATATATATATATATATATATATATATATATATAAAGGAAATGGATTAAATCAGACAGACTTTTAATTTATTTGTTTAAACGTTATTTTTTAATGGGTAATCACGAATACGTCAGCGTTATTTTTATAGATACAATTTATTTAAATAAATCCATAGTGTATCTGTCTATATTTCTGAGATGTGATATTATGTTGATTATTTACATTATGCGGACTATTGTCCTCATATTTGTCGCCGTATTTATTACAACGTTTCGGCCGTTGTACGCTCCGGCCTTCTTCAGGTGGTTGGAATGTCGAACTGAATCCTTTATTTCGCTCACTGGGGTAGACTGTTCTAGTTCTACGTGCCATGTTTAATGGATGTCAGTTATCAGTTAGATCCAGTGACAGGACCCAAAGCGTGAGAGTTCAATACCCGGCTAAGGCAGTGGAGAACTTTCAAAGAGAAGTTAACAGGAGATAACATAAGATTGTAATAAATATAGCGACAAAGATGAGGACAATAATCCGAATAATGTAAACAATATCCATTAAATTACAATTAATTACATTTACCGACCTGAATGTTTGAGATATTTCGTTATAAATACGAGTTTTCCGACAGGAATCGAATCTGTATTCTTATACAGGATCTGTCATTTAAGCCTGACCTGCTGTACCATTCAGCTACAGAGAAGCTTCTGATTAGCAAAGTCCGAATTACTGTTTCTAAACACAAAATGTTGACGATTTTTCTCGATCGATCATTTCTGCTAACGAAACGTATCTTAACGTAAACAATGATAACATATTATGAAATGTATTAAGTGCTATAATTATATATATACTATCCCGTCGTTGATCGACGCGGGCTGTTGATTCGCGCCTACCGGTGGAGCCGACCTATGTTGGTCAGGCCACTCATTTCCTGGGAACCGACAGCCAGACAACCTGTGCATTTATTTGATTATAGCAGTGAAGGTTTTGTGCAGAATCAACCACACTTTCTCAATAGCTGAAATATAGTGGACTGGTGGACTTTGAATTCAGAGTTGTTCTTCTCCTAGGCCAGTTGCCATCCCAGTCTGACCTGCTATTTACCTTTAATTAGGAGAAGAGGATTCATACCGTTCCCAAGAGTATTAGCACGTGAGTGAGTGTAACGGATTCGACTGGAATTCGAACTCGACTCTCAAATTCCTCAATCCAACTCACTATCCATTACTCCCTCTTTCTTTCTCTCTCTCTCTCTCTCACTCTCTCGCCCCCTCTCGATATATATATATATATATATATATATATAATAGTCACTCGGGTCAATACCGAGTGTCGACACTCTGTTTCTCTTACTCTATCTCTGATTGAGCACCTTTACCTATAAATATGACATACACAGAATACCTTAAAATTATACACACACACACACACACATATATATATATATATATATATATATATATATATATATATATATATACGAGGTCTGATCAAAAAGACAACAGAGCTAAAGTGCGTAGAGCGAAGCCGCTTGCTACAGATTGACCTTGAAGTCTGTCGCGCATACACATTAAGTTATAACGTCCTCGCTCACTTCCGTTATTATAGCAGTGCTTGGAAGGAAAGTGTATAGAGTGTGTTCGTCTCACCACACCACAGAGGTTAAATCTGTGATTATGGCTTTTGCAACCGTTTTTGACCAAGGTGAACATTCCTCAGGTGCGACAAATTCCATATTCCTTAGATATCGACCCTTGCCTCTTTTTCTTCTTCAAAGACGTCGAGGAAATACAAGAGTATGCTATCAGTTAACTGCTCGCTATCCCCAAGAAACGAGTTCCAGAAATAGTTACACTAATGGAAACGACGCTGGATAACTTGAGTGGTTTCAGAGGGGACTACTATGAAGGAGATTAAATGCCGAATTGCTATGTATTGTAGTTTTCTTTTTATAGCACCAGTCCTGATAAGTTTTATCTACTTTTTGTATATATATATATTTAATTTTAAAATCCAATATGTTTCTTTTTTTTAAATACATATAAACTAGGGTTGAATAGGGATTTGGGTGTTTTAAATCTTTATAAATATTTCAATAGTTAAGCAATTTTTTTTAGATATAGTTAAAAAAAATTTTAAACAACATTTAAAATATTTATGACAGTTAGATTTAAGTTTAGAAAATCTGAACAGTGACGTTCCATATCACGTGACGTCCGCGTCTCGCGAAGGACGCTACTTGCTAACAAACAGTAATTTTAATTTATTTGTAACAAACAGTTATTTCTGATGAAAGATTGAGGACAATTTGAAATATCAAATATATATATAAATAAATAAATACTTTCATAAAATAAAACATAATTTTTTTAATTTGCAACTTTTTCTATATATACATGTGGCTTCTCATTATGCTATATATATATATATATATATATATATATATATATATATATATATATATATATATATATATATATATATGCATACATATAGGGTAATCCGATTACCGTAAGGATCCACACTTTCAAAAAAATATGTATAAATTTACTACGGATTATTCATTCAAAAACATTCCTTACCCTTCTGTTGAATCTTTCACTATTTCCTTAACGGAGAAAAATATTGACCTCATTAAAAGAATGAGATGGAAAATCTACTTCCATTTTAATCCCCAAAACAAACTTAAAAACGTTAATGACATATTTAACTTGAAATCCCAAAATACTCCACCCAGCAATAAATTATTAGAATCATTTGAACTCTACTTAATTAATTTAATCAAAAACATATCTTTTGAAAAAAAAATCAAACCTATTCCAATCCAAACTCAAAAAGGACATTACGGATATCAAAAACTATGAAATACAAATAAATATATATATATACAGGGTGTCCATAAAGTACGTGAGCACTGTAAAAAAATTATAACTTTATTTGTATTTGCGATAGAAATAATTTGTAAAAAGGATTAGAAAGAAGTAAATCTATATTTTTTAAGCTTTTATTGAAATTTTATTTAAGTTTCCACATGTCCTCCATGATTAGCAAAACAAAGGGTAATACGATTTTGAAGTTCACGGAAAACATTTGCCAGCTGATGTACAGTAATGCCTGAAACCACATTAGTTATTTTCGCTATACTTAAAACTAGGTAAATTAAACTTTATAACATTTTTTACAGATTATTTCTATCGCAAATACAAATAAAGTTAAATATTTTTTTATAGAGCACACGAACTTTATGTACACCCTGTATATATGTATATATTCAGTTGCATGAATATGAATTTGTAACCTAGGGTTTCACGCTTTTGTGAGTGTCTGGTGCTTGCAAAATTGTGAAATCCTGGGTTACAAGCTAATATCCATAGAACTGAATATGTTAGCGCTATCACAGATATTGCGCACTTTCCACTAAGTACTAAGATATATATATATATATATATGTGTGTGTGTGTGTGTGTGTGTGTGTGTGTGTGGAAGCAATTATTTAATTGGGATGTAATTCTAATTAAAATCATGTTGCAGATTATCTTCGTTATTAATACAGTTCCTTTTTTTAATCAATAATCAATAAGTAATCAATAACCTGCGAACAGAGCCCCATATTTAGTTACGTGTATGCTTCAGCTCCTCGAGGTGGTGTATTGGTTATCAAGCTTGTCTCGCTAGAACAATTACAACTGGGTAGTGAGTTCGGTCCTCACTGGGTGCCCCATACTTTCGGCCTTGTGCCACATCTAAGCTACGCTTGGAAAATAACTGCGTATATGCTTGTAACATCATGTAACATATGACCCCAAAAACGTAATATATACACTAATATATATATATATATATAGAGAGAGAGAGGGGGGGAGAAAGAAAGAAAGAAAGAAAGAAAGAAAGAAAGAAATAGAGAGGTAAATATATATTAAGAAAGTGTGGTATGTAATACCTAATATATTCACAGAAAATACAGACACCTGCAAACCAAGTTTGATTTTCACCTGTTATTGTTTATTTTCTTTCTAACAACTCTTCTTTCTGCTCTAGATACAATCGCTTCGTTTCCTGTCAAAGTGTTTCTTTAAGGTCACAGTGGATGAGGTACTGGGGCTGGAAACGCTCTTTAATAACAGCGCTATTCATCCCCACACCATTGTCAAAATGCTGCTACCTCCGTATATCAGCCTTGGCAGATCTAAATCATATATCGATTCAATTAACAGTCTTATCTGAACGCCTATCGGCAAAAGAAACCTTTTAACGAAATTCCACATGAAACTCTCACATGAGCTTTGATTTACCAGATTCGATTTTCCCCCGGCCAAGGAATAGAAGGTTAATCTCAAAACTGTTGTCTTTCCATCAACGTTTGATTACGTCTGACCAACGATAAGACAACCCTTAAACTACCTTGCTGGGCCTTGTTTCAGCGCTTTTCTGACAACTAATGCTAATCAAAGTCCCTACACACGCAAATTGGTCTACGAAATGAGCTTCTTAAATAGATTCGTCCCCTCAGCACCATAGGCTGATGCTTATGATCGGATTCTGTGTAAAGATTTTATATTCTATTACAGTCCTTGCTGGCTATATATGTGTTGTAACCTAGGGAAGGTTACTGAATAGAATAATCGCACGAAGGTTGGTAATGAACGATAATACATAGAACATGAACAACGCATATAAGATTCGCCAGCAGCGCGTAAAAGTACTCAACTGCCAGAAGTTAGTCAATTGAATTCCACAGTGAGTCTCCAACTGCAGATCGCAGACAAGAACTAACAACCGCCCCACGCAGTCAGATGTGGCACAAGGACGAAATTAATGTAGGGTAACCCGAGCCTGTAGGCTCAGCCAAAAATTCCCCGTTGACCCCGTATAAAACGAGGTCGGGTATCTATTGCCATAATCACATAATTTTCCCTTCGGCATAGACTCGTCTGGTGATCGTCTCTGCCCGGAGGCAGAGAGTCTGACCAGCCCAGCTGAAGATAAATCAACAACTGCAGACCGCAGATAGTATCTACCAAGGCAAACTTTTACCTGCAATTAAAGCAAACATTCGAACATTAGAACGGCTAATGATTAGACATAATAGACATTCATTGTCTGGTATTTTTAATAATATATGTTTAAATAATGATCTGCTTCCCCAATACACTATATATATATATATATATATATATATATATATATATATATATATATATATAATATGCAGATAACTCCCGACTAATGAATAATCGACTAATCGGGATGCTGAATATATCTTTAATCAGCTGAAAAATTATACATTTATATATATATATATATATATATATATATATATATATATATATATATATATATATATTAAAGACATTTTTTATGTTTAACGTTCTTTTTATAAATTGTCGGACTTTGTCCATTTCTTAATGTGTATATATATATATATATATATATATATATATATATATAGGCACCACGTATTCATTGAGACATGTCCCATTGAATAATTTAGACATATTTTCAATAGGACCCTACGATACTGACGGACATGCTTCTTATTATCCTTATTAAAGGAAGAGAGAAAATTGTCATGTTGATACATATTCATTTATTCCGAGTACTTTCGACATTAGCACAATGTCATCATCAGGGTGTGCTTTTTCCTAAGACAAAAATTGTTCCGATCATCATTTTTCTAAAACAAAATTGTTATGTTCATCTGAAAGTTAATTTTTTTGCCCGTGAAGTCAAAAAACGTTAAGGTGTGATACTGTATGTTTTAAATTTCACGATATTTTCATAGGCTTTAACGATGTTAAGCGTCTTTTTTTTGTTGTTGTTTTTTTTTTTTCGCTCCGTCGAAGAACTTTACTTGGTAGGTTTTCCTTTCGGCCTTTTTATCTTTTCTTTTTTCATTATTGTCGTTTTTGTTCAAGACTTGATCTGGATAATAATTTTAGGTTTTGTCAAGTTGTCTATTGGTTCCATCAACAATATCTTTTCTTTCATATATATATATATATATATATATATATATATATATATATATATATATATATATTATACGGCATAAAAGCAAAAATTACCTCAACATGGTACAGCCTATTTCAAGCCGTTTCGTACGTAAACGACCTTCTGCAGTGAATTCAGAATTGTCCTTTTCCTAGACCAGATGCCATCCAAGGCTATATAACCCAGTCTGTCCTGCTATTTACCCTTAACTGGGAGGAGTATTCATACCTTTCCCAAGGATATTACCCCGTAAGTGAATGTTACGGATTTGACTGGAATTCGAACTCGGCTCTAAAGTGTGTGTCTCGTAGCATTGTTTTAAGTTTATTTTCAATGTTATTTCTCCTCAGGTAGATGCCTTATTAATGACAATGGTTTGTGCTAGCGACTGGTGGGGGCGTAACGTATCTTATCCCGGGGGTAGCGGTCTTGCGTTGCAGTTTATGACTAGACCTTTCGTTGTTTGTGGTTTAATATCAGTTCCTACTATGTGACCTTTCTTATATGATCCCCATTGTTTTTGTCTGGAATTTACAGTAAATAGTTTTTGTACTACAGGTGTCCAATATTATTAATAAGCGATGGGGAATTTAAACTTAGAGCCGTTAAAATTAATTTAAATTAGTTGAATTATAGATTTATAGATTGTGGCTAATACCAGATCACCCAATGCAATAAATCATTCTGTCCAACACGCTTATATGCGTACATATCTTCATACATACATATATGTACATTTACATCTCCATACATATATGCCAGTATACGCACACATACACCCTCATATGTATGTACATGTATTCATATGTGATTTTGAATCTATTTCTATGTCTACATTTCGTGATTAGTTCTCTCCGTTGATTTAATAGTTTGCATTGATCTTTATATATCATTATCCTGATTTTTTTTCTTCTAAACATAGTTTGCACCTACCGCTAAATCTATTGGGTTGGGGGGGGTCGCGAAACCTAGAATATTCCAATTTATTTAAGTATTCAGACCATTTTCCTTCAATTCACAAAATTTTTCGTAAGGGCTGCTTTTATATATATATATATATATATATATATATATATATATATATATATATATATTATAATTTTATCATATAGACAAAATCATTTTTCTCACTACAAAGATGCAACTTCGTTTCAGTGCATTTCAACTGCACTTCGACGGGTGAGAATCGAAAATGGTTATGAACAATCCTGTTTGTAGTCAGTACGATGGTTTTGCCTATATGATAAAAATTATAATAAATATATAATTATCGCTCTACTATCGGTATCGAGCCCTCTTTTGGATTAATCCTGTGAACGTTGGAATTTATATATTACTTTTGTTCTCGTCGTATCGAATTTATATAATAACAACAATAATGGACTCTCCCGTCTGTTTCGACGTATGAGGATCTGACAGCTTATTGATTCAGTTATGAAATTTTGTGCGATAATCTTAAGTAGCACTCAAGACCCGCTAGTGATTTACAAAGGAGGTCACATATGAAGCAAGTGTGAGGATTGTGAGATGAGATCACTGTTAGATTGGCTGACCTTTTAGATCTTGCTCTCGCTTCTTGAAGATGATTCAGACAAGCAGATTGAAAATTGCTGAGTAAACTAAAACACGTTGATCTCCATTCTACCCGCTCCACAGAGAGAGAGAGAGAGAGATAAAGAGAGGGTGTTAGATTGCAAAGCTCAGACTAAAATTTAGTTGATAACCGTGTAAGAATATAGAATTATTGATCAATAGATAGATGAACAGCCTTAATGAGATCGATGCCTATATACATAAGCAATCGTTTAATTAAATATGTGTATAAATCTGAACAATCCAGAGTGAGTGAGAAACTTATTGTTGCTTTATGTAGATTACTTACTTAATGCGTAGAAAGTCTTTCTAAGATGATTAAATGATATCTTTCTTCTTTTGTATAGTCAAATTGATGGACAATAGCATCTACATGAAGGCTTCGGTGATGTATTAGGCAGGTGCAAAAACAATGTCGTTTTCTCACATATGTTACTATGTGAGAAAACGACATTATTTTTGCACCAACCTAATATCTGCGAGTTTATTGGATTATTACTATCAGAATATAGTATAAGAGTATAGAGAAAAATAAAGAGACGATGAATCGAGGGAGTGTTAAAATGTTCGTTGTCCAAGCAAGCAGGAACAGTAAAAACTACATTCTGATATTTGCTGCTCACTTGTTTAGGGCATTAGATATTTTTCTTCTATCCTTCAGAACGTGGGCGATAATGGCTCTCCACAATTTCTTGTCCTTCGTAGCCCTTAAGTAAAGTTTGTCTTTTTGATATCTCTACTAATCCCTGTAAACCATTTACACAAGCTCTTACTTCTTCTTCTTTTTCTTCTTCTTCCTCTATGTGCTTCAAGGACTTAAGCGATCATAGCTCTCCACAATCTTCTCTTCTTTGTAGCGCCTAGTAAAGTATGTATTTTCGCTATATCTTCCAATTCCTTGTGCACAAGCTCATTAGGTAAGTCATCCGCTATTATCCTCAGTTCTCTTTTGGCTTCACTCTGTCCTGTGGGTATCAGATTTTCCAAGCTCTCTGTCCTCATTATGTGACTTAAAAATGTCAACTGTCTCCTTCTGATATTATATATAAGTGTTGTTTTCGTTTCCATTTTCTCTAAAACTTTGTCATTGACCATATGTTCAGTCTATAGTATCTTCAGCATCCTACAGTAGAACTATATTTCTGTCCTCTCAATTCACTTCCTCATCTGTGAGGAGATTTTCCAGCACTCTCTGCCGTAGTGGAAGGATCGATTTTATTAAGGTACTCTGGTTGGCTATAAAATAAGATTTTCCTTGGGTTAATTATGAATACTGTGAATAACATAGAACAAGGAAAAGCTTGTCATACTTCTGAAAATAATAGGTTCTGTGTCTAGTTTAGCGTTTCTCAACCGCTGCACCCGGGTACAATAATTCACCCTGGAAGGTGGACACGTGAGCCCCAAATTAACAGTGTAAGTTATGAATATTTTTAATATTTCAAAAATCTTTATATTTAAAAAGCGAGTGACATTGAGCACATAGCTTCCATGTCTAAGTCAAATGTTTGTCGTTTGATCTTTTAAACTGGATGTTAATTCCTTAATCTTTAAGAAGGAATGGATAAACATTTTGCTTTTGTCTTCTTAAAGGGGTATAAATTAGTTATTATCAGCTCTTCTTGAGAAAAATAGTATTTTCTTCATAAATCCCTTTAAGTGAAAACTGTACCGCTAACCTTCTTTGGGAATGCTAAACAAAATTTCCAAATTTCATGACTAATTTTTTTCTTATTAAAATTTAAAATGCTTCCCAGGGTTTTAGTTATTCTTCCTATGTACCCTGAAATTAAAAGAAAGCTGCGAAATAGTGGTCAAGTTCCTGGTTTGTGTACAAATATTCATTTAATTACAATGAGTACCTCTCTTGAAAATGAGTACCTCTCTTGAAAATAAGTGGTTTCTCTTTCTGTAATATTTTTTTCTTTTCTCTTTTCTTTGTGAAGACATTTACCAAAAAGTCGGTTTAAATCTAGAACCTCTCAGTAGTTGTTCTGCTACTCTATCAACGGAGTCAAATCAAGCCATCTTTTTTTTTATTTTATTTTTTTTTTTTTGTTGTTTTTTTTTTTTTAGTTCGTGTTTCTCTTCAGGCATAGGTGTGTGTTCGCGTGCGCCTGCGCGTCTGTGTGTACGCGCGCGAACGGTCGTAATCATGAGCCCGTCTCCCGGCTTATTTTTGTAAGGTATCTTCTTACACATTGTCATGTTTCTTTACGAAACAATAACAATAACACATGAGAGTGACATAACAAGAAATATTGGGATTAAAATAGACACCGAAAACATGAAAAAGCATAAATAAATAACATCTTCTATGCAAAAGAACGAGACAAGAATATAATCTGAGATTTAATAACAGCAACCAAAAAAAAAAAAATAAATATAAAAAGGACAACGGCCATTACAGTGTGGATAGAAAGACGTGAATCAGGAATGTAATCCTTGCCGATGGATACTGTTTGGTCTGATAGGTTAATCCTTTGCGCAAGTGACATCCGAGCAGACATAATGGAACCTTAGATTACTGATTGGATAATATTGCAGTCGCTAGCGGCTTTTTAGAATCTCAATGGCTTTTTTTTTTTGTTGGTGTTGTTCTTTTTCTTAAGACGTCTTTATTTAACACTGGATTTTGTTACGTTCTACGTTTTTGATTTTCTTTCTACAACTTAAACGCTCTCATTAAAGATACTCACTAATATACATACATACATACATACATACATATATATATATATATATATATATATATATATATATATATATATATATATATATATATATATATACACTACAGGCAAACGTTTAGGCACCACCCTACATTTCTTTAAAAAAAAAAAAAACACCATAAAATTAGATATTTTTGTATTTTTTACAAGATTTCCGTAACTACAGTGTAATTCCATTTTCCATTTTTTATTCCAGTAAGTTCTTACTGTCAAAAAGTTCAAATTAGCATTCGTCTGACCACAATATATTTTGCTAAATTATGAATATTTTGTATTAGAAACATATTTTGTTTTCACCATTAACATCTCAGTAAACGTTTTGAGATTACTAAAAGAGTGGGAGATTTGATTCACGTCAAGGGAATAATGAAAAACGAACAATATCATTTGATTTTTAAAAAAACATACTGTACCATTTGGTTTAAGCATAATTGGTGAAAAAAATCAGCTTTCAACAACATAACGATCGAAAACACACTTATCTCAAAATTACCTCGAGTCAAAAAATTTGGGAAATTATGACTAGGCAGCATCAATATCCTGACGTCACTCCCATTGAATTAGTATGGGATAAATTACACAAAAGAGTTCAAAGAGAATAATCAAAGCGTGAGTGTGAGCTTTTTCAGTGCATGAAGAATGCTTTCGAATGTATGCCATCTACTTTTTCAAAAAATTGAGAAGAATACTAATAATTTATAAAGCAGTAATTAAAGCATGTTATGGTTTTATTGACGAAAACAGACTATGATGCTGTTGTATCATATTTTATTCTATAGTTATGTACCTTTTTTTTTCCAAAATTAAAGGAAATACACTGTGGTTATGGAAGTTTTATCTTTTACTTTAAATAAAATATCTCAATTTAAGATATTTTTAAACAAATGCACAGTAGCCCAAAACGTTTTGCCTGATATATATATATATATATATATATAGAGAGAGAGAGAGAGAGAGTGAGAGAGAGACAGACAGACAGACAGACAGACAGACAGAAAGAATGGGTAGGAAAAAATGTGCATATACGCACAAATACTTCCACAGACGTAAGTATATTTATTCCTAAGGGTTTATAAATACAGTGTTGAATATTATGAAACAGAGCTCTAAGTATATATTAGTGAATATACATAATCTCCAACGTCGATAACACGGAGTTCCTTTAATACAATCTTCAGCTGAAGATTCAAGACAGACTGTTTCGCTGTATCACAGCTTATCAGTGTGGCTAGATGTCCCGTTGCATCTAGCTAGGATCGAAACCCGACTGAATTGGCGTCAGTCGGGGGATTCTACCACTAAGCCAACGTAGGGGATGAAGGTGAATTTAAGCATATTTATTTTTAGATAAACACACAGTGACTGAGACAACTCGATTCGATTTACGGAATAGTCTTGCATTATTAGCATGTAATGTAGAATCGAACTCGCTACTCAGTCGCAATGAATGTAGCAAGACATGATTGCTGACCAGTACAACACGTCGAAGTGCTCCAGCACGTTTATTTATAAGCTGAAAAATCCCCACCCGCTTGGCGGCACTTGTAGTTGGGTAAAAAAAGAAAAGATTAGCTGTTGAAGTGAGTGCGATCTTTATGGAAGATTACCCTTTGTTGCCCCTTAGCTGAATAAGGTAAGTCTACCCAGCATGTATCTATTTGATAAGAAACAAACAGTACAAGAAGATATTGCTTCCATATAACTTTCAGGACGATACTATTAAAGATTAACCATCACCAAGCAGACCCTGAAATTTGAGCTATTATGATGGACGAGACGTCACTAATTATTTATGGACATTCTTAAATTTAAAATTCTGAAAGAATAGCATTTTTACCTGTGTTTATAAATAATTGTCTCTAAATAAAATCCTTGCGGTTGCCTTGATAAAGTCCAACAAAAACGAAACGCATCGGGTAACATAAGCCATATAAACATAAATAATTACTGTTTACAACCCACACTTAAAGACAAAAGAAAAAGACTTTATCAATGTAAATATCAGGAGGTTATTTTGTAATAAATATTTATAAATATAAGTTCTGTTTACCTCGGAGTTCTTGACAAGATCCAGAGGCGGATATGTAATATAATTGGCCCTGATCTGGCATCTCGTCTACAGTTGCTCTCTCACAGACGCGCCGTCGCCTCTCTCTGTCTTTTTTACAAATACTTTCATGGTACTTGCTCCGCTGAGCTGCTTTCACTGGTTCCCAGACTTCATGAGTTCAAGCGTCCTACGAGGCATCCCGCTCTCACCCTTTCGCTGTAGAAACTTTTAAATGTAGCCCTCTCTTCTACTCCAATAGCTTCATACCTCGCACCTCTCGCCTGTGGAACACCTTTCCCAATTACTTTTTCCCTGATAGCTATAATCTCCAACTATTCAAATGTAATGTCAATCGACATCTCCAGTTACCTTGATCTATCCACTATCCCTCTCCTCATCCTTTCTTCTATCACTCCTATCTGCTCTCGCTCCAAATCTTCTGCAACCCCCCTGCATTCTAGTGGCTTCCCGCCTTGCTCGGGGCGTAATGCTTAAAAAAAAAAGTAAAAATGCCGTTAACTTTTAACTTTTTAAAATATTTATAGTTATACAGGTTGGCTTTGAAAAGAGTATTTCTTTTAGGAAAGGAGATATTTGGAAAAAAAAAATCTGCATTTGGTTCCACCACGTTTTCGGACATGTGCCATAAGTCAGCCACGGTTACTAAATCAATGGGCAACCGTTAACAAGCTTGCCTCTCTACATCAACTAAGTAGCGGGTTCAATTAAACGTTCCGCCGGGAATTTTGTATACGTTTAATAAGCGTGGATCAAAATAATCGTGCCGTGGTGAAAATAGTTTTAGAAATAATAAACAAGCTGTGCCAAACAAGCACCGTGCCGAGAGTCACGAGAATTGAAGTAAGTAATTAAATTTTACTTGCACCTGTATTTAGTACAAAGTGATCGATTCTTACCTGTTCTCTACATCATCATCATCATCATCATCATCATCGACTTTTGTATGCTATGTCCTTTCATGATGTGACCGATTATGGCTCTCCGAAATTTCCTGTCTTTTGATCCTCTAAGTAACATTTGATATTTGACTGCCATCCAGTCTTATAAACCGCGTTACACACGCTATTTTCCAACTGGTCCTCTTGTGTCCTGGGAGCGTCAATTCTTCTTTCCTCATTACGAGTGCCCAAAAATTTCAACTGACCCATTCTGGCTATGCTTATAGTGTAGTCGGTATCAACGAGTGAAGTGAGATTGGCATGTCGAATTCAAATGCAAGCGGAGACCGTTGTGTTCGTTTTCTTACCGTTTTCGCAAAAATGTGTGAATATTACTTTTCACATATATGTCAATTTGGGAACAAAATTTTGAATGGTATAAATGACAAATATATGACAGTTTGCTAAAAGCTTTTATTTTGACATGTTTCGACAATCAAACAGCTTCATCAGATAAACAGATTTTGTTTAAACAATTATCTTAATTGGTTGAAATAAAATCCGTTTATCTAATGACACTCTTTGATCGGTGGAATATGTCAAAATAAATTTGTTTGCTTTTTCATAATTGTCATATATTTAATATTCCCTGGTCACCAAAATTTAAAACAAAGATATGAATTAATCTCTTGTATCAACTCAGCTGATGCTAACCTCCATCAGAGTGACTAAGTGTGCCTCCTAGGGCTAAATCTTTCTGCTGCCTAAAGTGGAAAGATTTTATTGAATCAACTGCTGCTAGAAAAGTTGGTTCCCTGACTCATGCTAGACGATTTTTTCTCTACAAAATCTGTTTTACATATTCTTAAATATATCATTCGTCCTTGCTTTGGAAATTGTTGCCACATATGGTCGAGCTATATATTCAAAGATTCTTGATAAAATCCAAATATGAATCTGCAAGGTCCTGACCTGGCATCTCGGCGTCAGTCATGTTCCCACTGACGTAGCATGGCTTCCCTGTGTATTTTCTATAGTTACTTTCATGATAATTTTTTGATGAACTTTCCACTATGGTAGCTAGACTTTATGAATTTAATCGCAGTACTAGATTGGCGGCATGGTCTCATCATTTTTCTGTTGAAATGGCTAGATGTAACCGTAAGTTCTATGCTACCAGTTTCTTCTCTTACACTTCTCGCTTGTGGAAATCACTTCCGGCTTCTTGTTTCCCAGTCAACTTTGATCTTTAATGCAATGTCAGTCGTTATCTTCTGTCTTCTTAATTCTTGTTCTTTTGTTGTTCTCGCTCCTTAATAGTACTTTTCCCCGTAATTTCTAACGCTCTAACCTTGGTGGCTTTATTGCCTTGCTTGGAGTGAAATGATTAAAAAAAATATTAGCGGTTAATAACGAGGTAAGTTGCACTCTTTTGCTTTGGTTAACAACAGATTTTTTTTTTTCAAGAGGGCGCGGCTTGATCGAACGTTAACCTCTTAAAATGTATGGAAACATGAAACTGCCTCGTTCATAGGGCAAACAGCTGCACCGTATTAACCATAGCCAAGACATTGTAGTATTGATGTTTTCTAAGGTTAATATGCTCCTGGCTTAATAAGTGGTAAATAAATACACATTTAAATGTATAACGAAAAACACTCGGTGTAACAAATGTTTAATGTTGCTACTGGGCGTTGTCCTTTTTCGCATCCCACCGTGAACGCTTTAGGCGCGGAACTGTCAGTCACCACGCAGTGTTCATTTTTATAGGTCCACGCTTTATATCTATGTATCTAGATTATATATCCACCCGCTAAAGATTCTAATAGACGTGATTGATATACGTTATTAAATTTACGACCAATCTTGGTATACGTTCTTGAAAACCAGAATTCCAAATCCTGTCATTTGAACAAGGCTGGAACCCTGACAGCTAGCGGTGGTCAGTAGCATGCACCATACTCAGCTACAATATGTATTGTATTGTTGAATTATAACTTTAAAATAAGACAATCCCCAGCAGGACCAGTTGACAGGCTTAACATGTCACATGTTCTGTTATATGCGGTGGGTGTGGAGAAGGATTAGCGTTTTAGGTTATCAGGAGAAGTGTGGGGAAGTGTGCTTTCACGCGGGTGTTTCTCGTGGTCTGTTAGTTTTGTTGAATGACAAAACGACACTCGAACAAAAGATCAAGATAAACAATTAAAGCATGGAAATTGTGTAACGAAACGGACCTGTGGATTCATTACTCTTACCATCGTTTAGGCCCTTGCGCAATTCGATTTGTTAGGATCTTTTCTTTCTTTTTTTTTCCAACTATACGTCTAGTCCTCACAAAAAAAAAGTCATTTTCGTTCTTGGGCGGATACCTTGGAGTATTTGTGGATTTTACAAGTGCGTGATTGCAGTAAGGTGTGTCATTTACCTAGACCACCTCAAGACTGATACAGAAGCTTTCCTACCAGGTGGGTTCTATCAATTAGTTTTATTTTCTCTCTTCCAAAAATTACGTATCTCATTATCGATTTGATCAAAAGCTGTTTTCAAAAGAGGAATAGGTAACATGTGAAAATAAAATAGCCTTTTGGAGTTTGTTGTTTATTATAGAAAGCTGTTTTTATCCGTCCAGAAATTACATATATTAGGTTGGTGCAAAAATATTGACGTAATAATGTCGTTTTTTGACGTATTTTTCACGTCAAAGAACGACATTAATATGTCATTATTTTTGCACCAACGTAATATTTACAGGCCTAGTTTAGCAAGCGTTGCTACACTGAAGTGAATTCAGTCCTCACCGTGTGCATTATAAGTTTCGCCATCCAAAACTTAGGAAACCCCCAATGAATTATTTATTTCTATCAATTTGCATTTCTTCAATTTATTAAATAGCATATATATATATATATATATATATATATATATAGATAGATAGATAGATAGATAGATAGATAGATAGATAGATAGATATGGATATACAGGTTGAGGCAAAAGTTGTGCACCATGGGTGTTAATGTTTCGGTCGAAGACTTCCTGTTGAGTGACCATCGTAAACACCAGACCTCAACACCACTGGAGTTTTTTTTTTGTTTTTTTTTCTATGGAACCATTTAAAATCAGTTGTTTAGCAGACGCGCCCAAAAAATATTGAGGACCTTAAAGAAAGAATGAAATAATGCAGTAAAATGCCAGACGAAACTCAGGCACATAATTTAATTTTTTATTCAAAAAGAAGGCGAGCATTTTGAACTGCACACAGAACGATTTAAATAACTAATAAATAATAATAACAAGTAAATAAAATTATAATGCATAATTATACTTTTAATAAATTGTCCCTATGGTGCGGGAGTTTTGCCTTCTGTTATATATGTGTGTCTGTGTGTGTATATATATATATATATATATATATATATATATATATATATATATAATATTTTTTTGTTTAAAAATGATTCCTTCGCTACATAGGATTTCTCATGTTTCAAAAACGAGACCCGAAATTACCCAAATAATTATTAAAATTAAGTTGAATTAAGGTCCTAAATCCTAGAATTCCTAAATTTTCCCTTGAAGATGAAACGGGACTAAACACCTTAATTCAACTTAATTTTAATAATTATTTGGATGGTTTCAGCTGTCCTTTTTGAAACATGAGAACTCTTATGTAGCGAAGGAATCATATTTTTAAACAAAAAAATATTATAATATAAGGTCTACTTCTGTATAGAACATTGTTTTCTTAAAAATAAAAACAAAAATACTAAGGATCTCCGGATTATGCATCCAACGTCTTCTTTTTTATTTTCTGCATACCTGCGCACTTTATATATATATATATATATATATATATATATATATATATATATATATATATAGTCTGAAGATTGGATTCGAGCATAAAACAGACTGTCACCTCTCTGTGTTGATTTCAAAGTTCATTTTTATATTTACATACGTTCTATCCCTCATACAAAGCATGTTAAGTTATGAATATAACATTATGTAAAACTATATTTTAGCCTACACACACACACACACACACACACATATATATATATATATATATATATATATATATATATATATATATACTAGAGTTTGGGGTGAACTTGAGGGAACATTGAAAAAAGCATAAATGAGCTCTTAGAGTCAATGAATAAAAGAACAGAATCAATAATGAAACTTATACATTGAGAAACTTTTGCAATGGATGTCAAACATTTGTGCTGAGGCAATCAAAGCCAAAGGACGATATTTTGACGAGAGCAAAATTTAGTCATAAAATGCTTCTTTTTTTCTTTTTGTCATAATAAAATTTCTAATAAAAAAAAAATCATGTCTCACTTTTTTTTAACCACCTACAATAATTTTCTCTTATTTAAAGTACAAAAGAATTACTTTTGGGACGAATTTAAAAAAATATTACGAAGGGAGCCTTCACACTTTTGAACTGTAATTGTCGATGTAGGTAACGTCCTTTTTTTGACACTGCAGTCTAGGAAAGTGATGATAGGGTTGTGAAAAAATGATTGGCTCAGCAACATAGTTGAACATTGACTTCACGGTAGGAAATGTAGCAAGTCATCGATGAGATTATCTGTCAATGATTGTGAGCGAAGCGACAAGTGTATTCATGTCTTCCGTAAGGTGATTTTCTAAGGGTAGCTTAGATATGGCACAAGTCATAAAGTAATAGTCTTCAAGCACTGAGGAGTTCAGGACTCGTTTTATTTTTCAATTACTTAGCGTGTTTGCCAATGTAGCAAAGCATTATATCAAACCTTCAAATAACTTTCTATGCACACACAGACACAAATACACACAGAGGCATTGAACATTGAACATGTGTATATATATATATATATATATATATATATATATATATATATATATATATATATATATATATATATGTATACGTTGTTACGCATATATATATATATATATTTCTGGTTTAAATTGTTCTTGTCTAAGACGTTACGTCTTCTATCAAGTTGTCTGTTGGTCACACCATATATATATATATATATATATATATATATATATATATATATATATATATATATATATATATATATGAATTTAGAAAAGGCGTTGGCTCAGAATAGTTTTTCCTCCTGTCTTTTTAATTCTTTTTCATATTTATATATGCATATACATATATATATACATATATATATATATATATGTATATACATACATGCATATATACATATACGTATATATATATATATATATATATATATATATATGAATATATACATATACGTATATATATATTTATATATATATATATATATATATATATATATATATATATATAAATATATATATACGTATATGTATATATATATATATGTGTGTGTGTGTGTGAGTGGAGACGTGTACATGCACATTAGTTTTTGAATTTAATATGTAGGCACATATATATTTCTTTATTTCACATGTTTTAAATTTGGATATGCATATATATATATATATATATATATATATATATATATATATATATATATATATATACATATATATATATATATAGAGAGAGAGAGAGAGGAGAGTGTGTACGCGTGTGTGATGAAAGAGAGAGAGAGTCAGAAAAATTGCTTATTGTCAGTCGGATTAACGTTTTTTATCATTTTGGGCTTGTGAGTTTTTTTATCCAACCTTGAACTATTCACTGCTCTCTCGTACAACTTCACACGCCCCACACCCCCACATACACACATGTATGCAGACACACAGACACATACACACGCACATACATACATACATACATACATATATATATATATGTGAACTACTCATACACATATGTATATATATAAATATGCATATATATACATAGATTGTAATGTCCTTCACATACATATATATATATATATATATATATATATACAAAAACGCACACAAACACACGCACATATCAGCTTCATATCCGACCTCGTAATTGTTTAAACCACTCTCCATATCTACTTTTAACGGTCAACATAACTGATAGATAGATAGATAGATAGATAGATAGATAGATACAAATTGCACAGACAAATAGATAGATTTTTTTTCCCATACTTTAATTAAACATCGACTAAATTTTAAACAAATAATGAAATCTTTTCATCCAAAGCAATTAAAGAAAGTTAACTTATTAAACTGAAAGTGCATTTACACATAATCTTGTCCTTATTTGTATTTTTTCAATTGATCTCTTTCTTTTTTTCTCTTTTTTTTTCTCTTTTTTTTTCTCTTTTTTTTCACTTTTTTTTTTTTTGTCTGTATGTTTACTGTTGGCCTTCAGTTACCAGGTATAAGCAACACGCCTCAATTATATGTACTTCTGTACAACCTATCGTTGTTTCTAATACCTTACGGTTGTTGTTTGTTTTATAAGTGCATGAATTAATATAATCGTTACTCGAAGGGGGAAGAGATTCATTAACAAACGCTGTGGGATCAAAAATGAAAAAAACATTTTCTTCAGTACAGACATGAAAAACTATTGAAAAGCTTCTATCAAAAAAGCAGGGAATCTAAAGTAGATCTCCTTTATATTCATAACAAAAAAATGTTCTTTCGTTTAGTCATTGAATCTGGGAGCGCCAAGGGAAAGATTTAGGAAGATAATTAAATAGAACCTGAATAACTAGTGGGAGTGGGTAACTTATTGTTGCTTTATGTAGATTATATACTTAATGCGCAGAAAGTCTTTCTAAGGATTATGATTAAATCATTTGTTTCTTCTATAGAATAGAGTCAAATTGATGGACAATAGCATTTACATGAAGGCTTCGGTGATGTATTTGAGAGGTCATTATTATTATCAGGACTTAGCGTAAGAACAGAATAAAAGAAAAAGAAACAATGCTAAATAAAAAGTCTATTCGTCTAGGATATATATATATATATATATATATATATATATATATATATATATATACATATATATATATATATATATATATAGCGAGAGAGAGATTTGAAAAGACAATATATCAACAGATTTAGACAGATCGATACATACATAGATTTTAAAAGACGACATAAATGAACATAGATAGATATATAGATAGATTTTTCCTCGACGGTAGCACGACTCGGAGTTTCATGCACAACGCAATGTTCACGTACTGGGTTAAGTCAGTACCAGAAGATTGCTTTGTGCATGAAACTCCGCGTCGTGCTACCGGTGAGAAAAATATGTATATCAATGTTTATATATATATATATATATATATATATATATATATATATATATATATATATATATATATATATATCCTTGTGCATTTGTTTTAGTTTTTATCATTTTATTGTTAAGTATCCCGCATTCTGATAAAAGAGAGATATTTAATAATATAAAGTGATTTGATAAAAAAAATATGAGAAAACTGATTGAAATCGACAAGATTACATGCACAGACAGGTCTGAAAAAAATGTCAATTTGGGAAACTTTAAATTTCTGTGTTCCAATATATATATATATATATATATATATATATATATATATATATATATATATTCAGGAATGTTGAAAGATTCTTTATTCAACCCAGTAAGAATTTCAAAATGTTCTGTTGTCTGATTTTGGTCAGATTTTTCAAAATGGATACTTAAACTTTCTGCTGTAGGCATTCATATTGCACATAAGGTGCAGTTGTAAGTCTGCCAAAATTTGACGAAACATTATTTATCCTAAAGCGCTTCATCAATATTTACCAACTGTTTGAAAACAGTTGGTAAATATTGATGAAGCGGCTTACAAAGCGAACTCTCCAGATTGCAGCAAAGAGCTGTTGGGTGATATTCATATTTCAAAATTTCTATAGTAGTCCAGCGCATTGGACAAATAGATAGATAGATAGATAGATAGATAGATAGATAGATAGATAGATAGATAGATAGATAGATAGATAGATATAAGGACAGATTGAAATAGATAGATAGATAGATAGATAGATAGATAGATTGAAATAGACAGACAGACAGATAGATAGATAGATAGATAGATAGATAGATAGATAGATAGATAGATATAAGGAGAGATTGAAATAGATAGATAGATAGATAGATATAAGGAGAGATTGAAATAGATAGATAGATAGATATAAGGAGAGATTGAAATAGATAGATAGATAGATAGATAGATAGATAGATAGATATAAGGAGAGATTGAAATAGATAGATAGATAGATAGATAGATAGATAGATAGATATAAGGAGAGATTGAAATAGACAGATAGATAGATAGATAGATAGATAGATAGATAGATAGATAGATAGATATGGACAGACTGAAAGAGATAAATTGAAATCGATAGATTACATGGTCACTAACTGTGATCGCCCCACTGCAGACCGATAACGTAGCGAGATTCGAGCCTGTGTACAGAATGAGTTCCCTCAGTAGGTTGCTATTTCTTTCTGCGGTTGACCATTTGCCATATATGGTGTTGGGGGGAGTAGAGGATTCATACCTTTTCCAAAGGATGCTAATACCGCGTAAGTGAATGTAATGGATTCAACTTAAATTCGAACTCGGCTCGCCGATTTCTCCATTACTCCATCGGACATTACTTTAAAGGTTATTTTTAATCGATACCCATATTTGAGTTGGCACCCTGTTTATTTTATTTCTTGTATACCGGCCTGAACATTCTAGAATTTTTTTCGAAAAAATCAGGCCCAAATATGTCGAATATATATATATATATATATTCAACATTTTGGAGCTTGATTTTTTCGAATATATATATATATATATATATATATATATAAAAGAATTATATATATATATATATATATATATATATAAAGAATTAATTAATTATATATATATATATATATATATATATACCCACATTTCTCACCCACACGACAGACATGCTTACGGAGGTGTTGAAGCCTCACACTTATACACACACTCGCACGAATATGCACACACACACATACACACACATCATTCTCACTCACACCCTAATGAACTAAATGCTAACACACACCCAGAATAATACACACGCTTACACACATCATACTCACTCCCTAAGAATCAAATAACACACACACTTAACACAGATGCATCCAGAAACCAGTAATACCGTCGAAATGACCAAGGGAAATCAGAGCAGCATGAATCCATCCAGCTCTTATCGTAAATAACAACTTAAAAGTGACTGTTTGACTAACACAAGGACTGACCATAATTCATGTTAAAAAAAAATCAAAAAAATCAAATGATAGCTACAGACAAAATTTCATTTTCTCCAACAAGACATTCATTTCTGTAGTTCACTGATACCAGCCAGCAGAATTTTTTTTTCTCCTGATGATGGCCATGTTGGCCGAAACTAGTCGAGGAAGGTAAATGAAATAATAATAAAAACGTAAAGAATATTAATATACAACCCAGTGTTTTTGAAGCTTTTAATTTTTAAATATTTTTTATTGTTCAATATATATATATATATATATATATATATATATATATATATATATATAGAATTAATTTATTTTTATCCATTAATTCGACATTTTGGGGCTTGATTTTTTCGAAAAAATTCTAGAATAAAATAAACAGGGCATGTAGATGTTATACCGTTTTTTTTTTGTTTTTTTTTGTGGCTGATAATGGAGAATTAAAAATGAAATCTCAAAACATCCCCGCCCGCGTTCTATTCGGTCAAGTGTCATTCTTATGGTCGATAAATATCGGCCAATAATTTGCGAGAAGACTCGTGACAATAGCCTCCCTACTTGCTTTTTCACCATATTTCATAATAAATATTCTTATTCCACCGTATCTTATATGTCGTAGAGGTTGTTTATTTTTTTTAATTTATTTGACCATAGGCCTGCACACACACAAACACACACACACACACATATACACATACACATATACATACATACACACACATATACATACATGCATACATACATACACACACATTTATGTTAAGGTGCTGTTATTCGCAACCTTGTTCCATCGTCAATGTATGTCCTTTTAAGACTAAGTGAATTGCCATTAAAAAATAAATATTTGCGGTCCCACATCGCGGAGCATAGGTTAGTTTACTTTTTCTCGCATATAATAACTACTGTAGCGAGTTCGAGCCTCGCCGATTCCTCCCATCTACTTATGGTCTTATGCTGCTAAAAACCCATTTACATCGGGTCATATTGTCGTCTAGTAGTTTCACATTTCAAATTTCACTGTTTAATCTTCTGTCAGGTTTATAAATAAACCGATAACGTTATCGTTTTTATATGCTTCTATTTTAAACTCCGGCATCTCAAATTTCAGTCACTTTCTCACCAACCTGGCGTTGTTTCCATCTTTTCTACAAATATTTTGATGTCAATTATTCTGATAGGCCTTCTTCCTTGGTGTCTCGTCTGCACGATTTCAAGCGTACAACTAGATTGGCAACTAGGTCTCACTGTTTTACTGATTAACTAGCTAGATGCAACCGTATGATCTATTCTAATAATTTCTTTTCTTGTACTTCTCGCCTGTGGAACTGCCTTCCGATTTCTTACTTCCTTGCTACCTACAATCTTCAAAATTTTAATTGCAATGCCAATCACTATTTTCTGTCTTCATTTCTTGACCTTTCCCTTCACTTATAATCATTAAAGTTTTCTCATTTCCTTCTATTCCCAGGTAACCTTTTAAGCCCTCGTGGAATTATCACCTTCTTTGGGGTGAAATGCTAAAAACATGACGCATCTTTTCATTGTTTTAATCAGTTAAAAAACTATTTCATTTTTTTCTTTCCTCATTTTTTTTTCTTTTTCAGTAAACTGATTGATATGACCATGTGATTTCTGTTATAAAAACATTAATACTTTTATTATAAAAATATTTGTATTATAAAATATTAATATTTAATAATAATTGCGTTATACAAGCAATATATATATATATATATATATATATATATATATATATATATATATATATATATATATATGTGTGTGTGTGTGTATAGATATATATAAATTATATATATATATGTATATGAAGAAAAATATACGGAAAAAACAAATAAAAATCCTTATATGCAATTAGGCTGTTTTGATGTTAATATAATGTCAACGTTGGACGTTTCGGTCTAATAAACCATCTTCAGGACATATTCATAAAATATAATTAACATTATCAATTCAACGAGACAAAGACATGACTTTGTCATGTTGAATTGATAATGTTAAGGATTTTTGTTTGTTTTTCCGTATATTTTTCTTCCTACTGTCGGATCTATATCCATATATTTGCTTACATATATGTATATATATATGTAAATTATAAATATATATATATATAAATTATATATATGTATATATATATAAATTATAAATATATATATATATATATATATATATATATATATATATATATATATATATATATATATATATATATGATTATTTTTAAAATATATGATTCCATCGCGAAACAGAAATTACTATGTTTTGAAACTGGTCATCCGTGTTCAAGTTTAATTTCAATATTAAACCTTAACTGTTGGATGACATTTTCATCCTTAAGGGAGGTTCTACTTATGATTCAGGCACTGTTTTTTTAAATAAAAACAAAAATACTAAAGGACTTCGGATCATCAATCTACAGTTCCTTCCTATTATATCAATACACAAACTCACACATACACACAAACACACACACACATATATATATGTATATATTATATGTGTGTGTGTGTGTGTAGATATATATATATATATATATATATATATATATATATATGAACAAATATAGTTTTAAGGTATGCTATATTTATACGATAGTGCTCATTATCAGAGATACAGCGTATGTAAATATATGCTTCAATGTTCAATTTTATATATATATATATATGTGTGTGTGTGTGTGTAAATATTTTAAGTTTTCTACCTTGAGAATTTTATTAATATCTAACTTAAAAGTTATTCAAATTAGTATGATAAAATTATTTAGATTTCTATTATAAACTATAACAAAGCTTTTAAATAGGGTCATAGTGTTAGCTAGTAAGTTCACACTTCAAGTCTCATTGTGTAACCTTGTGCCAGACTTACAAAAGTGACAATGTTATTCTTTGTATACGCCTGTGTTTTAAACGGACACATCGCTTCTTTGTTTTAGCCAGTTAAAAAAACTATTTCATTTTTCTTTCTTTTTTTTTTCAGTAATATGATTTATATGACCACGTGATCAACTGTGGAAAATACAAAATGAAGACGAGACTTAACGACATGATTTTTTTCTTTTTCTTTTTTTCATCATTGACTAAAGCAGGTACTGTATTTTTTTTTTTTTTTTCTTATTTGTAATTCACTTTTATTTTTGAATGCCCGATTTACGTCGTTCGACATTCGGACTTCTCTTACACAAATTCATTTCCCCTGTCTTACTAAAAAACAAGATGTCGATTTGCATTAGTAACATGTTTGCATGATGTCTCGATTTCCTTTTGTAATGTTGATATTTTTTTTTAATTTTCTTTTACAAAGCAAGGATCCAGGAAAAATATTCTCTCATTAATTTTAAGTCACGTATATCCCTATATACATTTTTATTACTATATCAAATTGTTGAAGAGCCATATTAATAATACCGTTTCTATATTAACACTTCTCCTGCGACATTGCCATGACAGTGTTACCTGCCAGTATTATTATTATTAACACACACACACACACACACACACACATATATATATATATATATATATATATATAAACATTATGTCGGCGTTATAAAAATATTCGAAATATTTCTGCTATAAAAACATTAATATTTCATTATGAAATATGTGTATTATTAAACATTAATATTTATTAATATGTGCATTATATAATCGTTATATGTGTATCTACATAGTTTTGTATCATGTGAATTGATTTATTATTTAATTAAAAGATATTAAAATTAGTTTGATAAAATTATTTAGATTTTCTATAATAAACAACAGTAATCAGATTAAAATTTAAAATATCAATATTTTCTAAGAGCATGGATATTTGTATTATAAAGGGTGTTTCATTAAGACGGATCAAAGTCAACAGTAAATAAATCAGTATTATTGGTGAAAATTTATTTATTTCTCTATTAGATCATGTTATTTAAATCATGGCAATTATGTGTGAAAAATAATATCACCCAAATGTCCGCCAAATCTGAAAGAAAAAGAAAAAAAATCATTAAACACTTAAACTTAATTCGCATTTAAAATCGGTCCAAGTTATTGGAACACCCTTTATAAATACATTTATGTCACAAATGTATAATTTTGTAAAAATATCAATATTATGACATGTAATATAAAAAATTTTCATTGTAAAATATTCATAAAATATGTATTATAATATATTAATATATGTATAAAAATTATTAATATACTTTTATAATAAAAATATTAACATATTATCAAGGCAGTAAAAAGTTTCAAAGTCGTGATATGTGTGCAGTGTATATTTTTATTTTAGTAAATTTTTCATATACATGTTCATTCATGTATTCATATACCCTGTTTGAATTTTCGAACACCAAGGAAATCGTGCTTATGACTATTTTCTCCATACAATTATATCGATATTGTTAGACCTATCTATCGGTAAATAGATATAATGTATCACAAAAGAATTAGTTCCTGTTTCATTTTTGTTTCATATGTTTTATATACACATATATATATATATATATATATATATATATATATATATATATATATGTAGATAAAATTCAACACCCTATATGATATATGACCATTTCACCCAGAACGGGCGTGTCACCACCGAGGAGTTAAATTTAAAAAAAACAGTTTCGCTACAAAAAAAAAACATTATACACTCATTGATTAAGCAGACTGTACTTCTGTCGATTGAAATTTATAATTTTTTCTCTTAAAACAATTTTCAAGAAACAACCATCTTCTCAAAAGAATTCTCAAATTATTCTTCTTTATGTACCGTGCTCCCCACCCAGGACGTAGGCGATTATGGTTCTCCACAATTTCCCGTCCTTTGTAGCTCTTAATAAATTTGCTATCCTAAACTTTGTCTCGCCATCCTTTTACTAAAGTAATGTTTTGCGTTGTTTTCCCCTGTCCCACTTGCCTTCAATTTGTCCTGTGGGTATCGGATTTTCCAAGCCCTCTTTCCTCATTATAACAAGCATAAAACATTTAGGAACAATTTCTTGGTCAGGCTAAGAACTTTTCAGCAGCTCCTATAGAAAATATTATTATTCGCATTTAAAATAATTTGCAAACTTTTGTTATTAAGATAATTTTTTTACATTTTTATTATAAAAATATTGGATGTTATGTTTTATCATTGATACTAGTATCAGAAGAATATTTCTGCTATAAAAAATATGCATTATCTTTTTATTACAATAATATTCACTCTGTACCAGGCCCAAGAGCCATTCGGGGTAGACGATTACAGAGTTAGCGGTAAGATGCACAGTTTATTGAGATATATGAGGAAGATAACGGTTAAACCTAGACTTGGAAATGCTAAGACTGTAAAGATCGTGGAAGCATCCTCTTGGGAGTCGGTTCTACAAAATAGCAGTTCGAGGGAAGAAGATGTACAAGGTCAATTAGAATTTTATCAATGAAATAGGCATGAAGGTGGTTCGCTGCACTGTGCGTGGTATGGCAAGATTTTTGTCGTTTGAGCATTTTCCATTGAAATAACAATAGAATAGTGAGAGGCTTGACACTTTTCGTCTATTGGGAAAGAGGCTGTATGGTGGGAAATACTTAATCACCCACAAGGACGCGGAGACGCTTTTGGATTCTACAGAGAGTGGGAAATAAAGACGGGCCTGTTCCTGCCCACATACGACAGCTGTACTCCATTTTCGGTCTAATCTGTCTCTTATAGAGGTAAATGATAGCAGGAGTCAGCTACTTACTAGAACGATAAAAAGAACTGACCATTTTTCCAGCATCTCTCGCGATAGACCGTATATACGACATGAGGTCTGGATTGAGCTTAAGTCTCAATAGTCTCTCAAAGCCCCTAGCCACTCTGAGTCGGCATCTGTTCATCGCGATACGGGAATATTTACGATCCGCTCGGTGATTATCGAACGTCACTGGTTTGTTTTTCGAGACATTGTGAATGTGACCAGTTACTTTTTACCCTACTGAGCTGTTAGAGCTAGATCAGAGGATAGATCAGCTACTAGCCTCTGGTCATCTAGAGTTTTAGAAGTGCGTCCATATGCTATATTATAATATATGATTTGAATATTTTGATTATTTCTATTGTAAACATTTTCATTCACATATTTTCATAATTATATACCAGGTGTAACCGCAAAATTATCGACTTGTTAGATTAAGTTTTGAGCTTACAAATGATTAAAGATATCTTACTGGAATTCCCAATGCTTTTTATAACACTCTTGGACTCTACTTTGAGCTATAAGTATGAATAATAACTCTCCAAGTTTAACAGAAGAATCGTGATGAAAAACGAAAATTACATGTTCATCATTAATTAATCATAGATAAAGGTTAGATGCTCATGAAGGATTGAAGTTCCAATATATATATATATATATATATATATATATATATATATATATATATATATATATATTGGAACTTCAATCCCGAATGTTCTGTATGTCCGAATGGTTTCTACTATACTTTTAGCCATTTTGATTTAAAAGTAAAAATAAAATAATCTTTGATAATGGCTAAAAGAATAGCTGAAAGCCCTTGGACTTACAGAACATTCGAACAATTTCTAAATAACTTATATCCAGAAAAGAAAAAAAATATAAGAACACAAGAAAAATTAAATTTAAAAAAATTAACTGCAAACTTGTATATAAGACTAAATGCTGCCCAAATACACAACATATAAGCATGAGAGATAATTATGATTAAGAAATTCGTTGAGTCTAGAAGAAACCTCAACAGAATGCAGAAAGCACTGGGCGCCCATCTCGTCCTAAATTTGGGACAGTTCAACAGTGCGCATCCACTACCGAGAATTGAAACGAGTCAGTTGCGATAGGAGACAAACGCTGTATCAACAGTCCCGGTGACGTTTTAACGAATTAGACTCGATAGAGCGCCGCTCGATCATATATTCCATGGTGGAACTCATCCGAGTTTCTCTTTTACCCATAGGACTGTGCCTCCCCACGAGTCACGACTACCACCCCCAAGCCGCTCAGTCCAGAGCATTAGAAGCCAGTTCAAGCAAGGATATACAGAGAGAAATAATTAGAAGGATTTATATATATATATATATATATATATATATATATATATACGTACATATATATATTTGAATATATATATATATATATGTTTGCATATATATATATATATATATATATATATATATATATATATATAGATTCAAACATATATACATATAGATTCAAACATATATATATATATATATATATATTCAAACATATATTTTTAAATATAACAGACTGCGAATGTCTATTATGTTTGATCATGAGCCGTTCTAAGCTTCGTATAGTGGCTTTAGTTTATATATATATATATATATATATATATATATATATATATATATATATATATATATTATTCTTAGTCTATTTGTAATTCAAAAAATATGGTATATTTGAGGCCAATGAGCTGATCATTGCGCTATATGCTCATTACAGTTTAAGAATTTGCTAAAATAGTAAAATAGCTTAATCTTTTATTATTATTGTACTTTTTTAAATAATTTTAATTATAAAACAATAATAGGAAAATCTCGTTAGAAACAAAGAAAAGCTCTAATCTCTTATGTATTATCTGTAAATTCTTGATAGTCTTCTCATAGATAAAGAAGTCTCTTGAAACAACGGAAACGTGTTTCAATTGAAGAATTCTGAGAATGCCATGTACCAAACATGTGAGCAACGAAGAAGTTTTTAAAAAATGGTAACAAGAAGGGCACATACGAAACATCAGAAAGTGACAGTTGAAATTTCTAGATCACATAATGAGGAAAGAGGGTTTGGAAAATTTGTTACTCTCAGGAGAGATTAATGGAAAGAAAACAACGCATAACCTACTTAGTGAGCTGGAGTAAATGAATGTCGGGACAGGTTTTAGGAGAAATAACAATAAAAGACAAAATTTATTAAGAGCTACAGATGACAGAAAATTGTGGACCGCCATAATCACCGACGCCCTAAAGCGACATGGCGCCTAGAAGAATCAATGTGTGATAAAAACTACATAATACCGTGTAGATCGTCTAAAAGTCGACCATATGCCTAAAAGAGAGATTTAATTCGTTTAATCAAAGTGACAGATTTTCATGGTCTTTGGTACTCACATGAAACTCAATAATACACGAAGTGCTATCAATAATTGTCACCTTGATGGTAGGGGATGAATAAAATACCGCTATCCTATATAGCGTGTTGATTGATGACTTAAACGCCATCAGTGTTTAATTGGGATATTGTCTCATGCAGTATTCCCCATCGTTTAATGGTTACCATCCTCATCTTTCTGTTAATGGTAAGCGTCTGCAGTTTTAGCATACCACCGAGATTCACTTGTCTGTCCGGGGTTCACATATTTCTTTGAAAAATCTCGTATAACATCCTCTGTGGTGCTCTTGTATTGCGGTAATAGACACGTTGCTATGCTTTGTTTTTGTGAGAACCTTAAATGTCTGGCCCCAAAAAACAATCGACAGAATGAGATAACTTTCTGCCCCCCCCCCAAAAAAAAATTATTCCACTAAGTGCTATAATAATCATCTGGTCAAAAAAATCATGCCACAGCCTGCTATAACTTTTTGTCTTCAAGAGTCATTCCAACGGGGGCCTTATATTTCTGATCTCAACAGTTATTAGGAAGAGTGCTGAAACTTTCTGTTCTTAACAGTCATTTCTGGTCCCAACAATCAGATAACTTTATTTTTCTAGCTTCAACAATCATTACACAGTGAGTTCTATTCTGCTGGCACCAACAATCATTCCCCCAAAGAGTCCTACTTTTCTGGCCTCGATAATCATTACACAGTGAGTTCTATTCTTCTGGCACAAACAATCATTCCCCAAAGAGTCCTACTTTTCTGGCCTCGATAATCATTACACAGTGAGTTCTATTCTGCTAGCACCAACAATCATTCCCCAAAGAGTCCTACTTTTCTGGCCTCGATAATCATTACACAGTGAGTTCTATTCTGCTGGCACCAACAATCATTCCCCCAAAGAGTCCTACTTTTCTGGCCTCGATAATCATTACACAGTGAGTTCTATTCTTCTGGCACAAACAATCATTCCCCAAAGAGTCCTACTTTTCTGGCCTCGATAATCATTACACAGTGAGTTCTATTCTGCTAGCACTAACAATCATTCCCCAAAGAGTCCTACTTTTCTGGCCTCGATAATCATTACACAGTGAGTTCTATTATTCTGGCACAAATAATCATTCCACAATGATTCCTATCTTTCTTGCCTCGACATTCATTACGCAGAGAGACTTATCTTTCTTTCTGACTATAACTGTCATTCAGCGAAGAGCCTTTTATTTCTGGTCACAACAATCATTCCATAGAAAGCATTATATTCCTGGTCTAAAGAATCATTAAACAGAGTCCTATCATTCGGGCCTTAATAATCATTACTCAAAGAGCCTTTAATTTCTAGCCCCAAACAGCCATTCCACAAAGAGCCTTTTATTCATGGCATCAACATTGCTTCCACAGAGTACCTTATATTTATGTCCCCAACAGCCATTCTGCAACCAAACAGTCAAAATCTAACAAGCGCCCTATGGCTATCACACCTTTAATATTTCTTTACCTATTTCCTAAGACATTCCTCATCCGGCTGATGGACAGTGGATTCAACCGTAAAGTGTACTGCTATCTTTAGTATCCTGGCACTTTAAATTAACCCATAGTTAGGGGGGATTCATACCTTTCGCAAGGGTATTTGCGCCGAACTGAATGTGACAAACCGAACTTAAGTTCCTACTTACAGCGCCAATAACCACTACGCTAGGCGCATATTCACCAAGACATTAAGTTTATTCTATGTAGCCTGATATGAACCCACAACTGTTAAAACCCACTGAATATTTCGTGCACAAAAATAGCAAAGATGTTTGGGACCACTTGGCTAACGCTTCCGCTATATCAGGTCGCTTATTTTTTACTATATATCTACACAATTTTTTCCTGTATCTCTTGCTACGTATAAAACTCTATCAGTAGAATTCTACACAAGGCAGAGTTTTTTACATCAGCACCAAATTATTTTCTTATATTTATGTTTATTTTTAGTAATAATTAATTCTACGATGAACTACGATGTTTTCATTTATTCAGTTTCGCATGAGAAACCAGTTTTTTTCAAATTATATATTTTATAAGAGTTAATTTAATTTGCTTCAATTATTTATTTCAGTCCTTCCATACCTTACGGTTCTTTGCTATAATATTTAATTATTTAAAAAAATTCTTTATTAATCCTCTTATGAAATTTAATTTATTAATCATCTCATGAAATTGTCTCATATCATATGACATAATGCCTGGTGCCTACTGACGTTTCATAAAAAAATATTCATCGTTATATTTCATGTAATGTACTCATAAATATATATATATATATATATATATATATATATATATATATATATATGGAAAAGGTTACAGTTGTTCCAACGAGAGAAAAATGTATATTTAAAAAAAAGGGAGAACCCGAAAACGTTTTTGGTTATAATGTGGATTTGTTTTACTGTATATATTATATTTTATTCTTCATATTTTTGCTACATGTGTCTCCGGTCTCGTGACCTTCTTCAGGCAAATTAAACAAATAAATTTTCTTTATGTTTCCTTGTTCATTTTCTGTATCTGCAGTGAGCCTTTTTTTATCACATTTTTGGACTGTTAGCAAAAGTGAATTTCTGCCTATGTGGTAATAAAATCATTAGGTTTGTTCTGAGTGGTGGTAATAATTGATGTGTTAATGAGTGATGTTTTCCTATCACTACATCCGTTGTAATAAAAGATGAGGACAATAGTCCGAATAATGTAAATAGTGTACGAAAATTAGTATGTTTTTCGAACGTCTGTTCAAACTTCATGTAATAAAACAATTGTTAATCAGACGGTTCCAGTTCTTTAGATAACGCCATATTACGCGGCCTTTTGGGCGATGAATTATTTGCAACCCTTCATTACAATTTCTCACGGACGAAACACCACAAGCTTATTGCTGCTCTATCTATATTTCCATGGGAAATGCCCAGACAAGTTCCATTTCTAAGTTCCACCAATGCAGACAATCACAGCTAGTAAACTCGTCATGCTAAGTACTCAGGGTCGAAACAATCACATCCCCTTTTGTATTACATTAAAAAGAAACTTCAACTTAAATATCTTCTTTTTTTGTGTGTGAGAACCTCTTTCCCGTTCACTGAAATCTTAACTTCTTCGAGTCTACGCTCAATCTTTATCAATCTATCATATCCTTAAAATCGACACTTACCAAACTCATTCAGTAAGACACTGGCTTTTTGTGCTTGGGGGAACATTAACTAAACAACACATCTCTATATCAGCTGGGTTGTATTTTGGTTTTAGAATAAACTGGCGTCAATAAGAGCAGAATCGAGTTTATAATTCTTCTCATCCGAAAAGCTCACGGTCAAATCACATAGAAAACACTGGTTTTCGTTTTCTTCTCGCGCAAGAGCATCAGAAAAGACAGACTTCCAAAAAACGAAGTTCTTCTTTTGTTCATTCCGAAAGTAATCCAATGGTACTTCAAACTGGACCAAGTCTATGGACTTATTATTGTACCTAAGTAACTCGTTTGTTCAATGCGTTTGATATGCTGATATTAGCTGAAATCTTCAATGTTTAATGTTCGATCTATATAATTAGTAGTCGTCATTGAATTAAGAGAACTGACAAGGAAAGAGACTATATTAAAAATATATATTTCTTATGTCAGATGTCATTGTCATCATTCGTCTCAGATTTTATTAACGAAATTAAATACACTCTATAACCTTTGCACGGAGACGGGCGTTTGGTACGGTTAGTGGTAGTTCAAATTGCTTTCCACAACATTTTTTTTTATCGTTTTAGTCAACTCGGTATACTGTTTAACAAGATAGGAAGGGAAAAAAAAACTCAGACGCGATCGAAATGACACTTCCCATAAGAACCGATCTATTTTTCTCCCGAAAAGCGCAAAAAAACACCCCCGAAGATAATGGTCATTGCAGCAGAGTAATGCGGGAATATCCAGATGATTACTGGAAAAGCCAGCTGCAGCGCCCATGGAATATTTCATCTTTAGTTCACTAATTAGTTCTCACCTCGCGTCTTTTTCGTCACGAAGCCTTTTTCGGAGTCGCATGACCTGGGGATAATGCACTGGCTTCTGATCTTCTTCCGGCAAAAACTGTCCCTTTGAAATCGGCTCAATTTAACATCGACGAGGAACTCTTGAAGAATGAAGCTAAGTAAATACCGCGGTAAATGATGATGACGAACTGGGTCAAGAACAGCACGTTCTTGAGACTTACAAAGCTAAAATTTATAAGTAAGATGGAAGGATGGTGGAGCACTTAACGGACTTATTATAAAAGTAGATAGCATATTACCCGTCAAAATGATAGGTTTATTTATGTATGGATCGGCATATGGGTTTTGGATCAAAGTATCTGTGCGATCTGTCTCGGGTAATTACTCTACGTTTTGTGAAAAGAGCCACACAGACATTATATATATATATATATATATATATATATATATATATATATATATAAATTGGTTATAAAGAAAACGAACTCTTAAATGTTGTGTGTAAGGAGTTTATTTGAAGAGTTAAGACCTCTCGATCTTAATGAAATAAATATCATCATGGTCTTTTAAGAGTTCGTTTTCTTTATAATAATTATTATTATTGGACAGTGAGCTCTCCTTGCATCTATATCCTTTTGGAATTATCCTGCGGATTAAATATTATCATTATATATATATATATATATATATATATATATATATATATATATATATATATATATATATAGTTATAAATATATAATAACTACGAATCTAAAGAGCCAGGCAAACCTACCTAGGTTTGTCAAGGTACGCCGGCGTACCATGACGATCTGCATAGGTGTAACCTAAGTAGGTTTGCTTGGCTCTTTAGGTTTGTAGTTAGATTTGCTCTACTTAGTGTATTGAGCACTCTGCTTAGTTATTTTTACTTTACTCGTGTCGGAGTTTTTTTTCGTTGGACTCTGAGCTTGGATTCTGGTCGATTATTTTACATGTTCTTAGTTCTTTCTTCTTTTTATTCCTTTTTTTTTCCTTGGGTATTGGTTTGTTCATTTACAAGCCAATACATCTAAGGTTTTTCCGGACGAGTGTACTTACTTATATTTATAAGATTATATATATATATATATATATATATATATATATATATATATATATATATATATATATATATATATATATATATATATATTCAAACAGTTTCTGGATGTTGATATGAAATTTATCAAATAAGGCACCGTAGTTATTTCTATCGTAAGTATTTTTGATTTTTTCCAACATCTTCTTCAGGGGTAAATTAAAAAAAACGAACTTATTGTAGTTTGAAGTTGTCATTTGAGATTATGATTTGACTTTTCAAGAAACAGATTAGAGAACTGGAAAGGATCAGTATAGAAATAAATCGACACAATATGTCTATATTATTCAATGATTCAATTTGTCTACACACCCAGTC
>OZ010581.1:27753931-27763931 GCA_963932145.1 Acanthosepion lycidas
TTATTTTGAAGTTTTCGGCTCTTGTTTTGAAACATGAGACCTCTTATGTAGCGAGTTGGAATCATATTTTTAAATAAATTATTATATTTATGCTCTACTTTCGTATCGTGCACTATTTTTTAAAAATAACAAAAATACTAAGGAACTTTGGATTATTTACCAAACCAGTTACTTTCCTATTTTCTATAATATTTTCACACACACACACACACACACATATATATATATATATATATATATATATATATATATATAATATGCATAAACATACGTAGATACACACACACGCATATATATATATATATATATATATATATATATATATATATATATCTACGTATGTTTATGCATATTATATATATAATATACATAAACATATGTAGATACACACACACACACACACACATATATATATATATATATATATATCTACGTATGCTTATGCATATTATATATATATATATATAATATGCATAAACATACGTAGATACATATATATATATATATATATATATATATATATATATATATACGTACGTTTATGCATATTATATATATATATATGTATGTATTTATATAAATATGCATAAACATATGTAGATGCATACACACACACACACATATACATATATATATATATATATATATATATATATATATATATATATATATATACATAGTCATCCACAGACAGACTGTGGCATCAGTCGGAGATTCTAACCTCTAGGCTATCGACCCCCGGCTGTGAGAAAGGCGAATTTTTACGTATTTATTTTGTCATAAACACGTCAGTGACCAAGAGAATTCAATCCAATTTTGGAGAGTCTTGCATTATCAGTAGCAGTAGTGATTGTTTGCAAATTCGCAATTGTCAAAACATATATAGTTTTAAGGTATGCTAAAAGTGCTCAATATCAGTGATGGAGCGTATGTAAATGTAAAAGTGGGTATTGAAGTCAACGCACAAAGGCGACAGACTGATGCTGAAAATCAATTGTCAGGCCGTACAGACATATGGTCTGCCGATTTTTGTCGCTTCTACGTACTGACATCAATGTCCAACTCTACTGCTTCTAAGTAAATGTGTCGCTGTGAATAATAATGTTCAAAAATAATATATATGGTTATGCCAAAATTTTTTCTTTCTGGGCAAAGCTAAATATAACATATAACACAAAAAAAATGGAAAATATAATACAAATCCAAAACGTTCATTAAATACATAAAATTTTAGCGATAGCACAACACTTCTCTGCTGACGATTACAGATCTTGGAAACCCTTTACATTAAAAGAAAGTAATATATATATATATATATATATATATATATATATATATATATATATATATATATGATCGGGTACATGTTTCATGGCACACACGTTTGCCAGGGTGTCTATCAAATCAATATTACCGATACCCACTCAAAGTACAGAACCCAACTGTGTTTTATTCTGCGACTATACTGAACAGACCTTAGTTACAGTTTCTGGGAGAGAGCGGATAATCTGGCATGCCCGATTATTTTTAACCAGGCCAGTATGCTCGGTCACAATGATGTGTGACTTCGTGCTAGCCTAACCATCAACGGATTCCAAATTCCACTCATAAGACTTGGGCTAACCCGTGTTATGGTTTTAAAGCATTCTCGAAAGGCCAAAGGTGACGCTGGCGTATAATCAAGAATTCACCACCCTGACAAATCGAATATGGTGAGATTCGAACTCAGCCAAAATCCGACGAACATTGTAACCACTCGGCCACGCCCCTATATATATATATATATATATATATATATATATATATGTGTGTGTGTGTGTGTGGCTAAAGAGATACAGATATAGATATACTTCCATAGGTATATATGTATAAATGTATGTACGTCAATATGTTTCGCTTAAGAAATTAGATTTTTTTTCTTGTGTTTCGCAAGGGGAAAGAGCCAGCGATTTTCCTTTCAGTCCTTTGGCTGATAAACAATGCCGTATCCAGTTTCAGGGCCAAATATATACAAAATAAACAGATTAAGAATAGACGTGATGTTGGACTGGAGGCGATGAATCCTTTTTGATGGTCTTCGTTGATTAGGCAAGGAGAAAAGATGAACCGGTATCGGAAATAGGAAAGTGAAAACGCCAGAAAAGTAATTCTTTTCTTCCGCAATATATTTTCCATGGTTTCTGACGAAGGCCATTCTCCTCGTGGACGTAAATTCGTTTGAATTTGTATGGCTACACACACATACACACACATACATATACAATATATATATATATATATATATATATATATATATATATATATGTATATGTATGTATATATATATTAAAATGCTCACCGGAGCAATACCGCGTTTCGACCACCAAGGTTTCGTCAGGTGGTTTATTCCGGTCAGGGTTTTTATCTTTTTAAGATATATATATATATATATATATATATATATATATATATATATATATATATATATATAATTATTTATTTAAAAATATGATTCCAACACGCTACATAACAGGTCTCGTGTTTCAAAATATGAGCCGAAAACTTCAATATAATTAATTGAATTAAATTGAATTAAATTGAAATTGAAATCAAAATTTCCATGGATTATAAAAGTTATTTTATTGTATAACTTTTATAATCCATAGCCCAAATAAATAGTTTAAATACCCTACAAAAAAAGATAACCCTTTATGAAGTCGTCAAAAAACAAATGATACGGCAGTTTTTATATACACAAAACCCTTTCATAAAGAAATAAAATAAAAAATTAAATAAATCTCCATAGACACGTAAACCAGACTAGGCGAAAATATTTTCCGTTTTAAATTTAGACACCCCCACCTTACCCTATCTTGACATCTATGAAAGTAACTCTATACTGATACAAATTATTTAACACCCAACACCCCTACCTATTTTAAATAATTCGCCCTGGCTGTTACCATGGAAATTTTGATTTCAATTATGAATATACTTTTAAATCACGTAAATTTCAGAAATAAGTTATTCCAAAAAAATTTCGCTTGAAGATGGAACAGAGCTTACTTTAATACAATTTAATTCAAATAATTATATTGAAGTTTTCGGCTCTTGTTTTGAAACATGAGACCTCTTATGTAGCGTGTGGGAATCATATTTTTAAATAAATAATTATATTTATGCTCTACTTTTGCATCGAGCACTATTTTTTAAAAATAATAACAAAAATACTAAACAACTTTGGATTATTTACCTAACCAGTTCTTTCCTATTTTCTATATATTTTCACATACATATATATATATATTAATTTGCTGTGCAAGTGTGATTTTCCTACTTGAAATTGAGCAATTTTTGTTGACGGCTACAGTTTTAACAAATATTTCAGTGTTTGTTTATTCAGGCGTTTATATATATATATATATATATATATATATATATATATATATATATATATACTCTTTATATTGCTCGGACTGTTGTCATGTTTATAAGATTTCTTCAGATGATATACGTTGGAATTTAGAACCGAGCCGTTTCTTTAGTCAACGTGGGTAGATTGTTCTAGTTCCACGTGCCATGCCTTTTCTGGATATCTCAGTTTCAATTAATTCCCTTTAGTAACAAAACTTCTTGTTCCTCTCTGCTGTGGCCAGGTATTGAACTCACAAGTGTTTGGAATTACTTCAACCAACGTTTTTATCCACTGAGCCAAGTGTCCTTGGATCGATAAAGGGGTCGATTCGAAATTCCGACGTACATTACCTGAAGAATACCGGAGCGTACAAAGTCCGAAACGTTGTGAATGAGTAGGGTTTTGTGTTTTGAAAAATGTAAAATGAGGTTGAAGGAAGTGATGGGTGAAGTTGCTTATCACAACATATTTATGCAGCTGCAAGTAAGTAATTGCAGATAAAAAAAAGAAAAAAGTCTAGCTTCGCTTCATTATATTCATATACATATATAACTTGTAAGATAGACACAACACTAATAAATAAAATATATCACTAATGATGTGTATATCAATATATAGATATATAACTAATATGACCAGACTGACACACACACATACCTAATATATATATATATATATATATATATATATATATATATATATATATACATATTTCCCTACATATATATATATATATATATATATATATATATATATATATATATATATATATATATATATAAGGAAATATGTAAATATAAGTGCTAGAAGTATGGCTACACAAAATAGTTATATTTTACAATGACGCATCTAGAGCATGTGCGTATATATATATATATATATATATATATATATATATATATATATATATATATATATATATATATATATATATATATATGCACATGCTCTAGATGCGTCATTCTATATATATATATATATATATATATATTGTCCAGTAGATATATATTTATAGGACTATGCATATATACGTATGATCTATGTAAACTTTCTGTATATATATGTATATATATATATATATATATATGTGTGTGTGTGTGTGTGTGTGTGCGTATAGCCAAAAGCACTCGAGCAGACCTGTTTATATAATTACGCACATATACATATGTATGTAAATCTTATACACATATACAGACTTATATAAAGATATATATAGGCATATACATATTCAAATGTGTGTGAATATACATGTACATATATATATATATATATATATATATATATATATATATATATATATATATATATGATGTAATTCTGCGTAGCCTCTGTCTCTCTGTCTCTTCGTACATATATGTTTGTGTGTGCATGCACAACTATATGTACTGATGTAAGGAAGTAAATTCTTTCATAGATATTTGATATATATATATATATATATATATATATATATATATATATATATGTATGTATGTATGTATATAGTAGTCACTAAATAAGCAGAAATATACACATATATGTATCCTTGAGTTTTTTCCTTCATTATTTTTTCTTTTATTTGTACAATATTTTTTCCCTTGTTCTTACTTTTGGCAACAGTTTCCGAAAACGAAGGGATATTAATAATGTCTAAAAAAAAAAACCTTTTCCAAGAAAAAGAATCTTTTTCTTCATATATTTTGCTATATTCATTTTCGTTTTATTTTCAAACAAATCTTATCGATGCAGAAAACACTTCTGTGGTTAATCTCGTGACGGAAGAGGCGGGACTTTGTGAGTTTCGCTTCATCTGCATTCGTGTTCCAATGATGGAAGACTGGTCCAGCACTCCTTCAATAGACCTACATCGCGCCAATCGCTAGGATGCCTTGAACTAACATTTTACTGCAGTTTCAAATTATTGAAAGCAAATTTAATTTAGGACCTAATTAAAATTTTAATTAGGGCTAAAAATCAATATATCAGTACAATAACAAAACAAAAAAAGAAACCAAAACGGATCATGTAGGCTGGAGCATGTTTAAAAGTATCGATTTTTGACAGAATCAAACACGCGACTAGGCACGTGATCAAGTGATATCGTTAATCTGACCAATTGTATCGATGTATACCTGTGGTGTAGATCAGTTCAACTTTTTCCTGCTTGGCTCGTAGGCAGAAACTTAATTAAATATCCATTCTCGACACATTTACATATATGCATTCATGCAATGTTTCTCACATACGGACGTCAATCATCGTCTATAAATTATATTGTGCTATTCATATGGCAGAATGACGAATTCTTATCTGATCCTTGTCCGTCTCTGTTATAAATTTCAAATCCCACCCCCCAAGAAACTGTTATTCATTCATCCACTAAACCCAGACTATCGTTGTATGATTTTACAGTTATTGATAAATTAATAATTGTATGTTTACGTTTCTTAGACACAAATAATATTTTAATAGTTTCCTTAATTATTGGAAATGATTTATCATACATTCCAATAAATATGAATAAATCATTTGTGAAATATATAATTATTGAGACGTAACTCCTATATGTAATTTATTTACAACTTTTATGTTTTTATTTAATACCAGATTTAGTGTCCGAGCTTGTCTTGTCGAATATATGTCAAGCGAAAAGGCGAAATAGTCTCGAGATGTAAGCAAGTTAATGTTTTCGGGTTGAGAAAATCGCTGAGAAAATAAAAAAAAAACGAATTTTTCGCTTGTCTGCCTTTTGTTTACATTCTTTTGTTAAATTCGCTTTCTTTACATTTATCAATAATAGTAGCGTGGAATTCTAAAGAATTGTTCGTCTATTTTTTGCAGCTTTGCTTTGACCGTATTTTATAGAAGATCTATTTCAGAGATAGATATATATATAGATAGATAGATAGATAGATAGATAGATAGATAGATAACAGACTTAGATAGATAGATAGATAGATAGATAGATAGATAGATAGATAGATAGATAGATAGATAGATAACAGATTTAGATAGATAGATAACAGACTTAGATAGATAGATAGATAGATAGATAGATAGATAACAGACTTAGATAGATAGATAACAGACTTAGATAGATAGATAGATAGATAGATAGATAGATAGATAGATAGATAGATAGATAGATAGATAAAAGACTTAGATAGATAGATAGATAAAAGACTTAGATAGATAGATAAAAGACTTAGATAGATAGATAACAGACTTAGATAGATAGATAGATAGATAGATAGATAACAGACTTAGATAGATAGATAACAGACTTAGATAGATAGATAGATAGATAGATAGATAGATAAAAGACTTAGATAGATAGATAGATAGATAGATAGATAGATAGATAACAGACTTAGATAGATAGATAGATAACAGACTTAGATAGATAGATGGATAGATTGATAGATAGAAACAAAACAAAACACGAAAGTAGAAAAGATATATAATGAACTAATTATGATAGATAAATAGATAGATAACGAACAAATAATGAAGAGTAGATAGATAGATAGATAGATAGATAGATAGATAGATAGATAGATAACAGACTTAGATAGATAGATAGATAGATAGATAGATAGATAGATAGATAGATAGATAGATAGATAGATAATGAGAAATATCAGAACGTCTTAATTTAATATTTATAACGGGCCGTCCTTCTAAGAGAATATAATTTCCCCACTATTTCTTGAGCTCATCTCAGATGAGACCAAAATCAAATTTGCCCTCAGAGCATCAGTGAACAACCCTGATGCACCCTCTTTGCAGCATAACTTTGCAGAAACTCCCTGGTCACGGAGACGTGACCATTGATTCCATCGGCGGAAACATTTCCTTTCAGTTTAAGGTGTCCACCAATCCAGTACTGTTTTGTCGTCATCGCAATGGCTTAATCCATAGTTATGAAGGCGCTGTTTTGCCATTGTGCAAGATGGCCGTTGGCCTCTCAAGAACATCTGACATCCTATTGTTGACAGGTTTGTTTTTAATCCTGACCAGAAAAGACATGTGGATGAACCGCTTCAGTTGCCGACCACCCGATTATATAGCAGGTTGAACTGGGCTACATGGTTCCAATAGCACCCGTATAAAATATATTTACTGTATATTTTTGTACAACTCTACGCTGAATATATTTATTTATGCTCTGTTCATAGATAGATAGATAGATAGATATATAGATAGATAGAAGCAGGCGTAGATAGATAGATAGATAGATAGATAGATAGATAGATAGATAGATAGATAGATAGACCAAAGGGGAGCACACGCACGAACGCACATCCGCAGAGACAGGCACATGGCTGCATGCGCACAAACAGAAGCTAAAAGCTTCCAATTCAATCATAGAAATTAAATTAAATTAAAGTACCTAGTTCTGTTTCATACTCAAATGAATTTTGGAATAACTAATTTTGAAATTTACGGAGCATTATAAGCATACATATTCGTAATATTAATTTCTGTAGATATGGAGAAAACTAATCATTTTAATAAGGGGCGGTAGAGTATTCATTTCCGTTGACAACTATTGTATCAACATATTAGTTACTTGAGAAAAGATGTTATGTCAAAGTAGGGTCGGGGTGCCTTTCTTCAAACAAATGATGACATCGTTCAACACATATCATCTGGTCTATTTTAACGACAGAATTTTTTCGTCATTTTTGTTACGCTGTTAAATGTGTATTTGTATGCATAAAGATTGAAGTTTTTGCTTCTGTTTTTGAAACATGAGAACTCTTATGTAGCGATGGAATCATATTTTTTTAAAATAATTATAATATATATATATATATATATATATATATATATATATGTGTGTGTGTGTGTGTGTGTGTATGTGTGTGTGTAAACTGAGTCATCAGATTTATAAGTCCCAAAAATCCATACGCTAATGTCTTCAAGGACAGATGGCCCAGTGGTTAAAAGTGTTGTTTGAATCCAGTAACTTGACCCGTGGATAGTTGAGTTAAAGAAAGATAACTAAGAGGCATGGCACGTGGAACTAGAACAATCGATCACGGCGGACGAAATAAAGGGATCGGTTGCGAAATTCCAATCACCTGAAGAAAGCCGGTGTATACAACGGCGGAAACGTCGTGAATATTACAAAACGTTGAGGATATCAGTCCAACCAATATATATAGTACAAATAATTACAGAACTTCATCTCAGATATATATATATATATATATATATATATATATATATATATATATATATATATATTGAAGTCAATACTCAGAGGCGACAGGCTGTTTCCTGCTGGACGCAATCGTCATGCGGCCTGACGATTGCGTCCAGCATGAAACAGCCTGTCGCCTTTGAGCGTTGCCTTCAATGTTCACTTTTATAATTATATTTACATACGCTTTATCTCTGATATTGAGCACTTTATCTCATAAATATAGCACACGTCATAACTCTCTTTCTTCATATATATATATATATATATATATATATATATATATGATGTTTGTCTATATGTATGTATCTATGTACCTACCGATATATATTGTCCATCGTAACGAGACTGATCCCAATTTTGACATAAAAAATGCTAATCTGATGAAAGGAGAAATTATCTAGAGAGTGCCTTGATCGCAAAATCATCATCAGTAAATGTGCGCACCGGGCTTTTACAATATTTTACCATTCATGGCAGAATACCAAGTGTGGCATATCTACTAGCAAAAGTGATGGAAAGAAAAAAGTATCTAAATAAAATCGGTTGGATAAAACAATAAACATTACATTTAAAATCCCCAGCATACTTCATATATACGCTTGTGTAGTTACACCAACACGTCACAAGAAAACTTTTTCCACTGTCATGCATTTTTCCTCATTCCCAAGAACTTTAGCTGCCACTTCCTGATGTTAAGTATAAGCCTCCTCCTTGTTTGTATCCTTTCTAAGATCTCATCGTTGCGCACACGCTCGATCCATGAAATCCTTAACATCCTTCTGTAGGAAAAAGGCTACGTGACTTAGTTTTATGATGTCTCCTAGTATGTTACACGGCTTTTTCACAAGTTTCAGTTGGCTCTACAGACAAGATACTAAAACATCCTAATATTGGCACTGTTTGCATATTTTCATATTCTACATCGAGCACTGTTCTTGTAGAGTTCTTGTTACTTATTTATTTATTTATTTATTATTATTTTTTATGTGCCATGTCCTTTCAGGACGTAGGGGAACATGGCTCTCCACCTCCCTCTATCCCTTGCAGCTCTCAAGTTCCTTCCCTCTGCTTATTCCTCTGTCATCCACTTGCATAAGCCCGCCAGGTATGCTATGCGTTGTTTTCCTTTGTTTCTCTTTCCCTGTATTCGACCCGTGAGTATCAGATTCTTCAGGCCTTCTTTCCTCATTATCCACAGTAAATTTCCGTCCCGGGCTCTTACAACATTTTACCATTCCTTAAAGAATACTTATTATCAAAGTGCGGGATATCAACTAGCAAAAGTGTTGGAAAGAAAAAGAAAAAGACTGTAAACGAATTCACCTAGATAAAGAAAAAAATTCTAAAATCACCAGCACCCCTCCTACGTTCGCAATATAACAGATTTAATCCGATGAAGTCCTGAAGGACAAAAC
>OZ010581.1:27768931-27771431 GCA_963932145.1 Acanthosepion lycidas
TATATATACTTGTACATGTACACACACATATATATATATATATATATATATATATTTAAACACACGCACGCACACACGCACACGCATATGGACACACACCCGTATACACATGTATCGATCTATCTCCGTTCCGACATCGAAGCATCATTTTCCCGAAATACTATCCAACCGACCGTGCGTCTACATCTTGTCCGTGCAAAAGCGATATTTCTTTCTACTTTGACGCTTCTTTGCACTGAGAAAGAAAGCTTGGCAAATGTTCAACTTTGAACCCCCTCTTAAGTCATAAGTCTGCCCTTTGTTCGATTCACTTCCCTCTCCGCTTCTTACTATTTCTGTTATTTTTTTCTATTTTTTATTTTTTTGTGTGTGGGCGGGGAGGGGGGGTAGCGAGTGGTGTTTATTTGTTTGTTTGTTTTTCTATATTCTGCATCCCTCTTAATTTTCTGTTCAACCATTCTTATCTCCTTTACTTTCATGTCGCTTTCACACCAGCGACTTCCTCTTGTAAAGCTGGCTTTACATCGACATCCACATCTTTCCTATCTTCGCGTTTTCTCTCTCTCTCACTCTTTCTCTCTCTCTCACACACTCTCTATCTCTGTCTCTATCTCTATCTATCTCTCTATCTCTCTCAAGATAGATAGATAGATAGATAGATAGATAGATATTGCTGGTATCTTCCGACGAGTGGACGGAACGATTGCTGGAGCGCCCGTCCCCGAAACCCGTGATTCTGAAAATAATATCATTAAGCTAAGTGACAAATTTTACTTTTCTTTTGTAATGCCCGTTTGTAGGAGAGACTTTGTAAGTCACAGGTACAATAATGGTAACGCCTTCGAACAATCCTCGTTCAGACGCCGCTAATTCCCATATATGTATATATTTTTCCTTTACCCGTCACGTGATCTAATTATTTCTAGATGAGGTTGACTGTACTTGCTCTCTGGCCATCCGTGTTCAAAATGAAGCGACACTTTATTTGTATATGATCTGCATATTTGTATTAATCCAATACACACACACATACATACATAGATACACACACACATATATATATATATATATATATATATATATATATATATATATATATATATATATTATAACATAAGTATGTTATAACATCACTACAAAAATAACCATTTTGTTTCAACCCTTCTCGTATACTCTTTATTTTACTGACAACAGCATTGCTTGACAAGACTTTATAATTCTTAAATAAATATTCGCTCTATTTTGTATTGAGCACGTTTTTTCAAAATTTTTTGGTTACTGGAAGCTTATTCTATCTATACCAACATTGTATTCGTACATACATACATATATATATATATATATATATATATATATATATAGAGAGAGAGAGAGAGAGAGAGAGAGAAATAAAGAAATTATATCGCTTTCTGCTAAACACATAAAATTATAAATAGAATAAGATATATATATATATATATATATATATATATATGTTACAGCAAAAATCAAAACTTAACTCAACATAGTCTATTACAAGCCGTTCTGTACACGGCTATCAGATATTGTTTGTTTGTTATTCTATATTCTGCATCCCTGTTAATTTTCTACTCAACCATTCTTATCTCCTTTACTTTCAAATTTTTTTAACGTTGAAACAAGATGTACAGTCTTGTAGTGGGTATGTGCATGTTCTAATGTAACACTGTATAAGGAATAAATATATACGGCTCTACTTTTTTATTGAGCTCTGTTTTAAATTAATGTTTTGAATGGCTGAAATTTTACTCTTCGTTCTTTTACATTTTACAGTAGAGCCCTACGTTGCCCGGGGATATAACAGTAAGAGATAGATCAAGCATCGACCATCATAAAGACTGAAAAATAAAATTGACAAAGATTATAGTTTAAGGTTGACGGACACGCATGTCTTAATTAGTTTTTTTTTTTTGGGGGGGGGTTATGAATTGGTCAAATCCAAACTCAAACAAAAACATTGTTTTCAATCGTTATAAGTCTACCGAATGAATAGAATTTTATTATAAACAATTGTCTCGTAAATGGAATTTTTAAAGCATTATGAATGTAAAAATAAAGAAAAAACTGTGCAAGACAATAAGAAACACTACCTGCCAAAAAAAAGTGAAGTTTTGTTGAAATCGGTTGAAAAATGTAGGAAATCCGATCCCATATATAAACGAACACACACACACACACACATACACACAAACAACCTGGGTTTTATAATAAGTATAACTCGATATGAGTTGCCCCCCTTTCATTCTCGTGATGCCTCTTAATCGTGTTTTCAAATTGATTTCGTGCAAAAACAATTGTGTTTTTCCAATTTTTGGCGCTGTCAGAACAACCGCAAGGTAATTTTACGTAGTCCTGTGAAGATTTATTGAAATCGGTTGAAAAATGTAGGAAATCGGATCCAATATATAAACGTACACACACACAAACTGCGTTTTATAATAAGTAAGATAGATAGATAGATAGATAGATAGATAGATAGATA
>OZ010581.1:27776431-27783931 GCA_963932145.1 Acanthosepion lycidas
CGTTTTCCACTGGCATGAAGTAGAATGATTATATTGAATCAACTGCTAAATCCGCTGCTAGGAAAGTTGGTGACTAGACAGTTTTTCTCGACAGAATCTTATCTGACATATTTATAAGTCAACCATTTGTCCTTGCTTTGAATATTGCTGCCACATCTGGTCTGGTGCTTCCGCTATATATTTATAGATGTTTTATAAAATCCATAGAAGTATCTGCAATGATATTTGTCCTGCCCTGGCATCTCGGCTTCAGTCACTTTCCCACCGTGGTAATGTGGCTTGACTTTGCCTTTTTCTATATGTACTTTCAAGATAATTGTTCTGATGGAGTTTCCTCTAAGTTGTAAGGAATACTATGGTATGTTTGGATCGGTAATTGTGGCGAGTTAAATTTAAGATAAGACAGATTGAAGACCCTGCTTCCTCCCCCGCCCCATCCCCCCATTTGTCCTTGTGCCACAGTTTTGTCTTTTCAAAATAAATATTACTTTCATCTTTGGTATCTAGACTTTATAAATCTAAGCGTAATACTAGATTGGCGGAAAGATCTCATCATTTTACATTTGAAACGGCTAGATTTATCAGTAAGTACCATGCTAAAAGTTTCTTCTCACACAGAATTCGCTTATGAACTCTTCTCCGGCTTCTTGCTTTCCAGTCAGTTTTGTATGCAATGTCAATCGTTATCTTCTGTCTTCTCGATTCCTTTTTTTTATTGTTCTTTCTGCTTAATGATGTTCTCTCTAACACTCAGTAACCCTTGTATCATAGTGGTTTTATTGCCTTGCTTGGGATGAAATGATTAAAAAAAAACAAGAAAAAATTAACTTTATATTACAGAATACATTGTTGTCAGCAAAAAGGGACAACCTAAAGCATATATTGTAACCAATAGCATTATATATTACAGACACACAAGCACGGATATATATATATATATATATATATATATATATATATATATATATATATATATATAAGATTAATGGCCAAAGTAGAATCAGACCAGGAAACAGTGGTATTAAAAAGTGCTCAATACACGTGTGAAAAAAATAAAATAAAAGTAAAGTAAGAACTTTTAAGTTAAATAAAACAGGATACCATTATTTTAAAAGAAAGCTTTGGGAGGGCAATTGATAAAAATTGCCTGAGTATACCGTAAGGTTGAAACCTAGGTAGCGGGTTCAAATAATCTCCAGATTTTTTAATCTCCAAGGGATGATCTATAACCTCTTAAAAAGATAATAAAAAAGATAAATCGAACAAGTTATGACTTTTACAAATCCTTCAGTTTTTCAGTGGCCATTCTATATATATATATATATATATATATATATATATATATATATATATATATATATATATATATATATATATATATATATATATATTTATATACAAGTATAGAATTGGTGTATACGAAATAAATTCCAATTACCAAAAAATACTATTCTTAAAAGAGTGCTCAATACAGAGTGGAGAAAATATAATTTATTCGAAAATTATAACATAAATGTTTTTAAAAGGTTTCGAACCTTTTAAAACCCTTTATTCTACATTCAACATCATCACTTGATAAGACACCAGAGGTGTTGAAACAAAATGGCTATTTTTGTTGTGATTTTATAACATCTTTAAGTTATAATTTTCGAATAAATAATTATATATATATATATATATATATTCGTCTTTTCTTTTCGAATTTTGATTTGAAATAGTCTGCTTACGCAAACTAATTATGGGAGAGTGATTTTCCCAAGAAATTTGTTGATCTTTTTTCAGTCAAACATTAGTAAATATATGCCTTGCCAGTTAAAATTATGTTTTCTGTATGAGAAACTCTTACGCTTTACCACCAAGCGAAAACCCTACGCCCGTTTACTTATGTAATATCTGTTCATATGTGACTCTAAATACACATCAAATTCTATATGCAAGCAGCTTTATCCGTAAGTACTTTATTATAGACATATCTATCTATCTATCTATCTATATATATATATATATATATATATATATATATATATATATATTAGGTTGGTGCAAAAATAATGACGTAATAATGTCGTTTTTTGACGTTAAAAAATACGTCAAAAAACGACATTATTACGTCATTATTTTTGCACCAACCTAATATATATATATATATATATATATATATATATATATATATATATATATATATATATCGATCCAGTAATTATATAGGTAGATATTAATTCTGTCTGTGGTTGTTATTTTACTCATTCATTTAACGTGTGCGGTTTTATTTAAAGGAATTCTTCGAATCCATTGGCCATAACTTTTGTTGTGTTCGTCAGTCTCCGGTGACCCCGGCTCTTTGAGATATTCTGGTGGCTCTCTGAAATAGATTCAATAACTTAATTACATCCTTCTGACCTCATACTGGTTACCAGATGACATCCTATGACAGCTACTGGTTTTGATCTTTGTGTCATCATTAGATCATTATACGGGAGAATTACATTTCACTCTCGAATCTTGCTGGATAAAGGTGTCATTTTCTATTCGACAATCAGATGGTCAGGGTCGGCTTCATACGATTCATCTACAAGAGGTCATATTCTTCTTGTTCCTTATGGACGGGATGAACCATGATTCCACCATACCTTCAATTGATGTAGATAATATTTGTTAAGGATTTTGGTCGAGGTTTTTATGTGTACGATCTCGGTGTAATACCAAATATTTGTCAGTCGTATTATATTGTAATTCTGCGTGTTACGCCTTTCCTTAGTTAGGGCGTTGTCAATTCCTCATAAATAATGGACTATTATGTTTTGATCGCGAATAAAGACAGCAAAGATACCAGAAAGGCTGTTTCATTTCAGTGAAAGAAAGAAAGAGATAAGTTCAGCGTGTACTTCCTGCTATTACTGTTCATCAAATTATTTTTTAAAAAATCTTTTAAAGGTTGTTTCAAAATCTCTACTTCAGTCACTTTCCCACTGCGGAATCCTTGTGTCTTTTCTATAAATACTCTCATGGTAATTCGTCTGAGGAACTCTCCTCTCTAGTATATAGACGCTATGAATTTAAGCTAAGTACTAGATTGGCGGTTAGATCTCATTTGACAATTGAAATGGCGCGATGTGATATGCCCCGGAAAGGGATATATTTTTTCGAAGTAGCAAATTGGTTTTGGACTATTGTAACCGGATAGGAAAATCTAGCAGACAACCGTAATGGACTGGTCCTCGTCGTATTGGTAGGCAATAGGCGTAGGCAATAGGCGAAGACACTAGGTGTAGCCAATAGGTGTCGTCCTGTACCTCCACATCAGTCTCTATTTATGGCTGATACCAGCCAATCATATTACTGTGAGAGGGAACGCAGGTGTATGCATATTCATTACATCACGATGTAACCATAAGTTCTACGTTAACTGTTTCTTTTCTCGCACTTCTCGCTTATGAAACTCTCTTCGGGCTTCTTACATAAAATCATAGCATAATTATTTAGACATTAAAGTACTTTCCTTGGTTTTCTGTTCACTTACCTCGAGGCAGTGGGCTCTGTGGTGTAATGGTTAGCAGATTGGATTGAGAAATCAGAAAGCCGAGTTCGAATTCCAGTCAAATCCATTATATTCACTCACGTAATACCCTTAGGAATCCTTTTTCTCCACCCCCCCGCCTATGGATAAATAGTAGGACAGACCTGAATGTATGGCAAGTGGTCTACCGCAGAAAGAAATTGCAACCTACTGCTGGAAAAATCTGTCTCCTCAGTCATATATCAAAAGATACATGATCGCTTAAGGGTGTATCACTCATGGGACATTCAACAACTACCCCAGGCTATCCTGTGGTTGGAAGGTCGCGGCATCCATTAACGTTAATCATGTAAAAATATTCAAGAAAATCGTGAATTTATTTGTGTTTTCTTTTTTAATTTTATCTTCTATCTTTAGGATTATTATTTGATAGTTATTTGATCTTCAAAAATTTAAATGCAATGCCAATCGCTATTTTCTGTCTTCTAAATTCTTTTACTGTTCTCGCTCCTTAATAAATTTTTTTTCTTATATTCTTTCGCACTCAGTAACCTCCTGTCTTTGAACGACTTTGTTGCCTTGCTTGGGGTGAAATGATTAATTTTTCTTTCTTTGCACAAGATATTTCTATTTTTTATGTGACATGTCCTTTCAGGGCGTAAGCGATCATGGCTCTCCACTTCCCTCTATCTCTTGCAATTCTCAGCACGTCCCTTCCCTCTACGTCCTCCCCCAGACCACGTTCTGTCATCCACTTGCATAAGGCCGCTAGGTATGTCATGCGTTGTTTTCCCTTGTCTCCCTTCCTCTCTATTCAACACGTGAATATCAGATTCTCTAGGTCCTCTTTCCTCATTATGTGTCCCAGAAGCTTCAGCTGCCTCTTCCTGATGTTATGTATATGCCTCCTCCTTTTTTGCTTCCTCTCTAAGAATTCATCGTTGCCCACACGCTCGGTCCATGATATCCTCAGCATCCTTCTGTAGGACCACATTTCCGTCGCCTCGAAGCTCTGTGGATGAAAGCATGGGCGCAAGATATACTGCCGCAATAAACCCTGCTAAAAACAGCATTTGGCCAGATATTAAACCTAACTGGGCTTAGAAAAGTACTTACTGTCATTTGTACTGTTTTTCTGAGCAAAATCACTGGCCACAATTCGACCGATTTTCTTTTGTCAGCACAACAAATAAGCCATAATAAATAGTTTCACTTTTTCATTACTTTTATCACCTGGTGTAATATGTAAGATCGCTTTTTACATTAAAATACCCGCCCTTAAATTACTCTTAAATCATACTTTCACACATCCACCAGGAAACGAATAACACATAGATTATGGAGTTTTGCGAAAGATTAGCTGTAACGTCAAGATCAAACATTCAATTCGCATTGGCGTACATCGTGTCATTTATAAATCAGAAAATTGGTTTTGAAGTCAACCCAGCCAGACGAATGTATTTTATACGCCAATCTTTCTTCTTGTCAAGAACTATCACGCGAAACTTTTAATACAAAGAATTTTAAAGTTCTCAAAAGTCTCAGTCGGTTTTAATGGCAAGAATCAATGTTTGAGAGTCTAATAAACGCATAACCAAGCCATGAGGCAGAAATTTGCTCTTTGCCTCGTGTGTGTAGGTACGCACGCGGAAAAGTAGTGTTGTAGCATTCAAAATAATGTTACAAATAACGTTAATAAGGCTTCTCTTTTGATATTGTAGTTAATAAAACTTTTATCTTGCTTTATAGCGGAAAGAACATGTCACCAGGTACATTATGTCTCTCACAGTCAGACACACGCACACTGATATACGCTGAAATAAATGGATGATGCAAAATTTTTCAGCAGATTTTAACAATTTTTTTTTATTGATATAAAGTCATAGCATAATTATTCAGACATTCAAGTACTTTTCTTGGTTTTCTGTTCCCATACGCCAGGCCATCCTGAAGTAGGGTGGTCGATCCCCACCCCTACTGAAAATCATGTAAAATTATTTAAAGAAGTATCGATTTCAATTGAGTTTTTTTGGGTTTTTTTTAATTTTATCTTCTATCTTTAGAATAATGCTTTGATAGCTATTACACTTTTTCTTACCAAAAGTGGGGGGGGGAGTCCCACACCCTTAGAAAGGGCCGTGTAAGAATGCAGTGGGGGGGATCATAACTGCAATTGCGAAATTTCTTCTTTGTTTTTTTGTTTGTTTTTTTTTTTGGGGGGGGGTCTTTTTTAATTTCATATTCTTCAATATTCTGATTTGCTGACTGTTTCAACTTTTCTTAGCCTAGGATTTAGTCATTTCCAGACCTTCCTAACATGTATTCAATATTCTCAAGTATACATGATGAAGATACAATAGCAGTAGCAAATTTATTAAGGTTTACTTATTTCTTCCTTATATATATATATATATATATATATATATATATATATATATATATATATATATATATATATATGTTTAGGTAGGTAGTAATCCGTTGATATAATTCAAGTGAGCCGTATCAACGCAATCTATAATTTTAAATGTTAAATATTAAATGCTAAAAGTGACTTACTCACAAAGCGTGCTTAATGTTTATTTGAAGGGTCCACTTCAACAAACTGACACCATAAACAGTTTGAAAAGTTTTAAATTCGCGGACGAAAATGATCATTCACAGATGGTTCCTTAATTCCAGTTGCATGATATATATATATATATATATATATATATATATATATATATATATATATATATATATATATATATAGATATATATATATATATATATATGTAAAAGACAATACGAAAACTGTAATAGATGCCGACGCGTTTCGGTCCTATGTGGACTTTTTCAAGGCCAAAAAAATGAAATGAATTTATTAAACAAAGTAACTAACAAAAATAAAACAAAACGTCCTTAGCAACTGGAGAGAATTTACAGAACGCTATTTCCATACTGTTAACTGAAAATTACGTCAATTACTGTCAAGTGTGGAGATATTGTCAACTATTACAGTTTTCCTATTCTCATTTACATTTATAAATATTGTCTTTTTCTACAGGTTAACTCTGAGAAATTTTAAATGAAATTCTTCGTAGATTTTTTAGACATTTAGATTCATATCAAACTTTAACCCCCAAATATACCCTTTAAAGTAAAGAGAAATAACAGCGTCTAAGAAATTGAGTGAAACCTTCTCTCATGGTTTATTTTATTGTATCTTTTTCCTTTTATGTCGGTTTTCTTCTTCACCCCTTACCCATCCATATCTAGAGATAACATACGTTAAGTTAAGCGATGTCTGGCCCACTACAAGTGGGGTTAGGGATAAAGAATTGAAATGGTACATCTAACTCACTCATGTCTTCTCTCCCCACTCACTTCCTCACTTCGTTAATTTACATATGCTTAATACGGCCAGTCAAAAATGTGTAAATTTCTTTTCATTTTTCATTTCAACCTTTGGAAGTAAAGTCTGATGATCCAGATCCCTTTAAAAGGGCTGTGGGGAAATAATTTATTACATGGAACCTTAAAGTAGTCTGTTTTTATTCAAATTTATTTGCTCTAAATTTACATTGAGCTCTCTGGATATCATCCTCCTTGGGTCTACCCATACGGATTACCTAGTTTTGCATAAACTATATATATATATATGTGGGGGGGTGTTTAATTTCAATTAAAAGCTGCAATTATAATTTATAAATTCATGAATCATTCATACAAAAAACAAATATAGAGGTTAATGATTTAAATGGCGAGAATACATCATCGCAAACAATATAAATAAGATACACCAACCCCGAACCTATATATGAATATTATCCCTGAATGATTCATGAATTTATATATATATATATATATATATATATATATATATATATTATTTAAATAGAAAAACCTTAAGGGTCCATTGATTATAATTTATTTCCCTAGGTATGTTGTTTTTACCTGGTTCACCAAACGACACTTTTCCAGAGTGGAAAAGTCCCTTG
>OZ010581.1:27788931-27821431 GCA_963932145.1 Acanthosepion lycidas
AAGGGGATTAGAGAAAAGCAACACATAACCTACCTAAGGAGCTTTTGAGAATGGATTGCGAACTAGGTTTAGAAGAAATAACAAAAAAAGAAATATTATTTAAGCGTTACAAAAGACAGGCAATTGGGGAAAACAATGATCACCAATGTCCTAAGGGGACACGGCACATAGAAGGCGTGGCACCTCAAAATTTCTGGATGCAATGTACATGTTGGGAAGTTCTAAGATTGTAACCTGAAAAAAGGTGACCGAGACAATAATATGAATCTCGACAATTATTCTGCTTCTTTGTATGTACGACCATTGCTCTTTTCAACCTTGGATCTGCAAGAAACTCGGCTCTTGCGAGCTAAAATCAAACTGAAAATTAAGCTGAAATTTATGGCCAAGAAACCTACATAATAATTTTACAAAATTTATATTAGACGAAAAAGTGGAATATTGCTGCCACATTTGGGCTGACGCTAAACAATCTGCATTTTCCAAACCTGGATAGTGTTCAAAATCGTTTAAGTGATTTGATCGAGTGTTCTTTCACGCAAACGAAACTTTGTTAGCATCTCGCTATTCTATCGCTATCTCCATAATTAATATTAAGACGACCTGCATTCCTTCGGTCCACCAATTATGATCTTTACAGAAGGGGGTACCCACCAATGCCACTTCCACGGAGTCAAATCAGTTTCATTTCCCCCATGTTCCAAATGTAAGAAGAAAGTTCAATTCAGCTGTTTTCAAAGAATAGCCACTTTGTAGAATCCCGCGTGTTTACTTCCCTATATACTTCAAATTTAGCCACTTCATGTCAAGAGTCAAACTTTTTTTATCCTCCTTATTCCCATAATCTTTATTTCCTAATACCATTTTAGCATTCCAATTGCAAGGAAAAAAAAACTCATCAGCTTTTTACAAGTGTCAGATTAGGCCAAAGATTGCCGTATCTAGCCTGGAGCTGCATAATCTTCACTTTCTAACCTTGATCAAAACCGGCCAAAAATTTAATTCAAAATCGTTGAAGCGATTTGTTTCTATTTTTGTACTGACATCCGATTAAAAAAAAAAAAAAGATTATCTCAATGGGGATTAGCGTGATATCTGTCATTCTAATCGAAGGTGTTATTAGTATTATATATTTATTAATCCAGGCTAGTTCAATGTTCGTGGTTGCCATTGTCTCAAAGTTTGACGTACGGTAATCCCAAGGGTTTCGGTCCTCATGTGTCTGCCATGTGTAGAAAATATCAGAAATCCAAAAGTGATATCAAAGAACAATAACACTGGAGACAAACGATAGCGACGGGAACTTAAGGAATAGAAACTTTTAAAAAATTAAATTATTCTCCCCCCCTCCCCGGAAGCCACTTTTCCATATCTTTACTCTATCGCTACTACCATAGCAAATATTCAGAAGAGCTTCATTTTTTTAGTTTCAACTGTTCAGACCTTTAATGTTAAGACATTCTAAGCTACCTACACGGAGTTGAATCAGCCTCATTCATCCCCTATGTAAGGAGAACATTCTACTCTCGCAGCTTTTTCTCTCAAGAACTGCCTATTTTGGGAAGTGAATCCCGTGTGGGTGCTCTTCTGAACACTAGACTTTTAACTTCAAGCTATCATCCTTTTCTTCATTTACTCTCGCCTACTCTTTCATTCATATCGCGCATCTCATTCATCATAACGTTTTTAACAATAGCCCTCTAGCTTGGGAGGCTATCGAGCTTTGCCATGGTGGACAAACCATTGGAGAGAAAATAGGAAAAAGTGTGAAAAGTAGTAGAAGTATGAAAAAACATAAAGTACATTTTTGAAAGGAAAATCAATATATATATATATATATATATATATATATAATTATTTATTCGAAAATTATAACATAAATATGTTATAAAATCACTACAAAAATAGCCATTTTGTTTCAACACTTCTGGTGTCTTATTTATCAAGTGATGGTGTTGAGCGTATAATAAAGTGTTTTAAAAGGTTCAAATCAATCAAACACCCCTCGCTAGTGGAAAAACTGTTACATAAGCTGCAATGACCAATCAAAATACAAATATTTGAGAATTCAAAAAAATGAGAACGAACTTTGATTATAATAATTATTTAATGCTTTAATGTTAGGGTTAGACTAAAATAGAATTCATTCTAACTAATAAATATTAAATTATACCATAAAATACAAAATAAAAAATTACCAATTTTAAATTTTAAATTTAATTTATATTAAGTTTAAAATTATAAAATTACTTGGATATATATGTAGTGGACCGTGGCGGTGGTGTTGAGTAGAAGTAGAAGAACACATGTGGGGTTAAGATTTTCCTGCTAGCCGGTTCAACTACATGAGAAAGTTAGACTTTAATTAAGTCCGAAGAAGCAAAGAAAAACAAACACAAGACCGATAAATATATGTATACAAATATATGTATTAATAACAAGAAAGGTTACAAGTTACATGGACAGAGTGCGTGTGGTGAATATTATGTGTGTGTGTTGTGTTGTGGTGAGTGTTCATACGTACGTGTATTGTTCTTAGCGTGTTCCCAGCATTTGGGAAACGCTGTATCTGTGAGCATTCACATCTGCGAGGTGGTAAGGCTGAAAGCCTGAAGAAAAAGAGGAAGAGGTGAAGGGTCAGCGATTATTTATAGCCAGGGGAGAGAGACCCCTGGTGAAAGGGTTAAGGAGGAACTAACTCCGACATATATATATATATATATATATATATATATATATATATATATATATATATATATACATATATATATATATATGGAAATGGAGTGTTAAAAATTCACGCGAATTTCAGCCCCGCTCAACACGCGGAGTCTGGAAATTAACTAACCTATTCAAAACAACACAAAAATAAAATACAACATGAACAGTCAAAACAAGAGGAAAAACTAACACCAAAAGCAAAACCCCCTTGAAAATGGCTATAAAAAATGGCCGAAAGTGTTTGGGACAATGTAAATTATGGAAAATGTCTCCCTTACTCATAACAAATGTTAAAAGGTAAGGATGCTGGAAAAGCTAAATAAAAAAATTAATTAAATTTTCCTTCCCGCAGTTGGTTGTCATTTTTTTTTCTGCGATAGGCTAGTTGCCATCCAAAGATATAGAACCCGGTCTGTCCTGCTATTTACCCATAGCTGGGGGAGAAGAAGAGGATTCATACCTTTCCCAAGGTTATTAGGACGTAAGTGAATGTAATGGATTCCACTAGAATTCGAACTCGGCTCTCCGATTCTTTAACCCGAGCCGCTATCCATTACTCCACCATGACTAACATTATTTCTTAATTAACCCCCACCCCTTTATTTTTTTTTTCGTTGTCCCTCAGTCTTTATCTCTTTTTTTTTTTCATCTTTTTCTGAATTTCATTAATTATTTTAAATTTTTCTTCTCGCTTTATTAATTTTATTTAAAATTTCCTTTCCGCTTTCATAAAATTTGATAAAAAGAATACAGCACACGTTTTTTATTGATTTCATTTTTTGTATTTTTTTATATTCAAGCGACTTTCCCCCGATAAAATCTCTTTTAATGAGAGCACAATACGTCAAGAGTTGCATATTTCTTGGCTTAAGATCTGTAACTAATTTTAGATTTTACATGTACAGGAATTTATCTACTTACAAAGCCAAATCTTCTTCCACGCGAACCACTGCTCTGTGGAACCGAAACCCAAGAGTACGTTTCCCCGATCACTACACTCTTAACATGTTCAAGGCTAGGGTTAACAGTTACCTTTCACTTCTATTCACGTAAACTGCCTCTCACTGTAAAGCTCTACCTCGAGTGGCCCTCGGTTCTTATACGGGATGAACCTTACTGTAAAAAAATAGTTTATACCAAAATTGATCTGGTACGATACCCACTGCACCATGAAGAGTTGACTAATAATTCTTCTTCTCCTCTTTATATGCGTGTCCCTTCAGGACGTAGGAGGTCATGGCTCTTTACAATTTCCTCTCCTTCGTAGCTGTTAATAAATTTTGTATTTTTGCTATTTCTCCTAAATCCATTTACTGAAGCTCACTAAGTAGATTATGCATTGTTTTCCTCTATCCCCCTTTTCTTCAATCTGACCTGTGAGTATCAGATTTTCCAAGCCTTCTTTTCTCATTATGTACCCTAGAAATTTAAACTGTCTCTTCTTGATATTAAAATGTTTCCTTTTTGTTTGCATTGACAAGACTCTTGAAGCACATTAGTCGATTTCTTAGGTTAATGTTTTGGTTTTGTAGCAATGTGCGGTATTGGGAGAAACTACCTCTGGCGCAGTAATAGTCTAACAGCGAAAAGATAGAATGCTGGCAATTGGCATATGTCAAACAGAAGTCTTGTAATCGTTCCCTTAACTTAAAGGCAAAAGTATTCAATTTAGTGCTTCTGCTCGTACGAACATTATATTCAAGCTTTCGATTTAGTAATCATAATGTTGATACAATTAGTGCTTGCAACTCATTGTAAAGGTTGCAGAATTTCATTTTTAGTGACTTTATCTCCTTGTCGCTGAAAAAAAGAATTTAAGATGCAATCTATACTATATTTTACTGACTGCTCACATTGCAAAGATGGAATCTGTTTGCCGGAGTTACTCTTTTAATGCCAAGTACTGACCATACCCGATGCTGTTTCACTCTGATTATCGAAAGAGAGTCCGTTCTTTCACAAGAACTTGTCCATAAACAGTTCTACTTAAGAAGATAAGAAACATGATCGTCTGATGACGTGGCTATAATTTACGGTAGGAATGAATCTTTTATTTATCCTAAAAAAATATAACAATATTGTTATAATTTAACCATTTTATTGTTGGTTATTATTGGTAATTATAACTAATTTATATATGTTTTCGTCATATCGCTCTCAGCAAGGCGATCATGCCACTAAGACGCCAGGGTTTACTGAGAGTAAAAGATAAAGAATGAGAAGACATCAAAAGTGAGGAGAAAGGACAATAAAAAAAAGAGGATTCAGGAAGAGAGAAGATGGCGTTTGATATTGCATTTAAAAATGCTTTCTCGACGGATTCAAGCATCCGCTGGGAGTCACAGAATAGATCACTCCCAGATTCTAAAAAATTCTGGAAAAATGGTTGACATATTATTTCTTCAAGAAGTATCTGATTCCTCCAACCGGCTTTTGTCTTTACAAGTGTTCGAGTAGACGAGAAATATTGCTGTCATATCTGATCTCGTACCCGTTTAATCTTCACTTTTCAACTTTGATAGGGTTCAAAATCGCTTATGCAGTCTTGGAGAGGAAGTCTAATTCTACTTTCCCACAGAGGCAATACTAAAAACTAGTCGGTACTCTATGGCTATTTCAATTACAAATGTTCAAATGAGCCATCCATTTCAGAGTTCCACGAGTTCAGACCTTAACTATTTCCACGGAATCGAATCAGCCTCATTGAAAGTTCTACTCAGTTTGTTTATTTTTTCAAGAACTTCTACTTTGCGGAACAGACCCCCGTGTGCATACTTTCCTCAACATTACAATCCAATTCTTCAAACCAAATGTCAGTCGTTATATATCTCCCTTATCCTGATAATCTTTACTTACTACCAATTCTGCTTTCATTTATATCACACCCGTCGTTCATCATGACGATTTTAGTAGTAGTATTTTACCTTGAGGGATTCTCGAGCCTTATAAAAAAGATAAGGTGGGAGTTTCTCTATTTGGCAGTGTGTCCTACTAAGCTAAGCTTAGTAAATATCTAGAATCTTACTCTCCTTTACGTTAAGCGAATTAGCCGAGGTATTTGCTTGACTTAATCCTCTGATGATCATTAATCATTTAAAATCGTTAATAATTTAAAACCCTGATATTTATTGAAGTAAGCCGAGTAAATATCAGAAAGGAATGGAATTGGTGAGATCCCCTGGGGATAGCTGGCTATTCAATTGATTACAGTCTTTTAGGTTTAAAGTTCTCAGACACCCTGAAGCTGAGAGAGAAAACTTTGGCAGTCATTCGATTGCTTTTCTCAGTCACTACAACAGCTTGTTTCTAAAATTTCAGTTATAATTCTAATATAGTAATTTTACCGTGCACCAAACACAAGTGCCGGCATTAGTAAAATTGTTTCCTGCAATCCCCACCTCCTCGGTATAGTGCTTACCAAAATATTTACTCTTCCTCTGGCTTTTTCTTCTTCAACTATTGTGAAAATCCAATGGCGAAACGCTTGTCAAGATTGATTGAACTGAACACAGAGAGACCATGTCTCTATGCCTTTCCCAAGAACATTATTATGAAGTTAAAATTACATTAACACAATCAGATGGATTGTTAATAAATCCCTTGATTCAATTTTCAGTCTCGCAACACTGCGTATTCATACTCAAAAAATATGTGCATAAAAAAGTAATTTACATGTAATTAAATTGTACATTCAAACCTGTATAATGCCTATGATGATAGCAGTTGCCCAAGTGTGTTTTGGATGTGGGTGTTTGTTTTGGATGTGGGTGTTTGTTTTGGGTTTTTTGGGGGGTTTTTTTTTTGGTTTTTTTTCGAAAAGCACATGGAATGCCCTACTTTAGTCACGGCTTTAGGGACATCAGTTTAGGAACATGTGAAGGAGTATTTATTTTGTACATCCATCTTTATTGCCCCATTAGGCGATTATAGATCTCCACATCGAAATATCCCTCGTAGCATCGTCGATACGTCGTACGAAGGTTGATCAAAATCTAGCGCATCTGGTTTAAAACTACAACACATATCAATTCGGCATTTAATCTCCTTCAAAGTAGTCCTCTTCTTACGCCACACACTTTATTCAGCGTAGTTTCCATTGACGGAAGCATTCTTAGAACTTATTTTTGGGTATAGCGAGCAGCTACCGCATCAGATTCTCTTGGATTTATTCGACATCTTGAAATCTTGATCCTTTCAAGTGTGATTTGATTTTTAAAAAAAGGAAAAAGAAATAGTTGAAGTCTGGGGAATATTATGGTTTTCGGAACTGGGGAATAATATACTTGGCCAAAAAACTGCTGCACAATCATGGTCACTGATGGAATCTTTGAGACGTGGTGAGACGACCGCACTCTACACACTTTCCTTCCAAGTACTGCTATAAACAACGAAAGCGAGCTAGGTCTTTATACGTTAATGTTTATGCGCCACAGAGTTAAGATCAATTTTTGCCAAGCGGCTTCACTGCGTACTATAGCTCCGTTACCATAGCAACAGTCCAGATATTTATTTTAACCAGACTATGTATAATGCCAATACTGATGGGTGGTTACGCATTTTCCGACTCTTCCCGTCTGCAAGGGTGGTTAAATATTACCTGTCTCTGAACCTTGCTCTTGTACATTGATGTTTCTTCAACACTTACAAAATGAAATTTTTTAAAGGTTTTTACTGCAACTATACTGAGCAGACATTGGTTACTTTTTCTAAGACAGTGTGCGCATAATCTGTCATGATCAACAGATGAATGAGGCCAGTACGCTCAAACCTTCGGTTAGAGAGGCTTGTAATTTTCTTAATCAATTCACCCCAAGCAAGGTGATAATGTCACTAAGACGTAAGGAGTTACAGGGAGTCAAAGATAATGGAAAGCCTTTAAGAGAAACCGGAACCGGAAATATTGCTGTCATATCTGATCACGTGCCTGTTTAATCTTCCCGTTTCAGACTTGATAGGGTTAAAAAATTGCTTATGCGGTCTTGGAGAGGAAGGCTAATTCTCCTTTTTCTCAACACTACAATTTTAACATCTGGAAACCAAGTGTCAATCGTTATCTATCTTATCCTGATAATCTTTACTTGCTATCAACTCTTCTTTCATTCATATCATACCAATCGTTCACTATGACCATTTTAGTAATAGTATTCTACCTTGCGTTCTTGGAGGGGAAGGTTTATTCTCCTTTGCCACAGAGGCAACGTTGCAAACTAGTCGGTACTCTATGGCTATTTCCATTACAAATGTTCAGATGAGCTATCAATTTTATAGTTCCACGAGTTCAGACCATAACTTACTTAACCGGAAACCCAATCCTAAACAGGAAACAAGGAATAAACTTCTTCTCCTGTTCAAAAGAACGGGAGGAGTGGGAACCTATCTACTACTATTGAGAAGACGAAAACGTAATTAATAAAAAAAATTTCAGAGTTTAAGTGGAGACGTTAGGAGTATAGAGTTGAAGTAGACTTCAGAAGAAACGCGCAAATCTATCTTAAATAGAAAACAAATGATAAATCTCTACTCCTGTTCAAAAGACTAGAGAAGAATTTGAACCGGACTATAAGCAAATATATGTATTCCTACACGCTAGCACAAACATCGACTGTTTCCAAGAAATTTCGTCTACCCAGTTTCACTCAAATGGCTTGTGTTTACCCTTCCTAACAAGGCCACACGCTGGGTCGGTCTCCGAAAGATCTGTCCATCATCTGCACGGGATACACTATACCGCGTGATAGAGCTCGTGTTTCACAGGAAATTATAATGCTCAACTGACAAACTTACTATAAACACTGCCATTTTCCTCGATTCAAAACACTACAGTTGTTCAGCTATCGATGATGTTGGTTCGTCTTGAAAAGTAGAGAGTTCGATTTTTACCAATTTCGAGTCGGGGGAGGGAAAAGAAGAAAATGTTAGTGGAAACTAAATGTAATTCTAGATTTATACTGATATCTTCCGAGACTGAGAGTCGCTACTCTAAAATGAAGAGAGATAATGTTAAAAAGAATAAAATTCAGATAACCTCAAAACAGACAGAGAAACATAATAAAAGCAGAAGATATCATCACAGTGTGGGAAATGCATAATGATGTTCAAAGCGTACAAATTAAATTTTGTTCCAACCGATCGGAAAGATAGGTGCAAAATGTCTGCCATATTGACGTCTATTCGTTTTCGTAATGCGTTTATGATAAAAAAAAATAATTACATCTCTTACAACATCTACTATGGCAACGATGAAATTTGACATGGTATTATCAGTTAACATGGGTCAGTTTGATTTGGAAGACTGGCGCATCATAGTCTTCCTTCTAATAGTTTTACTGCACAAATCTAAACCTTGCATATATCTAGTCTTTCAAAATTCAACGAATTCAGTTCAATATTCCTGTAATAAACAGCGGAAAGTATAATACGAAATTTGAAAGCGTGTAGGAATGGCGAAAGTGTTTTTCCAGAAATTAAGCAAAGTATTGAGAGAGAGAGAGGAAATTAAAATGTCAAATTTAAATTAAAAACCCCGGAGAAGAAAAACAACTCCACAGTTCTTTCCACCAAAATCAGGGCAATTTAAAGATAATAATGAAAAGTAATCTGGGGATTATCATGGCCGCCTACAGTCTGAAGAGACATGGAATTTTTACAAAATACTAAATGACATCGTTTAGATGGCAGACACAGAGAGAAAACTGCAAGAACTCATAGACAAGGTTTTTTTTTCTTTGTTTGTTTACAGGCATATCAATACCTTATGGTTCATTTAATCACGAATTTTAATTTTTGTGGGGAGCATTAGTAATTTCGTTTACAAAAAAATTATTACTGGTAGCTTTTTTTCAAAAATGTATTTCCGGTAATATATATATATATATATTTTACAAAGATGTATTGCTGGTAATATTTTATTTTTACAAAAATGTATGGCTGATAATATTTTATTTTTACAAAAATGTATTGCTGGTAATTTTTAAGATGAAAATATATTGCTAGTATTTTTACTAAAAAATTTGTTTATTTGTTATACTTTCAAATTTTTGTTATACTTTCAAATTTTTGTTATACTTCCAAATTTTTGACCCCAGGTTGGGGTTTGACTATTTTTCCATAGCTGGGACCATTACAGGTGCTACCACCCCGGTTCAGGGTGGACCTAGGGAGACCAGCAATTAGGAGGTAGTTCCACGCTTCTCAAAACCTCCTGATCAGAGGCCTTGCTGCCGGATGTAGTTTATCGTCATACTCGGGATGCTTAGACAACGTAGTAAAGTAATCGTCAAAATCAAGCAAGTACTGAAAGCGGAAGCGTTTCAACAGTCAACAGAAAACGTGGTACCGAAAGCCGAAGGCGCATTGGACTAGCGGAAGATGACTTCTAAAAGCTAAACAATGTATCAAGAAACAGGAAAATTTAATTAAAATCTATGTAATATCAATCCTCCGAAATGACAATGAATGTTAGAGAACTTACAAATGAAGAAAAAACATAAGGTAACAAAGATATGGTTGTTTAGAAGTATACAGACGGATGGAAAAATGTGCAAATAGATAGCAAAACAGGAACTAGGAGACATAGCAGAGAGAGAGAAATAAGACAGAGCTACAAAGGATAGGGAATGGTAGAGAGTCATAATCACTCATGTTCTGACATTACTGAAAGAAACCTGCTGTAATGATTGTTCACTTAAGAACATTAGTGTAATCTTATCACCATACAGATTAGTGAAAATATCAGATTTAATTTCTTATAGCTTGTAATAATTGTCACAAAAAATACATAGGAGAAACCTCAAGAAATCTAAATAAAAGATTATATGAACACAAACGGGACATTTTACAAAACAATACATCAAATGCGTTGGTTGTCCGCCGTAACGAGACTGACCCCATTTTTTACATAAAAAATGCTACTCTGATCAAAGGAGAAAACAATTGACTAAGACGTAAATATCTAAAGAGGGCCTTGATCCCAAGGTCATCTACAGTAAATTTGCACTCTGGCTCTTACAACATTTTGCTGATCCTGGAAGATCACAGTGTGGGATATCTATTAACAATAGAGATGGAAAGAAAAAAGACTCTAAATAAGTTCGGCTAGATAAAAAAAAAAAAAATTAAATAAAATTCTAAAATCGCCAGCAGCCCTCGTTCGTGCACGTGTAGTTGTACCGACATAATAAATTTAGTCCGATGAAGTCCCGAAGAACGAAAGTAAACTTTTCCCATTTTGTAGTACAATTTCGACAGTTTCTTATACGTACCATTTATTAGAATCCAGACTCCGTTAATTACTGCTGACGAGCGAGCCTGTGGTTTTGTGATTCTCACCGAACGAGAATTCTACTTTCCTATGGGCATTTTAGAGATTCTCTCCTTTTCCCCTCTCAGGTCGATGCTTATATATCTACCCCTTATCCCGCTTGTGCACATCCCAAGCGCAGCTGGTTTTACCACATGTTTAAATGTCGTATACCGTCACTGATATATAATAAAGACTCGGATCTGCACTTGACGTGTAGGAGTTCAACTCTCGCTGATGCATCTGGCTACTCTGACTGATACTGAGTCTATTTCAACATGTTACACTAGTACTTACTATGGTTGATAGTTACAACTGTAACCTCTAACTCAGTCTTTTGTTCTTGGTATATAGTCATATATGTTCTAAGAAATTAATTATTAAAAATTCATTTATCTATTTACACTATTTACATTGTTCGAACTGTTTTTCTCATCTCTTCCTGCCATCTCTATTGCCATATTCATGACGTTTCAACCGTTGTACGCTTCAGGTGATAGGTGCTGGAATTCCGAACCTAACCCTTTATTTAGTCCACCCGGGTACACGAATTGTTCTAATTCTACGTACCATGCCTCTTGATATCTCAGTTTTAGTTAATGCTCATTAATAACTCAACGCTCCATGCTTTTGTTCTCTCTGCTGTGGCCAGGGATTGAACTTAGAACTCTTTAGGTCAAGTCACTTTTTGGGATCAATCAACCGACGCTTTTATTCTTGGAAACATTATTGAGTGAAGTTGGAGGTATTATTGAGTGCACTTGGAGACATTATTGAGTGAACTAATATGAGCTTTGGTAAAAAAAATATATCATTGATACATTAGCATTATAGATGTATCAGTAATATTTTTTTTTATCAGAGTTATATTACAAGTTTTTTTGGTTTCTTTATCAGAGTTCATATTACAAGTTTTTTTTTTATCAGAGTTCATATTACAAGTTCTTTTTTTTATTAGAGTTAATATTACAAGTTTTTTTGTTTTTTATCAGAGTTCATATTACAAGTTTTTGGTTTTTTTTTATCAGAGTTCATATTACAAGTTCTTTTTTTATCAGAGTTCATATACAAGTGTTTTTTTTTATCAGAGTTCATATTACAAGTTCTTTTTTATCAGAGTTCATATACAAGTTTTTTTTTTATCAGAGTTCATAATTCAAGTTTTTTTGTTTTTTATTTTGTTTTTTTTTTAGCTCTCTCTTTTACTGGTGTCCAAAATTGTTTTCCTTTCTATGTTTGGCCGACTTTGGAGATTTTTGTCTCAGATTCCTTAAGACTTTGTATTTTCAATTGAGATTTAAACTTATTCCTTGGAAGATTATTGGTTTCATTTATTTTTGAGGTGAGTTAAGGCGTATTTTTGTTGTTGTTGTTTTGTTTTTTTTTCGCTTACGTATATGCTTTGTAGCTTTGTGAGAGATATACCTTGATATGCGATCGCTTAACATTTCAATCAACTGCTGTATGAAAACGTCAAAGGCTTACCAAATGAAAATTTATACTTATTTTCCACCGAAAAGAAAATATTCGCATAGTTACACAAATAAAACAAATAGCTAGCGTCCCCTTCGTATTTCTCGCAGGAAATGTGTATTTTTAACCATGAAAGCATCAGAGTTGATGATGGTTAAAGAAGTAAGGACGCAGCAATACAAATAGAAAAGATGTCGTGGAATGCGGTTGGAGTGGGGTCTGTTGTTTTTGGTGTTAGCAACGGTGATTTTATCTTTCTTTGTATTCTCAATTTTTCCTCTCATTCCTTAACTCAGTTTTCTTTCGTATTTCCTGTTAACAAATATGCTTTAGGCAAAACTAAAGTGCTTGCCCATTATATACAATTCCTTTGTTCAAAAAAAATAAAATAAAAGTTATCCTGTTTCTTTTTTCTTCTCACATTTGAAAAATAAATAAATAAATGGCAAAAAAAAAACAAAGCCCAGCATAAATGAAATCCGATTAAAAAAATAAAAAATAAAATAAAACAAAACTTAAAAATCAAAGCAATCACACGAAACCCGGGCGGGAACAAGGCTCGTGTTCACGCAGGTACATTACCGATCAAAAGAGAGAAAAGGGTTCTTTTATAGACCTGAAATAGCGCCAACTAGCAAGGCGTCTTGGCAGGATCAGGTGAGAGTAATCCCTATGATATATACAGACGCATTTTTTGAAAAAAAATAAAAACTTCCAAATCTTCTTATATTGATTCGATAATGATAATGTTTCAGCTAAAGTCTCAATGAACCGAATAAAATTAGTGGTTCCTGCCCATTCTAAAGATGGCAGTGTCTCATTTTTAGAGTCGGTATCTCCTTGGCGTTACAAGTTATAAATTAGTAACGAAATAACTGATGTTCCTTTGCCCAGCACATGTAAATTGTTATCCAAAACAAGTGTACCGTTATTAAAAAAAAAAAAAAAAGAAAAGAAAAAGGGCACCTTCAGCGTGATTTGACTCTAAACGTCAAATTCGGAATATAATAAATAATATCTGTTAGCGAATCAGTACGCATGTGCATAATTATACGCGTTTGCTTCGTGGGTGCCTGACAATGAGATCCAGACATTCAATTTCATCACAGCCAAGTATTCAAGAAAAAACACGTATATATTAAGATGTATTTATGTTGAGAAATACATCATAAGCCTGATCAAGAAAGTAGAAAAAAGAAATCGGAGATACAAAGGAAGAACAACGAAAACAAATTGTAGCTAAATAGACCAGGTTTTATTACCACTGGCATCAAATTGCCAATCATGTCATGTGTTGTAACCTAGGGAAGTTTACAGAATAGAATAATCAAACGGAAGTTGGTAATGAACGATAATACTTAGGTCAAGAACAACGCATATAAGATTCGCCAGCGGCGCCTAGAAGTAGTCAACTGCTAGAAGTGAGTCAAGTGAATTCCACAATGAATCTCCAAATTTAAGATACCTACCAACCGCCCCACGCGGTATGATGTAGCACATATCCGAATTTAATGTAGGGTATCCGAGCCTGTAGGTCGGCCCCAAAATTCCCCACCGACCTCGTATAAAACCGGGTCGGGTAGCTGTTTCCCAAGACGAGATTCTGCCCTTCAACATAGTCTCGTCTGGAGATCCTCTCTGCCCGGAGGCATAGAGTTAGACCAGCACAGCTAGAGACGAATCTCCAACTCTAGGATATCTACCAACCTCCCCACGCGGTCACAAAGCCGAATTTAATGTGTGGTATCCGAACCCGTTGGTTCGGCAAAAATTCGCCGCAGACCCTGTATAAAACGGGGTCGAGCAGCTGTTTTCCGAGGCGAGACATAGACTTGTCTGGGGATCCTCTCTTCCCGGAGATAGACAGTTTGACCAGCAGAGCTGGAGACGAAATACCAACTCTTGAACAACATACAGTATTTACTACTGTATTTATGTGAATGGGGATATACCCATTATCGTCTGTAGGTATGTTAGAACACCATGATTGCTATGTATAAACCGCAGAGGAAGAGAGTGTTTCTGAATTTGACGTTATGTTCATATTCACATTTCACTTAAATGTTGAACTCTGTGACGTAATATCCAAGGGAAGTAACACCCTATTTTTGCCAACTATTTTATTTATCCACGCGTGTATGAGAATGTTGCAATAGCATTTAGATAGGTGATTTCTTGGGCACGCTTTACATCTACATGTATATTTTCAATCTGTAATTTCTGCGTTTTTTCTTTCTCTAATATTATCGTTTCATCCATGGATTTTAATCAACCTGTTTGTGAGAATGTCTTTTGTCCTGTTCTTTTTTTTTTGTGTGCTTATCTGACTTTCTTTGCATCATACTCATTCCTTCTATTTTGGCGCATTTTTCGTTAATTTTTTTCGCATAATTGTCAGCAAAAGGATGAGCCGAAAATGCAAATTACAAATCGGGGATACCAATATCAAACAAGTATAAAAATGTAAATATCTGGGACGTGTTCTAACAGTGAGACACTGAAATCTGAAGACACACTGGGATAGGCAAAGTTGCTTTCCAAAAGCTAAGCAGAGTATTAGGAGACAGAAAATCTTCGTTAGAAACAAAGAAAACAGTACTGAACTGTTATGTAATATTTGTCCTCCTATATAGCAGTGGATGCCAGACAATCTCCTCAAAGATGAAGAAGCAACAGAAATGTGGGTCTACAGAAGGATGCTGAGGATACTATTGACCGAATATGTGAACAACGACGAGGTTTTAGAGAAAATAGAGAACAAAAAAGGAAATATACCTAACATCAGGAAGAGGCAAGTTTCTAGGATTCATAGTGAGGAAAGAGCGCTTGGAAAATCTGATACTCACAGGACAGATTGAGGACAAGAGGCACAGAGGAAAATAACGCATAACATGAACTTATGAGCTCAAGTAAATGGATGGCAGAACATGATATAAAAGAAATAACGAAAAGACAAAATTTATAAAGGATAGGAAATTGTGGAGAGCTATGATCGCCTACATCCTGAGTAGTCACGGAGTATAAAGAACTTCTGCATAAGTACGTTTGTTCTTAGGAAGTTGTTTTGATCGGTTTTCCCGAAGAATTCCCCACAGTTTTGACTTTAGAGTTGTCGCTGTCCAAGACGATCATAGCTGGATGTGAATGTAACGCTGCGTTTAGCGGCGCAAAGAATATAACTAAATCATCCAAGACATTATTTAGGGACATTGCTGCAACTGTGAAAGCAGCGGCAATATCTCTAAATAATATCTTTCTCGTACGCTGAGGCAAACAGTATTTCAGGAAATAAATATCATTAAAAATAAACCTGGACGCCACAGCAATACCACATGATGTCGCTAGGTTTTGTTGGCTTTCAGTCACAAAATGGAAGTCCTCGGTTCATTCAGACGCACTCTGTTCCTGATCTTGGAGACATTTAATATATTTCCTCTTTTCTGTTAATGACATCTGAGTTTAGCCAAGTATGTCGTGTTGGCGATAAATCGTCGATATCCGACATCAAGAGGATATCCAGTCATATGTTCATTTATATCTTCATCCTTTTCGGGTTGATGCTAGAACGACCAATCGATATTTCTCCAGAAAAGGGAGAGTTAATTCAACGAAGTGAATTTTGTTTTGTCTTGTTTTAACACCCAGATGACAAGTTCGGAATGCTAGGCGATTAATGAGATATGAGAGGGAAAAACGTGACGATTTTTTGAAACTACTGCCAGCCACGCACCCCGTCAGTGCAACTATCAAACAATTGATGATTTATACTCTTTTGATAACACTAGCTCCCAAAATGTTTCTTTCTTTATAAAATCTAACTGATACGGCTGAAGAGACATTATTGACAGCTTCGCAAAATATATTTTGCTATTTCAGTAAGGTCTTCAAACACCTGTAGCTTTTTGATATCCAAGCAAGATGTACCTAAAGCTAACAGTGTTCCTATATGCATTGCATTGTTCATCTCTTACTGGATGCTTAAATGTGAGAGATTGACTGTCTTTCGCATAATGATGCATATATGCTCAAGAACTTTCGATAAACACAAGTATAAAATATTTGAATGCTACTAATTAATATAATTCCATTGTTTCATATATTATGTATTTATAAGGGAAGGATGCTCAGTACAGGAGATAGAGCGTTTGCAGATATAGAGTGTGGACATAGGAACCACCATTGCATGTTTATATATATATATATATATATATATATATATATATATATATATATATATATATATAATATTCCATGATTACAGTTTATTACATAAAGGATCCAATCCATCGGACCAACAAATTGAAGTTGTAGGTCTGAGGAATTGGCTCGTGATTACAATTCCAATGTAATAAATTATAACCATGGACTATTAGTGTTTGAGCCTTTTATATTTATATACCTGCTCTGTCCAGAACATTGAGCCCTACCTGGATTCTATCCTCTTGGAAATTTACGCACACACACACACACACACACACACACACACACACATATATATATATATATATATATATATATATATATATATATATATATATATGAAGAAAAATATACGGAAAAAACAAACAAAAATCCTTATATGCAATTATGCTGTTTTAATGTTAATATAATGTCAACGTCGGACGTTTCGGTCTAATAAACCATCTTCAGGACATATTCATAAAATATAATTAACATTATCAATTCAACATGACAAAGACGATGGACATAAGAACAAGACTTATCCAAACAGATAACTGAAAGTTTTATAAGATCAGCGTTCCGTTTAAACATGGTCACGTTGTCGTCAGGTGGGCGACGCTGTGAAAACATATTCCTAAAATTTGAGTATTTTGAATTAAAAATGAAAAATGAAAATTTGTTTGTTTTTTCCGTATATTTTTCTTCATACTGTCGGATCTATATCCATATATTTGCTTACATATATATATATATATATATATATATATATATATATATATATATATATATATATATATATATGTGTGTGTGTGTGTGTATGTGTGTGTGCGAGTGTGTGTGTAAGTGGTGGGGTCACAGAGATCGATGCAAAATGGCAACAGTCTATTTTATGTTAAAACGTTATCTTTAGGCAAATGCAAAATTGCGGTCAAGCCTGGTCATAAGACTGGAGATCGGGTTTAATTGCAAAACATCTAAGCACCATTTGATACTGATCCCTGTGTTCATTCTGCTCATAATCATATACGCCCTCTGCCTGATATTGAGCGCTTTTACCTGAAAAATATAGCATATTTATACACATACACACACACACGCACATACATATATATATATATATATATATATATATATATATATATATATATATATATATATATATATATACACACGATATGACAAATGTGAAACGTTTATCAATCTAACATGTTTCCCTTTTATTAAAACTTCATCATAGGGTGTGATATGAAGAATTTATTTATATATATATATATATATATATATATATATATATATATATATATATAGGTTTGGGGTTGGTGTATCTTATTTATATTGTTTGCGATGATGTATTCTCGCCTCTATATTTGTTTTTTTGTATGAATGATTCACGAATTTATATATATATATATATATATATATATATATATATATATATATATATATATATATATATATATATGCCTTATGAATAAAAGTTGTATTTAAAGAATGGCATGTAATCTTCTATAATTTAAACATATGTGAAATATTTCAAATAGTCCAAATATTTTTTTAATCTTTTCCTTAATTTATAAAAGGTTAGGACGAATTAAAACTGTCAAATAATGCGAGACACTATATATATATATATATATATATATATATATATATATATTTCTAAAGAATTAATGGATTATTTTCTAGACAATTTTTATCTCTAGAAAATATCTAAATATTTATAAGTCCCCCAATCGTCCATGTTTCAAATATTGGTCCTCCTGTTATGTATTTAGAGATTATTTATAAAATCCAAAGAAGAATCTGCAATGTTATTGATTCTGACCTGGCATCCCGGCTCCAGTCACTTTCCCACCGCCATAATATATCTTCCCTCTGCCTTTTCTACATATACTAATATGTTAATTGTTCTGAGGTACGTTGCTCTATGGTACCTAGGCTTTATGCATTTAAACCCAGTCCTACATTGGCAACAAACTCTCATCATTTTACATTAGAAGGCGCGAGATATATTCATAAGTTCTTTGCTAACAGTGTTTAACTCTCTTCCGGCTTCTTTCCTTCCAGCCATCTTTGATTTTCAAAAATATAAATGCAATGTCAATTATTATCTAGTGTCTTCATGATTCCTCTTCTTTTATTGTTCTCGCTCCTTGATAATGTTTTTCTTTTTTCTTATTCTTTCACACTTAGTAACTCTTTTTCGTCATAGTGACTTTATTGCCTTGCCTGGAGTGAAATGATTTTAAAAGTTGCAAATTTTCTACTATTTCACACGTTATTTTATGGTGGATACCCGTATATGAATTAGGCGCCCTGATTTTTTTTTTATTTAAACAGGGTGTATTACATCTAGCACCGTTCGTGCTCGAAAAATCTTAATAAGGAAAATGTGCTCTCCGACTGCTTCAGGGCAGATCTACATTTTGATTTCTGGAGTGCGCAGGCCGATGGATGTAACACAAACTGTTTCAAATAAAAAGAGCGTATATTTCAAATACGAGTATCTACTAAAAAGTACATTTGAATTAGTATATATATATATATATATATATATATATATATATATGTCAATCGACATTTTCTGATGCCTTGACCTTGACCCCTGTCCTTCTCTTTATCCTTTTGCCAAACACCCTCTCTTTACTCTTACTCTCATTCTCTGTAACCCTTTGTGTGCTAGTGACACTCCCGCCTTGCTTGGGGTGATTTGCTTTACAAAAATGTGTGTGTGTGTGTCTGTGTGTGTGTGTGTGTGTGTGTGCGTGCGCGTGTGTGTGTGTGTGTGTGTGTGTGTGTGTGTGTGTGTGTGCGCGCGCGTGTGTGCGTGCGCGTGTGTGCGTGCGTAGGAAATTTCATGTACATCCACACACATGCTTCTAAAGGATTTTGACGCATACATTCGGATACAGATTTCCTGTCAGGCAATTATTTTACACATATAAGTAAAAATGCATACATATAACAAATTACTCATTCTACAGACATACATGTGGCTACACGTACGTTCGTGTGCGTGCACACGCATACACACGGGCTTTTAACATAAACGCTGCAGATGAAAGATGGCCGACAACACACTTAAAAGTCAGATAAAAACTCGAGTGGAGGACAGAACTGTGGGGGGCGGTTGAGCGGTGTATAGAAAAAATTATGTCTACTGTGTTGGGCAGCCACAGAAGATGACAAATGCTATTCGCAACGCGGTTCTTTTTAAATCGTCTGAGTTCTAAGAACCGGAAATGGTAGTGACAATTATGGGTTGTTTGAAAATGGCAGCCATTTGAAGGAAGCAGACGACAGTAGATTTCCTGGTCGTTTTTAACAGCAGGAAAAAAATGGGGCAAGTAGAATTTGTATAAATGGCTACAAGAGAGCCGTCAGTGACAGACACGTTTAATTTTTTATTCTTTTTATCTTTGTTGCTTGTTGTTTGTTCGTTTTTTCTAACCTTGTACTTTTGTAACAATGAGACTCGTTTTATTGATTTATTTCTTCCTTTTTTTTCGTTATATAGCCGTTGTATTTAGAGGTGGACATCCTGATAGCTAAGGGGGATGGCAGTAGGAAATCGTAAGAATATCACAAGATAATCTATCTTATGATATTCAGTTAAATCTGATATATTTACGTTTTATTAAACTCAAAGGGTTAAGATGATTGAGAAAATTAAATGGAACACCAATAATCGCATCCTTCAAATCATAGATGTTATTACAGAAAGACGGTAATATTTAATATCTTATTATTTCTCATATAACTTCTGTAATAATCGTATCTACCCCTTCTTGTATATTGATTTTTATTATTCATTCAGTAAAAATCAAAATAATTATGCGAAAAATCACGATTAAAATATGGTAAATATCAGTAGTGAGGTACTCTGGATCCTTCTTAGGCTGGACAAGAAAGAAACGTTAATCGGTAGAAATACAAATCAAACACTGATTAAACCCAATGTTCTACACCTATATCATCTCTACAAAGGGCCGGAGATTTTGTCTGTTTGAAAGACAGAATTTAGTCGGCTATAACAGGATTTGCAAATTATGTATGATAGGGAAACTAAATAATTTCAACTGCTTCTAACAGTAAAGATAAAAGAGGCAATAAAGAAGGAACTCTAAAAAGCTAATCAAGGAAATAAAGAAAAAACGTTATGGAAAATTTTAAAGACATATAGGAATTATCCCAGGCCAGAGGATTTGGTTACGGTTACACAGAGATTTTTAAAAAAGCAGAGAACGGACAAAATAAAAGAAGAGATTTTTATTTTATTTTTTAGATAGGAAATTAAAAAAAAAAAAAAACATGACAAAACTTCAAATGTCAAAAATGAATTCAGCAAATTAGCCCAAAAGTAATATAAAAAAATAGACACTACAGAACAATAACAGCTATATACTGTAAACTGTAAAGTGTGCAATCAACTTGAGTTTGCGCTTGAATCTATATATAAAATTCGGTGACTTACGTTAGTTCTTCTGTCCGTCACACCCTCTAAAAAATCATATATTGACCGGTCGAAACCTTATTTAGGAGAGAAGTACAAAAAGGTAAGTGGGTACAAAATACAGTTGGTTTTACTAGGGAGCTTAAAAACCGCGAAGTAGGGTTTTTGTCAAAGTATTTTTTCTAAACAAATCAGCTTATTCAAATTTCATCGATTGGTTTGGAAAATGGAACGAAACGTAGAGTTTGTAAATCTCGCCAAAAAATGTTAGCGATAACTTCAACAATACTAAATATTTTCAACACGCGTTAGCATGTTGCAAAAAGTCTAATACAAAAAAAAAGCGGTTGATATCGAAAACAAAACATACAGTCTGTGATTTTAAGACGTAGCCATATTGCTCCTCACAGCAAAGGACATAGCAAAATAATTAAATCAGATCGTGGATTTGAAACAAAGTAAAAGAAAATACAAACATACCAGTTCCTAAGAACATACTGAACGATCTAGTAAATATCTATGCAGATGATACTATACTGTATGGGGGGGGGGCTACCAAAATCTAGATGATCAAAAGCTGACAGCCGAATTCTTCTCAGACCTAACTTTGGCGTCCCAATGGGAGAATGGCTGTCCTGTAACATTAAAAACCAAACAGCAACACTACTAAAATCAGCTAGAATAATGAGGAAAGTCTTGGATTATTCCTGTCACTTAGGCTCTAGTGAAGAGTACAAGTTACATCTACTGCTAAAACACGACTAAAAATATTATTATTATTATTATTATTATTATTATTAATAATAATAATAATAATAATAATTTAGAACATTTAAAAACAAATAGTGCCTTTCTGAAATTGTCACAGATCTACAGAGTACAATTACCAACAATAATCAATTTAATTAAATCGCGAATAATCATGCGACAAGATAACAATGAAATTAAAATAATTAGAACACATTGCTAATCACTTTCTCTTTTTTATCTTGTCTGTTCAAAATCTGGGAAAGCTTGAACGCATGCGCAAAGGCTGTAATGAATTCCTCTTAGCAGAAACAGTATAGAGGCAAAGAACATTTTAGTAAATAATACTGTAAATCAAATTATATCTTAAAAACACTTTTTTAAAGATTATATAGAACCAGTCTCCCTTGAATGAATAAACATCGGACATATTGGACAGTATTCGAAATCTGGCGTCTATTCCATTTCAAATCGTCAATTACACTGGAAAGAAAAAACCTTTCTTTTTCTTTTTTTCATTTATGTAACGGCTAAAACCTTTTATTGTCATGAAATCGCCATGTCCCTATTATCTTTTTTTCCTACAACTATTCTTTCACTCATATCACAGCTAATTCATCATAACCATTTTAACAGTATTCCTCTAACTTGAGGGTCTCTTTTTCCTCCGCCATTTTGCCTAAAACACCTATTGCAAAAAAAAATATCCAACCCTGAGCATTGGTCATAGTAATGCTACTTTTTTTTCAATAGTGTCTTCATTATTAAACATTAAACTATTTACGATTGAAATCATTACATTGCTTATGTTATATTGTGATGAAACTATTTCAACTGAATTTACTTTGTAGAGACATAGAAATTATTGCTTTCACCTTTAATTATTTTTCCTTTTTTCCTTTTTTTTTTCTTTTGAAAAGACTTTGAATTTCCAGATTTTTTTTTTTGTCGGTTTAATCTATCAATTTAGACATCTTTAATTCCACTTGGCATTTATAATAATCGCGTGCAATGCGCAGAGGCTTTCAGCTATAAACGTAAATCTATGAATACATGCGCGTATCTATGAATAATTTCTGCCTTTTCTAGTTCTAAAATTAAAGCACTTTTGCAATGGCAGCTAACAAATGCATTCAGTCTTTGTGCGCACGCGTCTCTGTGTGTGGGGTCCTGCTTGTGGTTCTGTGCGTATCTCTACGTGTGTTTTATATGCGAGTGAAACTATCCTTCGCTAAACGTAAAACACTGTGCTGTTCGGATGAGTAGAAATTCCCGAATCCTCTACAAATGGAATGAATATAAAGAAAATAATTCCAGTCTGGATAATGGATTCAATCCCCTCCCACCTCTCCATTGGCAAAAGAATATACCCGCCAAGAAATGCTAAGGGTAATCTCAGCCGTTTGCTTATGTGAAAATATTCGTTATTCATTGACCAAGAAGCCAGTTTTATCGTCGGTTGAAATTTACAAAAACTTTCCGTTAAAACAGTTTTTCAACAAAATATGTTTCTCAAGTCCACTAAGTGTTATCGCTCTTTTCAGTTTTGAGTGAACTTTCTTCGTAGTCGTTTGTTCGAAGTTATGTGGAACATCAATATATAATCAATACATATATATATATATATATATATATATATATATAGATAGATAGATAGATAGATAGATAGATAGATAGATAGATACACCTAGTGAGCCAGACAAACTTACCTAGGTTTCGAAACGAGTCTAGTTATCTATATTTGTATATATATATATATATATATATATATATATATATATATATATAGATAGATAGATAGATAGATAGATAGATAGATAGATAGATAGATATATAGAGAGAGAGATTTAGGTAATGAAATGTTTGGTAATACGTATGGATAATTCCAAGGAGGATGTAATCCAGAGAGCTCAATATAAAAACAGAGTGAATATTAGTTAAATTAAAAAACATTAAGGGTCTTTATTGATTATATTTTATTTCCCCAGGAAAGGGAAATATTCCTGATTCCTTAGATCCCATTTCCAAGCATAAAAGAAAATTGTTTAAAAATTCATATATTATTATTTTTATACAAGTTTTTGAGGGGTAGTTTTAAGTTGATATAAGGAGATAGAGAGAGGTGGAGAAGGCGGCCGACCGTCAAAAACATGCAACACACACATATATATATATATATGTGTGTGTGTGTGTGTATTTGGGCAGCAACCATTCTTTTAAACATTTTTCTTTGAATATGACAGAAAAGGAAAACTTAATTCATTTAATTTTGTCAGCATTCTTGCCTTTTTTCGTTTGGTGGTAGTAAGGGACTGCAAAAATTATCCGCATTTTCTACTTCATTAGACATTTTAAGGAGTGTTTTTTAGGTGTTGTTAATTTTTCTTCATGTTAGACTGTTTAAGATGTATCATTTTTGTGTTGCTTTGAATACTAGTTGGAGTGTTTATTCCGAGTCTTCGCATGTTGAGGGCAATTGGAATATACGAAGACGCTTGGCTCAGATTGTCCTTTAACTCTGTCGTGCATGAATACTAAGTTATATTATTCTGGTTCACTTCCGTTATTTATATCAGTGTTTGGAAGGAAAGTGTGTAGAGTGTGGTCCACTCACCATACAGTGGTTCCATCACTGACCTTGGTTTGTGCATCAGGTTTTGGCCAAGAACAGCATTACCCAGTTTTGACAACCACCATTTTCTCCATATCTCCCCCTCTTGCGACTTTTTGCTCTTCGAAAATCTATTCCCACTTGAAAAGAACAAAATTTTAAAAGGGGACTGCTTCGAAGAAGATTAAAAGGCAAATTGATATGTGGTGCAGTTTTCTTTTTACAGCACCAGCCCCGATGCTTTTTGAGAAGTTCTAGTGTGTGTATATATATATATATATATATATATATATATATATATATATATATATATATATATATATATATAAGAGTGGGGAAAATTGATGTATTCTGCACACAAGATGCTTTTGAATATACGCGTGCAAGCAATTGACTCAAAATGTGTAAATATAGTTAAGTAAAAGCGAGTAAAATACATGGTACCAGGCGAATGTATTTAATAGGCGTATAAAAAAAAGTATTAAAAAAACGACATGCTTTACAAATTCACCATAAATATTTGATAACATCATAAAAGCCAATACTTTAATTGAAAATATACATCACTGGGAAATTGGAAGGACACTTAACAACCAATATCAAGTGTACTCTACTACGCGTTTGCAGATATGTGCGTGTGATAGCACGAGATGGAGCAACGGTTGCTGGCCTACCGGTGAACCGAGTTCGAATTCCAGCTGTGGTGATTTATATTTATCTTGCTTTAATGAGAAAGGCATACGTCCAATTCTCCCTGTGCCCTATAGGTGGATATCTTGACAAAAATGTCTTTTCACTGACACATTACAATGATTTTTGAAGAAGATTTTGGATGAACGAGCGAAGTACTTTCCATTATATATCTTATCTAACTATTTAGTAGTAGCAAAAAGAGAAGTCGCTAACACATATACGGATCGGTGCTTCACCCTAGAGTAATGGTTAACAAGCTATTTCTGTAAACATCGCCTACTTAAGTGAATTCAGTTTTTACTGTAAAGTATTGGAGGAAACTTGTAGATCATTACTGAGCTCAATTTTCGTTAGGAAACCAAAACAGGCAAATCTTTGTCAGAATATGGTGTATATATATATATATATATATATATATATATATATATATATATATATATATATATATATATATATATATATATATATATATATATATATATATATATATATATATATATATATATATATATATATATATATAGCGGCTTAGATTGAGGAATCGGAGAGCCGAGTTCAAATTCCAGTGGAATCCATTATATTCACTTACGTGCTAATACCCTTGGGAAAGTTGTGAATCCTCTTCTTCTCCCTCCAGCTGTGGGCAAATAGCAGGACAGACTGGGTTCTATAGCCTTGGATGGCAACTGGTGTAGGAGAAGGACAACTCTGAATTCAAAAACCTGCGGAGGGTCGTTTGGGGACCTTGTGGCACGTAATGCACCAGGTCTCTGTATTCGGCCCTTTAAAAAGTGTGGATGGTCCTGCACGAAACCTTCACCACTATAATCAAATCTCATGTGCTGTTGTGGGGCTGTCGCTTTCCGAGGAACTGATCTGCTTGAGAGAGTCGAGTATATATATATATATATATATATATATATATGTACACACACACACACACACTAAGAAACGTATCACATAGTATCTTATACATAGCTATTTAACAAATGCATTATGCATACATAAAAATAAGTTCTACAACTTCGATAAAAAATGAGTTTTTAGAAGCGAAAGTAAATTACTTCAACGGAAAATTATTGAGAGCGTCGGTATCGAATTTTATCAAAATATAAACCTGCGCTTCGTATTTTTTCAAATATCTTGCTTCTTAAAAGCGAACATACATGATTATAAAAAAAAAATTAAATAAAAAAAACGATTAAATTCAAAATCAAAATTTTAACGTAAGTTTCTCAGACTAAGCTAAGATAAATTGTAATTACATTATAAAAAAACCCAAACAAATCACCAGTAATAACAAGGTTTACTCACTTTCGTTTATTCGACATTAAATTACATCACTTAACATTTTCCATAGTTTGCTTTGACTTTAAGTTCACCTGAGATATATTTATAAACTTTCTTAAATTTAAACATTCTGAGAAACTAACGACATTTTTATTTCTGTTCTTGAATATTTGTGGCAAAATAATCCTTACATTTGTCTTGATAAAGTCCATCAGAGGACGAAATGCGTCGGTGAAGGAAATATTATATATATATATATATATATATATATATATATATATATATATATATATATATATATATATATATATATGTATATATATGTATATATATATATATATATATATATATATATATATATTTATGTATGTATTCATATATAATATGAATTTTTGTAACCCTATGTTCCTGTAAGATGAATAATGAAAAAGGCATTTGTTTTAGTTCTTGAAAGAGGACATTCCCCAAACCGAAAATTTGATTTATCCATATACGTAATAACCGTAAAAAATCATATTTCAGAAACTTTATTTTTTAATTTTCTAATGATGTAATTGGGTAATACTTACGTATTATGAACGCATTTAAGAATTCCTTGTATCGTTCCAGAATATGTGCCATAATCTGTCTTTAAAAGAGTAAGATCAGCGAAAGAATCGACTATTACTGCCATATCTGGGCTGGTACTGCTCAATATTCACTGCCCAGCCTTGACAGACGTCAAACGCGCTTACGCAGCTTTGTGGGCGATGAATTAGTATTCACCCTGCAACCCTTATCCTCCAGACGAAACGCTAACAGCCTTTCACTATTATATTTGATATTGCTATGTCAGATGTTTTGACGAGTTACATTCCACCAGCTCAGACCTTCACAGCTAGAACCCTCCCACCATAGCGGGTTCAGGGTGACAAACCATCCACATTCTATTCGTGTACCTTTAATTAAAAAACAAGTTCCACTTAGGCAGCTTCTTCCCCAGAATTGCAGAACAAAATCTTGAGAGAATAGTCCCTGACAACTATAAATGTGGTTTCTTTAGATCTCATAATATTGTCTTACTTACCCCTCTCTTACGATATCACTCAGTAACCCTCTACCTTGAGTGACACTTGGGTCTTCTGAGTGAAATATAAACGTATAAAAATCGTCCAGAAGTGCATAAACTATCAGCTGAATACAATCGTTTTCTCAGTCCAATGATTAAAAAAACATTTTTTTTTCTTCTCCGGTATTTACTTCGCCGCCATATTCCTAATCCGTGTTCCACCATTCAAGCTAAATATGTCATGCGTTGTTTTACTCTGTCCCTCTTCACCTACATCTATCCCATGAGTATCAGATTTTCCAAGCACTCTTTCCTCATTATGTGCCCTCAAATGTTCAACTCTTTTCCTAATACTAAGTATAAGTTTTTTTGGGTTTTTTTTTGTTTCCATTTTCTCTAAAACTTCGTCTTTGCTCACGTGTTCGGTTCAAGACATCCTTCTTCAGATCTACCCTGCTTTTGCTTAAAGTCTCTTCTTCATCTTCGAGAGGATCTCACGCAACGGTTCAATAATAATGTTAATAGTAGAAGCCTTATCCGTAAGAACAGCAACTCACCTTCCTTATTGATATTGGAAATGCAGCGGTGTCATTGGGATGGTTTAGTTACGCCCCCCCCCCTCATCCACAAAAAGTCTATAGGAATAAACAAGAATAATGCTTGAGTTAATAGTCTCAGGTTGTCCGAATTTCTTCAAAGAAGTTATTTTCATTATTATTCATTTTTGACTAATTTGTTTTTGTTGTTGTTGTTGTTGTTGTTTCATCTAAAATAAGATGAAAGAAAAACTTGTCAAAATTTTTTTCTGCGCCTAAAATTTTTGAATCAATAATTACACTGCGTTTGAATTACAAATCATGTAAGTTTTTATTTCAATCGATGTTTTATTCAAAATATTAATTATGTCGCCATCTTTTTCAAGTTGTTTTTAAGAGAGTTAAAGTTTTTTTCTTTGCTGTTTACTACATCGTTTTATATTTGTTTCTCTTTGATTTTTCTTTTCTTTTTTAAAACTCTTTGAATACTTTTAAAACTTTAAACTACATTTTTCCCCTGCATATGGCACCTGATGCAATATTCGCTTTTCCACTCCATATCTTCCCCAATTGATTTTTGTTATCTTTCAAAAAATCGCAAACGAATAAGAGGCGAATATTATTTCACTCTGACTAGCCAATCATCCAATGGGAATCATTTTGCGTTCACTTGTAATATTAGCAGTGGGAATATTACTTTTTTGTTATTTTTTTTTTTTTTTTTTTTTTTTAGGTAAAACATTGTCAACGGCTGTTTATTTACACAGAGGCATGGTAGAGTAAGGTTTAGCAGCTCGGGTTGAAGAATCGGAGAGTCGAGTTCGAATTCCAGTCGAATATATTGAGTTCACCTACACGGTAATATCGTTGAGAAAGGTTTGAATTTATCTCCCGCCACCCAAGCTATGATCGAAATACCAGGATAGACTTGGTTTTATAGCCCTGGGTGGCAACCAGTCTAGGAGAAGGAAACTCTGGATCCAAACCGCTTCTTAAAAGTTTTTATAGTTATTTTCTAAAGATAGTTTAGATATGACACAAGGCCTAAAGTATGGGGCACCCAGTGGGGATCGAACTCACTCGTCAGTCGTAATTTTTCTAAATGTTGTAAATCTTAGTAACTATTACACCACGTCGAGGTGACCCCACTGAAAGTGTGTGTATATAGGCGATTAGGGACCGCTTTTGAATCCAAATTCCCACTATGGATTTGCATGTCCGAATGAATACGACCTCTGCTAGGTTAAATTTGGTTCGGATGTGGCAGATTCGTTTGACGTTGCCGGCTCGACCGACCGGATGAATGCCACAGAAGGACTATTTATTTATAGCAATAGAAATTATGCTGGAAATAAACCGCCTGAATTCAGTAATACACAAAAATAGAAAGGGGCGTAAGACAAGGATGTGTCTTCTCACCAGACATATTCAACCTTTACAGTGAAGCTATCCTGAGGAAATTACAAGTCCAAACAGGATTCAATATTGACGGCCACAATCTTAATAAGATATGCAAATGACGCATTGTTGATAGCAGAAAGACAAAGAAAGCTGTAGGAACTCCTACAGAAGGTAACAAAGAAAAGCAAGAAGAAAGGACCAAATATCAATTGTAAGAAAACGGAATATATCGTTGTCAGCAAAGATGTTAGCAAAGATGTTGTCAGCCTAACATGTGAATTACGAATTGGAGACAGCAAAAACAAACAAATACAAAAAAAATACAAAAGAATATGTAGCCATTGTTACGATTGATGACGGAAAATGCGATACTGAAATCCTAAGGCACCTTTTAATAGTGAAAGATGCTTTCCAAACGTTAAGAAAAGTATTAAGAAACATGGTAGTTTCATTAGAAATAAAGAAAATAGTACTGTTAGGTAACGTCGATCCTCCTCGGGCCGGTTTATCCTTTAGGCCTGACAACTACTAATTTGGTTTCTTCAAATTTCATAATATTCTCCTACTTCCCCCTCTCTTATAATCTCACTCAGTCGCCCGCTTCCTTTATAAATCAATGATTTTAATTTTCTAGATGTTATAACTTATAATTAGCATCATAAACTGAAAGATACCAATATGACAAACTGATTCATTTGACTTTGCAAGAAGCAAAGCAAAGAAAAGAATGTTTTAGATTATGTCATTGTGTTTCAAGTAAATGTGTTTGATTTTAGTTCAAAATGTTTTAATCTTAGAAAGGTTTACAAAGCAGTGATTTTAATTTTCTAGATGTTATAATGTCTAAATGGTTTCATAAACTGAAATGGTATCAAAATGAATATTTATTTTGATTGTTTTATTCTTATTATGCTGGTTATAAAAAATCTGGGTTCCCCCCCCCACTACCGTTGTAGTGAAATATGCGCTAATTCGCTTTAAATAGTAAAATATTGGTAAGTATTTTTATAGTCAAACAAAAGCTAACTGTTCTAGTTTATTTAAGGAATTTGTAATAAGCTTATTTCAGACAATGTTAATCTCGCTAAAATATATCACGAGTAAAATATATTCAAGATGGATGTGGACGATTTAGAGGATGGCTCCGTCTTGGTGGGGCGCTTAATTACATTATTCTTATTTTACTCGTGATATATTCTTAGCGAGATTAAACATTGTCTGAAATAGCTTATTACAAATTCCTTAAATAAATAGAACAGTTAGCTTTTGTTTGACTATAAAAATACTTACCAATATTTTAATATTTAAAGCGAATTAGAGCATATTTCACTACAACGAGAATTAAGTGGGGGGGGGAACCAGATTACAATATAACCAGCATAATAATTTTTTCTAGAATAAAAAAATAATCAAAATAAGGATGATTCACATCTATGCACAATACAAATTTGTTTATGAAAACCATTTAGAACATTATAACATCTAGAAAATTAAAATCACTGCTTTTTATAACATTTCTAAGATTTAAAACCATTTTTTTAAATAAGAGTAGGAAATGCTGGCCGTAATGAAATTGGAGAGGTACAATTTATAGGGTTTGATTACCAAACAAGAGGTGCGTATTATGCATGAGTAGAAACATTTCCCACACTTTCAGCACAATTTTAGAGGTTCGTACTATAGATGAAGGCGTCTTATACATAGGGAAGTACAATATTTAAAATCAGAAAGAAAAATACTTAGAGCAACAAAAGACAGGAAGTTGTGGAGAGGTATAAACAATCGTGTCTTGAAAGAATATCACATTAAAGAAAATATCGCTACTTAATTTGAAAACCTATTCGGAGATAACCTTTGTCCTCATGGCAGATTTCGTTAAGCTAACCGGTTTTATGAGTATGATTTTATTTTATATTATTAGGTTGGTGCAAAAATAATAACCTAATAATTCTTTGCGGAAGTAAATGCCGGACAATCTTCCCACAGATGAAGAGGAAACTTGAAGAAACAGAAATATGGCTTTACAGAAAGATCTCGAAAATACCATGGAATGAATATGTGACTAACGGAGAAGTTTAAGAGAAAATGGCAACGAAAAGAACATTTATATTTAGGACCAGAAATAGGCAGTTGAAATGTCCAGGGCACATAATGGGGAAAGGGATCTTAGTCCCAACAGGCTAGTCGCTAAGTGACAAGTTGTAGCTGACCACTATTTCAACATCGCCTTCGCTGGGCGGGCAACATGTCAAAAATATAATCTCACTCGACTCCTTCGTATCATCCTGTTTGGAGAGCTTGCCAGCGACAATAGGCTCCAAGGAGACCCAAAACGACGCTTCAAGGTTAAGTTAACGATATCTCTGACGCAAACCACCATCGAACTGGGAAACGTTGCCATGAATCGGCCTTTGTTGTCGTAGGACCATCCGGAGTTGACGAGTCCAACCATGAACGTGAAGAGGATCTACGACGTGCTTTAAAAGAGTCCCGACACGCTCAGCCGCGTCCACCGCCACCACTTTGACTCCTCCTGCTCGCAGCTCTTCGGGGGTAGGTTGGGCCTTCACAGCCATCTCCGCCACCGCCATTACACAAGCGGAAAGGAACAGGGAGAGATGATGACGATCCCATTGCTCAGATGCGAGCGGATGCCGACGACTATCATCGGCTTGTATCAGCCAGATTTAATGTCACTTTTACACCATTTCTAAAATGTCTAATTTACTTCTGTTTATAGTTAAATGTAACCGTACTTTAAGAGTTTATTTTCTCGCAATTTTCTCCTGTGGAACTCCCTTTCTTTTACTTACTTCCCTGATAACTATAATCATCAAAAATTTAAATTCAATGTCAGTTGACATCTTCTATCTTCTTGAATCTCGTTAATGTATTATCCTTTCCTCAATTCTCGCTATACTCAGTCTTTTCTCTCTCACTTTCACACTCAGTAACCCTTTGCGTACCAGTGGCATTTCCGCCTTGCTTGGGGCGAAATGATAAAAAAACAGTAGTGTACCGAACAGTAAACGTAATATACAAATTC
>OZ010581.1:27826431-27878931 GCA_963932145.1 Acanthosepion lycidas
GATATTGTCCTTTGTATATGAACACAACAAACTAAAAGTGTGTCGCCATATTTTCATCTGTAACTCGTTAGCGTGTATGTAACGACCTCGGTTAAAGGTTATTCTATTGATTTTACTACGGCTTTTCAACATTTTGTTGGCTAGTTAAAGCCGACTGAAATTGGAACTCTGCTCTCCGATTTCTATCACCGAGCCGTTATCCATTACACCACTCGCACCTCCACACTTACAGCACTCAACTAAGTTCTGACCAAACCCATCATAAGAGAACCGGTATTTCAATGTGATATGGCCGTAAGTCATGTGTTTATTAACCCGTTTTAGTTAAATGTGTGCACATCTCACTAAGTCTTTTGGTCTATTTGAGTCACTGTATTTATAGGTTTAAATACGGTCATATAGTTCATAACGTCGACTGAAGAAAATGTACGCTGTCTGTGTATCACAATGTCTGTGTATTACAATGTATAAGTGTGCGCAAAAGTCACTAGCTGAATGCGTCTGCGCAAACGGTTAATTGAATTTCAACCTTATGTGCTAAGTTCATTAGTATTGGCCTGCCTCAATTCAGTTCTCCAAAATCGAAAGCATTAACAAAAAATTTTCCCGCCTAAACTTTAAAATAAAAATTGCCGCCGTCGCCGCGCCTCTAAGCTTTCTTCCTCCCGCGGTTTAGTCATAATTTGATCTTCGTTCAATTTTCAGATCGATTCGATCGCTTGCAAACAACAACATCCCGGCGCCCCTCCAATCGATTGGCTGCTTTCGCTGACATTTCAGAAATCCTAGAATTACTGCCAAACCAAAAAGGTCGAAAATCTAAAATTTACACCTTGTTACAAAAATAAAAAATAAAAAAATAAAAATATATTTTTGAAATCTAAGAAAAAATACATTGCCAAGCGTAACCCGAATACAAAACTAAGATATAAGATTTCAGGTACGGTTATCAACTTTGAATCCGCGATTTATAAAATGTTTCTAAATCAAGAACGAGAAAGTAAAAATGCTTAAACCTGGCAAAACTTCTTATGATTACAAACTATTCAAGAACTATGGCATATTCTGGAATATGGACCTCGTGTAGAATTTCACGATCGTTTGTTAACTTATTCACCTCCAGGTAGAAATTCACCCAAGCTCTAGTTGGCTGTTCCAAAAAAAAATCTCTTGGCACAAAATTAAATATTTTATTTGGTTAGTGGCAAAAAGTAATTCACTCAGCACTGTAGCCTACAAGTAAATCTGATTCATTTGGCGAAGATTATCAATTTAACCTATGTCGTGACTTAAGCCTTTAAGCTACTGTTTGACATTAAATGGTTATAAAATAAGTTTTTTTTTCGGAGAAATAAGTAATTAAAATATATATTTAAAAATTAATAGCGAAAGATATCGGGTAGTTATGGCCTAGTGCTTCTAGAGTTCAGCACAGTACGCTCGAACCTAATGTGGTATGTTTTTCGGCATTACTTTTTGTGAGCAGTACCCTATTGAGTACCATGGATCACAATTTTCTAGCTAATATCGAACCTTCTTCTTCTATATACTGCATGCCTTCAGTACGTAGGCGATCAGAACTCTCTTACTCCACAGGTCCTTATCCTTTCTAGCTGTTAATAAATTTTCATCTTTTAGTCATCTCTCCTAAAACTTGTACTCAAGATCGCTGGGTAGGTTATGTTTTGCTTTCCTCTGTCCCTCTTGTCTTCAATCTGTCCTGTGGGTATGACATTTTCCAAGCCCTCTTTCCTCATTAGGAGCTCTATACATTTTAATTGTCTCTTCCTGGTGTGAAGTATAAGTATCCTTTTTGTTTCTATTTTCTCTAAAATTGCGTCAATGCTCACGTGATAGGTTCATAGTATTCTCAGTATCCTTCTGTAAAACCAAATTTCTGTTGCTTCTTTTCTTCATCTGTAAGGAGGTTGTCAAACATTCACTACTATATAGGAGGACTGATATTATATAACTGGTCAGTACTCTTTTGTTTGAATGTAACTTCTTTTTTTTTCGTTTCTTAATATTTTACTTTGCTTTTGGAAGCCATTTTTTTGTCAATACGTCTTAGGATTTCCGTGTCGCTCTTTCCGTCGTCTATTAAAATATTTCCCAGATATCAATGATTGTAAATTGACAATATGACTTCCTAATAGTTTATTTCTTATGAATATAATTATAGAGGGTAAAGTAGAATCGTAGTAAACATAGATTTGAAAATGTCGAGTGTCGATACTAGTATTAATTGGTTAGATTTATTTCGAGTAATATTTAACAGATAGTAAATATGTGTATCTTCCTTATTTGAGAAGTTAGATTATTTTTTATTTATTTTTTTCTTGGATTAGGTCATGAATTATTTTAGTCGATAAATCACAAAACTGGGAAAGAACTTCAAATAAATAACACGAGTCAATTATTTTGCAATGACTGGTTTCGTAAATTAATGTAAATGGGGGGTGGTAGAATTTATGTATGTGTGTCCTTGCATGTGTGTGTGAGTAGTTTTATGCGTGAACGTACGTACATGTAGAGGAATTTATTTTATTTATTTTTTTGTGGGATTTCCTTTGATTAAGAGTATAAGGTAAATGTAGACTTAAAGATTTATCTGATAGTAAGAAGAGCGATTTTTTAGAAACGATATTATAAGTGGTAAGTTACACAAATTTTGGGGGAAGCATAAGTGCTAGGATAGATTTGGGTTGGGTACGCGTGTAGATTTAGTTAAAGTGTTAGTACTGTTATGGAATTAGTATTTAAAACGTATATATAAACATTTGCATTAAACTATGCAAGAGACCAGCAATACAGAGTTTGAAATCCGGGGGAATTTTATAATACATATATATATATATATATATATATATATATATATATATATATATATATATATATATTATCTATCTATATATATATATATATATATATATATATATATATATATATATATATATATATATATATACTATTAAATAGCTAAAAATAATGGCATTCGTATCCATTATTATCCCTACTCAGTAGCCTGTAGAATAATATGAAACATAACCGTTACCGTCCTAATAACCATTAGGGCAATACAATAGACCTTGCTACCCATAATGCACCAATAACAAACATATATAAATAGTCGAGCCAAAATGCTACACCCATTACCATGACACAGACTGTCGTCGCTCTGTGTTGACCTCAGTGTCCACTTTTATATCTAGATATGTTCTATCCCCGATCGTGAGTATTTTTATTCATAAATATAGCATACCTTAAAACTATATTTTTTATCATATTCCATTCTTTATTTTCTTTCCTAAGCCCCCAAAACCCAAAGAGTGGGAGTTCAGTACTATTTTAAGGCAGTGGAGACCTTGGAGAGGGGAATTAACAGGAGATAACTGATAACCGACATCCACTAAACATGGCACGTGGAACTAGAACAGTCTACCCCAGCGAGCGAAATAAAGGGTTCAGTTCGACATTTCAACCACCTGAAGAAGGCCGGAGCGTACAACGGCCGAAACGTTGTAATAAATATGGCGACATGGATGACGCCTGAAAGCATATTCAAAGGATTAATATCTTTCCAGAAAAATGTTAGCCAAGATATTCTGACGACGGGCCAAAAAACTTGATCGTACCTCCAGCCTTAAAACTATTATTTTTTTATTATTGGGACTATAATCATCATTAGATATGCGCAGCGGTTATCAACACAAAAATTGGGCTAGGCGTACCGTGTTCGAATTTCACTCGATGCCAATGAGTTTTTCTTTCACGCAAAGGCAAGCATCCATGCCCATTCCGGCGTCAGCTAAAGGTTATCAGCAGGGAAGAATAAGCTTTCTTACTGTTACAACAGCAGCTGGTAATGGGTTGCATGGTACCAGAAGCTTTCATAGAGAGACCTGAAATAAACGTATATTTACCTAAGATAGCCTACCAAATTTTTAGATCGAAATCTTATTTTAGAACCAGTTTTATGATTACTATAGTTAAACAACACCGAAAGACAACCAAATCAATACCATTCTAACCACTGAGCCTTATCTATGTTAATAATACCATCTTTGTCGATAGCATCAAGAAACTTAAAGCAAGAAAACGTCTACATTCTTCCTGTTTATTTCACTCTTCTAATAAACCTGACTATATTGCCGGTGTGGAAAGTAGCCAAGCGTTTCGCTTCGATCTTATTTTGTCAGCTTCTGAGAGGTTTTCGTGATCAGGTCAGAAAGTGACATTTGATAAACGCGTTAAATTTGAGTGGGTGATGCCAAACACCCAACACCGCTAACTTGACTGCCATCTTCAGGCGAACAGAAGAAGCAGATAAAACCAGTCCTGTTATTTTATGTGAGCATTGCAACTCTTCCAAACGGCCGAGCCCTCTTCCTCCTCCTCCTCCTCCTCCTCGGCTATTCCCTTCCCCCCAACATCAAACTCGCATCCTCCGCTGTGCCTAACAACCTACGTCTTTCTATTCCAACGGTAAACACGCACCCACATTATACATACGCATATACCTGTCACTCGTCTTCGATTGAGACAATCGCTTAGATTCGAGCATCTTGTCAAGTTGCCTGGCGAGATTCTGAAAAATTCGAGCCTGAATGATGACCGACTTACTCTGACAGTCACAAACAACAGCCAGTGTGCTTACTGTGACAAAAACAAATATAATAGCTTATAAGATCTTCTTTTATGTGTCAGGTCGCTTCAGAACCTGGTAAATCATGACTCTCCGCAACTTCCTGTTGCTTGTAATACTAAACAATCTTTTCTTTTTTGCTATCCCATCATGTTCAAGTTCTGCCACACATTTACATAAAAGTTACTCGCTCTTTGCCTCTACTCTTCAGCGTGTCCTGTGAGCGACAAATTCGCCAAACCTTTTTTCCTCATTATGTATTCTAGGATCATAACAGAAATGTTAAAATAACAAACGAAGGACTTGAAATAACTTTTTTGTGAACAAATATATCCTTATGAAATTAGAATAATCTATTCCCGTAGTCCAAATAAAGGGTCTGGTTCGAATTTCTAACGTATATCACATAAAGAAGGTCGGAGAATACAACGACCAAAAGGTCGTGAATTTGGCAATAGGAATGAGAACAGTCCGAACAATGTAAGTAGTGTAAATATATACTTGTTTTATTTTTTTAAGAAACATCCGTGCCAACAAATTAGTTTCAAGATTAAATTAATTACTTTGATGATTATAAATACTTTTAAGGTTTTTATAATAAGCGCTTACAAATATTTGGACTTTCCAGAATACGCAAGTAGAAACATTTGTACATAAAAACAAATATAATACCTATCTTGTTAGTAATGATCTAAAAGTTACCAGCTATTATAAATCCTTTAGAAAAAATGATCTCATAAATTTCTATTTACACTATAAGAAGAAAATAAAATCCGTGATTATTAAAGGTTTTTACTTAAGAAAACTTAAAATTTATAGCTCTCAATATTTATGTGGTGAAGAAAAAATACACTGAAAATAAATTTCGTCTCCTTCAATAAGCCAATTCTTTCATATATAATGCGAAATAAAAAGCTTTCAAAATTCCGAAAGACAAAAAATAACACACATAACTTTAATAATGTTGGATATTCTTCTCACAGGTCAAGAAAAACGTGGGATAACAGAAATGTGCTTCTATTGAAGGATACTGACAATAGCATGGACTGAATGCGAGCATCGACGAACTTTTTCGAGAAAATGGAAGCAAAAAGGACACGTAATATTAGAAAGAGACAGTTGAACTTCCCAGGGCACATAACGAAGAAAGAGGACTTTGAAAATTTGACAATTGCAGGACATATTGAAGGCAAGAAAGCATCAAATAACCTACCTAATGGGACAGGCAAAACAGGAATTAGGGGAGACAGAAAAAGACAAAAATTATTACGAGCTACAAAGGACGGGAAATTGTGGAGAGCCATGATCGCTTGCTTCCTGAATGGAACACGGCACATAGAAGAAGGAGGAGGAGGAGAGGAGGAGTGGAGGAGGAGGAAGGAAGGAAGGAGGATCTAGTGTAAATGGTTGGCAAAACAGGGATTAGGAGACATGGCGAAAAGACAAACATAACTAAGTGCAACAAAGAACAGGAAAGTGTGGAGAGCCATGACCGCCCGCTTCCTCGAAGGAACATGGCACATAGAAGAAGAAGAAGAAGAAGAAGAAGAAGAAGGGAAGGATGAGGAGAAGCTATTGTAAATGCTTGGTAAAACAGGGATTAGGAGTCATGTCAAAAAGACAAAGAACAGGAAATTGTGGAGAGCCATCATCACCAATGTCCTGAAGGTACATGTCATATAGACGAAAAAGAACACAACGTTTCAAATGTTCATTCTTTAGCTCTTGTCAGTATATTAAGGTGTCATCTCAAAATTAGATCCGAGATAAGACGGACAAAGGAAGACATTGTATAACCTTCCTAACTAGTTTATTTAAATTGATGGCAGAACAGGGTTTAGGATTGACAGGGAAAGACAAAAGAGTCACAAAAGACAGGAAATTGCGTTAAGCCAATGACACCAATGTCCTGAAGACGGCATGGAACAAAGAACACGACCTAGGACTCCATAATTATTACAACTGATAAAAATGAATCCAATCTTTTAAAAAAATAATAGATTTAATCAAAACCAAACAAAATAATAACATTTGTTAACTTTTAACTCATTATTTATTATTGATTACGTAGTGTATTTTGTATTTAATCATTTGCTTATTATTATTATTATTATTATTATTATTATTATTATTATTATTATTATTATTATTTACTTGTGTTGATATATGCCTTCTTAGATTGTTAATGCGTTTTCATATGTATATGCATATTGAGCAATTTTACTCATTGGTGTTTTTTTTAAATAATGTAGTGATGAATGACTTACTACTGTATTCTACAAAAACGTCTAAGTATATATATATATATATATATATATATATATATATATATATATAAAGGGAAGAGGTTATAGTAGTTCCAACGAGAAAAAAGTTTGTACAATAAAAAGATTAGAGAAACCGCAAACATTTTTTCTTGTAATGTGGATTTTAAAAAAAAATATATACTGTGCTTCATTTTCCATAATTTTGCTACACGAGTTTCCGGTCTTGCGATCTTCATCAGGAAAAGAGTGGATATTTCTACATATTAAAAGGAATTAAATTTTCGATGTTAAATATTCTCGATTTTAGACATTCTCTTTTTTGTGTGTTGATGCAAAAATATCTCCTGGCATACATAGGACAAATATCAAGAAACGATTAAATGTCTATCTTATGCTGAAACATAAAAAAATATATCATATATTTCTATTCATATCACTATAGAGAGACAAGATCGGTAATATTTACATGTTTTTAAGAGCCTTTAAAATTTTCAGTCGCAATTATCGAACTGAAGAATTAAAATGCTGAAACTACTTTTAAAATATTTACTTATCTTATTAGCTTCATAGACAATGCTAAAAGAAAAGCATACAAAATCTATAAAAAAAATAATTTTATTACCTAAGTAAGCAGTAGGCATTCCTTTATCTGAGGATATAGAGGTAGCACTCTAATTGGAAAAAATCAATGCTTTGGCTGGGAGACTGCAATGATGCCATATGGATAGCATGCGCTGTCCAGACTATATGAGGCACCTCTCGGTCATACCGACAAGATCCAAAGGAATACAGGACATTACATTTTGGGTCGGATTAGCTACTGGGGTTACCGGAAATTGTTTAATGTTGTTTAGTCTCTTCATTCTTCCACCCTGGGTTTTTTGCTTGGATTTACTTTCATAACAGTTTCCGTGTTTGGATATGGACACAAGGTAACGGAGGTTTAAAATCAAGTTGTTCCTTCCCCTCGATAGACTGCCGCCCTGGGCTGTCAACCTCTATCTACCAAAGCAGCTAGTTATGAGGCGCCAGTTGTCCTCCTTCGCCCATTCTCCAGATTGAAGCAGGACGTAGTTACCAGAGGCTATTTGAGACCGATGTCTCGGAAGTATTTTATAGACAGATTTTTATTACATACAAATTCTATAATTGCTGAACTTGAAAAACATTTTTAATCTAGAATGAGAACTTCAAACGAAATCTAAAAAAACTAATTTCACGTCATCAGTAGGAGGTGAGAAAATAGAATATAAACAAAGCCCCGAAAATATTAGGGAATATCACGAGATTTCAATAAAACGTTATCTAAACATAAAAGGACTTAAAGTTAAATAATGCATTTAATGCACTTGTGTGCTGCCGAAGGCTTCGTGATCAAATTTTCAGCCAGCAACGTACTGTTTTAATAATAAAAAAAAGAATGTTATTCAAGCAAAAATGCAGTGAAGTTATTTTGATTTACATGTCCCCCGCTATTAATACCCGACCGGGCTGTTGCAATTCATCTTATCAAATTAATCGTAATACAAAGTGGGATGATTAATAAACTGAGTGAAATTAATTAAAATCTAATTTCCAAAACATTACAGTCAATTTAAAAACAAATAATCTTGAAAAGGCTTAATATAATACGTGTTTCTTTTTCATAATGTAGATTCTTTTATACTTTTTAACTTTTATACAGTTTACTTGTATACATTTTAACTTTTATGATAATGTAGATTTTTGTTCAAATAAAAATAGTTTTTTTGACGACTTACTAGCAAAGCTTGTGGGGCTAAAATGTTTCCAATTGTCTCTGACAGACACAAACGCGCCCACATGCACACACTTGTACGTATGCACACACTTGTACGCATGCACACACACATATATATACGTATGCATATATATATATGTGTGTGTGTGTGCGCGCGCACGCGCGTGTGTTTGTGCGTGTATGTATGGGAGGTACGGTGGAGTAATGGATAGTGGCTCGGATTGAGGAATCGGAGGGCTGAGTTCGAATTACAGTCGAATCCGTTACATTCACTTACGTGCTAATACCCATGGGAAAGGTGCGAATCCTCTTCTTTTCCCTCCAGCTATGGGTAAATAGCAAGACGGGCTGGGTTCTATAGCCTTCGATGTTAACCGGTCTAGAAGAAGGAAAAACTCTGAAAAAAAACCTGTAAAAGGTTGGGCTGAGTCAGGCTATCTTTCCCAAGAAACAGAACCTCTACTGTGGCTGGAGTAGACATGCTGATCCTATGACCCTATGGGTAACAGGTTAAAGAAATGAATGAGAAAGAGTGAGAGATAAGGGTACATTTAAACCAACATGAAAACTTACCAACTTCGATAAGCAACATATTCGTCTAAAAGACAAGCATAATGTATAATGCGGAGCGCAAAATGCATCTGACAATAATTAATAAATAGTTAAATAATAAAGCCATTGTTATTTAAAAAAGAAGAAAAAAAAAAGAAAACCTTAACACCATCAAGTGTGTGTGTGTGTGTGTGTGTGTGTGTGTGTGAAAATAAAAAGAAAGAACAGTAAGATATATAATCCGGTGTTCTTATAGATATTTTTCTTTTTACAAAATAGTGCTCAATGTAAATTTACAGAGTATTAATATTATAAATTAACTGATTTAAAATATGCTTTTTTCGCTACACAGCAATAACCATGTTTCAAAAATGGAAGCTAAAAGCTTCGAATTTAATTTCGTAATTAAATTAAAAACATTAGTTCCATTTCATTCTCAAGCGAATTTTGGGGTAACATTTTTTTTTTAAATTTACTGAGTTTTAAAGGCACAGAAAAATTCATAATTCATAATATAGATAGATAGATAGATAGATAGATAGATAGATATACGCATATATCATATGCATTGTATGTATATTTTTATGTCCATGTACACGCATAGATAGAAACGTCTTTCTATACACGTTTAATATAACATGTCCGAATATAATATTGACACAACTTTAATATGCTCACATAAATCCGTCGTTTCACAATTGTATAATTCTTACTTATACGCTAGTCTCACATATAAAACACACACAGACACACACACACACACATAATAAGTGGACATCTTAACAGTGACAGGTTACCGAATTTGTTGATATATGTTGCGCGTTGGAAAATCCTTAGTATCAAGATGTCGAAAGTTTGAAAGGTTTCATATTTCAAGACCTCCGAGAGGTTCAGAAAACAACGGAAATGCCTTCGAAGATCACTCTGCTAGTGTAGGTCATCCATCTTTTGCCTCACATCCTGGAGATTACCCAACTAATGGACATGTCAAATCATAGCCTGGACACCTGATCTAAGTCCAGCTTTAAAAACCTGTTTATAACTTGCCCATAAATTTATTTCTCTCAATCTTGTTTCCGAGAACGGATCGAAAATCAGCGATGATTTATATAAAAGTTGCAAATCTCAAAATAGCAGCCATGTTTACCTGAACGATGACATGTTGTACAGGGCCGATCTGCCTTACTCCATTTACAAATCATCTACTTCCGGTGTTTGCCATATTTAATGATGGCGGACGGAAATCCAGTGTCATTTGTCAGCAGCAATATTCAGATTAACCCGATCACTTGTGATAGCTGACGTTATGAACTAATAATTCGTGAAATATCGACTTGTTCCCTAAAATAAAATTGTAGTCAGGAATTCGATTTACTTTCAGTTCAAGTACACTGATTAATTGGAAGTTATTAAGTTTTGCAGGAGATGTGACGCTTCAGTCATTTTGGTACAAATCAATTCCTCTTTTGTTGGGATCAAAAATGTCTCTCATTAATTATTTTTTTTCTTCTGAGGATTAAGGAGAAAAGTCTATTGAAAAAAAATGTAAATCATCAAGAAAATTGAGTAATTCAGCCAACCTCGAATGTTTTTTTTATTTTTATACTCTTAAGCATATATATATATATATATATATATATATATATATATATATATATATATATAGGTCGGTTAATAAAATTTGAAGAATAAAAAGTCAACAAAATGAAACCAATATTGTCAATAAAATTTACATTTATTATATATTAACCTTTTGACTGAATTGAAGAGCAGAAAGAAAGATTTTAATTTCGGAATTTTCGAACACGCCTGTGTTCTTTTTCAATGGTACGAGGAATAAACAAAGAAGTGCAACTTATTCTTTCGAGGAATGTTGTTGTTGGTTAGAGGTCTCCTTGTGGAAATTATACTCTGTGAGTAAACCCAAGTCAATGTTTAATCCCTCAATGTGGGAATAACTTTCAACTCTGATCTACGTCTTTCTTTTCGGCTGTTGAATGAAGACGGTAAAAGCACGCATATTATGCCATATATATATATATATATATATATATAAAGGGAAGAGGTCAAAGTAGTTGCAACGAGAGAAAAGTGTGTATATGAAAAAGAAGACAGAAACCGCAAACGTTTTTGATTGTAATGTGTATTTTTTTTTTAAATATATTATGCTTTATTCCGGTCTTGCGACCTTCATCAGGGAAAGAGTGGATATTTCCACATATTATTAAAAGGAATTGATTTTTCTTATGTTTTTCGACGTTAAATATTCTTGATATTAGACATTCTCTTCTTTGTGTGTTAGTGACCCAAATGTCTTCCTTGAACTGGCAGTGAAAGAATTCTGCATAAAGGGTACTAAAACAATTAAGATTGGTCCCCGAAAAGGTGAGGAAGATATCTATATTCTTATCTTTTAATGACCCCTATGTGTTCTTAGATCTATGCGTACGCATACGTATATTCCGTCTCCATATATATTATTTTACTATATATATATATATATATATATATATATATATATATATATATATATATATATATATATATATATATATATATATATTATGCCTTTAAATTCCTTGAGGAACATATATATCGTTTCAGTTTCTGTAACAAGCCAGTTTTTTAAGTTATTAGCCTACTGCACAACCTCCAACAATGGAGGATCAATTTTTGAATTCAGAGTTGTCTTTCTCCTAGACCAGTTGCCATCCAAGGCTATAGAACCAGGTCTGTCCTGCTATGTGCCCATAGCTTGAGGGAGAAGAAGAGGATTCATACCTCCCCCAAGAGTATTAGGACGTAAGTGAAGGTAATGGATTCGAGCAGATTTCGAACTCGGATCTCCGATTCCTCAATCCGAAACACTATCCGTTAATCCACCGTGCCTCCTCACAAAAAAGTCTAAGGATGGGTGTTTATTTTTTGACTCAGTTCACAGGTAAAGTTTATGGTTTTTATTTTTTTCAATGTGGTTTTGAGATTATCAATTTCTTATTTGTTTTTCGCTGAGTCAAAAAAATAAACTTTAAATTTTTAGAACGTTCTCATAGAATACACTAATAACACATTCACCACTTCATTATATAAAAAAAAAATGCTACCAGGATTTCTTGCCACCTTAATTTTAAGAGTGAATGCCCACTTACACATAAAAAGCAGTTATAAAAAAAATTCCCAAATAGAGCACACGAGTATTCATCATCTGGTTCACTTTTCCTTAAATAATGAAAAACAGACATTAGTGAACAATGGTTTTCCTAATTACCACACCGGCAAACAGATTATACTATTTCTTTCTAAAGTAACTATTAACGATACAGAAAATAAATACAAAAACAATAACAATAACATCTGCTACAAAAGACAAATACATATTAACTATAACTATGACAAATTTTCTCAGTCGACCTGAACATTAAAATTAAAATTAAATTAATTATCTATTACAAAAATATTTAAAACAGCTAACCTCATTATCAAAAATAACACCTGGAAGATTAAAACTACAAGGAAAAATCATTTACGATTTTAAATACCCCTTAAGGAACTGTGTTCTTGATCAAACTAAATCCATACATAATTACATTGCTCACACTACTACAGGCCTCTCGAGATGACTTACGTTACACCTACCCGACCATAAGTCCATTAGGACTCATTTAAATACACATAAAAACCTACCAGACTCCATCTGAAACATACTAGTAGGAAATACAAGCATGATAGCCTCATCCACGTGTTAAAAAAAAAAGATTAAAAATAATGTAAGCCCTAATAATAAAAAAAGGAAAGGCTAACACTCAATAACACGGCTACAATTTTCTGACCGTGTTTGGGAAATAATACATACCCATAACTTCAGAAACATGCATATAAAACATATAGTTAAAAATAATTTTTTAAAAATGCCTTTAATAATGGCTAAAGAATAGCCGAAATCGCTCGGATATGCAGAACTTTTGGACAGTTTTTACACACTTTGTGTCCAGAAAAAAACGAAGCATATATATATATATATGTATATATATATATATATATATATATATATATATATATATATATATATATATATATATATATATATATATATATATTAAGACATTTTTATGTTTATACGTTCTTTTTATAGATAAAATATTTAAGTAAATGCTCTGTTTAAAATAAATGGCGTTAATACTGTTTATTATGAACACAGCATTTACTTAAATATTTGTATCTATAAAAAGAATGTATAAACATAGAAATGTCGTAAAATAATTGTCGGACTTTGTCCATTTCATATATATATATATATATATATATATATATATATATATATATATATGAAGAAAAATATACGGAAAAAACAAACAAAAATCCTTATATGCAATTATGCTGTTTTAATGTTAATATAATGTCAACGTCGGACGTTTCGGTCTAATAAACCATCTTCAGGACATATTCATAAAATATAATTAACATTATCAATTCAACATGACAAAGACGATGGACATAAGAACAAGACTTATCCAAACAGATAACTGAAAGTTTTATAAGATCAGCGTTCCGTTTAAACATGGTCACGTTGTCGTCACGTGGGCGACGCTGTGAAAACGTCCGACGTTGACATTATATTAACATTAAAACAGCATAATAACATATAAGGATTTTTGTTTGCTTTTTCCTTATATTTTTCTTCATACTGTCGGATCTATATCCATATATTTTCTTACATATATATATATATATATATATATATATATATATATATATATATATATATATATATATATATATATATAATGAAGAACGCGAGAGAACGCCATGCCATTTATCTGACGGAAATTTGTCAATTCAGTGCTTTTTGCTCTAGGTTCTCCTTCAGTAGGTGATAGCTGGTGTCTACTCCTCACCGACATTTAAAATGTTCACAGAATGGCTATCAGATGCATATCTTAATAAATACGACATATTCCTGTCTAGAATGTTCACCGGTTTTGATCTCTCTGACTTATATCACTATGCCAGGTACATTGCCTTCTGTATAAAAAAAAAAATATCTATGATAATCATTTGTCAGACAAGAAAATGTAATCAACATTGATGTATAAAGTCAAATGGTTTAACGAAACATTGAAATGGCAACATCCAGTTATATGTTTAAGAATATTTAATTTTCAAAGATGAAAAAGACGTCAACATGTACTTAATCTCATTTAATTTTATTTACTTATTTTTTCAGTATAGGATATTTTTCCTTGTCTTTACCCATATCCTCCTGGTGTCAGTTTTGACTGAAGCCTTCTTTTATCCATATACTTTTATCCAGAAACTATAATTATACTAAAATAATAATAATATTATTAATATACTATAATAATATCATAATAATAATAATAAAGTATATTTTATTATTAAAGTATATTATATTTTATGATTATAGTTTATTATACTTTATGGAAAAAGGTTTCAGTAATTATATATTCTAATATACTACAATAATAATATATTATAACAATATATACAATATTAATATACTATAATGATAATAACAACATAATAATAATATCGTGTATTATTATTATCATAGTATGTTATTATTATTGTTACAGTATAGTATATTATTTTTTGTAATTATTGTTTATTATAGTAAAGGGGAAAAGAATAATATCTCAACTGACGCAAAGAACTAAGTTTAACCACATAAGGAAATTACAGTTATCTTATATCTGTAGGTACATCAATGAGTCCGTAGCCCTACATTAATAATAATATTGTTATACAATAATAATATATCATAATATAATATAATATATAATAATATAACATAATAATGCTATAATAATATTTAATATATAATAATATAATATACATAATACAACTGCATAATAATAATATATAATACTAATAATGATATATTATAATGAACTATGGTTATGAACCATAATTTTGAAGTGTAAAAATTTCAATGAAATATATTGGAAAATGTCCCGTTTTTCATTGGAAATCAAAAACTAAAGTAAGAAAATAGTCCAAATATGAGAATACGAAATCAGAAACTGAAGATGATGCCTCGATGAAATTGTTCTTTTTATGAATCAGTGCATAATCTTCACCCAGACATTGTTTCATTTATAAGATAGTTACATTGATAGGACTTTTTTTTAAAAATTCGTTTTTGCCTTTTTATCCATTTTTCTTTGGTAAGCCTTAATAATCTAATTGTTTCCATCTTAGATTTTATTCATGTCTTCTTCAGTTGTTAATACGTCAAAAAGGCGGTGAATCCTTCATCCATCGAACGTTCACCTGCTCCTTTCGCCATATACATTTCAGTTCTATGTAAAAAAAAAAAAAAAACAGTCTGTTCTGGATTCCATTTCTTCTTCCTGTAAAAACAAAAACAAAAAACACACGTTTCTTTAGGCATATCTTTTCATTCTCTGTATAAACCAGCAGTTTTTTTTTATTCGTCTTTTGTTTCTTTTCTCTAAAAGCCGCCGGGTTCTTTACACATTTTCCCTGTTCATCTTCGACAAAAGCTGTCTTTTTCTCTGTACGCATATGAAGGCCAACCAAAAGGCGTCAATCATATTTATTTATTTTTTTTAGCGATACATCTGAATTCTTTATTTTCTCCAGACGCCATATACCGCCGAATTGTCTGGTCGCATTTTTGTATTCTCGTAGTATTAGATATAATACTATTCGAGTTTCTCAGATGAAACATTGTCAACTGTTACTAAACTTTGATGAGTCATTTTTCATCTTATTTCTTCAAAGTTGCATGACGAATCGACTGTCTTCGGCACATAAGCAAAAATGAAAGCGAATCTGTGCAAACATCAGTCCAACAACACTAAGTCCCGATATGATAGTATCCTCAATTTAAAATAAATAATCCTTTGGAAACTGAACGTGTCTTGGGAGGAGTACATCATGCTTTACAGAACGCGTAGTTTGACCCAGAATGGGAAACTACTGATCTTGTAGGCCTGGAATTCTGACAGTGATAGGTTGTATGCGATTATTTTTTTGGATATGAGACCAAACTGGCGCTAAGACAGGGAGAATGCCAGAAGAATTATGAAGCGTCAACGCGCCTCCCGCACTCCGATACCTCAGTGAGGCAAGGCAGCATGTGGCGAAATACTAAAGCAAGTACTTTGCATTCCCCTATCTCTTTCACTTTTTCTTAGAAATGAAGCTACCACGACAGGCCATCATATTCTAAAGCGATATAAGGAAAGTAAATGTTTCTTCGTTGATGCAATCTGCGATGAAGCGTTGAAGTTTGAAGAAATGAAACCCGTGATGATACGGAACGCAATACAGACTAGGACACGAAAAAAAAACTCTGAAATTACCAATATTTAGTGGAAGAACACCTACGTAGAGGGTAGTGAGTAAGCTGTAAATCAATCGAACAATGAGCTCCATCTTCAATCGGATAATCCTCCTGAAAATCTTTAGATCTTTGGTAAATCAAGGCTCTCCGCAACTCCCTATTCCTTATAGTTCTAAGCAATATTTGTCATTTTATTATCGCCTCCCTTTTCCTGCCCTGTCATCTATTTATACAAGCTCGTTAGATAAGTTCTTAACTGTTTCTCTCTGCCCCTTATGCCTACACTATGCCCTGTGAGTTTCAAATTTTCCAAGCCTTCTTTCCTCATTATGTAACCTAAAAATTGCAACTGGCTCTTTCTGATTCCAAGTAGAAATGTTGTTTTGTTTACATTTTTCTTGAAACGTCCTCGTTGATCAGATGTACTGCCCATGGTATTCTCAGCATCCTTCTGTAGAACCATTTCTGTTGCCTTAATCTCCACTTCATCTGTGAGTAAATCTCTAGCATTCGTTGCCACATAGGAGAACAGATATTACATGGCATCTGAGCACGCATTTCTTTTTTTCTAATTAAAGTTTCTGTTTCTTAATACTCTGTTTGATTTTTGGAAGACATCTTAGAACAATTCTGTTGTAGCATACCTATGGATGATAATGGGTATTTCTCCATTCACATAAATATAGTAGTAAATACTGTATGTTGGTCGGCAGTTGGAGATTCATTATGGAATGTACTTGACTCACTTCTAGCAGTTGTCTACTTCTACGCGCCGTTGGCGAATCTTATATGAGTTGTTCTTGACCTAAGTATTATCGTTCATTACCAGCTTCCGTTTGATTATTCTATTCTGTAACCTTCCCTGGGTTATGATGGTAATTTGATGTCAGTGTTAATAAAACCGGGTCTATTTGGTTACAATTTGTTTTCGTTTGTCTTCCTTTGTATCTCCGATTTCTTTTTTCTACTTCCTTGAAAAGGCTTTTGATGTATTTCTCAACATAAATAACACGGTACGTATTTCTTCTTGAATACTTGATCGTGATGAAATTCAGTGATTGGATCACATGGTCGGAATGGTAACGTTCTAACAACTCGGCCAGGCACCCACGAAGTAAACGCGTATAATTATGCACAGATTCGTCTACAGATATTATTCAATATATATTTAACGTTTACGGTCAAATCACGCTGTTGTTCTTGTCCTAAACATTACCAAACTTCATGTGGTTATACTATTCAGTAATCTTCCCCAGGTTACAACAAATTCATTTTTTCATCTTCTGTTCTATCACAACACTCAGCTTGTAATTCTAAGATCGTTAAATAAATCGCACAGATGTTTCAATACTATCAAGATTATTAGTGCAATCGTCTTACTTATAAAATCTCTTGTTTCTATCCATATTTCCCTGTGTCGAATGAACACGAGAGGCATATTCAATGAAACCAATCTTCTCAAGCATTGCACGTTTAAAATTTTCTGGCCGCTTGCATTGGTTTTATTCTGTATTAATTTATACTTTTATTTATCATCAATTTTGATTTTTCTGCAGATCCATTTTATTATGTTTCTGCAATTGCGAAACTCTTGTTGGTCACGAGAGTACAGCTGCTTTGCGCTCACGTAATTGCATTATCAAGATGTTCGAAAATGGAATATGCAGCAGTCAGGAGACGTGAATTGATTACTGGACAGGAATGCCTTTATTAATAATACTTAGCAAGCAAAGATTTAAAAATTAAAGATGAAACATTAATATAACTAGAACTCATACTATTTTTGTTGATGTTTTAGATTTCTTTTTCTTTTTTTACTGAAGAACGCAAATGAGAAAAGAAAATGATAAAGCATTCTCACCAAAATGACGCCATCAGAGTTAGAAAAGATGTTTCAAAATGGCAGCTAATGAAGGCCTAATATCTCTAGTTGTCCAATCGTGTGTGGATGCACCTGTCACGTGATGCGAATTGTATTTCAAAAGAAGGCCGCTTTGGTCGTCTGTCCTCTGCAAAGTTTTTCTCTCAGCACCCAGATGGCAGGGATAATTGAACAGAAACAATTAGAATGAATCAGAGTCTTTTTATTGATAAAACGTAGAATTACATGACTGGCTTTGATCAGAATAAGGAAATAAGTAAGAGATAGAGTTGATAGCCAGATGTAAGAGTTGGGTGCAAATTACTCGAGCAGATGAGTAGGCTACAGTTAATAGTTTCAACTCTTTCTCTTTACTTTGGCGTAGGAAGATTCGGCGAGGAACAAGAAAATAGTCGTCAGACTGTTCTTTTGTTAAAGATGTTTGAAATGAGAAACCATTAAAAAACAAGGTAAGTAATGAGTTATGATGGGCAGAAAGAATTTTCTTTTCCTTCGTATCTGTCGTTAATGAGTTTCTCTTAAGTGAAAGTAAGTATATGGTTATTTATAAGCTGGTTAACAGCAAAAGAATGAAAAGGTGAGATAATATACAGATAGAGAGAAGCAAATGGAAAGGAGAAAAAAAGTGAGAAAAATAAGGTAACAACAACAAAACCTTATAAAGAAAACAAATATATCTACATCAGATATCCCATTCCTTCCTATATATATATATATATATATATATATATATATATATATATATATATATATATATATGCGAGATAATGCATCAATTAGTGGACGGCCTGACAAGAAATTGTTAGCTGAATCTTTAAATTTGAAATCTTCATTGTATAAGGTCCGACCAATATGATTAAAATTTATCACTGAACTAATCAGGCAAACAAAGATTTTGGAAAAATAAATATTTATAGTAGAAGATAAACGCCGTTTTAATTACTAGGTTAAAAAAAGCCAATTAATATTCATATCTGGTAAACAGTGAATTATTTCCGAGAAAAATTATATAGAAAGAAAGAAAGAGATTTATATATGTGAAGGTGAATCAATAAATCTGTAGCCCAACATAGTTCTTAACTGAAGTAGGATCTGAAATTTTCACTTTAAAATCTTCCAATAATGTGATTAATTGTGAAAAGAAATATCAAGGGCATTAACAAAAAGTTAATTGAATTTAAAAATAAAACATACATAGATTAATTTTCATTACAAGGCTACGTACATATTGATGCATCAACGTTTACCCCAACAATATATATATATATATATATATATATATATATATATATATATATATATATATATATATATATATATATATATACATATATATATATATATATATATATATATATATATACATATATATATATATATATATATATATATATATATATATATATATATATATATATATAAGGCAGATGCACACATACATACACACGCATATACATACTCACATTTTATACATGTTTCGTTGAAAACAACTGACAAGTTTTTATGGTTGAGTTTTTTTATATAATTATACGAACACATGAGAATATAAATTTATATATATATATATATATATATATACTTTAAAAATCAAGAGGTCAGTTGAATCCGCTATCTTTACAACCTTACGGTATATTTAGGCCATTTTTATCCAATGACCTCTTAACGATAATGAACGCACGGGGTGTAATAGAAAGGGAGGAGGAGGATGTGAAGAAGAAGAGGAGGAGGAGCAAGTTTATTGTAAAGGCATCCGTTGGGGGTAATTAAAATGTACATTAATTTAATTTATCCAGCCTCATATGTGCTTATTTCTAATATGTAAGCAAGGCCTTAAAACTTCGGATTTCTGGTTTAAATGGTTCTTTGGATACCGAAATATATATATATATATATATATTAGGAAATGAACAAAGTCCGACAATTATTTTAAGACATTTTTATGTTCATACATTCTTTTTTTTATAGATACAAATATTTAAGTATTATAGAATATATTATTAAATATTTAAATATTATAAACAGAGCATTTACTTAGATATTTGTATGTATAAAAAAGAATGTATAAACATTAAAATGTCCTTGTTGTCGAGTATGGCCATCATCAGATATCCCTGTGAGATACACACACACACTCACACCCATATATATATATATATATATATATATATATATATATATATATTATATCTGTCTTTTTGTGTGTCTGTGTATCTGTGTGTGTGTGCCTGTGTCTGTGTGTGGTGGTAGAAAGTAGCCTTGCAGGTAGACCGTAGGAAACATCATACAATTAGTGGAAAGACAAATTGCGCCAAATCTACCCGAGGCAAGTAAATTGTGAACGAAATATGAAAAGAAAAAAGCAAAGATAAGAAAAGAAAATATAAATGACAAGCCTAATGACGGACGTTAGAGAAAAACTGGTGACAGGTTGATTAACTCTAAACTAATGAGCAGAAATAAATCTACAATAGACAGCTTCAACGATTTTGTTGATTAAAAACCAACGCGTAACTAAAACGAGATTGAAAGACTCCGCAGTATTAATTTCTCAAAATGGAAAAAGATACCAGCAGTTTTAAGCAAACATGTCCATTCAAGAATGTTCGAAAATGTTTTCATTATATGTTACAAAAATCTTTTTTACAAAAATTAAATAAAATAATAATTAAAAGTGTATGCGTTCTTTAAAACTGGATTAATTCTTTTGTTTTTCATTTTTTTTTTTTTTTTTTTTTGTTATTTCTTTCCCGGGTGGAAATTTTGCATTCAGAATAATCACAAAGCGATAGAATTGAATACTTTCTTTCATAAATCTAATACTCCATATTAACCAGAACATATTTTTTATTAAAGTTACAATTTCATAAGAACCTATTGAACACTAACAAAGGATTCAGAATTTGCTTGTTCTGTTGTTCGTTAAAAGGAGTTTAAATTTGTTAATAATATGAACTGATATTAAGGCAACCCACCAGGAAAGGGGCTTTTATCTCGGATTATCTGCTTCCTGCATGTGCCTACGTGTAGACTTTGAGAGTAAAATAAATATAATGAGATTGAGAATAAAGAGTTTAGATTATAGAAAATATTACCGATCAACTCAATGAGCCTTTAATTAAATAAAGATTAACGTACAAAAAAAACCATTATCCTTTAAATTTGTTCGCTTTTGTGTAAGTTAATCAGATCAGATATTTTAAAATATCAACAAATTTCATTGTCGTAGAGAATTACTTTTTTTTAAAACTAAAAACCATTTTAAAACATTAAGAAAATAACACATTTCATATTCTGTTTAAAAGAATGTTTATATTAGGTTGGTGCAAAAATAATGACGTAATAATGTCGTTTTTTGACGTTAAAAAATACGTCAAAAAACGACATTAATACGTCATTATTTTTGCACCAAGCTAATCTAAAACCAGACAATGTTTGTACAAGTCATTTGAATTTGAAACTAAGGAAAAAGAAAAATATTAAAAAAAAAATAATAGTTAAAAGATTCTTGAGAAAGTCCAAAGAAGAATCTGCAATGCTATTGGTCTTAACCTGTCATCTCGGCTTCAGTCACTTTGTCATCGCCGTAACGCAACCTCCCTGTCTCGTTTCTATAAAGACCTTCTTGGCAATTGTTCTAATAAACTTTCCTCTATACTAGCTAGATTCTATGAATTTAAGCGCAGTACTCGATTGGCTAAAAGGTCCCATCATTTTACAGTTGAAATGGCTAAATGCAACCGTAAGTTCTTTCCTAACAGTTTCTTTACTCGCAATTCTAATCTGTGGAAGTCTCTTCCTGCTTCTTGCTTTCCAGCCAAATTTGATCTTCAAAAATATAAATGCAATGTGAATCTTTTTGATTTTTCTTCTTTTATTTTTCTTGCTCCTTAAAAATGCTTTCTTATTATTATTCTTTCACATTCAATAACCAATTCTGCTTTGGTGGCTTTATTGCCGTACTTGGGGCGAAATGATTAAAAGAAACGTGTATAAAATCCGCCAATTATAAAATAAAAATATAAAAAATAGAAGATGCTTTAAATGTTTATAAAATCACTGAGTGATATATTGCGCAATTAAAAGTTCATTTTTTTCCATTCGACCTTTGATCACACTAACCTTCACGGAATGTCGAACTGAAGACTTTATCTACGGGGGTCAAAATGTTGCTATTTCGCTGTCCAAGGTATATGTCGTCTTGTTCTTTTTGGTACTGATTAATTATTGCTTGCACTTTCTCGGGCTTACATTCTCATGACATGAAGCTGAAAGACGATATTAAATCTATTGATAGTTCTGCAGCTAAGAAAGTTGGGACATTGTGTCGTACTAGACTTTTTTTCTCTCCAGAATCTATCTTACATGTCTATATGTCTAATATTCGTCCATGCTTAAAATATCGCTGCCACATATGGTTCGATTCTCCTCCTATTTATCTTGAGCTCCTTGATAAAACCCAAAGAGGAATCGGCAATATTATTGGTCCTGAGCTGGCATCTCGGCTTCAGTCAGTTTCTCACCGTTGTAAAACTGCTTACCTGTGCTTTTTTTCTATAAATAATTTCATGATAATTTTTAGGATAAACTCTCTGCTATGATACCAAGATTTATGAACTTAAGCGCAGTACTAAATTGGTAACAAGGTCTCATCAATTTACATTTGAATAGCTGTTGTGGAGTCGTTTCACAATGGAGGCTTGTATTTCAATAAGTCGTCCTAAATTAGGTTCGATGTACAAAACGTTAGAACTTGGAAATAAGAGTTAAAGACACAGCAATCTAGTCGTGATGGTTGATACTTCAAAGTCCGATTTGACTCGCTCAACACCACCTAGGTATTTATCGATCCACCCACGAGGACCGAATGTGGCACAAGGCCGGGTTTAATGTTAGGCCTCTCCAAGCCCGTAGGCTTGGCCAAAAATATAGCCTCCTAACCCGCCTAGACGGGTTCGGGTTCTGTCTACCTCCCCGGATGAAACATTGCCCTTCGGCAAAGCCTCGTCTGGGTTTCTCTCTGCTAACGCAGAGAGTTCGACAGAAGGCGGGCGCAGTCAGAGACCGCTCAACACCACCTAGGCATTTATTAATCCACCCACGAGGATCAAATGTGGCACAAGGCCGGTTTAATGTGGGTATCTCCGAGCCCGTAGGCTCGGCAGAAAAATATGGCCTTTGAACCCGCCTAGACGGGTTCAGGCTCTGTCTAACTCCCCGAACGAAATCTTGCCCTTCGGCAAAGCCTCGTCCGGGTTCCTCTCTGCAAACGCAGAGAGTTGGACAGAAGGCGTCCGCAGTCAAAGACCGCGAGACGCCACTTACCCCCGAACTGGCGACAGCTACTGCTACTTATTGTCTCTGGAAGAGTCCATTACCATAGAATAGGTAGTATGACACTAGCCTAGATGTAACCGGAAGTTCTATGTTAACAGTTTCTTTTATCGCACTTCTCGCTAGTTGAACATTCTTCCGGCTCCAATCTTTCTGGTCAACTTTGAGCTACAAAAATATAAATTCAATGTCAACTGTTATCTACTCAGACAGACAGTAGATTCTACTGTCTGTCTGATTACTTTTCTGTTGTTCTGTCTCCCTAGCAATGTTTCTGTTTTCTCATTCTTCAACACACAGTAACATCTTGTAACTTAGTGGATTTTCTGCCTTGCTCGGAGTGAATTCGATTGCAAAAAAACGGAGTCTAAACCTGTACTACCCGGGACAGAGGCTGACTTCACAATTACTACGTTGCCAAATTTGCAAGCCAAAGCTTTATCCCACTTAGGATAATCTTAAATCTAGAGCTTCGAACCTTAAACCTAATATCCATTTTAATGCTGGAGTGTTGCAGTTGTTTATCTTTTTCTTTTAGTCTTTATTAATGGCTCCCATATGGTACTTATTTCTATGCTATGTCTACTGAGAGGGTTCGTCATAGTTTTCATTAAAATGTCATTATTTTATATTGTATAGTTATCGTTTGGCCCCTCTTAAAAATATTGTTGATTGACTGATTAATTAATTCGTTTTATGACTTATCAACATTTTGCAGGTTATTTAGAGCCAGCAAACATTTTTTTTAGATTTCAAGAACTTATTTTTAGAGATAATAATGATTTACTGATACAAATTTTACTAATTAACCCATAGCTAGGGTGGAGAAGAGATGGATTCATACATTTCCCAAGGGTATTTTCGCGTCAGTTACAATAACGAACCCAACAGGAATTTGAACTCGACTCTCCAATTAACAATTCCGAGCCATTATTTATTACACCACCCGCGCATCCAAGCTTACAAAACCTGGTATTCTGAAGCGGTCGCATGTCTAGGTACTGACCAGTTTCGACGTTGGTCAACTTAATCAGTCAGATATAATCAGACCAAACCACAAATGTAAATTTAATGTCTAAAGTCGCTTGAAAAATTGCCTGTCCGTTATACCGCTCCAGAAATGTTCCGGGCTCCATCTGCATTTACAAATCAGACCGAAAATGGAGTATCTCTATGATAACTGAGATTGAGTTGCACAACACTTTTCTAGCCTCGACACAGTTCAAAAGCGTTTACGCGTCTTTGTGGGTGATTAATTATTTTCCATCCTACAACTCTTTTCCCAGAGACGCAAAATTACATACCTCTCGCTACTCTATCTTTAGTTCCGCGGAGAGTGTTCTGACGAGCTACAACATTCCTCGGTTCTATCCGTTCAAACCTTTATTCGAGTCATTTTCATTCATTTCATATTCCATTGGTAAGGAAGAAGTTCTCTTCAGGGAGCTTCTTCCTAAGAGTCACCGCTTTGTGAAACACTTCCCCGACAGGCTGCTTCCCCAACCACTACAATCTTAACATCTTCATGTTTAGGGTCAACCGTTTCTCCTGCCATCGATCCGTCCCTCGAGGATATAGGTGCAGAGGTTCTGCGACCTGATGACATAGCCAAAGTATTTCAGTTTTCTCTTCGCTATAGTCGCAATCAACTGCCTCTCTGTCCTCATTACTTCTAGAATTGGGTCAATCCTGGAAGAACAGAATTTATTCTAAAGTATTCAGAATTCTCTTCTTCTTCTTCTTCTTCTTCTTCTTCTTCTTGTCATGTCCCTTTTGGACCTCCACAATTTCCTTCATTCATTTCGTATTCCATTGGTAAGGAAGAAGTTCTCTTCAGGGAGCTTCTTCCTAAGGTTATGCATTGTTTTCATCTGTCCCTCTTGCCTTCAATCTGTCCTGTGAGTATCAAATTTTCGAAGTCCTCTTTCCTCATTATGTGCTTCCTGACGTTAACTATGAGTGTCCGTTTTGTTTCCATTTTCTATCAAACTTTATCGTTGCTCACATGGTATTCTCAGCATCCTTCTGTAGAACAACATTTCTGTTGCTTCAAGTGTCTTATTCGTCTGTGAGGAGATTTTTCAGCATTCACTGCTATATATGTTTCATGGATTCGTTTTTACGGGTTATCAACCCTTTGCAAGCTATTTAAAGCCAGAAAATATTTTTTAGATTGTAAGAATGTTTTTTGTGACTTAATAATGATTTAGTGACACAAGTCTCACTAATTAACCCATAGCCATCGTACTTGGAAAATCTTAATAAAGAATATATTCTCTTTGATTGGACACGTTTTCTCCTGGGGGCACATGTTCGGAATTAAGATTTCTCGATTGTGCAAGCCGATGGATATAATAAACACTGCTTAAAATAAAGGGTCGTCTATTTCAAATACGAGTATCCTCTAAAAATAGCGATTTAATTTTTTTTTTTTTTTATTAAATTCGATTTGTATTTTACGATTTATCAACCGTAGAAAATATTTTTTAGAGATAATAACGATATACTTATACAAGTACTACTAATTGACCTATTATTTGGGAGTGGGAAGAGGTGGACTTGTGCACTTCCCAATATTACGAACCAAACAGGAATTAGAACTCAGCTTTCCCTTTTCCAATTCCGAGCCATTAACAATTACACCGTCCGAACATCCACGCTTATAGCAGCTGGTATTCCAATGCGGTCACCCAGCTAGCTACTGACAAGACGCGACGTTGTTTAACAAATTTGCCTGAAAACAATAGATTTTTTCTATGCGCCGTGTCTTTTCAGGACGTAGGCGATCATGGCTCTCCACCTCTCTCTATCCCTTGCAATTCTCAACAATTTCTCATCCTTTGTAGCTCTTAATAAATTTCGCCTTTTTGTTATTTCTCCTACACCTTTTCCCTCCATCTATTTATTCAAGTTCATCGAGTATGTTATACGCTGCCACTCTTGCCCTCTGCCACCTTCCCTAGACTACGTTCTGTCATCCATATTGTATCCTTTTTAAGACCTCATCGTTGCTCACACGCTCGGTCCATGATAACCTTAGCAACCTTCTGTAGCGGAACAAAACGGTAAAAAGATACAATATATTTAATAACTACATTTTTAATGTCTTATTTTTTGTTAAAATCTAACGACATTAGAGGCTCATCCAGTATAAGACTCTACGATCTTTGCTTTGACAACGGGAATTTTTCAAGGTGAACGCGACCATGAAAATGCATTTTTTTTTTTTACTTTTTAATATTAATTCGTCAGATTTTCATTTTTTCAACGAGATTTCTTTGGTATCAAGCGAAATACATTTATAATTGCACGTGCTATACCAGCGAATATATATATATATATATATATATATATATATATCATAATACAAATTATCATAATATATATCATATGCAAAACTATATGCTGTTTATTAATATAAATATTTTTACAAAGTTGTACGTTGTTTTGCATTACCATAATTTTATCATCATCATTTTTTTTTCTTTTTTTTCATAATGGATAACAACGCAAAGCCTTGTAAAAATACTTATATTCATGAACAACATATAGTTTTGCATTACTTGCACTCCTGAAGATGATCTTGGAAAAAGATTGAAAGTACTTGGGAAATGAAAATAAATGAAATTTAAACAGCTATAGCAATTTTCTCTCATCCTTTAACATCAATACACGGAAGGTTATTTGTGAGTATGAACGGATTTTGTTAAAAATTAGCAGACATAATGTAATTTATTCAATCAAACATGCCTAAAAGAGAATTTGCTGCCTAAATACAAACACACACACACATATATATATATATATATATATATATATATATCTTTTTTCGCGTAGCTTCAGCAAAATTATATTTATTTATATTGTGTTAGTTATTTCATTTTTTTTTTTTCATAAAACGATTGATGAAAAGCGTTTTCAATGATCACGCCGATGTGCTTTCATTTTCAAGTGGTTTGTGATATTCCTTGATTTGTCTTCTGTCCATTCTTGAAATGCTTGAAGAAAAAGGCGAGAGTGACATCATATCTAAAGATTTATCCTGTTGATTTATCCATCTTGGATTTTATTTCCAATTATTCTCTAAGAATTTGCTTCTTTATTTTTGGTTTTCCCAGCTCTCCGTCTGTTGCCTTATTACTAATATAGCCACTTGGTTTTTGTATTAAAAAATTGCTTACACGATTTTAAATCACGTATGCAATTTTAAAACAAGAAAGCTGAAAAACAATTCCGAAAGTCATGTCTCTAGTTAATAAATATTAGAAAACAGCGCGGCATAAATAAACCTGTTAATAATTCGATGTTTTCACCCATCATCTTGATAACCTCAATGGAAAAGCGTGTAAACATTTACTAGACAAAGAACAAGACTCGTTTGATTATCTAATGTTAATTAACTCCCAAAATGTTTTATGGGCTATAATGTTACTGACGTGGACATAGGAAGCGTCTAGCAGAGTTCAAATTCCGACTTAGTCTCTTCCGTTCAAATTCGCATTGATGCTCTTTGAAAAGGGAATAAATTTATATTTTCTCCCTCTCCCCACCTATGAGTTAAACAGTAGGGTGGACTGAGCTCTGTAGCCCTTGAAGAGCAAACAGTCTAGGTTTAAGGATTAATTCCAAAACATACAAAAGAAAACACTAAACCATTCAAATCTCTTAAACAAGATGTCATAGATCTTCTTTGTGCTCTGTTTCCCCTGAGGATGTATACTATCATGGCTCTCCACAATCTCCTGCCCTTTGTAGCTCTTAATAAATTGTGCATTTTTATTATTTCTCCTAAACGTTTTTCCGCTGTCAATTTATACAAATTCATCAAGTATGTTATTTGCTGCTACTCTTGCTCTTAGTCTGTCCTGTGAGTATCAGATTTTCTAGGCCCTCCATCCTCGTTATGTCGCGTGTGTATGAAAAGAAGCTGTCTCTAAGTGTTATTCAGTCGTCAGGGTGATGCCAATTAATGAGCGTGCCTAATGGGAAACTCTCCCAATGAAAGCAAATATGTATCAATAGTTGCTTGTAATTTAAACATTCGTTTACGGAAACTATTTAAATCATCAAGAAGACATGAAGTCGGCGATAAATTGAAGGAGTGAAACCGAAATAAAAAAAAATCTGATAACGTAATGCAAATAAAATAAAAAGCGACCCACGTTCTGGAAAAAAAAAACTTCAACAAACAAAATACCTCCAGGAACTAGATGTTTGGAACTAGATGTTTGGAGTAATCAGAGGAAATCAGCGATTGAAATTGAATTAATGGAAAAATCTTGGAACTGTCAAGAGAATATATAGCCAAAGCCATTTTGAATTTCTTGTCTGACCATTCTTTGTACATTGTGCAGCATTTCACGCAAAATTCGTTTTCTCAAATTTAAAATTGCAATTGAGTGGAAGAAGGGTTTAAGGAGAACGTGATAAGACAACTGATGAAGATCCTAAAAAGGTCTTTGTATACTTTTTAAAATTGCAAGCGAAGCTGGAATAAGTATGTTAACACCCAAAGGGGGGTACTTTGAATAAGTATAGGCTATACCGTTAAAATTAAACGACTGCATCATTTACAAACGAAAACTGATTAAGTACTTTATGAAACTAGTGTATTAGAATTAAATAGAATTAATTACATGATAACAGTTTATTGCGAACGATCAACTGTAAATATCATTTCGTTGTCCTTTCGACAGAGTTTAGAATACACCCACTGCATTTAATTGCATCGGGTGTATTGTAAGCTCTTCTAACAAAAAGAAGCCAACCTCTTGTCGGAGACTTTGGTATTAACCTTACCAAGTCTACGATATTGACTCTATTCCAAGCTGGAAATTTTCGTCCCTACTGCAAACTGGATCAGGGTATAACTATTTGACTCGAGGAAAAACCGATCCCTATTTACCTTTATGAATCTAGGACAAACCAATTAGGTACCTACCTTTTCGACAGAAGGAAAAAAACAGACATATGCCTAGCTTTTCGACTGGAGGACGAAACGGTCATATGCCTACCTTTTCGACTCGAGGACAAAAGTCATATGCCAACCTTTTCGACTCGATAACATATGCCTGCCTTTTTGACTCGAGGACAAAACGGACATATGCCAACCTTTTCGACTCGATAACATATGCCTGCCTTTTTGACTCGAGGACAAAACGGACATATGGCTAGCTTTTCGACTCGATAACATATGCCTGACTTTTTGACTCGAGGACAAAACGGACATATGCCTAGCTTTTCGACTCTATAACATATGCCTGCCTTTTTGACTCGAGGACAAAATGGACATATGCCAACCTTTTCGACTCGATAACATATGCCTGCCTTTTTGACTCGAGGACAAAACGGACTTATGCCAACCTTTTCGACTCGATAACATATGCCTGCCTTTTTGACTCGAGGACAAAATGGACATATGCCTAGCTTTTCGACTCGATAACATATGCCTGCCTTTTTGACTCGAGGACAAATCGGACATATGCCAACCTTTTCGACTCCGTTGCAAATCGGACCTGTGTCTACTTAGACTTGAAACACGTTGCATATACAGCAATTTAATATAAATCAGAAACGAAACGTAAGCCGATTTGCAAATGTTCACGTTGTAATATTTAATGCTGCTTTGTTTGCGTGGATACAAAGGAAATATTACTGACATGTTTTCCAAACGTAGAAGGTTGCTGTGAACATTTATATATTAATAAGGCTGAACAGAAGAGATTAGCATTCAGAAAGCTGCCACATCGCGACCGATCTTTTGATTTAAACGGTTGAGCGTTCTGCAGTCGAATAGACACACGTCCAATATTTTTGTCAGAATTTTTTAAAGAGGATATTGTTACTATTGCAAGCTTTCCTTTCTAATGGGACGGGTTATATTTCTGCATTGAGAAAGCTGTTAGTTCTATCCATGTGTTAAGAAGTGTATAAATAAAATATGGAAGACTTCTCAACAAAAGTAGCTTTAAATTGTTAGTAATTTGTAATAACCCCTTAATTTCTACTATAAATATATTGACAAAAGATTGAAACGAATGGTAAGTGTTTTCCTTCTTACTACCGACTCACTGGTCAATGTACTGGAAAAATCTACTCTAAAATTATTCAATGTTTTAAAAAATATATCGTTTACAACTTTAACTAAGTTAAAATTTTGTGTGGACGATCAGTGCATCTCCATGGAGTATGTGGATGGTGGATATCAGTTCTGTAGACCAAAAAAATATGACCTACCAATGAGCGTAAGAAATCTTCATCAGTTATCAACCAACTAACAAACGGTGGTGTCTCAATAACGTCACCGAGGAGGTGGCAACGGGCAAATAATCCACCATAAGTCCCAAGAAAATTCACGCCATGCATAAAATAAATTAGTGTATGAAAGCAAAAACAATATTTGTAAAAAATTATTTCTTTCAAAAGTAGAAATCTAAGCGTAGATACAAATGTTATAATTCACCATAGGTGTTTTTCGCCTGTCTATCGTCGCCTAACTCAAATAACGTCTCGGTCTTTGTTCACAAAACCTCACGTGTTTTCTAAAAGTGACCCCAGACCATGATTTTAACTTATTATTTCAATATTTCAAATCTGTTAAAATTTTTAGTTGGGGCTTCTATCTATATATATAAAACAGGGGATGTCTGTCTGTCTCACTCGAGATCCATTCAACCCATTTTGACTAAACTTGGCATATGCATTGTACAATATCAGAGATAGGTTCTTAGCGTAAAAAATCGATAAATTTTAAAAAGTCAATAACCGATAAAGCCGAACAAATATCGATAAATTAAACTTTTTCGTTCAAACTCGGTATGTAGGTTATTTTCATCATGACGAGCTCAACGATACCTCATGTTTACTTCTATGCCACTGCGTTTAACGAAAAACGGCAAAAAACGAAAAATTGATTTCAACAGAAATCGATTTCAGCACAAATTTTAAACTAAAATTTCTCTCAGTTTTCAAGCAATCTAATACAGACTTCATTCAATTGTAGCCAACAATAAGTTGATTATTTAATAGTCATTTAACTTGATAATTGAGTCCAACCATATAGTGGAAACCCGCGTAAATAGCGAAAAATGGTGATTTTTACTGGTTTCTTTCTTATTTTTCGTTGATCTTTCAATCAATTTTCATCAAACTTAAGAATTGCTTTGTAAATGTATCCGCTTTTATATCCCTGGTAGCACACTGACAAAATGAATTTCAAAAACTCCCAAATAATTGTGGTCTGAAATGGGTGTTCATGTTGCCTGTTTTACTCCTTCATGTCCTCGGCTAACTTCGATTGAATAAATACAGACTACTTTTTTTATATCAGTAACTGCATTAATTCAAAATGTTTTTTTTTAATGAAAGTACTTTGAAGTAATTGATAGCTTCTGTTACATCGAAACATGGTGCTGTTTTTGCCCTATTCTAAATGAACGCTTTTTCTGATCGAACAGCTGGATATGGCTGAAAGTAACTATTGTATTTTTATTGTAAACTTGACCCTTACTTTGTGTCCGTCAGATTATCTAAACCGAATCATTACCTTTGTGATGAATCGTATAAAGTATTCATCTAGCTTAAATGTTAATTCTAGAAATCAAGATTTGTAGGATTTATTGCCTGACCATTTTTCAGGCCACCGGAAAATCAAGATTTTTACAGATAATGTTGTTCCGCTTATATTTGTATTCTGGGCAATTGTAACCAGAGGGACATAGACTCTCACAACACCGTTAATATCCAATAAAAATCGACATTTGCAAAAATTACATGTTACTTCTTGAAACCTCTTTTGAAATTTCTGCATATAATTAAATTAAACGTCATCCAGCATTGCTTGATGCGATGAAATATACAGTGTAACCCGGATATAAGAGACCCGGATATAAGAGAAACCAAGATATAAGAGAGGTTTTCTCTGGTCCCAAATTAGAGCCATACTTACCTAAACAAAATAGACCAAACTCTGATATAAGAGAAACCCGGATATAAGAGACTTCGTCTCCGGTCCCGACAACTCTCTTATATCCGGGTTACACTGTATAATGTTATTGAGACTAAAGGTGTGGCTAATTTCGATTTGAAAGTGAGACGTAAAGAAAATGAAAAACAGAGGATAAATCCAGAAGATTATCTAAAGTCAATGTTAATCTCTTGCTGTCTTCCTAAATCAGCAGAATATGCGTTTATAATCCCTTATTGCTATAGATTGTTTTAAATAAATGTCACTTCAGTTTTTAATGACACTCTTATATATAAGATCTGTATAATAGTCTTATCTCCCCCAATCTCTCTCATTCACTCTTTCTCTCTCATTCACTCTTTCTCTCTCTCTCTCTCTCTCTCTCTCTCTTTTGCTCTCCACAACCTCCGCCGAATCTGCAGTGTTCAAAATCACATTAACTCCTTAATCTCTTTTATTGCTCCATCGTATATGCTTTGCCAGGATTTTATACGATTTTGAATACAGTGTTATCCTTCTCTTACACTGGTTTCTAACCACAGCCTTACCCTGCTATTTAACCCATATTTGGGGGAGAGGAGTATTTTTGCGAAAGAGAACGTAACAAAATCGATTCACCAATTTTTCATTCTGAATCACGAACCATTATTCTAGTTACACATCAACTTTAAGTTGTTGGAATTTCTTAGAGAAAGCATTTTTAAATTTTTTATTCGTTTTTTTTTTTTTTTTTTTTCTCTTTCTTTCCCTTTTTTTCTATCTCATTTTTGTTACTTTCGTTGCAGTGCTCGGATCATTCTAGATTTTTTCGAAAATTATAAATTTGATGTCTTTCCTCCTGTTTCCACGTCTATTTTATTTTTTTATATGTTTTATTTTTTCGATTAATAAATATTTTTATATACCTTAGTTTTCATTGCTTCTGATCTTTCTTTCCCTTTCTCCAGGAGCTTACGTGCTTGAGGTGAAAGGTTACCGTTTAGATGCAAATTTGTCAGGTAGGAACCAGGGAAACACTTAGGGAGTTTTTTTTTTTTAATGCAAAATTTACTAGATTTAAACACACTTGTAGCGTTCAGTTCCTAAAGCTAGCAGATAGACAATAGGCTTACATGTTCTTTCATTTTCTTTTCTTTTTTTTTTACTGTTTAAGGTTCACGATTGGTCATGTTTTCTCTTCAATCTAACACCCTGCCACAGCCCATGCTTAATAATAATTTCTCTTTACTTGCTGAACACCTTTTTACCTTTACGAACCCGCTTCTATTTATATAGTTCTGCATGCGAATATTGTGTGTATGTGCACGCGTGTGTAGACGTCGAATATAGGATGCGTTTGCTTATAGCGAGGCGCATGCGCCAGGCTGCATTAGCGCACACGGTCATGTTTATGTTCGTACTTGATTGTCTAATTTCGATTTTTAGCGCGAGCATCTTGAGGGACCTAAAACTTCGATGTGGATGACCTGCTATCCATCTTAAAGGAAGTGGCTTTATACTCCAAAAGCTGAGGATCTTACTTCTCATTTGTTGTTTCAAAATTACTAGTGCTAGCTAGATACCTAAAATATGAAGTGAAAATGTTTTTTTATGGCAATTAATGCTGAAAAACAATCCTTAAAATTATTTAACCGGTTCACCTGTCAGAGGTCAATTACGAAATCTGACCTCAAACGCCAACTTAGGCAATATTTTTTTATGGGTTGATATTTAGCTTCAACTAAAGTCTTTTCATTGTTTTCACACTAAAAGTATCACTACGAATAATCTTGAAGCTGACAGTCATTGGGTTAAGATTAATACTAAACGACTTGTATAACTATTTTAAAATTAAGATTTATATATGTAGTTACGGTGTAAATGCGATATATATATATAAACGTTTGATATATATATATATATATATATATATATATATATATATATATATATATATATATATATATGTACATTACTTTTAAACGTTTATATATATATATATATATATATATATATATATATATATACTTAAAAAACATATATATATATACTTAATATATATATATATATATATATATATATACTTAAAAAAAATTGATACCTAATAATATACATACTTATAGTTGATGTGAAAGTAACTCTACATACTGTAAGGGATTCTAATACATTTACTTGTTCTTAAAAGAAATATAGTATAATAAAAATTAATAATGAAAATATTTTTAAATTGTAGTTAAATAAAACGTATTCTAACCTGAACAACCCCCACCCCCACCCACCAAAAAAATCTTTAAATATACAAATAGAAAAAATGCCGTAAGAATTTTTGCCGTTAACAATAAAATTTTTAAAAAATACAGACGACATGCATTTAACGGATGTCAGATTTCATTGAAAAATACATCCCTACCTCCTACCAAAACATAGCTAATAACGGATACATCAAAATATAGACATAAAGAACACGCAAACACCCCTGTCTAGCACAAGTGAATTAATCTGTAACTTTGGAAACGTGAATTATGATTTTAGCTGTGTATTTAAAACCCAGTAATTTTAAAAGTTACTCCAAAATTCGCTTGAGGATGAAATGGAATTAATTACAAAATTAAATTCGGACCTTCCATTTTTGAAACATGGTTAGAACTGTGGAGCGGAAAAACCATATTTTAAATCAATTAATTTATAATATTAATGCTCTGTAAATTGACATTGAGCACTATTTTGTAAAAATAAAAATACCTATAAGAACACCGGATTATATATCTTACTGTTCTTTTTTTTTATTTATATATATATATATATATATATATATATATATATATACGTTTGAAGTAATGTACATATATATATATATATATATATATATATATATATATATATATATATATATATATATATAAATGTACGTTACTTCAAAAGTTTTTATACCTTGACTCTCAGATAGCCTGATATTCACGAGCGTTCTTAAATTTGAAAATAAACTGTTTTTTTTTATTTCATTTTATACGGCGTGCATTGTGTCTATAGTCATACGCACTTGAGGAATTTTAATAAATATCTGCTTTCTGGTGTCGACCCATGCGTGTGGTACCTTTAGAAAGTGCCTGAAAGCAATACCACGGGTTGAAATTGAAGGCCGCCGATAGCTGTACTAGAACAAAGCCACAACTCATCGTGGCCGAGGGCTTGAGTGTGCTAGCCTTGTTCAATTTGTTGATCACGTTAGATAAGTGTCTCTCTTCCAGAAACTGTAACTAAGGTCTGCTTGGCATAGTTGCAGTGTAAACCACAGGTTGTTTCTGTGGATGTTGAGCAAACACAAATGTGCCTGAGCGAGCGTCTGCAATCGGGATTGGCTAGCCTCGCGAGTAGACGGGTATCCTCGAATACTAGTCGCCAGCTATATATATATATATAGGGGTAGACAGTAGACTGGCTTCTATAGCCTTTGATGGCAACTGGTCTAGAAGGACAACTCTGAATTCAAAACCTGCGGAGGGTCCTTTGAGGACCTTGTGGCACGTAGTGCACCAGGTCTCTGTATTCGGCCCTTTCAAAGAGTGTGGTTGGTTCTGCCCAGAACCTTCACCACTGTAATCAAATCTCATGTGCTGTTGTCGGGTTTTCGGTTCCTAAGAACTGAGCTGCTTGACCCTCATACATCGGATTCGACAGGAGAGTCGATTATATACAAGTATAGATCAGTAGTAATATTGTGAATTCAGGATCTATAAGAACGATGCCCGAGGGCAGATACTCATTATCAACCACAAATGAAAACCTTGGCTCTTATAAGTAAATATAAGCGGCTTTGCTCCTTGTGACGAGTAAATAAAACGCTTATAAAAATAGCGCTCATCATTCTGCTGTATGGACGGATACACAAACCATATGTGTGTTTGTGCGTGTATAAATATATATGTGTGTGTGCATGTATATATATATATATATATATATATATATATATATATATATATATATATATATATACAAGGTGCAATGTGTAAATTGTTGCCATTTTAATTTTTTTTTTATTTCGCGCATGCGCGTTTATTGCTTTATATTTTGTCCACTTCACAGCATAGTAGGGTTAGTTGGACATAAAACTGTCTTTCTGTGGATGACTATATATATATATATATATATATATATATATATATATATATATATATATATTCTGATTTCGATTTGAATTTGTAGGTCTGATGAATTGGATCAGGATTACGATTCCAATATAATAAATTAAAACCATGGAATGTTATTGTTTGAGCCTTTTTTATTAGATTGTCTTGGACGTTGAGTTCTACCTGGATTCTATCCTTTTGGAAATTTATATATATATATATATATATATATATATGTGTGTGTGTGTGTGTGTGTGTGTGTGTGTGTGTGTGTGTGTGTGTGTGTGTTGACCACTAATATTATCTATATATATATATATTTATACATATATATATATACACATAGATAGATAGATAGATAGATAGATCATGAACAGGCTAGGATAGATAGATACATAGATAGATAGATAGATAGATAGATAGATAGATAGATAGATAGATAGATAGATAGATAGATAGATCATGAACAGGCTAGGATAGATAGATAGATAGATAGATAGATAGATAGATAGATAGATAGATAGATAGATAGATAGATAGATAGATAGATAGATCATGAACAGGCTAGGATAGATAGATAGATAGATAGATAGATAGATAGATAGATAGATCATGAACAGGCTAGGATAGATAGATAGATAGATAGATAGATAGATAGATAGATAGATAGATAGATAGATAGATAGATAGATAGATAGATAGATAGATCATGAACAGGCTAGGATAGATAGATAGATAGATCATGAACAGGCTAGGATAGATAGATAGATAGATAGATAATGAACAGGCTAGGATAGATAGATAGATAGATAGATAGATAGATAGATAGATAGATAGATAATGAACAGGCTAGGATAGATAGATAGATAATGAACAGGCTAGGATAGATAGATAGATAGATAGATAGATAGATAGATAGATAGATAGATAGATAGATAAGATTAGCCATAGATAGATACTTTAAGAACATTACTTGTATTCTGAACTATTCTTTATCTTAAAGAACCTATTTAGCTTTGTCTTTATGCGATAAGAAAACTCCTACTTTGTCTCAAATATTGCACTCAAGAGATTATGAAATAATTTATGAGTGCAGTAAATACATCTGCCGATTCGCGCACACACGACCAAATTCATATATTTATACTTTAATACTATATCTATTCGCGATACTTTGGAGTCGATCGCTGATGGTTTCAATAAATATTAATATACTTGAGATTTTCTTTGGCTCTGGTCTCTTGCAACACAATAACAGTTTGCCCTAACAACTCGACTAATAAACTTTCTGTCTCTTTACACAGGTGAAAAATTATTATTTATGAATTGTAGTCGCACAAACTTCTATGCAAACAAAAAGACGATATTTAACAATTTAGAAAATCTTAACATATTTTGCAAATGTCTATTTTTCACATACGCTTATAGACACATCTTCGCAGATACAAATAAAACTCCATGTTCGCATTGAACACTAAACATCTCAAAGATCTCATGGTCTTTGCCCCGAACGTCTATTTGAATATTTCTTTCAATTCCGGATCATTGTTTCTGTTTCGGTTTAGCTTGGATTCTAATTCTTGGAATACTTGATAGAGGAAGCTGATTTTTTTCAAGACCATTTTGTTTCTATTATAAATAACTACGTCATCAACATAAATTCTCTCATCTCTCTCTCTCTTTCTCTCTCTCTCTTTCTCTCTCTCTTTCTCTCTCTCTTTCTCTCTCTTTCTTTCTCTCTCTCTGTTTCTCTCTTTTAACTATTAAGTTGGTGCAAAAATAATGACGTAATAATGTCTTTTTTGACGTATTTTTAACGTCAAAAAACGACATTATTACGTCATTATTTTTGCACCAACTTAATATATATATATATATATATATATATATATATATATATATATATATATATATATATGCGCCAGCTGGATGTTTTCAATAAAACTGTCTGCGTGCAATCTGTGGAGTTAACCTTCAAGATGGAACATCTAACGTAGAACAGGTGTAATATTGGAGGAATGGCGACTTTTCGCATACAGCCTCAGTTACGATGGACTGGTCAGGATACCCAAGATCCTAATGTACAGTCAGTTAGATCAGGGCGACAGGAATGTAGGATGCCCATGGCTAAGATACAAAGACAAGCTGAAAAGCAACTTGCCAGCAGTTAATATACCACAAAACACTTAGCGCTTAGCCTTGGGGCGGGTGGAATGGAGATCAACGTGTTTTAGTGGACTCAGCAATTTTCAATCTGCTTGTCTGAATCAACTTCAAGAAGAGAGAGCAAGAACTAAAAGGTCAGCCAATCTAACAGTGATCTCATCTCACAATTCTCACACTTGCTCTATATGTGGCCTCCTTTGTAAATCGCTAGCGGGTCTTAAATGTTACCTAAGATTATCGACAAAATTTCATACGTCGAAAGCGACGATTATTTTACATATATATATATATATATGTATGTATATATCCTAGTGAGCCAGAAACTACCTACTAAGGTTTCACGTAAATGGATCTTCAGAGTGAACTGGCCAGTACACCCTGAAGATCCATTTAGGTAGGCAGTTTCCGGGTCACTAGGATTTTTTCATACTCTGATCTACTTAGGGTTTTGAGCACTTTACGTTTTTTTACTTATTGTACTCGATTGTTTTTTGGGGGGTTGGGGGCTATACATTACGACACTGGGTGACTTTTATTCAACCTATTCGAATGTTTTTAGTCTTTTGTTTTTTTTTCCAAATGTTCTCTCCAGATACCAATTTGTTTTAATATATATTTTATTTGCAAATTGTACCATACGGATTTTTATTCACCGGATGTGTATAGACATTAACATTATATATCAGCGATATATTTCAAAATTTGCGGTCATAGCGGAACGAGTCGTATTAGTTCTCAAAATGACCACTTGGCGGCGGAAGCGGGCCTTTCAGTTGTAAACAAAGACGAGAGTACACTATATAAAGTACGATGAATTAGATTATATTTATACGGTAATGTCGTATGTAGTACAGTACAGTATATATTTATTTATGTCCTATATACATGTTTCTATTATTTACATTATGATAATAATTACTAGGTATTTACTATGTCTCCCCACTAAAACGAGTTGTGAGACAAGGTAATTTTAAGGTAGGTGACCCGGGCGCGTACACCTGGGCAAGGAACAAAAATTGTCTGCAGCCTCCGCAACTGTGATCATAATTACTATAGTGGTTTTATAAACTCAAAAGTAATCCCTTCGCATCGACAGGCTATCCTTTTAACGGACCACTCCCTCTCCCTATTAGTCCGTTAATGAGAGGTTTGTCTGTATATTAATAAATTAATATATATATTATCCCTCAACGATAGCACGAATGGCAGTTTCATATATCTGGTGAATAAAAATCCCGATGACGTTTTGTAAGTTTTTTTTTCAGCAGATTTTCTTTTATTTGGCAGCAGTTTTCGTCCTTTGCATCCGAAGTCCGTTGATGGAGTGTCCGTAGATGAAAGGTTTCTCTCTCTCTCTCACTCTCTCTCTCTCTCTCTCTCTCTCTCTATATATATATATATATATATATATATATATATATATATGCACACACACATATATATATGTGTGTGTGTGTGTGTATATTAAAGAAAACCAAATAAATGGTTAATGCAACCAACTCAGAATTTGCCAAAACCTAAAACTCATATATAATTTCAACACAAGCAAGGCAATAATGCCACTAAGACGCAAGATGTTACTGAGTGTTAGAGAATATGATGAAAAACACTATTAAGGAAAGAGAACATTAAAAGACAAAAATTAATAAAACAGTCGATAACGATTAATCTATGTTATAATATTTATCTTAATATGTAGATTAACGCCGATTGGGGCTTAATCTCACGCCAGATCTCAAGTGAAACTCGTATATGTGACCCTGGGAAAATGGCTGGTCACCCGTACCGCTTCAGTAAGTACAAGACTTCTGATATTTATTACTTTTACAAGAGCCAGAACAGGCTATCTCTGGGCTAGAGGTAGCATGTCTTTTATTTTTAGTCCTGATACAGTTCCAAATTATCTATGCGGCCTTGTTGAGATGAACAGTTTTCCATCTTTCGATCCCTTTCCTACAGACAAAAATTTGCAAGCTTCTTGCCACTCTATCACTATTTTCGTGTATAATGTTTAGACTTTTAGTGGATTCCCGTAAATGAGTTCAGCAAGGGGAAACAACCGTCTATTCCAGCGTGCCTTGGACGTTAGGCTACGAAGAGCTTCACAGTCAAGCAATGTTCTATCTGCCTTAATTCTGCAAAGGAGGACCCACGTTCGATATTCCGGGTGGGGAGTACATTTTCTTTAACGAGTTTTCTCGAGACTGCAGGCAGTTAGACGAATTACATAATCTTTCAAATAAACGGAGCTTATACATAAATGGAGCATATATATATATATATATATATATATATATATATATATATATATATATATATATATATATATATGTTTAAAAAAAGAAAAAATTATTTTTCTAAGAATAAAATTACTGAAAATCCAATTGTAAGTAACAAAGTCTTAATTCTTCTCTGTAAACATTCATATATTATAATACCACTAGTAATGTACAGCGGTTCGGACTGAGGAATCGGAGAGCCGTATATATATATATATATATATATATATATATATATATATATATATATATATATATATATATATATATAACATAAAAGTGAACACTGAAGTCAACACTTAGAGACGACAGTCTGTTTCATGCTAGATATAATAGTGTTGACTACAATGTTCACTTTTATATTTACACACGCTCTCTCTCTCTCTCTCTCTGATATTGAGCACTTTATCCCATAAATATAGCACACCTTAAGAGTATATTTCTTCATATATATATGTATATAAAATTTTACCTATATATATATATAAATATATATATATATATATATATATATATATATATATTACACTACAAAATCAGATAGATAGATAGATAGATAGATAGATAGATAGATATAATGTTGTAGAGTAAAATTGTTTCTCTAAAGCCAAAAAAAAACTTTGCAATTAATAATTCATATTCGTCTTTTGTAGTAAAAGCAGGAAAAATTTAACCGCCATCTGCTTCTCTCAAAATTTAAATGGTGGAAAGACTTGTTTTTGCCGCAACAAATGCTCCAAGATGGATCATATATCTAATTTGACGGCCTAAATAATATAATGGCCTTTCATATAACCAAACACAATCGATATGTTCACTGAAAAATAAACTATTTCGTTTGATGTATTAACTTCTGTCCTTAGCGATATTTATAACTGTCTGCGAGTGCCAAGTAGCACACTTTTCTGAACAACAAACCTTTATGCAAATATTGAAAATTAGGAATTAAATAAAGTAATGTGCGTTCCGAACACAAAGCAGACTTGAAATTTCGCTGATATGTTCATATTAAATTAAATTTAAATTATCACGTGGACTAGGAGAGCTTCCTGTCAAGGCGTTTTCTGTGTGCTATTAGAGATACAAGTTGACACGCAACAGGTTGTACTAGCTGACATGCTATCAGAAAGCAGGAATCATAAATAAGCTGACATCTTAGAAAAGTGGAAAAATGCCTTTTGCCAAAAATAAAAAATGCTATCAAATTATCCCATAATCTTGTACAGCAAGAATCATGCTATCTCGGTGATGGTACTTCATATTTCTCAGAGTAAAAGGGAGATCTCTGGAAACAAAAAAAAATGGTCCGAATCGAAGAAAAATGTTCTTTAAATCTTCTGCATACATGAGAATTTGCTGCCTAAATATATACCCAACATATATATATATATATATATATATATATATATATATATATATATATATATATATATATATATATTCTTTATCTTCTTCTGTCACGAGGTTTTATGCTAATTAGTTTTTAGTGGTTTTATCAATAAATACTGTTTCGTGTCATTTCCTCTTTAACCAGCTTACCCTGAAAATCCGTTCAGGTGAAACCTAGGTAGGTTGTTCCTGGCTCTCTCTCTCTCTCTCTCTATATATATATATATATATATATATATCGTCTAAGCATGTATCACGCATGGCACATAACTGACTGATTTGAATATATATTATTAAATAATGAATGTCTACTATGTCTGATCATAAGCCGTTCTGACGTTCGAATATTTGCTTTAATTTCGAGTGAAAATAAAAACAGAAATTGTCTAACATCTGGATATTTTGTTATTTAGTTGGTCCTAATTTTTTGGCTCATATGAGCCATCCTCAGACTTGATATATACAGACATGAAACAAAGATATCCACTGTCAAAGATGATATTTTGTCATTTTGACGTAGTAAATTAATATGCCACGATAACGGTCGCGTAATAGTAGACGCAGATGCGGTCATATGACGTCATATCACCCTATAGACTGAAATATTGACAACAGAACCATATGTCTAGATGCAATGTAATGTATTATGACTAGTTTTAAATGCAATTTTGTTGAGTGTGGGTTGCTTCGTTTTAATGTAGATGGCCTCACGCATACACACAGTAAAAAGAACCTTCAGATATTTCTGAAGGTTCTTTTTACTTTGTGTATGCGTGAGTATTATTGTGTTATCAACAAATATTCCTCTAATATTATGTACATGGCTATATATATATATATATATATATATATATATATATATATATATATATATATATATATTAGATTAGATTATAGTAAGGTAATAAGAATTCACCGAAAGTAGTTTTATTAACTTCAACCCACAAAGTCTATGTACTTTTATTATATTTTTCTGACTTTAGAATAAAATATATTTTGAAAGTAAAATCGAGGATGAACTGTCAAAGTACAGTTTATTATGAACAAAGAAATGTTTTGTTTTGTTTTTGTTTTGTTTTGTTTTGGGGTCTTTTTGTGTGTTTATTTATTTATTTATTCATTTTTTTTTTTTTTTCGGCTGCATCCGAGTATCTTGGAATGCTAGAATTCATATTAATTCAAATATAGCTGTGTCGGGGTATAAATGTACATTCAGTGTTTGGTTGCATTTTAAGAACTTTAAAAGAATAACACACGCACATTATCTTTCTTACCAAGACCTCGGAATTTTTTTTGGGGGGTGGCGGTGGGGAGGATTTATTTGTTGAGATTTATCCTTGTCAATCCGCTGCCTTTTGTGGTGAACATTGTCGTATGCTAGTGTACTCTAAATTTCTTCTTAACGCCCACGTATGATTAGCAGTTGCAATGCTACATTGATCATTGAAATTGGTTCCCGATGGCGGAAATTAATTATGACTCAGCCTGATATAGCGATATCTTTGTCTTCTTTGTGGATGCGAGCATGTACACACATTCCAAAACTTGGCAATAGTTTTTGCGAGTGAATTCTTTCCCAAAGTTTCTGACGTCATTCACATTTTGAATAAAAGTTTGTGTGGATCGAAGAATCAAAAAATAAACTAACTTTACATGACATCCGATAAACAAAATGTCGCTTTACCCGAAGGCATTCAATTAAAAAACATTTCTCTAAACTAATTTACATGAAATTGATATTAAGAGAAATTAGATTTCAGCTAAACACAAATTTGGAATTTACTATTTTTTAAATTGCTGTATTTGACAGCATATAAGGTGAACTTTTTTACCAGATATATATTTTAAAATCGCCCTGCGTCGTATATGCCATGTGTAGGCTTAAAATTCGCGATAGTCGACCGAAATTAGCTACCTGGCAACTCCTATTAGCTTCTTAGTCTTTAAAGTAACTTTCATATACCTATTGTCATTATTTAAAAGGCTATTATGCGGATTAAAAGTGTTATCATTGATAATATTCATTATAATAATTTCATCACGTTTAATATTAGTACTTTGTTTCACTAAAATTATATGCAATAAATTCAAATAATATATTTGTAAAATATATTTGTTTCATTAATATTTTTCTTGCAACAACTCCCGGTTGCATTGGTATAAAAAACATTCAGAATTTTTATATCCTAATTATTCTGCTAAGACGTTTAAGTCGCAGGTTGTACAGATCACATAAAGGAAACAATTTTTCCCTGAATTTTAATGGTAACTCTACTGTTTTGCTCAATTGTAATAATTGCTTGATTTTTATTTTGTTTTCTTACCTTTGGATATAATAAAGTTTTATAGATTCGTGTTCTTTTTTTTTTTTTTCCTATCATTTTTCGTTTAATTGTAATCATGGCTTGTTTAACCAAAATAGTACCTCATAAATATAGCGTAGGCTGTACTATTTACTAATAATTTTCCTAAATTTACTAATTAGTAATTTTCTCTTGATTTGCCCTGCTGAAATATGGCTGCGTCTTATACACACGTGCGTCTGATATGCCGTCAAATACGGTATCTCTTTTGTTATTTTCTTAGTTGATGTTGATTTTTTATTTTGTTTGCTGATGTGAAAAGGGACTTTTACTTCCTGGTCAATGAAGGTGAAAATTAAACGGAGATGTGATTATATATATATATATATATATATATATATATATATATATATATATATATATATATATATATATAATCAGAGAGAGTCAGAGAGAGAGAGAGAAAGAGAGAGATAGGAAAAATTTACCTATACCCTTATATATAAGAATCTCATTCAAAACGTACACTCACACACAGATATATATATATATATATGGGTGTGTGGCTGAAGGGTTAGGACGTTCGCTTTCTGTCCATGAGAATATTTGTCAAGATTGATTGATTGTCCTGAAGTTATCGATCTGGGTGTTAATGTTCCCGCTATGCGCCATCTTTGGAAAGGTTGATCCAAGCCTTATGAGTGAAATTTGGGTAGACAGAACAATTGGGGGCCCGTCGATACCTGTGCTAGCACGAAGTCACAAGTCATCGTGACCGGGGGTTTGAATATGCTGGCTTTGTTCGAGTTATTGATCATGCTAGATAACACGAACTCCCAGAAACCGTAACTAAGGTCTGCAGTATAAACAAATGTGCCTGAGCAAGCGTCAACAATAGGGAGTGACTAGCCGCCCTAGTCGACGGGTACCCTCGAATCCAGTGGTCAGTTTTTTATACACACACACATACACACAAACATATATATATATATATATATATATATATATATATATATATATATATATATATATATGCTTATAAACTTTTACTTGGTTTATTATTTACACATACATAAAATTATTTATTTATATAAATATATATATACATATATATATATATATATATACATTTAATTGTGTACATATGTATGTACGCATAAATAAACACACACACACACACACACACACACATATATATATATATATATATATATATATATATATATATATATATATATATATATATATATATATATATACACAGTTACTTATAAATGTTCACATGAATATAAACATTTACTTGGATACCTGCACACATATAGAAAGATCTGCATATATTCATACATATATTTACATTTACTTCAGCACAAACATACATATACATATTAACTTATACACATATAAACAGATCTTTACATATATACATGTCTATATTAATTTACTTTTACCTATGTATGTGTTTACAGAGCTGAATTTACTTAAAAAGACACGCAATGAATTCTGTCACACACACAAAGAAAATCACTTTTTTAACGAATGCCCATCAATTGTTCATTGAACAATCGCGAAATTCGTGACGTTCACTAGGTATAAATGTCTATCGGAACAGATCGATAATTGAGAGGTATCAACACGTACACGAAAAAAAAACGTTGTTTAGAGTTGAAATCAATTTGTGTGCAGGGACTTGTAAAATTTCAACAGAACAGAAAAAAAATCGTTGTAACTTAAACACGTAATACTTTGGTTTCTTGAAGAAAAAAAAACAATACATTCTTTAAAAAATGCGTGTATATATTCATTATACGTATTTCAGTCGTACTTTTTTTAGTTAATATATATTCTGTCAAAAATCACAGTAAAAAAAGCGTTTCCTGTTTTCATACCAAAGAACACAGGTCAACTTTCAATGTATGTAATAATTGAATGAATGTGTTGGAGCGAGCGCTTTCAATTTTATTGCTCTTAGCCATTTTAGAGATCTGGGAGTTAAGGGTCTAAACTCTGGATGGTTAGTCGTTATATGATTTTTTCATTTTTTTTTTTTAATTCACTGTGTGTGTTACATGAACGTAATGCAAGATAACAAATAATCTTCCTAGAAAAAAAAACGTATCAATCAGTTGTTAAATGCATTCAGACTTATACAAAAACAAAGGTGAGGATTACGAGATAGGATTTTTTTTTAAACACGGTGTAGCAGTCCAGAGTGTGTCCCTGGTCCAGACTATACCCGAGTTACTCACCAGGTCTAAATGTCTTTATAAGGTGATAAAGTGTACACATTAGGTAGTTATGTCCATTCTGGGCTACAGTATAGAAAGATTAACGATGGAATTATACGCGTAACTTTTAGTTTTCTGCCCAGGGAGACAAGTGATAAGCGAAACCTGAGAGAAGTGAAAGGCCAGGTTAATAATATCACAGCGGCTGCGAATGGCCAATCGGTTAACAACGCAAAAGATGGAATCGGCAAGCCGAGCAAAATTCGGCCTGAGACAATTTGCGTTTACTTCGCACTAATACTCTCGGGAAAGGCATGAATCTGTTTACCCCAACCCTTTCCCTTCATCTATAGGCAAGAAAGCAGTGAGAACAAGTCTTTCTAATCATAGCTGCCAAACAGTTTAAGAGAAGGAAATCGTACAAAGTCCCAAATGAATATCTGTAAGCTTTAGATAACAAGCATGCTGAATAGCGTCAACTCATAAAGCAATGGTTAACAACTCAGACTAACCTTTATTATTGTAACAATGATGCGCTACGTTTATGGCCTTATACCAGACTTAGCTAGTTTTGCAAATTTATAGAAACTAAACGTACCTTGCCGTGAAACAAGGATTATACTTGTCGTTTCTACAGCTTTGAGTTCGTTCTATACTGGCTATTCTATATTAATGACCTTGTGTCAGACTAAGATTAGCTCATTAAAGTAGAATAACACACTTTTACAATCTATATGGAATATACAAAAGTACCCAGGTTTTTTCTTTTTACCTAAGGAGAACGGTTGGACATGGAGTTGTCATCGACATATCTATTTGTATTTACATATCGACCAATAAGACCTCCATATATATATATATATATATATATATATATATATATATATTAGGTTGTTGCAAAAATAATGTCATTTTCTCACATATGTTACTATGTGAGAAAACGACATTATTTTTGCATCAACCTAATATATATATATATATATATATATGTATATATATATATATATATATACACTTGTCTATATTATTTAATGAAACGTGTATGAATATATATATATATATATATATATATATATATATATATATATATATATATATATATATATATTTAAATACTTTTTTATAAAATCAGGGGCTATCTCACATACATACGTACTCAGCTAAACATTTATCTTTAATCAAAATTCGAATAGGATTTGCAAAATCAGAAAACCTTTCATTTGAGATTACGTCTACTTAGGCAGATTATAGGATCAATTTCATTTGATTTATAAGCAAGAATGTTAGAAAGCATGCATTTCAGGCTGTGTGTAAGTGTATGTAACTGTTTATCTTCAGAAGTGTGCGGGTGTGTACAGGGTATATTCATGTTTCAGTGTGTTTATGGTTGAATGTGTTTTAAGAGTCGTTCTGAATAAGTGCGTTTATGTTATGCGTAAGTGTATATGCTTATGTACAACTGTGTTAATGTTTGAATATATGTGCAAGTTTATAAGCAAGCGCATTTATGTTTCAGTGTGTGTGTAAATATGTTTATGTTTCAAAGTATGTCTGTGTGTGTAGGCATGTTTATGTTTGAGCGTGTGTAAGTGCCGTTATGAGTAAGTGCGTTTATGTTTATGTGTAAGTTTATTTACGCCTGAGTGTGTTTATTCTTCTATATATATGTGTTAACGTTTGAGAACATGCTTGTAAGTGTATTATATGTAAGTGTGTTTATGTTTGACAATGTGTGAATGTCTTTATGTTTATGTGTAAGTGTGTTTAAGTTTGCGTGTGTGTGTCTTTATGCGCAAGTGTATTTATGCTTGAATGCGTTTGTAAGTGTTTTTATGATTGACGTTATATGTGTGTAAGTGTGTTTATGTGTATATGCGGTAATGTTTGAGGGAGTATATGTGTGTGTTTATGTTTCTGTATAAGTGTACGCTTATGTATAAGTGTGCTTAAGTTTGTTCTGTTGGAGTGTATATGTAACTGTATTTAAGTTTTTTGTGCGCATGTTTGACAGCATGTGTGTAAGAATTCTTGTATTTAGATGTACGTGTGTTTATGCTTGCATGTGTGCGTAAATGTGTTTATATAGCGTGTTTCTATCAAGGTGTAAGGGTCTTTATGCTTTTGCGGTGTACGTATGTTTATGGGTAAATATGTTAATACTTGAGTGTGTATGTGTGCATTTCTATATGTTTCAGTTCAGTTATGTGCCATGCATGACACAAGCTTAGGCGATCATGTATCTTTCGATACATCACTGACGAGACAGAGTTTTTTCCCCGCAGTAGGTTACCATTTCTTTCTGCGGTAGAGCAATTGCCATCGAGGTCTGTCCTGCTATTTACCCATAGCTGAGGAGAGAAAAAGAAGAGGATTTATACCTTTCCCAAGGGTATTAGCACGCAAGTCAATGTAATGGATTCGACTGGAATTCGAACTCGGCTCTACGATTCTTCAACCTGAGCCGCTTATGTTTGAGGGGTGTAAATATCTTTTCACTATTTACATTATTACTTTATCCACTATGTCATGTGTCCTCAAGGACACATGGCATAGTGGATAAAGGCGTTGGTTAGATTCAGTGACAGGACCCAAAGAGTGTGAGTTCAATACCCGGTTAAGGCAGTGGGGAACTTTCAGAGGGAAATTAACAGAAGACAACTGATAACTGACATCCATTAAACATGGCACGTGGAACTAGAACAGTCTACCCCGGTGAGCTAAATAAAGGGTTCAGTTCGAAATTCCAACCACCTGAAGAAGGCCGGAGCGTACAACGGCCGAAATGTTATAATAAATATGGCGATAAAGATGAGGACAATAGTCCGAATAATGTAAATAATGTACATAATACCTCATCTCAGAAATATAGACAGATGATTATCTTTATATGTAAATGTGTTAATTTTTGAGCGCGTGTGTTTGTGTGAGTTTATGCTTGGCTCTGTTTATGTAAGTATGTGTATACATTTATTTTTTGAAAGTGCGTGTGTAAGTATAGTTTATCTATGTGTGTAAATGTGTTCATATTTATGGTATGTCCATGCTTTTGTGCATCTACCTATAATTTGTTAAGACTTGGTAGATTTCAACTTTTTTATGGCTGTGTTATCAACTACAATGCTATTAATCGTAGTTATTTCTAAATGTGCAACTCCAACAAGTGATTTTCGAGAAAAAAAATACAATTGATATCCCATGAAGCTGACGCAAGAAATTATATTGTTCAGGTCTCGGGTACATTGACAGGGGCATCATCTGCGTGAACTGCTTCGTAAATTGACTGCAACGATGTAACATTTGTATTGCAAGCATCATACAATTCAGATGATGAGATGGCAATATAATGAGATTGTAATATCGTTGTCTAAATCAGACGAACATATTAATGATATCAGAACACAATAGAGAAGACGATATAATGGCATTAATTTGTAATAATGATACAAGTTAAACAAAGGCATAGAAGGCGACATATACGCAAAGTTATTAAGATAACAGACATTATTATGATGTTAAGGCGTCGTAAAAACGAAGCTAAAATTGCATTGTGTGTAATAGAAAGGGAATTACAATCATAATTAGAACGAAAGTGCGATTTAAAGATGCGTAACTGACAACATTACAATACAAACAAAATGATATTGAGAAAGGATATAGCGTTTACAAGAAATAAAAATCAGTGATCTTTGTAGAATGTTATTATGCTATAAATTTGTTTCCGTAACAACAATATAATTATATCAACTACATAAGAGACAATACAATGCAAAATTATTCAATCTATATCGAATAATTACTGATAAAAGAGAAAAAAAAAAGATCTAATTTAACATACGCAAAGAACTGCTTCGTTAGAAATATAGGGCGTGGTGTCTTTTCCCTCAGATGCTAAAGGTCAATGTTCTATAGTAAATAAAAACCGACATTTCGAATGAAGATTTTCATAACAAGCAAACGCTCATTATTAAGAAGATTGGCGCCGCACAATCATTTTACTCTCCTTTCTCTGAAATTTTTCTAGGGTTGCATTAAGTAGTATAAATATGAAATAATCAAGCCTTGTGGCTAAAGTAGCAATTTTTTTTCTCTTCGATCTTAGAGGCTTTTGTTCGTACCCAAGTAAAAACCAATATTTTGAATGCTGATTTTCAAAGCAAGCTGACACTAAGAATATTGCACTAAGAAACATACCACTAATAAACATACAACTAAGAACATACCACAAAGAATATACGACTAGGAAGTCTACCACTAAGAACATGCGGCTAAGAACATACCACTAAGAAACATACCACGAAGAAACATACCACAAAGAATATACGACTAAAAAGCATACCACTAAGAAATATACCACTAAAAACATACCACAAAGAATATACGACTAAAAAGCATACCACTAGGAACATACCACTATGAACATACCACTCAGAAAAATACTGCTAAGAACATACTTCTAAGAACATACCACTAAAAAACATACCACTAAGAATATACCACTAAGAAATATACCACGAAGAAGATACCACTAAGAAACATACCACGAAGAAACATCCCACTAAGAAACATACCACTAAAAACATACCACAAAGAATATATGACTAAGAAGCATACCACTAGGAACATACCACTATGAACATACCACTCAGAAAAATACTGCTAAGAACATACTTCTAAGAACATACCACTCAGAAACATACCACTCAGAAATATACCACTAAGAAAAATACCAGGAAGAAACATACCACTAAGAACATACCACAAAGAATATACGACTAAGAAGCATACCACTAAGAACATACCACTAAGAAACATACCACTAAGAAACCGAACGAAACACAATCTATTATTCCTATTTCAACCTCAATTCTTCTTGTATTCATTCAGAACGTGGATGGTCGTGGCTCTCCACAATTTCCTATTCTGTGTAGCTCTAAGTAACACTGGAGTTTTTACTATCCTTCCCATTCCTCATTTTGCCATTTATTCACATAATCTCGTCAGGTAGGTGAGCCTCGTTCCTAATTCTTTTGACGTCCTGTGAGTGTCAAATTTTTCAACTTCTCCTTCCATATTATGTAGCCCAGAAATTTATTTTTTTTCTTTCTAATCCTAATGCATATTTCTAATAGACTATCAAAGGTTCGATTTTTGAACCGGAACTAAAACCATTATTTAGAATGCAGGGAGAGTTGGGTTCATCCCTTTTTCAAGTGTAATATGGCAAAGTGAACTTAAGCAGCCTCAGTCAAAATTCAAATTCGGTTTACCGCTTCAGCTTTCCGTGCTGGTTACCAGGACGCT
>OZ010581.1:27883931-27928931 GCA_963932145.1 Acanthosepion lycidas
TCCTGTGTCTCTTTCTTCCTTTTTTTTTTCTCTTAACTTTTTCCATCATTTTTCTTTTCTTTTCATAATTCTTTTCATTTTCTTTCTTTCTTTTTCTCGATTATTTCTTTCTTTAGCTTTTGAAGTAGTCAAAATGGACCCGACATTAGTAAAGTTTTATTTATGAGCCGTCATGCCAAGGTTTTCACCTCTAAAGATGTTTGACGTTCGCAAGGAAAAAAAGTCGATATTTCTAATGGCTTTATGAAGAAGAAGAAGAAGGGCGTTTTCTTAAATCTTCCTAATGTCTGTCGGGTTAGAAGTGCTACAGGAAGCCAGACAAAAATGAAAACCAAAATGTTTGTTTCTCATTATTGAATTGCAATCGCGGTTAGATAAACATTCTTTGAAGAACAAATTATTCATAAATTCCATTTGAGAAAAGGCTTAAGTAATCCTTTTTCTTGGAAAGATCTATCGAGTGTAAAAATTTCTTTATAATTGTCTTTTTTTAATTATATTTTTAAGAGAAAATCAATTTTAAACCCAAATTTGATTGTAGACACAGGAATAATTATTTTTGTAACTGTTGGTAAATTTAATTCCAAATTTTACAGTTTCTTTTTTTTTTTTCATTTTATGCAAAATAATAAAGAAATGTTTATCGATTTTCTTTTCTTTTTCCGCCATTTTGTAAGCGAAACGTTTACAGGCTACTTAAAACGTGTCCTTTGTTAGACTCTCAACTATGAGTCGTTGGAGCTTTTTTATCTACCAATGATCTTTCTCAGGGAAGGTTATTAAATAGAATAATCAAACGAAGGTTGGTAATGAACGATAATACTTAGGACAGGAACAACACACATAAGATTCGCCAACGGCGCGTAGAAATAGTAGTTAGCTGCTAGAAATGAGTCAAGTGAATTCCACAATGAATCTCCAGCTGCAGGATACAGTTTCGACATAGCCTTGTCGGGGGATCCTCTCTGGCCGGAGGCAGAGTTTGACCAGCACAGCTGGAGACGAATCTCCAAGTGTAGGATATCTACCAACCGCCCCACGCGGTCAGATGTGACCGAATTAGTGGTATCAGAGCCCGTAGGCTCGGCCAAAAATTTCTCGTAGACCCTGTATAAAACAGGGTCGGGTAGCAGTTTACCGGGACGAGACTCTGCCCTTCGACATAGCCTCGTCTGGGAATCCATTCTGCCCGGAGGCAAAGTGTTTGACCAGCACAGGTGAAGACGAATCTCCAACTGCAGACCAACATACAGTATTTACTACTACTATGTGAATGAGGATATACTCAGTATCGTCCGTAGGCATGCTACAACATAAAGCAAACTTGAATTTTAAAAATGGGGAATAATATCTAGTTATGTAGCTCTAAAGACCCAGAAAAAGAGCAAACATTAATCTTTTTTATCAGAACTTCAATCATTATTGATATTTATTTTTTCTTTTGTTTTTTCTTTTCATTTATCAGTTTTTCTTTCTTGTTATTCTCTCCTCTTTCTTTTTTTTCCTATTCTCTACTTCATATGCACACAAATAGTCAAATATACTAAAATATATGATCACTCTCATAAGGTTTGCGTAGGGACTTCGACGTGATGTAATGATTAGCAAGTTTGTCTCGCTAGAACAATTACGATTGAATAAGGAGTTCGATCCTCAATGGGTGCCCCATATCTCCGGCCTTGTGCCACATCTAAGTAATACATAGAAAATCACCATAAACCTTTGTGTCATGCTTCATCATCTTGATTAATGATCTAGATGCAGGCATATTTTAAACCGGATTCAGTTTTCGAGCCCTAGTAATATTAAAAATATAAAACAGATTTTTTCCAATTAGATAATTGTCTTCCTTTTCGTATTTCCAGAAATTTATCCATATGTTGGACTGAACTAAATTTTCCAATTATTTGCTATCATCTATAATGATTTTTCTGGAAGAAAAAACAGCATTCTGTGTTCAAGTCCAGATCCATCGTTTATTTGTCGCCTCTTTCATCCCTCCACAACTTCCGTCGTTACATTACGTCTATGAAGTAAAATACGTAATCTACAGCTTACACATTTCACTTAAAAAGAAGATTTACATCGATATCACATTGAAATATTAGTTCTCGTCCAATCACCGAAGTTAAGCAATGTCGAGCGTGGTCAGTACCTAGATGTGTGACTGAATATGCAACATAGTTTTTCAAAAATATTGCTGGTAATATTTTTCTTCAGAAATGAATTGTTGATGATAGTTTTTTCCAGAAAAAATTTATTGCTGGTATTAAAACCTATTTTTACACTTTCATAGTGTTTTGACCCCAGTTTGGGGGTTAGGGTCCTAGCTATGGGCAAATAGCTAACATGTGCTGCCACTCCGGGTCAGGATGGACCTGGGAATATCAGCAATTAAGAGCTGTTTCCAGGCTTCATAAAACCTCCTGAACAGAGGCTTTGCTGTTGGATGTAGTTTATCGTCTTACCCAGGACGCTGAAGTGGTGAAATTGATAACAGCTTGGAATGAGAAGTCCTAGAGCCAAGTTCAAATTCCAGTTGGGTTCGTACTCACTTACACGCAAGCACCTTAGGGAAATTTATGAATCCACCTCTTCTCCCCAAAGCTATGGGTTAAATACTAGTACTTGTATCAGGAAAAATCATTGTTATTCTCAGAAAATTTTAAAGCAATATTCACTCGAATAAAACAATATTATTCAACTCTTCTTCCCAAAGCTATGGGTTAGGACTTGTATCTGAAAATCATTATTAATTAAAGTAAAATATTCACTTTGCAAAAAATAATTACCCATGCAATCCCAAAATATGTTTCAGTTTTAAATAAACTAAGAAAGGTTGATAATCCGTAGAAATCAATTCAATCGCTTAAAAAGAAACCACCTCTCTATCAACACACATCCCACATTTATTACAGATTCTATCCGACTACTGACATACGCACAAATACACAGACACACGCATATATATATATATAGAGAGAGAGAGAGAGAGAGACAGAGAGAGAGAGAGATAGAAAGAGTGAGTGAGAGAGAGAGAAAGAGAAACAAAGAAAGAGACCGTTACATATATATATATGTGTGTGCGTGTACGCGTGTGTTTACAAGTTGATATTTTTCGGCTCAGTCTTTTAATGCGATTGGAAAACTTCTTATACGGCTATTTTTAAAATAAACAGCCCCATCCCTGCCGCTTCTCACTTTCTCTTTTCTCTCTCTCTCTCTCTCTCTCTCTCTCTCTCTCTCTCTCTCTCTCTCCATTTTGGCAGGTAATCATTGGAACATCTGTGCATTCGTGTTTTGAGACGCAGAAAGAACTTAAACCGTCTACTTACGAAAATATACACTGTTTGGTACACTTAAAAAAAAAGACAATTACAACGAAGCTCGAAAATGCTTTTTGAGTTTGTCTCGGTCAGTGGAAACCAAGGGAGATAACTACAATATCCTTTTCTTTATATGGAAATAATAAGACGTGATGAAATATCTCGGGTAGGTTTTACCCAACTTTGTTTAGAGAATTAACGAGAATTAAAATCGCACATGATGTCTCCTAATCTCAGATCATAAAATTAAAATCTTCTTTTCATCGCCACATAACAACATTTATACATGTTGCATTTTTGTGTAAGTTACATTTATTTCTTCATCTCACACTAAACAGATGAATGAAATTAAATAGAATTACAAAGACTTTGACATGCTTAGCCAAATTACCTATGTATAATGTAATAACTATAAAAAATAATGCAACTGTGACAGTTTAAAAGTCGTAGCCATGAGACTTAACTCCTTTTCACAGTTGACGATACAACTCCTTTATGTTTTTATCGAGCAACAATAACAAAGGTATTCTGAACAAGCCACTCTTTCACCTTAAAATTGGAGGGGTGCACTGGCGATGTAAAGAGACCACCAGCAAATGACACGATTTGTATGAAGAACACACGCCAAATTACATCCCAATCCTAAACATTTGCAGGTTATTTAAAGCCAGAAAATATTTTTAGATTTTAAGATTTCTTTTTCGGTGCGTAGGTAATAATGACTTAGTGATACAAATCTTTCTAATTAACCCATAGCTGGAGAGAGAGAAGATGCAGATACGTAGCTTTCTCAGTGGTATTTGTGTATGAATAAATATAACAAACCGGAACGAAATTAGAACTCGGCTCTACGATAAACAATTCCGAGCCATTATCCATTACACCATCGGCAAATCCAAGCTTACAGTACCTGATATTCCTAAGTGGTTACCCATATACGTACTGACCAGAATCGACGTTGCCTAACTTCGATGATCGTACGGTGTTTCAACTTGATATAGCCGGAAGCCATATCACCTGACATCCAAACTTACAGCACCTGGTATTCGCAAGCGGTCACCCATCTTGGTACTGACTAGGCTCGACGTTGCTTAACTTCGGTGATCTTACGAGAGCTGATGTTTCAACGTCATATAGCCGGAAACCGTATCACCTGCGCATCCAAGCTTACAGCACCTGGTATTCCCAAGCGGTCACCCATCTATGTACTGATCAGATTCGACGTTTCTTAACTTCTGTGATTGTACAGTGTTTCAACGGGATATAGCCGTAAGCTACACCACCTGCGCACCCAAACTTACAGCACCTGGTGTTCGCAAGCGGTCACCCATCTATGTACTGACTAGGCTCGACGTTGCTTAACTTGGGTGATCTTACAACAGCTCTTGTTGAAAAACTTTCTAACAACTTTGTGCTCGCTATGTTTCTTGGCGATAATGGTAAAAAGAAAATTATAATGAAAATGCAAACTAAAAGCTATATTTAAAATAAGAAATAGACACGTGACATTTCTAGGATACATAGTGAGGAAAGTCGGCTTGGAAAATGTAAAACTCATGTGACGTACTGAAGTAAATAGAAGGAAACTGAGTAACCTACGAGATTGTGTAAAAGAACGACAGAAGAGGGACGAAGAGGGGTGGTAAACATTTCGACGTTTCTTAGAGTTAGAAGGAATAGGAAGTTATGGAGAGTCGTGATCACCCACGTCTTGAAGATGTACGCCACATAACAAAAGAAAAATCATTTGTTCGGACGATATAATGTAACTATCCACGGCGGGCAATGACAGAAAATTGGTTTCAGGAAAGCTGACTTAGAGGTTTTTCACTCACCAGATATAAACTCCATTGCACATGTATGTAGAACTCACTAAATATCCCGCAGCCACTCTCAGAAAACCCAGATCAGTTATGAAAAATCCTGAAGAGTTCTCTTGGAGGAGAAACCGAAGGTGAAGCGAATGAAGAGGAATCCGTATGGTAGGAAAGACGACGGCGAGACGGAGCGACGACAACGCAAACAACGATAAGACGATGCTGGCTGCCAATGAACCTCTCACCGCCGCATGTACCGCCAGTCGAAGGAGCCAGCCGACGACACTCGCACAGCCCTCGCCAATTAGTCTGAACAGGTATTTCTACGCAGCAACCCCAGAATATATGTTACGTCTCAGTTCCGCTATTATTCAGGTTAGCTGTCTCTAATATAGCAAATCCCTATGCATGTGCATAGGAAACGAGTTCAGTGAATATACAAAAATAGAAAGGGGCGTAAGGCAAGGATGCTTCTTCTCACCCGACCTGTTCAACCTATAGAGCGAGGCAATTTTGAGAGAATTGGAAACCCTACTGGGATTTAGGATTGGCGGTCACAATCTTAACAAAATAAAATACGCAGATGACACGGTAATGATAGCAGACACGGAAAAGAAATCTCCTACAGAAGGTAGCTACAGAGAGTGAGAAGAAGGGACTAAGCATAAACTACAATAAAACAGAATACATGGTCATCAGTAAGAGGATGAGCCCGAAATGCGATTTGCAGGTCGGGGACACTAAAATTAAGCAGACACAAAAGTTTAAATATCTGAGAAGCGTCTTGACAGAGGACGGTAATTGCGACACTGAGATCCGTAGACATATTGGAATGGCCAAGGACACGTGCGAAATAGGAAGATTTCTTTGGTAACAAAGAAAAGAATACTAAATACTGAACGTGACATCTCTCCTCCTTTACGGCAGCGAATGTTGGACGACCGAGATGTGGTTCTACAGAAGGATACTAAGGATGTCATATACCGAGCGTGTGAGAAACGATGAGATCTTAGAGAGGTTGCAAACATAGAGGAGGCTTATACTTAACAGCAGGAAGAGTCAGCTGGGGCACATAATAAGGAAAGAGGGCCTAGAGAATCTGATACTCACGTGTCGAATAGAGGGAAAGAGAGACAAGGGAAAACAACGCGCGACATACGGAGCGGGCTTAAGCAAGTGGATGACAGAACGTGGTCTTAGGGAGAAGGCAGAGGGAAGGAACTTTTTGAGAGCTGTAAGGGATGGAAAGAGGTGGAGAGCCATGATCGCCTACGTCCTGAAAAGACATGGTAAATAAAAAGAAAGAACAAGATATTGTAGGGACAGACAATTTGTTATGATATTGTCTATTTTATCTTGAGTCTACATAAGGTCAATTTATAGGAATAAGTATATACACACGCTTTTAAGTGTTATGTCAACGTTATCAGTTATTCAGATTCTGGTATGAAGATGTGCTGATAGTAATCATTGTAAGCTCTAAATGTTTGAAACATAGCAATACTGCGCAGAATACAAACATATATCTCGTTTTCTCTCTTCCTCTGCCATAAATATGTACATTTAGGGAATAACTGACTAGTAAAATCTTCTGTAGCTATGAGGTATGATGGACAGGTAGCGGCTAGTCACGATCGCTGCACAAAAGTAAAATGAATGAATTTCTATTCGATGTTAATTTTATTACTGAACACAGTATTTTAGTGTATGAGTAGATGCCCCCATTTTTTCAAGCACTGAAATTAAATTCTCCCGGCCTATACATAGAAAGACTTATAACCTGTGAAGGGTTATATTTTCTTTAGTAATACTAGGACAAGCAATCGTATCCTTTCAAGATGAGGCCTCTAAACAGCTGAAAATAAGGTGCAAGACAGGGGGAAGTATTTTCGGTAAGTGCGATATATATATATATATATATATATATATATATATATATATATATATATAAAAACAGTTTTTCTTGGTCTGGATGCTTTGCTATCGGTAGTTTTTATTCCTGGCACAGTCTACATACAGGATTACCATTATTCCCTAGTTGGACTCAATTTTGACCAACGTTTGGTTATATATATATAAATATCGAACTATATATCATAAAATAGTTCCTTCTGCCGCGCACCTTATTTCCGACTGTCGAGAGGCGTCGTCTTGAAGGCAGGCGATTGTATATGTTATAAATTTGAATATATATATGTATATATATATATATATATATAGAGAGAGAGAGACGACAGTCTGTTTCATGCTAAATGCAATCGTCAGGCCTGACAATTGCATCTAGCATGACACAGACTGTTGCCTCTAAGTGTTGACTTCTATGTTCACTTTTATATTTACACACGCTCTATCTCTGATATTGAGCACTTTATTCCATAAATATAGCACATCTAAAGACTATATATCTTCATATATATATATATATTAAAAAATTAATGGATCCATCTTTAACACTATGCTTTTAACGTTATTACAGGGGATACTTCGTATTTAAAATAGAAGCCCCAATTGTATTTATTAAACCGTGTGTATTACGACTACCGGCCTGCGCATAGTTTAATAAATAAAGGTGTGGTATCTATTTCAAATACAAAGAATCCACTTTAATAACATTTGAAGTAATTAAATAGTGTCGGATTAAAGATGGATTAATTACTTCTTTAATATATATATATATATATATATATATATATATATATATATATATATATATATATATATATATGTGGCTGCAAGGTTAACGGAGGTTTAAAATTTTGTTTCCCCTAGCTACTTAGGCTCTTCTAGCTGTCAAAGCTCCATTTACTGGAATTTCTCTTTGTATGCTTATCCCATCATCAATAAAATGTTATCAAATTTAGGAAAATATATATTAATCATATTTCATAATTAAAAAAGCAACACTATAACACGAACTGTCGCGTGAAGATTGATTATACGAAAAGCAAAGACACGATAAAAAAAATGATGAAACTTACATAAACTCTTCGATAACAGCTTATAGAGATTTTTATATAGCACAAGGTCGAAAGTATGGGCCACTCATTGAGGATCGAATTCGCTACTCAGTCACAATTGTTCTAGCGAGGCAAGCTTCCTACCCATTACACAATGTCTCAGTTAATGGTTTATGAAAACCCAAAATAATCATTGGACAATTTATATTTAAATGTATGCGGGGAAAACAACGCGTGACATACCTGGCGGACTTAAGCAAGTGGGTGATAGAACGTGGTCTAGGGGAGGTAGCAGAGGGAAGGAACTTGTTGAGAACTACAAGGGATAGAGGGAGGTGGAGAGCCATGATCGCCTACGTCCTGAGAAGACATGGTTTATGAAAGCCAAAAATAAATACCGAAAACCAAGAAAATGACCCGAAATATAGAAAAATTAATTAGAAAATTCTTAATAAAATCTTTCCTTGGTCAGTAACCAAACTTGCGTACCATCTTGATTTAGGACATAGACAATCATAGCCCTATATAACTTCCATTTAATTTTAATATATGCGAACTCTACGCTGTCATATGGGAGAGATAATGTAGTGGTTTCAATCTACCTTCTCCATGATTCTAAATTCAAAGATTTCCTTCTCCTAGACTGATAACCAACTAAGGCTAGAGAGCACAACTGGAGATGAAGAGATGCATTCGTGCAGTCGCTAAGGAGATTCGAAGTTAGCACACACTCAGGCGGAATTTGAACCATTTTTCCCATTGTTAAACATTAAATCATCCACAACTACTGTTAGCAAATCCCACCCTTGTATATTTGATGAGAAGCAATTTCAACAAAGGATTGTCTTTTCGTTGATTGTACGTGTCTGTACGTATTGGAGAAAGGGGGAGTCCGCTTGCGTGCTAAATTTGCATGCGTGCACTAGGCAACCCAAAAATGGGATTTCCAGGAAAGCAGTGTCGATTTAGACACGAAATCGAATACACAGTTTGACAGCAGCGGATATTATGTTACAATCATCTATTCAACACTGACCCAGCGCATCGTTAATTTATATCATTAAGCGAAAACTGGGTTATCAATGTGCTTCATCTGGGAAACTTCTAGCGGCGTCTAAGTTACAGCGTACACGCACTGCTGAGGGCTAGGGTTCATTTAGGAAATCGTGCCAAAGTAGAAAATCAGTTATCACAGTAAAAGCATTGTTCTCTAACGCATTACATCAGGTTATAACAAACTTTAGCCACGGACAGATATTGCAGAAACGCAGACAATTTCACCCAGCGGTGTTGTCATTCTTTATTTATCCACACGTCTGAAATAAAGGTGATTATATACCGTTACTTAGTGACCGATTTAATATAAGCTCAGAGACGCATGCGCGGATTTTCAAACGTGCGTTCCTGATGGTGATCGCGCATGCGCACATTCGTACACGCAAAACGAAGTCGAGAAGTGTAAACGCATGCCAGGCGTTGCACGTGAATCATTAAGGATTTACGCTGGAACAAATCCCGTGACACACAGGATTAAAGGAGCGGTATGGTTCGAGATTATGCCGCTGTCATGTGACTTTCAAACAGATTACGACCTCCCTGGCTCCATTATGATGTCAAAGATGGCCACCCTAAAAGCATGCATTCTGACTTGACCTGGTCCATACAACATAAGGAATACTACTTACAGCGTATGCAAAGAGAGGTAGATGATTTTAATGCGAAAGATTATGAAAGAGGCCAGAGGGAGGGCAAATCACACCCAAACATCATTCGAGTAAATAATACTGGCAGTGGTGGGCATTGATTGATTAAAAACAAAAAAAAACTGCAATTGATCAAACGCAAGAAAGTGAAATCATGGTTTGTCTGTTCGAGAACTTCTGAACAAAACGCCGAGCAGAGCAGGAGTGAAGATTTTCTCTCATATTGAAAATTCTTTTCTAAGCCTACATCACGATCATTGATAAATGACACTGCCATATATATATATATATATATATATATATATATATATATATATATATATATATATGAAAATTTCTCCGATTTAATCAGTAGAGAAGACAATATTTATGAATAAAAATGACAACAGGAAAACTAGTAATTACTAGTTTTCTTATTGTCATTTTTATTCATATATATATATATATATATATATATATATAAAGAAATAAAGTCTTAAGGTGTTCTATACTTATGGAATAAAGTGCTCAATATCAGAGATACAGCGTGTGTAAATATAAAAGTTAACATAGAAGTCAACACTTAGAGGCGACAGTCTGTTTCATGCTATATGCAATCGTCAGGCCACATATGCTGTCATTTTTCTCGGCTATTTATATATATACGGCAGCATTGTGGGTATTCTATTATGGCGGTTATTTTACCGGAAGTCGTTTGTTTATTTATTTGGGTCAAATTATATTGATTGGTTTTATTTTTTATTTTTTTGTTTCTTATTTTATTTATTTATTTATTTATTAACGTATTAAAAATTTGTTTATATCACTTATTTAACAGTTTTGTTTTGGTTTGAGAATTTAATTAAAGCTATTTGTTCAATTTTGGGGTTGATTGTTGTAGTTCATTCTAACTATTATTTTGGCGGGAACAGTTTTTAATTGATTACCTTTATTTGGGATTGGTTTGTTTACTTATTTACATGGATAAATTTAGGTCAATTTATTTTACTTGTATATTTTCTCTTTTCGGTTTTCGATTTTTAAGTAACATAGTATTTATTTATTTTTTATTTCAATTTTTTTTGTTTATTAGTATATTTATTTGTTTTTATTTTATTTTTTCCGTTTTTCATTTTTTAGGTTACGTAGTAAAAATTTATTTTCATGTCTGCATTTTGAGATGAGCTCGGATCTTTTATTTAATAATTTATTTTGGTAGGGGAAAGTAATGATAGCTATTTTTTCCTCCAAGCAAAGTTTGCAAGTTTTTGATTGGTTGTTGTAGGCTGATGATTTTTTCCTTATCTTCCAAGATATTTTTGGTGTGATGTGCGTTTTGTTTTTAATTTCCCAGATATACTTAGAAAGCATTGTACTGTTCGCATATTTACTATTTGTGAAAGATGTTTTGTGTGTATAATTTCTTTGTTTCCGGGATCCTTCAGTTACTCCTATGTATACTTTTTCTTCATTATCTGGTGATTTTATCGTGTATTGGTATATTACGTTGTTTTGTAAACAATTTCCGTTTAAGGTACATTCGTTCTTTATTCTGCAGTTGCACCTGGGTTTAATTTGTTCATGTGGTTTGTTGATAATTTTCCTATTGTGCTTTTTTATTATTTGTGCTATGTTCTCGGTGCAGCTGTAGCTGATTTTTACTGTGTTTTTGTTGAATATCTTGTGTAAGGTGCTTGATTCTGGGAAGTGTTTGTGTAAGAGTTTGAAGAATATTTTTCCTACGTTTGTTTTTACGTTCTTGCTGTACGGTGGGTTGAACCATATGATATTTCTTCTCCTGTTGGCCTTTTTTGTATTCTGTGGTGTGTATGGAAGTATTGCTGGGAATTCGCTATCTTTTAGGGCCGTTTCATAGTCTTCTTAGCTTTGTTAAATAGGGATTCATTGGAGGAATTGTCGGAGAGCCTGCGGTTAATCGATTTTGGTATCAGTTTGATTATAGAAGGTGGATCGTTGGACGATGTGTGTGTGTAGAGTGGTTTCTATATGGTTTATATGTGCCTTCTCTTAGGTTGAAGGTAACATCTAGAAAATCTACTTCGTTTAGATTAGTTTTTATATCTATGTCGAATCCGTTATTTTTAAAAATCTTTATTATTGCTTTTCTAGTTTTGTCTGTGTTTTGTTTGTTACAGTTTCTTAAGATTATGAGACCGTCGTCCCTGTAGAGTCCTGTGTCATTTCTATCTATTATTTTGCTCAGTTCGTATAGTAAGTAAATGCCTATGATTTCGCATGCTTTTGCACCGTCAAAGCTTCCCATTGTAGTGTCAAATATCCCATCTTTCTTTATCCATGCTTCTTCATTGTGAAATAATAATGATTTACGGGAGTGCTTAATGATGTTGATTTCGCTTGGTTTTATTTTTATTTGTTCCTGAGCTAAGTTGATGGCCTTATCTAGCATATGTCCTGTTATGGATGGGTAAAATTCTTTTATGTCTAATTGTAGGAATTGGCAGTTTTGTTTGTTATTTATGTTGTGGAACCAGTCAATAGTTGTTTTCGTATTTTTCCACTGGTTTACTCCTAATTTCTTCCTAAGTTCAGAATTAATTCTTTCTATTATTGTTTTACTTATTTTAACTAGTTCGCTTTTGGCTGGGTTAATGAGTCTACATGAAGGATTGGTTTTTAAATTTTCTTTATGGTCTTTTAGTGTGATAAAAGCTCGTGCCTTGCTAATACAACTTATTCGGTCATCTAGGTCTAATTTTGGGGCGATTGTTTTAGCTTCTTTATTGATATAGTGTTCTGTTGCTTGGGGTGCCTTTTTGTATGTTTTGGTTATGTTGTTCTTGAGTAATTTATTGTGTGTAGGAGGACTTAGTTTGTATAAATTTCTCGTTTTGTCAGCAGCGATAAATACACTTGCTGAATTGTTTATTTTAGTTATATATGCTTTTAGTTTTTTTTGGAATGCACCTTGTTTTTTATGGAATTTTATGTTTCTAACTAGGTCAGTTAAGTCTTTCTCGAAATCGTCTAATTCTTTTTGTTGTGGGGGGCATTTTTTTGTTTTGAAGCCGTATTTTTCCTTAAGTGTGTTGTTATTGTGAAGGTCCTGGTTTAAAAAGTGGACATTCCATCTCATTCTTTTTAGGAAACTTTCTATTTTTTCAATTGATTTTAGTTTATATATAGGAGGGGATGGGATGGGTATGTTTTTTAGGGAGTTGTCGATGTTAAATTTTTCCATGTTCATACTGTGTTATAAATGTAGCGAAAGTGCTCTCTTGTTTACCAGGAGCTGAATATAAAAAAATATAGTCTTAAGGTGTGCTATATTTATGGAATAAAGTGCTCAATATCAGAGATAGAGCGTGTGTATGTATATATACATATATATATATATATATATATATATATATATATATATATATATATATATATATACATATCGTATAAGATGACAATTGGAAAAAAAATCTTAGTTGTTTGTTGACGCGTTTCGTCTCCCGACGTTTTCAAGGTAAAATTGAAATCGAAATGTTTTTGTTGTTACAGTTACATTACAACATCCAAATTTAAGAAAGAGAGACACTTCGGCATAACCCTCTTTCTGGTTAATGTAAATTTCCTTTATACTATGAGTTTTTTTTTCCATGTCGATAATATAGTAAAATTCCCAACTCAATTATCTCTCTCTTTCTCCCTCTCTCCATATATATATATATATATATATATATATATATATATATATATATTCACAGAAAGTATTCATGCAAGCTTTTATTGTATTTTTCCAATTTCCGGATGTTTTGTAAATTGTGCTCAAAGTTCTGTATAAACTGTCCAAAGTTTTTTTTTTTTTTTGTTGTTGTTGTTCTTTTTGTTCAAGTACTCTCGACTTTCGCGGTCATTATCAAGAACTGATGTGTTGTCTGTGTGATAGAGTTTCTTTGATTTCATTCGGGTTTTCTTGAAGACATTCTTGAGTGTTTCCTACATAGAAAAGGCTAATCTCATCTCCAGAAAACGTTAAGCGGATACATCTCCGATATATCAAACAGTGGTATTAATGTCTACCAGCCTAGACATAGAAAGTCTTATTAACTGTACATTTTCTTTTTTCTAAGACGTTCTAAGTCTAGTCTGGTGGGCATTAATTTCACTGAAAAACGGATTACGTATTACTTTTACCGTGGCAGAACGTTACTAACCTCGTATGATACGCCCCTTCTCGCGTTGGGGGTTGTTGATTCAATATACATGGAGAGTAATTTCTCCTTCGCTCTTAGCAGCAAGCAATGCACCAATCACTTTGGCACCCCGGATTTATTGTCAATAGCCACTGGCTTCATAAAGAAAATCTCTCGAAAGTGACGCCAAATTCGCCAGGTTCTCAATGCCATCGCCATAAGAATGTCCATTCAGTGTGTCAATCGAGACGAAGAATCGGTCACAAGGCGGTGGCGAAATTAGTTATGTCGTTATGAGCGATTGAGCATTACACTGAACGTAAGCGCTTCCATTTGAATGGTCGATCTGATTGAATGTTGGGTTAAAAGGAATGAAAATCCGTCGCTTATTTGTCTGCTTGGGCGTAATCGGTTGTGAAAGTAGACACTGGTGGCGGACAGTATGGGAACTGCCTGAAACCCGACAACTGGTCACAACTTGTCTAAAATATTCAATGTCAGCATCTAAATTAAAGTCATCATCGTTTTGGAAGTCGTATGCGCATGCATTTTGCGCATGTTAATGTCTGTGCAGTGGCCGACAACAAGCGTTATCTCACGTTAATGCTTTTGAGAAAGACAGCTAATCGAGTCCTGAATTCAGCGAAGAAAAAATATATACACGAAGAGAGAAAACTCTTGCTAAAAAACATAAAAAATGGCGATTATGATTCATCAATGAAAGATGAATCTGCAACACTAGTTGTATAAAAAAAAATAGGCATTAAAACGTATATATAATTATTTAAACAAAATCTTTATGCCACAAAATTTATATATGCTTTTAACAATTTGACCCTTAACCTCCGCTTTACCGGTGGAAGAGGAAAATGACGTAATGCCCAGCCATTGGTTGAACAGTGGTATAGAAAAAGACTTAATATCCAGCCACCGGTTGAACGGTGGGAAAACACTTATACTTATATCTACAGTGAAGCATTAAATACCAATTATTTGCGAATTTTGACTCAAGAGAAAGGTTAAAATTGTCCAAAAATGCAGGGCCTGCGTTCCTGAACAATTAAAAAGGTGTTAAAAATGACGGAGCGTATTCCTTTAAAGCAGTATTTCCCAAACAGTGGGACTTGCCTCATAAGTGCTACGGAAGGAGATATTACGTAAGGTGGAATGACTGAAAGACAATCAAAGATTTATAAACAGTTTTTAAAAATTCTTATGCCAATAAATAAATATGATTTCAAAATTTAAAATATTATTATGGATTACTTGTAATTGCATGCATGAGTCCGAGTATAAATAGTTATAAATAATTATTGGCCGGTTTTATCATTGTGATAATTTTACATTATATCAAGTATTAAGAATATAGTAACTATGGTCCGCAAATTGGAGGAGAGAGTTATCAATAATAATGTTCTGACTTTGAATCTGCGGTTATCCTCCTTTAGCCTTCTTTATGTTCTTTTTTTTTATATTTAAATGTACATTTTATCACATTAAATTTGTTGAGGCGCGAACAACATTTTCATTCCTAAAATTCGACCCAGAGAAAAAATGTTGGGTAACCATTGTTTTAAAGGAAACTTTTTCGTTCAACACTTCTTCAAAAGATTCGTTAGAACAACAATAATCAAAACGGCGAAATTGAAAAAGGTAAACACGACAGAGTAAGTAAGGAGCCAAGACGAAAATAAATGTATTACTAAAAACAGAAAATCTGTGTAAATAAACTCCTAGTGAGTGTAAAACAGGAAAAAAAATTGTGTTGAAAGGTAAAAGAATGCGCTCCACCATTTTTAAAACTATATATAATTATGTGTATGCAGGGTTACTTTATGTGTACTTTATTAGCTTACATAGGTGTGTGTATGTGTTTGTGTGTGTGTGTGTGTGTAACGAATGCACGGCCGCAATTTCCAACGGATTTGCACCAAAATTTGCATGCACATGCTCCAAGTTAGCGGTGAGGCCAAGACCGACTTTGCATTTCCCAACTTCCATCGACAGTGGAAATAATCGATTTTTTCATGCTTCTACGGCAGTTTTCATGTAGTTTGCGGCCATTTTGTACTGGCCAGAGTGAGAGCCTATAGCTGGCTGCCACGAATAAGCAGGAAGATTCTATTGGCCAGTCTGAGAGCCAACAGCTGACTGACACGAATGTTAACTTGCAAGCTAGCATGCCAAAAAATCGATAGCTGTATTCGTCACAAGTGGGAAAAATTTAAATCTGCATGGCACTTTACTCCAATTGGCTCATTCGCTTGCTTAAACTGAACGTTGATTCTGATTCCGCAAAACTGGGTTGGGTGTGAAAAAGTTTTTGTTGTTAACATTCTTTTTTCATTCGGTTTTTCCAGTTACGAGTCCTTTTTTAAAGCTGATCGTTTTGCGTTGATTTTTGTTTAGTTCCTTTTTCGTAACAGATTTAATGTTTAGTATAGAGCTAAGAAAACATCCGCAGTGGGAGATAGACAAGAAGTAAGGCATGTAGCAACATCAGCACGGCAAAGGGCACTCCTTTAAAGGCAAAGAAGGGCAAAAATATTTTAAGTCAAGTGATATGAGTCGTACGATTTTCGAATCAAGCACGGGCAACGCCGGGCCAGGCTGTTAGTTTGTCTATATCTAATTAAATAGATAATCGTTATGCTGTAACTGCCACGGGTTTTAGTAGTAGAAGGGGACATGTGTGTATAGCTTAGCCGCGCTAGAAATAGGATCGGCAACACACCAAGAGCGTTGCGTTCGCTTTAGCACAAATACGCTTGGGAATATACGAAACCATCTATTTACCCCTTCGTCTAGAGAACTCAGGCAACCTGGGTTCTCTAACCTGAGTTGGAGACCAGTCAAAGAGAAGATCACTGAATTAAAACTGGTTTTGATGTGGTAGTAGTTCACCTCATAAAGACAAAGGAAACTCACACTTGTAACACTTTTTACAGTAAGGTTCTGTACAAGGCCCTGGGGCAACTCGCGGTAGATAAGAAGCAGTTTATGCGAATAGGAGGGGAAAATAATGGCTAACTCTAACGTTGAACAGGTTAAGATTGTAGTGATCGTGGAAACATCCTCTTGAGAGCCTGTTCCACAGAGCAGTGATTCGGAGGAAGAAGCTGTGAGAGTGGAATTTACTTCCCACCGATGGAATGCGAAGGGAATGTGGGTGGTTTACTACTAAGTAAATGGCATGGCGGGTTCTAGCTGTAAAGGTTAGAACTATCAGAACTAATGAATACGTTTTGTCGAAGCACTTTCCATGGAAGAAACTATAGAGTTGGGAGAAGTTCACCAGATCATGGCTGTGTTAGAGACATTGGAAGATGGAAAATAATTCGTCACCTACAAAGACCCAGAGACGCTTTTGAACTCTATCAAAACTGGAAAGTGAGAACTGGATAGCTCCCTCCAATATATCACAGCATTACTCCATTTTCGGTTTTATCTGGCTATTTTAAAGGTAGAGGATAGCATGAGGGGTAAGGTACTTACTGGAGCGGTACAGGAGGCCGAACATTTTACCAGAATCTTTAATGATGTACCGTATGTAAGAGTTCCACTTGAGGTCAGGTGTGAGTTTGAGGCCCAATAGTCTCTCAAAAAATATATTTTTGAACTCCGGCATAGGAGCCTGCAGGTTTAGCATAAATCATAACAGAAGCAAACAAATCAAAACAAAAAGCACGTCCCAGAGATTTATATCCCTTCCTCAACATAATCTCCTTCCTTCTCATTCATTGTATTCCAACATTTTTAGTGTGGACATGTATTCCAGTCTCGTAGAAATTTCTTGGCTGCTTTCTTAGCTATGAGCTAGTTGCCTTTTTCATCATCTCATCATCAGATAACCGGTTTGCCTCTCATCGTTATCGGGAATCTCTTTCAATTCCTGAAGCTCTTGGGCAGCGACCACACACTTTTCCTTCATGGAGCCTGTTAGAAGTCTTTAAACCCACTTTATATGGGCCTTAGGGCAACCAAGAGAGTGCGGCACTATCATAGCTTACCTGGAGCCTTTCACAAATTTGCAATAGAGATTCTTCCATCAGTCCGTTTGGAGCTATCCTGACAAACAGCAGCAGTTGGCCTGCAACTCTGGCCCCTGTCTGTTTCTTCTTACTCTTTAGAATTACCAGACTTACAGCCATATAACTTTGTAATATCGGTTCCCGAACGGCCACTGAAGTTAAGCAACATCGAGCCTAGTTACTACTTAAGATGGGTGACCGGTTAGGAATAGCAGGTGCAGTAAGTTGTGTGGATGATGTAATGGATAATGGCTCTCAATTGTCAATCGAAGAGCGGAGTTCCAATTCCCGCTGGGTTCGTTATGTTCTCTTACGCGCAAATACCATTGGGAAGGGTATGATTTCGCTACTTCACCCCAGCTATGGATTAAATATCATTAAATCATTATTATCTAAAAAAAAAAAAAACGAATCAATCAATCGAGAAAAAACTTTACAAAAAACAAGAAAAATCTATGACAGTTATTGACATGTGTCTTGCGTAATAGCCATTCTGAAAAAAAGGTATTTTGAATGGAAAAAGAGGAGTTAACTCTACGAATATTCTCCTGGGTTTTTTGGTAAATTTGATATTTAAAATAAAATAAGGTATTAAATTTTGACTGCACCCATCGAAGATCGGGTACACTATATCAGTACTATCATGTGATACATTAGCTGACCTACACGTGTTTGAGTGTGTGCATATGTGAATTGGAGTAGCCATTCTTTGGTTAAAGCTTTGTTGAAAGCAGAATATCGTCCTTTCAAGTAAGAAAAAAACTTAAAATAAGCAAGTAAAATCCAATACTGAATCAACGAATAGAAATCCGAAGCAAGAAGGCGCCGAAGACAGGATTGCACACGCATCTTCCTCTGCACCCCCCCCCCATCCGAAAAAATAAATAAATAAACAAAATAAAATTGTCAGGAAGAGAAAGGAACGGAGACGTATAGACAAGATGTCACTTATCCATAAAGAACAAATCTTGGATGTAAGGTTTCAAAAAGATGACCCCACAAAAAATAAGATTTCGGGGGAAAAAAAAAGTCTTCTAATCTGCTAAAAAGTCGTGGGTTCAAGGCGTGGGTCAGAGGAGAAAAGCTACGAGCACACGCAACTCACAGGTATTAAAGCTTATACGCTATCAAAAAAGTTAAGTTTCGATATTTAAAAATAGGACAGCCATCCAAGGAAGGGTTTAGAGCAAAGCAACGGAAATATTACGAAAAAAAAACTAGCAAAACAACAAAAACGAAAAAGTGGTGATATCTAGCTACACACAAAAATGATATTTTTTAAGCTATACACAGACAGTAATTTACTAAGCGTAAGTTAGATAAGGCACAAGGCCAAAAGTTTGGAGCAGCCAGTGAGAACCGTACTCAATACTCAGTCGTAATTAATCTTGCGAGATTAAACTTGCTAATCATTATACCACGTCGAAGTCCCAAGATATAAAATTATGCATGATACCCAAAATATCATAAAATATGATGAAATGTAGATTGATGAGGTCTGCTCACCTGTGCAATTTGCCGAATATTCCCATGTTAGATATTTCACATGTCTCTTGAAATCCTTTCACCAAGAAGTAAAGAAATTTAATTTGATATCAGTGTTTTCTTTCTTTATTTGAATATGCCATTTTGAAATTTACTTCGCTAAAATTTGGTATTTTACGTCGTCTAATAATGATTTTTCTTTTAGTTGACGTTTTTTTAAGAGATTTAAGATTATTTTTACCGGGAAAATAAAACTTAAGATCATTATGCAGTGAAACTTCCAATGAAACTGTTTTTAATCATTTCCTCCAATCAAGGAGAAAAAGCCAAGAGGTTTACTGAGAATGAAGAAACCGAGAGAAACGTTACTGAGGAGAGAAGATAATAGACAGATTGACATTGTATTTAAATAAATTTATCAAGATTACTGCCAAAATTTAGTGCTCAATATCTGGTATAGAACGCATAACAATTCAAAATTCTTTTCTTCGTTTCTAAAGAATTTTTTTCTGTTTCTTAGTACTGTTTCTCTTTGAGATACATATTTCGCTAATCTAATGTGCGTTGGATTTTGGTGTATATCCATCTTCTTTTATGGCAATGAATGCTGGAAAAGCTCTCCACAGATGTAGCGGAAACTGGAAACAGTAGAAAAGTGGTTCTATTGAATGATATTGTGAATTCTATAGACAAAGTGATTAAGCAACGAGAAAATCGGAAAGAAATTGGTAATAAAAAGAACAACTTATATTCATGCAAGAGAGATAGGGTAAGTCAGCGAGCCAAGAGCTTGTGTAAAAATGACGGAAGAAAGTATCGGGAGGCGTGGTAAATAAAAAAACACTGCTGTCCCATAAGAGAGAGACAGTTTAAGAGAACCACGATTGTGCATGTCCTGGAGGACCACGGCACTTAGAAGAAGAATTCGACAGAAAAACAAAAAGATGGAGGAGAGTTCCATAAACTAGAATTGTGTTTAAATCTAGAAAAGGTTACTGAATGAGTAATAACCAAAATGGAGGTTGGAAATGAAATGGTAATCTTTATAACATTAACAAAATACAATACTCGCCAGCAGCGTGAAGTAGGTAGACCACTGCTAGTGGTGGACTACTTAGACAGCATATTACCCCCACTTACAATAGTGTCCAACATATTTATGAGGATTGGGATATACCCATTAGAGTTCATAGCTACAGGATATAACAAAATGTAAGAGAAGTAACTGTTAAGATAGAACTTACGGTTACATCTATCCATTTCAACAGTAAGAAATTAATTTACGGTTACATCTAATCATTTTCATCAGTAAAAAAAAATACTTCGTAAAGTCGATCTACCAAAGAGGAAAAACTCACCAGAACATTTACCAAGAAAATATATAAAGACCAGGGCAAATGGAAGCTATATTACGGCGGCGGGAAATTAACTTAAACCGAGATGCTAGGTCAGAACTGATAACATTGCAGATAAATAAAATGAAATTCACTTAATAACTATGTATTAGTCTGCGAACTTATTTATCCACGCTTCTATCTTAGTGCAATGGGTGCTGAAAAGTTTTCGATCTGCACCACTTCACGTAATCTGACCAAATACATTTTGGGAGATTGAAATACTTCTTGGTTGAACCGAGAACTTTAGAGTCCACCTCGTATATGTTTCTTGTTTGATTTTTATTGTCATCTTCTCAAAAAAGAACGTTATTATTCCATCTTTCTGTGACAAGAAAAAAAAAGGAATGGAAGAAATCCCAAAAAGTAAGCATTCAGAGAAAAACAGATTTACACGGCGATCATTTTTGGAGAAATGGTGTAATTTTTTTTATAGACACATTCCCTTCCGTCTCAACACTCTCTCCTGTATTGTATACATTCAAACAAAAAAAAATCTCACGCTTGGATCATGATTTTTTTAAGAAAATGTCGGAGAGCGTATATGCGAGAAAGAAAAGTTAATTAAAGGTACACAAAGACTTAGGCTTTAATATAGGTAGAGTTTTGTGATGTAATGTATTAGATATCATCTATATATCTATATTTCTTTTGCTATTCGAAGGTAAAAGTATATAGTTTTTATTAAAGCTTGTAATTATTGGTGTGCACCAATCAAAAGAACTGATAAGTAATATCATGTCAGTAGAGACAATAAAACCATAGTGAATCAACCATCTTACCTTTATGCTATATTGAGGTTGTCTAAACGTCTGCTACAAAATCTTTATCCGTATAACATAACATAAAACTATACTAGAAATCCCCTATTTTCCCTCAAACTGGATTCTAATTCAATTATATATATATATATATATATATGAATTGGAATCCAAACGTTTTTACAAGATCATTGTACATGATAAAATATCATTTTATGGTATGGTATATTTAGTGCTCAATATCTGGTATAGAACGCATGTAAATATAGATATAAAAGTGGACACTGAAGTCAACACCGATGGGCGACAGTCTGGGTTACACTAATCGTCAGGCCACACACACACACACACACACATACACGCATAAATACATACATACACTCATAAATACATACATATATATATATATATATATATATATATATATATATATATATATATAGATCAAGCTCAGCATGTTACATTTTTAATTTTATTTCATTGTCTTTATACATGTATTGAGCAGTTTTTAATACTGCTGTTTCCTGGTCTAATATATATGTATGTATGTATGTATGTATGTATGTGTGTGTGTAAGAGTTATATTATATATGTGATGTATATAAACGCCAAATCAGCAGTCAGTGGTCATTTATAAATGAAATGCGATGCGTTAGTTTTAAATTTTCCCTTTTTCCATAGTGCTCAATCGGCAAACGAGAGCAAAGTCATCCATATATATATGTGTGTGTGTGTGTGTGTGTGTACAAATATAAGAAAGAACACATAGAGTAAAAATCTACAATTAGTAGCAATTACTTTTTAATTTTACCTATTGGACCCTTTAAGAAGCTACCTGAATATATTTTTTGAATTGGTTTCTGATAACCTTATGTCTCCTTCAACAAATCGGAATATCATGCTTGCCTACAACCATAATACATTTGTCGCTGACATGTTTTCTACAATATGTCTAAGCGTCAGTTTATTTTGACATGAAAACATAACACGCCCACTCCGAACGTCTGACCTTATTTTTCTATGTTAGCATAGATCTGACTTTTAATTGGTTAATCTAGACATACCCACAAGTATACTTTTAATTCTAACTGTATGTTTTCCCTTTTACTTACGAAAAGAGGAGACAATTTGTTTTTAAATTTCCCAAATAATCATTTTTATCACAAGTTATCTACCATCGACTGAGGAAGTACAACCATAGTATTGAAACATGAAAGTCTTTGTAAAATGTTTTTATTATAATCTATTATAAGAAATATATATATATATATATATATATATATATATATATATATATATATATATATATATATATTATTTTACAATATAGGTCAAGGTTATTTTTACTGGTATCAAATTTCCAACTGAGTTTCAACTTTTGTCTAAACAGGTTCCTGCATCTGTAATATATTTAACTCCATCTCCTTTCTTTTCCTCCCCCTCTCTATTTTTGTTTCTCTCTTTTTCTCCTTTTTTTCTCTTTCCTTCCTTTTAATTGTTTTCTCTTGTTTTGTCGTCTTTCAATTCCTCTTCCTTCCTGTCTCTTGAAAGTTAAAAATCTTTAACTTTCCTTTTTGATTTTATCTTCAAACCCTTTGTCGTTGATAAACCTCGGAGGATTAATTTCTCGCGGGGTGAAATGGCCATAAAGATGGAGCATTTTGGAATTTCATTTATATGTAATTTATATATATATATATATATATATATATATAGAGAGAGAGAGAGAGGGGGGGAGAGAGTGAGATCAACCTCGGTTCTCGAACCTCTCACATGTCGAATAAATCTGTTTTCGAACAGAAAATTCGAGATGAAAATGCCTCGGTTATCGAACAAAATTTCGGTTCTGGAACAACATTGCCGAAACGAGTCAACCAGAATGGAATAATTTCTGAGTCGACCGCCGTGCCGTATACATTCATGTGTTGTGGCGTGCTTTTCCTTTCCAATTTTATTGTACTGCGACTGGGGTACAACGGCGTGGGATAATGGTTAGCAACCTTATCTTGTTAGACACGCTACAACTGAAAAGTGAGTTCGATCCTCCCTAGGTGCCCCATACATTCGGCCTTGTGCCACATCTAAGCTACGCTTAGAAAATAACTATTGCACTGTGACTTTATTTTCTCAACATTGATTCCAGTTGGAAAAATAGTTTCGGTTTCCGAACGGACTCCAGGAGTGTATTAAATTCGTGAACCGAGGTTTCACTGTGTGTGTGTGTATATATATATATATATATATATATATATATATATATATATATATATATATATATATATATATATATATATATATATATATATATATATATATTGTCCAGTTCTTATTTTTAGTCCTGCTCATTTTACACTTAGTCCAAGTACACCGAGGATTGAAGTCACAATTACTATGCCTCGAAATTAAGGAAAAAAACTATTAGATTATATAGAGAGTTCAGTTCAGGATTTCCTGTAGGTTCATACTCCTCTCCAATCTTTTCAAAGGGAGTAGAGGTTTATACCCTGTTTGCTGTTTGGGTTTCCGTTTCCTTCTAATGTCTACTTCAACTCTATACTTCTAACGTCTCTACCTAAACTCTGAAATGTATTGTATTATTCCAAACTTTTTCCTTCTCTTTCACTTCCAGCGATAAGGCAACCTCCTTGCGTTATCGCCTTGCATGGAGTGAATTGAGCAAACAAAAATTTTACCCAGTTCGATATACACCTGATGAATGCTGAAGGGTACAACGGCCTAAACGTTTTGATAACCACAACCCAGGCAAGGACAATAGTCTGTATGTCAATTGTATAAATAACAAATGAAGTAGAGAGCTTAAGATCTTTGACTTAGGGCTGGATTTTATGTCTGGAATTGTTATCTGGACACGATTTTTTTTCTTTTAACATTTATATGTAAATATACACGTCTTCGTGTCTATTAAAGTTACGTAAATTCACCATATAAAACTATTCGATAAAATAAATTATCATCACTCAATGTTCGCGCTTTGTCAACGTTCTTGGTGTTGCGAATATTTCATTTCGATTTAAGTCCTTAAGCACATTTCTGACAATATCAGCGCCGTTCCTTCCAGTGACGTGGATATCCGAAGAAAAATCTAAGCTAATTAATGTTCTGCAGTACTAATGATAACGAGTTCTGCACCGGAATTAGCATTCAGATAGCCGCAATTATTTTTTTAATTACATATCACTATCTACAGGATTTCCATGGCATTCAAAAGAAGCCACTGCGTCTTCCAAGCCCGGCAGTCAATATTTAACCACGTGCAAGCGCCAACTGATTCTGTGACTGCAATTCCAGAGAAATTGGAAAGCTTTACTAAATTATTGGCGCATTTTTATTTCGTTTATACAGTACGCGGAAGAAATACCTTTCACATAATGGTATGACATTAGTGACCCTAGTGCCTTCATCTACTATTATGTAGGTGGTATTTCTAGGAGGTATATATGTGAGAGGTATTTCATTAGCACCTCGGCGGGGTGTAATGGTTAGCAAGATTGTCTCGCTAGAACAATTACGACTGAATAGTGAGTTCATTCCTCAATGGGTGCCACATACTTTCGGCCTTGTGCCACAGCTAAGCTATCCTTAGAAAATCACCTGGGAACCTCGAAGTGGTGTAATGGTTAGCAAGCTTGTCTCGCTAGAACAATTACGACTGAGTAGTGAGTTCGATCCTCACTGGAAGCCCGATACTTTCGGCCTTGTGCCACATCTGAGCTACTCTTGGAAACTCACTATGTCAGAGGTATTTCTATCTCATCCTGTACTTCCATTATTAGTAGTTGTAGTATATCATCCATTTGTTTGTCTGCGTCAGATTGTCATGGGATTATCGGTATTGACCTTTACATGCCATTTTCATGGAGTTGAATCACTCTCATTTCCTCAGGGTTCCAAAATCTAAGAAGGAAACTCCACTCTAACAGCTTTTCTTTCCCAAGAACTGTCCCATTGCGGAACAGATTCACACGTTGAACCCTTCAATTTTCTCGTCATTATCAGAAACCAGTCGTTACCTATACTTCTTATTCCCGTAATATTCGCTTCTTACAACTTTCTCTTGCATTTATATCTCACCCTATTGACATTTTAAAAATGGCGTTCTGCCTTGAGAGGCTCTCGATCATTCTATTGGGTGAAATACCGTTTAAAGAAAACCTTTCGCTTCTACACTTTTTTTTAAACTCCTGGGCAATGTCCTACTATTTTTCCAGTATGCTTTCTTTCTTTTGCCTTCAGTCTGTGGATCACTGACAAAGCTATATTGAAAACCTCGATGGTCCTTTTTTCCTTGCTTGTATCCATCGGATCTGGTCTTCTCGATTCGATCGAGTGATTGCCCTTAATCTTAAAATCCAAGATTATCTTTTACTTTCTTATTCTTAATCTTTGTTTTATTATTATTTCCTTTGAATTATGTTGTATACGATTTTCCTTCTGGGTCCCAACAAGAGACCTAAGGCCAGAAATAGTTTCATGATCTTTTCGACTGAGCATCTTTATAAACATGTGTGTTGAAACCTTTTAATTTATTGAAATCTCATCAAGTATCGATAATTCACATCTGATTTCCTCAATTTCTCGCTTTAATTTCACCTTCCAAGTGGGACTCTGTTTGTCTTGGCATTAAGTTTTTCAGTAGCGGCTAAATCTGTTATATATATATATATATATATATATATATATATATATATATATATATATATATATAGCATTATTTACTTCCGTGATGTTTTCCAGTTATTATTATTATTGTTATTTTTATTTCTTTTGATTTCTGGCGTTTACACATTTCTTTCCGGGTCCTGCCCAGGGACCTAAGGTTAGAAATGGCATCATGACACTTTCCACTGATAAAAAAAAATTACATAGATAAAGCCCTTCGTAAAGTGTGGGCTGTACTTGTCAGAATAATTTTTTGTATCTGCTTGAGGCATGGACTTCCAGGAATCCCTTCAATTAGTCTACTGCAATCTTTTCCAGCCAGTCCTAGGGCTCCAACTACAACAGGGATTGTTGATGTTCCCATGTGCCACATTTTTGAGATTTCTATTTCAAGGTCCTTGTATTTTTACAGCTTTTTGAATATCTTCAAAGATACATTGCAGTCAGCAGGGACTGCCATATCAATAAGGAGGCACTTTTTTTGTTTGTGGTCTTTAATAACAATATCTGGGCGGTTGGCCTTGATTGTTCTGTCAGTGTGTATTGTGTAGTCCCATAGAATTGTAACAGGTCCTATCTCCGTAACCGCGTCTGGGTGGTGTTCATACCAGTTTCTTTCAGTTTCCTTCCCGCTGAAGTTGCAAATTTTCCAGTGCAGATATCGGCCCACTCTGTCATGTCGGGTTTTATATTCAGTGGGTGCCAATATCGTGCAACCTGATACAAGATGATCAATCGTTTCTGGATTATTATTATTATTATTATTATTATTATTATTATTATTATTATTATTATTATTATTATTTCCTTGGATTTTTGTTGTATAAACATTTTCCTCTGGGTCCCAACCAGAGACATAAGGTCAGAAATAGCTTTGTGATATCTTTTATTGATCATTTTTATGACAAAAAAAAAAGATCACACACATTTTACATAGATAAAGCTCTTGATAATTGCTGTGGTAGGATCCACCTAATTTGCATAGTGGAGTACCGACCATATAAATATGGTTGGTACCGGGAACAGAGTGGGAGGAATCGAGGAGATTCAACCAGAGACTCTGCCCGACTGCGACTCAGTCAACACACATTCCAGGAACGGTCTTCCCAGGAATATACAAAAGACTATATGTAAATATTGTGTACACTTTCTTGTTTCAATACATTTTGTTCTAAGTACATTTTGTGTTGCATTATTATTCCATGCATTAGTCAAGTTTCAACAATAATGTTTGAGCTCTACTTTTGGGTACAATTTTTTTTTGCATTTCTTTAATGTATGGGGTACCAGGAATCCCTTCAATGAGTCTTTTGGAAACTTTTTCAATCAATCCGAGGGCTCCAACTACAACTGGAAGTCCTATCTCTGTAACCGATATCAGTACTGGAAAATATGCAGCGTTTTACGTGAAAGAAACTGCAAGATACCAGTTTCTTGCAGTTTCCTTCACGTACTGATATTGGCCTACTCTGTCATGTATTTTTTTATATTCTACTGGGTGCTAATACTGTGCAACCTGATACAAGATGGTCAATTGTTTCTTATTATTATTATTATTATTATTATTGTCTCCATGCAGAAATATGTACATCATTATAGAGACAATGCATTTATTATTATTATTATTGATTTTTTAAAATATCGCGCTAATTTACAGGACGCCAAAGCAGCCGACACTTTTTATTCAATGACCTCAGAGTTATCTCCCGTATCATGAACTTTAGCAATAAATGAGAAAAGGCGAAGAAACCGTCACAATATCATTACAATGGTATCATTGGTAACGCTATAAAAATAGAAAAATATTGAATTTGTCATTCAGCCTCGTTTTCATTTTCAAACAATTTCAATATTCAGCTCGCCTTTCCCTTTGTTTTTATTTATCTATTCATGTATTATTTACTTTTCTTTACAGATTGTTCTGTTTCTGATACTCGACGGCCATCTTTTTTTCCTCTTTTATGTATTTTGTGATACCAAGATATTATTTTCGTTGCTTTGTTATCTCCTTTTTTGTTTCTTTTAATAGTGTTTGCTGTTTGTTTATTTCATTGGAAATTCGGTTTGAGCGTATGACATTTGGTCTTGCCGCTATTGAATATTCAACTGTTTTGCTGAAGTTCATCGCCAACTTTCCAATTTTGATAACTAATAATACCATTGTGTATTTTGCGCCATTTCTTTGTTTTAGTGCACACTCATGGCGATACGTATTCTTCAATAATCATCCTTAATATATTTTGTATGTGTAAAAGTTCCCAGCGCCCTGTTTTGGAAAGCTATGGATTAAATATATAGTTGAAAAACTGTAAGTTTTTATACGCGCCTAACATTTTAAACACACTGGTTTCATCCTCCATAGACAATTAAATGATACTCTAGAAAAAGATCCAATCTACTATGCGTTATCTCTAATAATATAATAATAATAATGATAAATGTTATTATTATTACAAGGCCAATTATGCTTTGTCGAACAGTGTACGTTTTTGAATACCCCGAGTGCATTAAGTTATCTGTCAAAGCAGAACAAGAACAACACTTCCCTCATAATATGCACGCTGCCCAAAAGAGCCGATTTTTGGATCACTTGATATGGTATCCCCAGCTGGTCAAGGAATTCACACAATTTTAATAGGATCAATCCTAGTGCGCCATTCACAACTGGAATCACCTTGACATGCCCTCCTCCCTTCCAAACAATCTTAACAATTTTCAAATCAGAGTAGTTTGTAATTTCCTTGTTCACGGAGCTGGTTACGGGTTCCGGTCCCTATCACGAGATTTGATTGAGTTTTTCCCGAAACTTTTGGGGGTGGGGGCGTAGTCACCGCTGATAACTTTATTGTAGCGTGTGTGCGGCCTCTGAAAACTAAGGACATCACAGACCTGATATCGCTCCACCTCGTGTGACTTTCTGCCACATCTCCCTCTTAGAAGCACGTGAGAAAACCGACTCAAACCCGGACCAGGATCCGGACACGTACGCGATGAACGCCGAACTCGTCGTTAAAGAACCACACTCATCGGCGCACTAGTTAGCAGTCCGGAGTTTCGTCTGTTATCGGAATCAACCAGACTGATCGCTCCATTAACCATGAATGTAGTGTGCTATAATGTTGTCCTCTTTTGTCCAATTCATAATATTATGCACTTATTAAGGAATATTAAGAATAGGTTGCCTGAGGAGCAATTATGTCTGTTATTTTCATATCAGTTTAAATTGAGACGAAACACTGAGGAAATAAGGAGAAACATTAATTTGCCTATTGTAGAAAGACCTGGTAACAAATGAGAAAAATAAAACTCTTGTCTTTAAGATTTTGTTAAGTAGCTGAAAACTTTCTAAATGAAACTAAAAGAAAACGCTTGTGCTTTATCAGAGACGGTCTAGTCGAAATTGTCGTAGAGGCAAATGATACTTCAATAATAATCTGGTCTCTTTCACAAATCTAAATTAACAGAAAATCAGAAACAGCATCGTTTTGAGAGCTTGACATTAAAAACCCTATTTAGAAAACGTAGCAATTAGTTGTAATAAAGGAAACGGCTCTTCTACGATAATCATAAATGCATATTGTTATCAATAAATAATTTCATGGCTGATGAAATTTCCTTTATGGTACCTAGACTTTATGAATTTAAACGCAGGACTAGATTGGTGGTTATGTTTAATCATTTTGCAGTTGAAATGTCTTGATGTAACCGTAATTTCCCACAGTCTCTTTGTCGCATTTCTTGTTTCTGAAACGTTCTTCCAGCTTCTTGCTTTCCAGTCAAGTTTGAGCTTCAAAAATTTAAATGCAATGTCAATCGTTATCTAATGTCTTCTTGATTGCTCTTCTATTGTCATCGCCCACTTCTCGCTTGTGGAACACTCTTCCGTGCTTTCCAGCCAACTTTGATCTTCAAGAATTTAAATGCAATGCCAATCGTTATCTACTTTCTCCCTGATTATTTCTCTATTGTTATCGTTTTCCCCTAAGGCACTTAAACTTTATGAATTTAAGCGCAGTACTTGTTTGGCAGCTAGGTTTCATCATTTAAAGTTGGAATGGCGAGATTTAACCGCAAGTTTTATACTAACAGTTTCTTCTCTTGCACTTTTCGCTTGTGAAACTCTCTTCCGACTTCTTGTTTTAAAATCAACTTTAACTTTCAAAGATGTAAATGCAATGTCAACCGTTATCTTCTGCCTTCTTAATTCCTGTTCTTTTATTGTTTCCTCCTCCCAATAATGTTCTTCTTTTTCTTATACTCTTTCATACCCAGTAGCCAACCGTGTCTTAGTGGCTTTCTTGCCTTGCTTATAGTGAAATGATTACCCCGTATGGCACAACCATAGCGATATACTTGAATGGAAGAATAAATCGCCACGACAGCTCGACCTAAATATTTCGATCTGAGACGACTGTGAAATGAAAACTGCCATTTATAATTTTTCCTAATTAAGCTCACAGAGTTCGAATTCCATAAAAGAGGAATATTTCGCCAGCTAGCATCATGGCAACGAAAAAAGGAATCCTATCTAACACACTTCGCTTTCTGTATTTTTTCCAGAGTCTAGTGGCCGCCATGTCGGTTCGGCGTTGAAGTACATTGATAAATATGTGATTTTTCTACATCAGGATTATTTTGTGATATATGATTTTCATTATCAAGCAGGTAAGAGGGAGAGTTCGTTCTCCATAAAAAGAAATATTTTGCTAGCTAATCAGTCCACAGCTGTGAATACTACAAAGAAGCGAAATCTTATTTGACATTCTTTGCTTTCCCCAGTTCTAAAATCTAGTCACAGACGTCCTGACTCCGTTTTGAAGCACAAGAATAAACCAGAACGATATCTTCAACTGTTTTTTTGTTGTTTTTTTTTTTTCGTGCGAGGTTATTTCAACAACAGTGACACTTTTTGATCACGCCACTTTTTTTTCTCAACGTCGACCCACCAAGAATTGTCATCTGGAACCTAACCAGGTGTTGTTCAAAGGCGCAACGCTACACAATCAAATATTTCTCAAGGTAGCGATACCCTCAGCTTCAGATTAGGAAATGTATAAATATCGTCCTTTCCTCGAATCATTCACTTTCGGGAAGGTTAAATCAGTTCTACCAAAAGAACATGTGAGATTCCTTCTTACAGGAAATCGAATGCGTCAACAACTGATATAAATCAACAAAGCTGTGCTGTATTGATCAAGCGAGCGACATTCTTCGCAACGAATCCTCGCCAAGAGTGAAATGACAAAGAACATCCACCCAGAGGACGAGCGATCATAAATCTTTTCATGACTTCGCGAAAACAGCAGTCACATGAATGTAACCTCGTAAAAACCTGGTCGCAACATAGAAACGTAGGGATAATGATGACAAAAGCAAGAGAAGCAAATAAAGCAACGAAATCCTCAATTAATGGACATTATAGCGATAACACAAGCATACAATTCTTTTGAAATGGTGGATGGGATATTTAGGATAATTTGCAATAATTTTGGGGTCTGTGATGCAAAAGTAAAGCTCGTTTTCCACCATTAGCTTCAATTTTCTTGCTCCTACTCTAAAATACTACATCTTTATTTTTATTTACTAATGTTCATACAAGACCCAAGGGTCACTCAAGGTAGAGAGTTACTACATGGAGTTGTAAGAAAGGACAAGAAGTGAAGTTCTTGGAGATATGCAGGAAAGATAACAGCTAATTCTAGGCTTGAAGAGGTCACGATTTAATTAGTGAAAAAAAATTACAGTTCAGAGACATTAGAAGGAATCGAAAACCCAGTCTTAAACAGGAAACGTGTGATAAACCTCTACCCCTGTCCAAAAGAGCGGGGAGGAGTGTGAACCGGACCATAGGAAAACTTATCTATTCATATTAAAAGAAAAAGAAAGACGGTTACATGCAGTTATTTTTTTTTAATATTCAAGTCTGGTACATGAAAACGGGGAACTAGAGAGTAAAAAGGAATTAGTTTTGAACAGAGCATGCTGAAATTAACTAAGAATAGTATAAGTTGGCTTGTACCAAAGTTGCTAGTTTAATTTTACAAATGCAGCCATTCCTTTTTGAACCAGCGCACTGTGTCAGGCCACGCCCATATTTCAATTTTTGAATTTGTTCCTGTTATTTTATGGATTTATCGACAAATTTCCTCTTTTCTTCTTCTTCTTTGTGTCGTGCCCATTTGGGTGGTCATGGTTCTCCACAATTACCTATCCTTTATAGTCCTAAGGCTTAGGACTGTAAAGGAGAGCTGAGATGTAGTAAAAGACAAACTTTGCTTCTATTCTAAGCAATGTTTGTCAATTATTGCCCCTTTCAGGCCATGTGTATTAAAAATTTCATAACGAATTGTCAGTGTCTTTTATTGTATATCTTCATTCTCTATTAAATTTTAGCGGTGTATTGATTCTTAATTTTTCTTGACTTGCAAAATTAATTCATTGTTTTTTAGGGTTTTTTTATGGCTTATCAACTTTTTGTGGGATCATTAAAGCCGAAATATATTTTGGATTGGAAGAATAGTACTTTAAGTGAATATTTCATTAACAATGACAATGTTTTTTCAGTCGTCATTTCCTACTATTTAACCCATATCTGGGGGGAAGAGTGTGACTCATACCTTTCTTAAGGGTATTTGCTCATGTTAATATAACGATCCCAGGTGGAATTCGAAATCGGCTCTTCGGTTAGTCCTTCCGAGCCGCTATTCATTACACTAACTGTACTGGGAATATTGTTGTATTCAGTGATATGACTAATTAGCTTAGTAGATGTACTAGCGTGACTTTTTTTTGTTTCTTTTTTTTTTTTTTTACTAATATTTTGAGACTATCCATCTTCGGATATGTCGTGCCAGGGTCACTGCCTGTAATACATCAGGGGACCTTGTGCCAGACTAAGGTAAACTTCGTGAATATCCAGGCGACGCCGTGCGTACAAACGACGAGCAAGCTACACTCACAGACTATTATGGAAGAAATTACCGAGCTAATTCCTACCAGTGGTCTTATACCAAACTCTGCTCAGTAGATAAATTCTGATAAATGGCTTAGCTCTTTTTTTCGGCTTTTATGCTCCTCACAAGAACGGTAGAAAATAGACAAATTCAACACGGGAGTGAAGAAATTAGTTAAGAGAGGAAATAAATCAGTCAAATAAGTAGCTACACCTGGGGGTCTGCGTCTTATCTTGACATTTTTCACCATCGGATTAACAGGGGTTTATAATATATATATGTATATATATATATATATATATATATATATATATATATATATATATATATAATCAAAGGAATTCAGAGCAGCATGAATCCATCCAGCTGTTATCTTAAATAACAACTTAAAATAGACTGTTTGACCAATACTAGGACTGACCAAATTTCATGTTAAAAAAATAAAAAAAAATAATGAAAACTACAGATAAAGTTCATTTTCTCCATCAAGTCATTCATTATTGTAGTTCACTGCTACTAACAGGCAGATTTTTTTCTCCTGATGATGGCCATGTTGGCCGAAACGAGTTGAGGAATCCAATTAAAATAATAAAAATGAAAGAATATTAATGTACAACCCAGTGTGTCTGAAGATTTTGATTTTTTAATATTTTTTATCGTTCAATACATATATGTGTGTGTGTTTGTATGTGTGTGTGTTTATCCCGTTCCGCTATATATGTTAACATACTTAAAATCTTTTAGCAACAAAACGCGTTAATTAGGAGTTTTTAATACTTTCAACATTGGTCTATGCACGCGCACATAAACACACACACAAACACACATACATATATCTGTGTGCCTGTGTGTGTGTGTCAGATGTTACGTTTTTCTGAGAGCTACATTCAAAGCATTTTCAATTCTATTTATCTTCAAGTAAAGCTTCTATATTTTTTTTCTGTTACTTTTTTTCTGACGTGATTTTTATTATCAAATGCTCATTAGTAACACGCTGATTGATGTGCAATGTGTTCCCGCAAAGTCTACGTATTCTCAGTTTAAACGAATGTCCTTTATTTCGTTTCAGTCCCTTTTTGCAATTGCTACGAAGCGCCAGACCTACGCATATGCTCGAACGAATATAAAAGCTCTACAATACTTGCATCTGTGTTGTGTGGACCTTCGTTTTCAATTCAATGTTGTTGGCTGTTACTTTTTTTTTTCTCTTTTCAACATTTGCTTTTATAGTTGTTATTTTCCTTTGTCTCGTGTTGGAGCTATGAAAGATATATCACGCTCATTGGTCGACAGTTTCGAAAGCAATGTCACCTAGCGGCAGTAAATAAGCTCAGACATCTGAATTATTAATTGCTCCCAAAGGGGTTTGTTTTCTTCTGCTTTCTTTAAATATTTAAACGTTTTTCCATTGGTTAAACATTATTTATATTTGTAACTTTTTTTCAGTTACGTTTTCCTTTCTTTTTTTTCTTTTTTTCGGGAAACCGGCTTCTATATTCTTTAAAAAAAATGTCCTTATATTTACAAAGCATCTTAAAGATGCCCTTCACACATGAACGCTAGATATACAAGCAGATTCGGAATTTCACGGACGAAGTTATCATCATCTACATTATTAACGATACGACCGATCTCCTCATCTTTGTTATTAGGATCAAAACGTTTCGACAATTGTATCCTCCGGCCTTCTTCTTTTGGTGGATGCACAGTTAGTGCTGCTCCTGTTTCCACTGAGTCTATACACTGTGTGTGTATATATATATATATATATATATATATATATATATATATATATATATATATATATATATGTGTGTGTAGTACGCACCATAAATCAACGGAAAGTGTATGTCTGGATAGAACGATTTAAAGTGCGAAGAACAAGTGTAACGGACGATAGCCGCACTGGTCTCACCCATCAACATCGCGCACGGAAGAACACATCCAGAGGTTGAATACCTTTGATCAACGAAAACCAACGAGTCACGTTAGCACAAGTGGCAGTAACCGTGGGCATCAGCTGCGGATATACACAAAACATAATGCACGATAACCGTAAAATTTATGGGGGTTGGGTGCCCAAAACAACAAGCAAGCGACGCAGATATGGCTTCGTTAGCAATGAAAAGATCCTTTTCAGAAGAAATGAAGACGAGGTCGTCGAACGATATCAGATATGCATCGCCTGTGCAGGGGACTATGTAGAATATATGTGATATATGTATTTGTTCTTCATCAATGAAAATACACCAGGTGTTGTATGGAAATTGACTTTACTTTTTGATTTAAATTCATATACACATACATATACATTAGGTTGGTGCAAAAATAATATCGTTTTTTGACGTATTTTTTAACGGCAAAAAAAGATATTATTTTTGCACCAACCTAATATATATATATATATATATATATATATATATATATATATATATATATATATATATATATTCCAGTTCGAATTCCAGTGGAATCCATTACATTCACTTCCGTGCTAATGCCCTTGGGAAAGGTATGAATCCTCTTCTTCTCCCCACCCCCAGCTATGGGCAAAATAGCAGGAGAGACTGGGTTCTATAGCCTTTGATGGCAACTGGTATAGGAGAAGGACAACACTGAATTCAAAAACCTGCGGAGGGTCGTTTGGGGACTTTGTGGCACGTAATGCACCAGGTCTCTGTATTCGGCCCTTCAAAAAGTGTGGATGATCCTGCACGAAACTTTCACCACTATAATCAAATCTCATGTGCTGTTGTCGGGCTGTCGGTTTATTGGAAACTAATCTGCTTGACCCTCATACGTCGAATTCGACGGGAGAGTCTACTATATATATATATATATATATATATATATATATATATATATATATATATATATATATATGTCTGCATCTAGGTATTCTTTGGGAAGCTGGACGCTTGAAATAGTCTAGCATGACATCAGGTGTAAGAGTTATTGGGAAAGCGGCCGCACAAAGAGATATACGATTTATTTTATTTTATTTTGATTCATTAATTAATGAAATAATTTATATATATATATATATATATATATATATATATATATATATATAGTATTTAATTGTAAGAGTGTTACGTGCCAAAATTGCTGCTTCTTTTTCCTTAGTTTACTAATGGAAAGGCACTTTAGGCAGTCAGTTTTTTCTCTTAAAGTGCTCGATATCAAAAAGGAAGAATATCGCGTTAATAGAATTAGTGTGGAGAAACGTGTCACTTAACTCTCTGGTGTTATTTCAGTCATTCCGACTTCGTAGTTTAGTAAGCGCATTGTTGTAATGCCTTCACTCTTCGGCGTTATAAGCTTCTCTCTAATAATTGGCAGTTAAGTGACAAGTTTCTCCACATTAATCTTATATATATATATATATATATATATATATATATATATATATATATATATATATATATAGAGAGAGAGAGAGAGAGAGAGGTGGGGAGAGACAGGGAGACTTACACACATCATGCACATTCACAAAGTATTTAAGGATAACATACCCTTAACAGGCATCCCCCTCCCAGCAACCAATAAAACCGTCAAAATGATCAAGAAGGGAATTCTGCGAGTCATGAATCTTCACAGCTTCTATCTTAAAAACAACTTGAAAGAGGCCGTTTGACCAACACAAGGACCGACCAAAATTAGCGATAAAAAAATAAATGAAAACTACAGATAATGTTCATTTTCTTCATAAACAGTCATTCACACCCGTAATTCACTGCTACTAACAAGCAGAAATTTTTTCTCCTATTTTTTTTTTTCTCCTAACGATGACCATGCTGGCCAAAACTAGTCCAGAAACCTAATTGAAATAATAAAACAGAAAATACTGATATACAACCCAGTATGTCTGAAAATATATATATATAAACGTCAGACGCCTTTGGAAAGGGTCTGAAAACCTTACAATGTATGAACCAAATTTTTTGAGTGTGAAATTTAGCTGATGGTAATTGTTGAAGACTCGGTAATTGTGCTAGAACAAACTCACAAGTCATTGTGATCAATGTTTTAAACGTTCTAACCTTGTTCTGGCCTGCCAGTGCCAGATTTTTGTCTCTCCCAGAAACTGTAACTAAAATCAGGCTGAGTATAGTCTCAGTATAAATGTCTTCTTGGCCTTGAGGGTATTGAAGGAATACAGATATGCCTGAGCATGATTCAACAACAGGGATTAGCGAATGACCATACTCAGAAACGTTTTTATTATGTGTACAAAGAAACTGACCATTCCTTAGTTCATGTTTCCACATAGACATTATTGCGTTTTTACTATTTTTATATTTCTACATAAAAACAAATCAAATGTCAACATTATAATACAATCATTATTTAATGTCACCAACAAAAGTTGAGATTCCTTTTGATCCGTTAATCGACTACAACTCATCAATATCAAACCCGCTCAATATTTAAAGAAATTATAAGATCTGGGATAAAGTGCAAATGGTTAATAATATAGAAAATGGATTCAAGGAGCCGAGTTCAAGTCCTAAGAGATACTGTATTCGGTTTGCAAAATGGTTCTTGAAAAATGAAGGGATCCATCCATCCCTTTCCCAGGTCAGGGTTTAAGAGATCAGATTAGGCTGTCTAGATTTGATTGGCAAACACTGTAGAAGTTTTATTCTGAATACAATACTATGTAGAAGAGGGAACAACCTCCCGCAAGAATAGTAATAGTAATGAACTGTTTATAAATATTGAGAGAAAACGAAGTTACAGAGAATTAGTTTTATATAGGCCGTTAAGGGAGATGGATTTTAAGATGGCGGTCTTCTAAGAACAAAAGACAGGGTTTCACTTATGAAATCTTTTCCGATTTGTAACACTTAAACTTTAAACAAAGCATTCTGTTTTTAGACATTTCATTTAGTTTCGCTTACTCTCTTACAAGAGGATTTTTTTTTAATCCGACGTTGAACTTGCCTGTCTGAACGGGTTATTCGACAGAAATTCAATATAATATAGAATATTTCTTACCGGTTTGGAATCACACTGCTTACGTGTGCACAAATCCACCCAACTGCACTTACGTTCATCAAAATCAAATTCCCATTCAAATTCTATGCGGACAAGTTTTATATAAATAACGAAAACTGATTATAAACCTTTCCTATGTGCAATGTCTCTTCAGGACGTCAGCGACCATGACTCTCCACAACATCCTATCCTTTATATCTATTTTTAGTTTATCGTTTTACTTTTCCTATCACTTCGGATGCCACCGCCATTTAAACATGCCGCTGGCGTAGGTTGTTCGCTATTTGCTATTGACGGTCTTGCTCTCAACAGATCCTTTGAATGTCAAATTCTCTAAGCCCTCTTTCCAGAATATGTATCCCAGAATTCTCAACTCTCTTTCTAATTCTAAGTGGCTGTTTTCTTTCGTTTTTCCTGAATTTCTTCTATGTATCCGGTATTTATATTGATATAAAGATTTCTATCGATATATTCTTTTTTTTTATAATCCTTATGAATGTAGATAGATATATAGATCCAGAGCCGAAGGATTATAAAAAATATTATTTATTATATACGCCACTCAACCCGATCAAGTATATTGATCATTATACAACGAAAATGTCAGATCAATATTCAGCTTGTAATTTTGTCAGGCTTGGAACATAGATCTATTCTCAGATAGATAGATAGATAGATAGATAGATAGATAGATAGATAGATAGATAGATAGATAGATGTGAAAATATTAAGAAAGAAAGAAAGAAAGAAAGAAAGAAAGAAAGAAAGAAAGAAAGAAGAGTCATCGGAACAGATTCGGATAGATAGATAGATAGATAGATAGATAGATAGATAGATAGATAGATAAAACTGAAATGACATAGATAGATAGATAGATAGATAGATAGATAGATAGATAGATAGATAGATAGATAGATAGATAGATGTGAAAATACTAAGAAACAAAGAAAAAAAAGAAACAAAGAGTGATTGGAGCAGATTCAGATAGATAGATAGATAGATAGATAGATAGATAGATAGATAGATAGATAGATAGATAGATAGATGTGAAAATATTAAGAAAGAAAGAAAGAAAGAAAGAAAGAAAGAAAGAAAGAAAGAAAGAAAGAAAGAACAGTCATCGGAACAGATTCGGATAGATAGATAGATAGATAGATAGATAGATAGATAGATAGATAGATAGATAGATAGATAGATAGATAAAACTGAAATGACACAGATTTTAACAGGCTAAGATAGATAGATAGATAGATAGATAGATAGATAGATAGATAGATAGATAGATAGATAGATAGATATGAACAAATATCGATGGAGAGAGAGATCAAAACTGCATTTATAAGCACAACGAAAACTGCATAAAAATGTATAAAATAGATATGCTTATAGAAATACGCACATGCCTAAAAACCTCGATTCAAAAATTGCATATAGACACCCATCAAATTATTCTCCCAGCCCTCGGCACAGCGACGCTTGACCAGATTTCCCAATGCATGATTGAAAAGGCGCTAATGTCTTTCAGAGCGGGCAATGGGAAGCGTAGGAGATTGTTCTGTTAAAAAGACGACCATAAGCTGTCATAAATGACATAGAATCTCTACGTTACTTAACATATTGCAGTAACTGTCATCATAAAATGGCAGTAAATTTTCTCCGCTTCAGACTAACTTAAGACCGTTCTTTACTGTCGTATAATTTGATAGGGACCGACGTAATACTGGTGAGACTGTGGCTGGGTTGAGAACGATCGGTTTATGAGGTTGTTTTCACGACATACTCCGTAAGGCGATGTCGTCTAAAGCAAAGTTTTTCTGTCCCGGGTGATCCATGATCACCCAATGTCCTGAAATAACATGGGTTATCATGGATCTCTACAACTTCCTTTCATTTGTGTCACCAAGCAAATTTTGTCCCCTAACTATCCCACCCCTCTCTCTGTTCCGACACCCAATTACACAAGTTCAATATCACCCTCTGGTTTGCTTACCCTTATAATATACCTCGTGAGTGTCATATTCCCCAAGCTGTCTTTCCTTATTACGTATCCTAAAATGTTCTATTGTCTTTTTCATGATGTCAAGCATAATTATAATTTTTCTTCCCATGTTTAGCTTGTTTTGGTTTCTTTTGTTTTACGGCATATCAAACAAAGTGGGTTATATTTATCACAACGTTTCGGCCGTTGTACGCTCCGGCCTTCTTCCGGTAGTTGGAATGTCGAACTGAACCCTTTCTTTCGCTCGCTGTGGTAGACTGTTCCACGTGCCGTGTCTGATGGATATCAGTTATCTCCTGTTAATTTCCCTCACCGTCTTAACCAGGACACATGGCACAGTGGATAAAGACGTTAGTTAGATCCAGTGACAGAACACAAAGAGTGTGAGTTCAATACCTGGTTAAGGGGGTGGAGAACTTGGAGAGGGGAATTAACATGAGATAACTGATAACTGACATTCATTAGATATAGCACATGGAACTAAAGCAGTGTACCCCAGCGAGCGAAATAAAGGGTTCAGTCCGACATTCCAACCACCTGAAGAAGGCCGGAACGTACAACGGCCGAAACGTTGTGATAAATATGCCAACAAAGATGAGGATGATAGTCCGAACAATGTAAATAGTCCAAATAATACCTCATCTCAGATATATAGACAGATACTCAGTGGGTTATTTAATACTGACAATATTTTAGGATAGGTTCATATGAATAGATTACGTATTCTTTATAAGAAATCGGTTTGCAGATCAGGTTTCATTGAAGTATTTTTGTAAAGAGTGATTTTGTCGAGAGTCAGATGTAATGCTGATAATATTTTTTATCCCAAAAATGTATTGCTAGTAACTTTTTTTCAAAAATGTATTGCTGGTACTTTTACTATAAAAATCTATTTTTAAACTTTCATAGTGTTGACCCCAATTTGACGATTACCTATTTGCTCATAGCTTGCACTCTAACAAGTGCTACCACCCGTGTCAGGGTAGACCTGGGAATAATAACATGGAAGAGGTGGTTCCACGCTCCTCAAAACCACCCGATCAGAAGCCTTGATGCCGGATGTAGTTTATCGTCACACCTAAGATATGTTACCATATTTCCTTTAAATCTTCCTCTTTTGGCACAAGACTTCAAGTATGATCCAATTAAAAAGGATATCAAACTGTCTTCTTTGTATTAGGTTGGTGCAAAAATAATGTCGTTTTCTCACATAGTAACATGTGTGAGAAAACGACATTATTTTTGCACCAACCAAATAGTAATGGTCAACAAGACGAGCTTGTTAACTATTACACTCACAAAAAAGCTTAAAGCTCTGATGGCCGATTGCTGTGTCTTCAATATTAAGAATAATATCCACTTGGTCGACGCGTTAAAATGTATGTTTTTATTAGGTTGGTGCAAAAATAATGTCGTTTTCTCACATAGTAACATATGTGAGAAAACGACCTTATTTTTGCACCAACCTAATATATACGCATAAGTCAAGATTTCATTTTAAAATCTTTACTGTCACGATGATTATGGCCCTATTATTTCCAGCTTACTGCCTCGACGCTTGCATACGTCGATGTCGCTCAATTGGACTAGAATACCCACTTGGACATTCTTGATCAACATCATTACAGACACCATTATTATGCAGATAGTTTTCATTTTGAAACGTTCTACGTGTGTTCTTACTCTATTTCCTATCTCTATCTTATTCTCTCATCATACAATTTTTCTCTACACCTGTCTCTATATATCTCTACCCCTCTCTCTCTCTCACTCTCTCTCATTCTCTAATTTTTCTCTACCCTCTCTCTATATTTCTCTGCCTCTCTTGTTCAATTTCTCTCCTCTCTTAATTTTTTCTCTACCCTCTCTATATACTTCTTCTTCTTCTTGTTCCTCTTCTTCTTCTTCTTCTTCTTCTTCTTCTTCTTCTTCTTCTTCTTCTTCTTCTCTCTCCCTCTTTTTCTCACTCTCCTGCTCTCTTTTTCTCTGTAAAATTTTATTTTTTTATATTTTTTATTATTGTTATAATAGTTGTCTTTTTTTTTCTTTCGCCTTTTTCTTGTACGCTTTCTTTCTTCTGGTCCGTTCATCCATTACACACACACACACACACATATATATATATATATATATATATATACATATATATATATATATATATATACCCCACATATGTATATGCACACACAAACACACACACATATATATATATATATATATATATATATACGTGTGTATATATATTCTTTTTGTCGGACCGTTTTCTTTACGCAAACTATTCCGACATTTCCCGTGTGATTTCACCCAATTATGCTTAAGCCTTAAAGTTAATTACTTGTATAGAACACTCGAGCGATCGGCACGAAAGCAACAGAATGGAGTAGAGGGTGGGGAGTGACCGGACAGCGTACGGTGGTGAGGTTGGGGATGGGGTTGCAGTCTGCTAAGAAAACTGAAGCAGATGAAGATAGCTGTTGGAAAGAGAAAAGACCCGGTAAGATCGAGGGAGTCTTGGGTCGGAAAATAAATGGGAGGGACAAGAGTGAAAAATTGGAAGGAAGCAAAAAGCAGGGAAAGGGAGGGGCTATAAAAAAGGCCATTGCACATATTGGTAGCTAGGTACCTAGATAGATAGATAGATAGATAGATAGATAGATAGATAGATAGATAGATAGATAGATAGATAGATAGATATTAGCACTCAGATACATAGTAACACTCAGATAAATAGATTGGTACAAACCGAATATTTTAGATAGATAGATATTAACTCTCAAATAGATAGATAGATAGATAGATAGATAGATAGATAATTAGCACTCAGATACATAGTAACACTCAGATAAATGGATAGATAGTAACACTCAGATAAACAGATATATACGAACCGAATAATTTAGATAAATAGATAGATAGATAGATAGATAGATAGATATTAACTCTCAAATAGATAGATAGACAGATAGACAGATATTAACACTCAAATAGATAAATATTTAAATACAATATAGATACGAACCGAATGTGTTTTACAACATGTTTAAGATGCCTTAAAATCAGATTCGAACACTTGCATTAAAAAAATTTCATTAAGAAAAAAAATTACTGACTTTACATTATTAACGCCAAGACTATCATTTTGAAACCAAGTTTTTCCTCAAAGGATTTTCATTATATCTTTCTATTCATGAACTTGAATTGTGCCAACTCCAATACAAGCCAATGTTAGAAGCATCCATTCTATATTAACAACATACATGATAACTTAGATAATGTCGTTAACTATTAACTACCGAGTACTGAGTTCAATCCCTAATGGCTTCCTCATACTTATGGCCTTCTCGTTTTATTCTTTGGTGCTAACGTGGCAAAACATTACCAAACTAAGATAAGCTTAGTAAATAAGGCTCATCGGAGTGAGTAATGGTTAACGAGATATTCTGGTTTAGTTTGTTTTGCTTTACGTCATACCAACCCCAAAATTTTTATTGCTGGTAATATTTTGTCAAAAATGTATTGCTGGTAATATTTATTTTTTTTAAATGTATTGCAGGTAATAATTTTCTTACATTTTTTTTTCAAAAATGTTTAGCTGGTAATAATTTTTCTTCAAAAATTCATTGTTGGTATTAAAACTTATTTTTACACTTTCATAGTGTCTTGACCCCAGTTTGGGGTTAACTATTTCCCCATGGCTGGGACCCTAATAGATGCTACCACCTCGGGACAGGATGGACCTGGGAACACCAGCAATTAACAGGTGGTTCTACGCTCCCCAAAATCTCCCGATCAGAGGCCTTGTTGTTGGATGTAGTTTATCGTCTTACCCAGGACGCGGTTGTAGGTTATCGTCCAACCAGGACGTGGTTGTAGATTATCGTCTAACCAGGACGCGGTTGTAGATTATCGTCTTACCCAGGACGCGGTTGTAGGTTATCGTCTTACCCAAGACGCGGTTGTAGATTATCGTCTAACCGGGACGCGGTTGTAGGTTATCGTCTTACCCAGGACGCGGTTGTAGGTTATCGTCTTACCCAGGACAGAGCTATTCTGGGTGACGATTACTACTGAATACTGACTTTAATAAATACAGGATTCTATTTACTGGTTACCTTGGGCCAAATTAAGCTTAAGCTTAGTAAATAAAATCTAGATGCATTTTATACGGTAGGAGGCTGAGGATACTATGGATTAAACGTACAAGCTCCATGAACGTTTTAGGGAAAATGAAAAAAGATTACTTATACTTACAATCAGAAAGAAACAGTTGAAATGTCTGGGACATATAATGAGGAAAGAAGGCTTGGAAAATTTGACACTCACTAGATATAGTAGAAACAAAAGAAATAGGGGCAAGCAGCAAGTAGCCTACGTAACGAACTTGTCGGATGACAGGGAATAGAGAGTAAAAAGACAAATGATTCTAAGGGCTACAAAGGATAGGAAGTTGTGGAGAGCTATGAATACCCATGTCTTGAAGGGAGACGGTACATATAATAAGATTGATTATTGATTGATTCCTTTTCTACATCTTATCAAACCTTTGTAGGTTATTTAAAGTCAGAAAATGTTTTTAGATAGGAATTTTTTTGTGGAGTTGATAATAATGGTCTAGTGATACAAGTCTTATTAAGTGACCCATAGCTAGGGATAGAAGATGTGGATGAATATCTTTCCCAAGTGTATTTGTTTTTAAGTGAATATAACGAAAGGAAAATGGAACTCTGCTCTCCGATTAACAATTCTGAGGA